>JARHVA010003752.1:0-1200000 GCA_037957365.1 Torreya grandis | reverse complement strand
CCTGAAAGTTGGGATAGTTTGGTTATGGCAGTAAGTAATTTTGCATCTGCTTCTAAAATCTTAAAAGTTGATGATGTTGTGAGTGTAATCTTGAATGAAGAAAAATGCAGGAGAAGCACAGGTGAATCATCAGGGAATGCTCTAAGTGCAAAAATTAGGGGAAGGCAAAGAGAGAATATCAAGCAAGGGAAATCAAGGTCGAAGGTGGGAAGGAGATCCGAATCCAGAGGTGTCACCTGCTGGTTTTGTGGAAAGAGAAGACACACAAAGAAAGAGTGTTGGTTGAGGGATAAAGAAAATCAACATGAAGGTAATGAAGAAGCAAAGGATGCAAATATTGTGGTACAAGATGCTCTCATACTTTCTTTGGATAATCAGGTAGGATCATGGGTTTTAGATTCTGGTTCTTCTTTTCATGCATCCCCAAACAGAGACTTGTTCCATGAGTATGTCCAGGGAGACTTTGGAGTGCTTTATTTAGGGGATGGTACACCTTGTCAAATAGTTGGCAAAGGGAAAGTGCAACTGAGATTGTAGATGGACAACACATGGGTGTTGAAGGAGGTTATGCATGTCCCAGTTCTGAAGCAGAGTTTGGTTTCTGTAGGAAGGTTGGGTGATGAGGGATGCACAATAACCCTCACAGTGGATTCTTGGAAGGTTACCAAGGGTACACTTTTTTTAGCAAGAGGTAATAAAGTAGGTAATCTTTATCTATCTACTTGTATTACTGATTCTACTTCTGGTTTATCTACTTCAGCTGTAGATTCGAAGATGTGGCTTAATAGGCTTGGTCACATGAATAAGAAGGGAATGGACGTTCTTGATTCAAAAGGTATGAGTTCAGATTCGAAAGGCATAGATAAAGTTCATTGCAAGAAAAGGAAATTTGATGCTTTTGACAAGAACAAAGAAGCCTTGGTGTTTATGGAGGAGATGATGGACAGAGATCAGTCACAGGGGCTGAATAATTCTGAGCAGGGCAGTATGGACAGGGGTTTGATCCAAGATGAGATCACGAATGAAGAATTCATCACTTACAGGAACATACAAACACCGATGTTGGTCACTTGGAACTGACATCGGTCAAGTAGATACCGACATCGGTCATGTGCAGACCAGCAGGGTCGGTAGAGTTAGGCAGAGAAGTCCGATTTCGATCAGATAGGAACTGACGTTGGCAGAGGGGACACCGGTGTCAGCCAGGGAAATGATGTCAGTAGTCCAGGTCAGTGTAGGGAATCGACATCGGTCAGATGCAGACTGGGAGATGGCCGAGATCGGTCACTAAAACGGATGTTGGGTGGACAACAAGCTGTCAAGGAGTCTCAAACGCCCATATGGAGGTCAGAAAGGGTAAGTGAACCTCATATTTGTTGTTCACCTTCTTTATATTGCTTACTGATGGTCAAGAACTAGGAAGATGTGAAGAGGCAATGCAGGTAGAATCTAGAAATAGTGGGAGCTTGGCATGGATGAGGAGTGTGAGTCCTTAGAGAAGAACCAAACAGGTATTTGTTGGTGGAGTTGTCAATTAGAAGAAAGCACTGGATGAGGGATGGATTCTCAAGTTAGAGGAGAGAGTGGATGGACACATGAGACAGAAGGCTATGGTATATGGTCTTGAGTAAGTTGTAGGACAATGGAGGTTTGACCATTGTATTTTTCTTTACCAGGTTGGATAATATTAGTTACATTATCCTGTTATTGTATTGTGTTGCTTGTTGTAGGGTTACATATACAGGGAGTTTTTTGAGCTAAGGGTAAAGTTAGTTCAGAAGAATGTCATGAAGAATTTGGGAGTAGCAAAATTCTTTTGGCATAAGTGACAGGTATAACATCACAGGTTTTGTGGTGGTTGGTCTTCAAAAGTGATGTTGAAGAGGGATACAGAGCCAAGGGAACAAAGTAGATGGTGTACAGGTATAGGTATAGTTGCAGCTGTTTATCTCCAAGTGGGAGATTGTTAGGTTGTGGAGCTAAAATCTTCAACTATTGCAGACATGGAGGAGGATGCTGAAGTTTCAGAAGTACTGGTGTCGATCAGCACCAGACAGACAGGGACCGACATCGATCGCCTGTGGTGGTATTAGAACTACTGTTGATGAACAATCAGTTAAGTGAAGCGAGTGTTTGCATGTTAAAGAGCTAATTATAGTCTCGAGCTGCGTGTCTAATTATTGTAATTAGAGATCTATTTTTGTATGCATGGGATCCTGTTTAAAGACCCATGAGGCATGTATTGTAAATTAAGAAGGCAAGTAAAAGCATTGAAGCAAGGTCAAGGAGATCTACAAGGTTTAAGGTCAAGGAGATCAGCTGTAGCATTCAAGGAGGGGATAAGAACTCAGGTTGTTGAGTTGGTTGTGGTTGAGCAAGAGAGAGAGGGAAGAAGGTCTTGAGGTGTGGCAAGCCTTTGAGGTGGAAGAAAAAGTGGCATCTTCTTTATTGTATTTTATTCTAAGAGTATTTAATACAAGATTGTGTATTGTCTCTCAAATTCTTTGTTGTTTCAAGTTTCTAGTTACTTAATCATTTTGGTATAATTCCGTGTTTAATTGCTTATAAGAAAAGTAATCAATTGTGCTTCCGTTGGATAGGGGTTCCTAACAACATTTTTGATAAGCATGTACCTATGGCCACCCAAAGCTAATGTGGCATAATTTTGTCAATCTCAAGACATGGTCCTCATTAGCAGATCAGATAAATAATGACATGGAGTTCTAAGAAGGAGACCTAGTGGTTGGATAGACAATGAGAATTAAATTCTTTTACACAATTTGTTCCTTATTGATAAGGTCATGAGTCATCATCCTCAATCTTATGCCAATACATCATATTTCCCTCTTCCCTTTTTCTATATATGTTCCATATTCTACCACATTGAAGCTCTTTCTCAAGAAGTTTTAGAAAGAAATATCTAACATTTTTTGAGAAATAGACTCTTATGCTTTGGATCACTTAGGATACACTAAAATTTGCACTGTAACACATTTTGATACAATAAAAACCAAATTTCACCATTTTGCAAGCTAGATTGAAGTGTGTTATATGAATTCATGTATTGTAGTTAAGTGAACGTATGTTCCTTGTCTATGCCTGAGTTTTATTTCCTTCATGAAATGTTTGGTATTTCTCATAGGTCATTCTAAGTGCAATTTACAATTTATTATTTAGCTTGAAAGTGGTTATGTGCCCTCTCATGTTAGTTTTATAACTAATCAATGCCTTATTGTGAAATATTTATGTGTGACTGATCTTATTTAGTTTTAAATGTGTCTCATGGTGTGTATTTTGTAAAGTATAAGTGTTCCAACTACTGGTGCATCAACCCATTTACATGTTTTCATATATTGTTGTTATTCTCTCTCCAAATTTCCAAAAATGTGCTAGATTAGGTGTACATTGGGTGATAGATCCAGAAGGAATTTGGCTTTCTCTAGAGGTTTGACCGAAGTTTAGGATACCCACAACCTAGGGTCATTCCCATGTGGGACTATTTTTGAGTAGAGGACCTAAATAATCCCCTTCTCAGCTAGGATACAAATCTAGAACACCAATAGTTACTCAGACCCTTTACCCTCTAAGGAGAGGTACAAAAATTGAAACTTTTTTCTCCCAACATTTGATCCTTTTACTAAGGGGACATTTTGTAAGTAATCTTGGATTGAACACTGCTATAAAACTAGATTCATAATGTGCCCTCACCCTTGATAACTAAAAAACAAGTATAAATATAATAGAATAAAATAATCCTTTATGATAACACTAGTCAACCTCTCAAATCGCAAGCCCCATATGCATGACATCTATCTCATTAAGTGTGTGTGTGTGTGTGTGTGTGTGTGTGTGTGTGTGTTTGTGTGTGAGCACACATGTATGTGTGTTTATCACTCAATGAGATGGATGTCATTCGCATGGGGCTCTTGATTTGAGAGGTGGACTAGTGATATATATCACTCAATGTGATGGATGTTATTTACACTAGTCCACCTCTCAAATCATGAGCCCCATGCAAATAACATCCATCACATTGAGTGATATATAGCACTATATATATATATATATATATATATATATATATATATATATATATATATATATATATATATATATATAAAATTAATGGCATACCAACATATATGGGGAATTCCTTTGATCACAAACTTTTTATATTATACCGCTTCTTTTTCATAAGTAATGTGGCTACTACTTGGACTCCATTAGGTGTGGATACAACAAACTTTGAGTTTTGGTTACTATGAGGTCAACATTAATACTGTGGCCACATTATGCATGTTATGTGGAAGTTTTTTAATTCACCCAATGAATTTTATATTCATGTATAATGCAATTAATATTATATGATGTGATCGATACCCACCCCACTAATTTTATTTTAACCAATATTTTTAGATTGTTTAACAATTTTTATTTTCAAAATGATATTTGACAAGAAATATCTTTTGCTTATTACCAAAATGACAACAAATATAGTAAATCTTACCAACTAATATTGCATATTGAATATCTTGTAATAATTACCAAATATAGAAAAGGCACAGTGTTGCTTACATAAAAGGTGATATGCCATCAGTAATTATGAGTTTAACATGAGCTATGACTACCAATTTATACTTTTTCTATTTACAACACCCCACTTATATAGTATAATATTATAATAATAATATAATGATATTTTATGCTATATTGATTTATATTAATATTAATATATAATATAATAATATTAATATTATAATACATATCTTTGATTACAAGGTTGGAAGAACTACAAGCTCTATTCAAAGTAATTTTGGACATTGCCTCAAGGTTATAGCTATTAAATTAAATTTTGATGATATCGATAAAATTAATCCTAGGTGGGTATACAATGAGGGATTTTTTTTGAAATAATGAAGGCTCTTTTAACCTTAGATCTAGTGAAGCTCTTGAAAAATTCATCAATAACATTGATGAGGCCAAATCTTTATGGAGAGGTTTAAAGGTAACACTATAAAAAACTTGGATAAATATTGTTATTGAGGGGGATTCAAGATTAATTCTAGATGCACTAAGGAAAAATAACATAAAAAAATGGAAAGTTTCTACTATGATTGAATATTGTAAATGATTCCTTACTAGATTTTTAGAATTCTGTATCAACCATATTATATGCAATATGAGTCAAGTGGCAGACCACTTCACCAATTCAAGGGTAGGGATTTACTCAAAACAATCAACTTTGAGTTTGGTTACTCGCCATAATTTAAGTATAAAGACTAAAATTTTTAGTACATGTTGCAAAAAATATCTATTATAATCACCTTGCACTATTAATTTGCATTGGTAAATGTGCATACTAAATATTTTTCCACTTCCTAAAGTTTTTACATCGGTAAAACCATTTACATTATATTTTCTAAAATAAAAAATATATTACTTTTGAAAAACATTATTTATTTAACTTTTTACTAGTTGATTCAAGATGACATGACTAGCACTATTTTCAATTAAAAAAATTGACATTATCAATGAAATGCCAAAATTAAACCTCAATTATTGTGTGGAATTTTTCTTATTAATAAAAATAGATTATATTTTTGTGGACTCCTCACATGAACATTTAATATGTTAACAGCTCGCTGCCACAAATCAAATCCAAAGGCATAGGCCCGATAATGTGGTAGGTAATGGCTTCACTTCAGTAGTGGAAACCCACTTACACAATAATGCCTTCATAAATAAGCACCACTTGCTATAATAATTAATTTTATTTGATTTTTTAATTACAGGTTAAGTCAACACATGGAAAGGTAAGTTTTAACAAATCGAAATAATTTTAATTTTTTTAAATTCTAGAGGGAGTCCATCATCTAGATGTTTCAATTTTTTATGGCACATATTATTTGGAAAGTTTCCATCTAAATCAAATCAATATGTTTTTTTAGTAGAGATCAAGGCATGGGTAGAAGGGGAGCCCCTTAAGATTTAAAAAGTGCAAGTTATCCCTTCACAAACCATGGAGGTCAGGATCAAAATATGCTACTTTTCATTATGCCACCTAAACTTGTTTTTTAGTAAAAAAATGTCAATCATCCTCCAAATATCAATGATAGTGGTGAAATAGAATCTTACTATAAATCTAAGTGCTCCTTGTGTTCCATTGCAGTGCTGGAATGGCCTAGACAATAATACACCTCACTCATTATATGATGAGATGGATCTATTCATTATATTGATTTTTTATTATGAATAGTAACATGCATATAGAGGAATAATCTATGGGGATGGATGAAAGGGATGTTAAAGCTCTATTTTCCTTCAAAAATAGAATTAAAGTCAACCCAATGCAATCAATTTCTAGCTAAACTACAAATAGTTCAACTAATGTATGTTTCTAGGATGGTGTTTGGTGCATGAAGTGTACTAGGAGAGTAGTGGCCATAATTCTCCCTCATTTGAGATTGGAAGGAACAATATCTCCATCCATAGGAATCATCTCTTTGTTACACACATTGAATCTCTCTAGTAATTCTCTTAGAGGAAGGATTCCACCTCACATTGGCAATTTGAAAGTGTTGAGGATACTTGTCCTAAAAAATAAAGTACTAGAAGGTTCCATCCTCAAATATACAGCTAACTACACTTCTCTCTTTTATTTGTTGCTTGAAAAAACCATCTAACAGGTACAATTTCCTCTCATTTAGATTCAATAAAATTATATCAAATATGTATTTTGAAAGAAACTTGTTAGATGATACTAAATAAACCCTCCTCACATCAATTATTTTCAAATTTTTATATTTCATTTTACAGGAAGCATTCTGAGTGAATTAGGGAGGCTTCATAGTTTACAATACCTTTTTATATAGTTTAATTGGTTGAAGATCTACATACTTGTATATCTGGGTAATTTTTCTTCACTTGAGATAATGTTTTTGAGGTTTGTCTGTAAATATACCCCCTAAATTAGGAAATTTGAGACACCTTTATTAATTACCATTATATATATATATATATATATATATATATATATATATATATATATATATATATATATATATATATATATATATATATATATATATATATATATATATATATATATATATATATATATATATATATATATATATATCTTATAGGTTGTATTCCTTCTAAAATAAGAAATTGTAGTAAACTTGAGTGTCTTGATGTGGGAAGAAACAAAATAAATGGGGTTTTGAGTATTGGCATATCTAAGCTACAAATTAACATTTTTCATAATAACATCATCATAGACAAAATATAAAAATTATAGGTTCTTTTTTAATCTTATATTAGTACCATGTATTATCTTTACAAATCACAAACATCATAGGCAAAATTAGAAAAAATCAAATTCAAAATATAATTTAAAAGTATGAATTCATATGCCTTGAAATACAAATCCTAGTCTCTAAAATAATTTTAATGGCCTTATTGTTTTGATAAGAATTTGGATCCTCTATTTCACACTACAAGATTCAAACTATGATTTTATATGAAAGACAAGATAAGGAGCTCAAGAGTTGTAATAGTAAACTTTTTAAGTTTAATTCTGAGGTGTGTTAGATAGGGATCAAAATTTTGACATATGTTATAGGGCATTTAGCTTGTTTCTATTTTATTTAGGCATAAGACTATGTAAGGTGTCAAGAAGGATTGAAACAAGATTTGAAGTCATTCCAATTTTTAAAATGACTATTTGGACCTTCCTTGATGAATCATGTATCACTTGGATGATGTAGTAACCAAAGACATGTGATCTCTACTTTAAATGTCTATATAATATTTGCTAGATTGTTTTATAAAATTTCATTAGAATTTCCTATAAACCATTGTTATATTCAATATCAGAGGCTATCTACTATGAACATGTCCAAAATTTGGTCTCCTTCACCTTGAAACCCTAGTTTCACTTTAGACACTAGAATTTATTATAAAAAATGGTTAGAGTGTTGGTTTGAGTTGACCCCAACCACCCCCAATGAGTATTTGAATGTGTGGTTTATGTTTCCAATACTCTGAAAAGGGTTCAAAATACATTAGTTCTCCCTCTTAGGTTTATATGTGCAATAGTGAACGACTATTATGTATCCAACCTATAACTTGGCTTTTGACACTTGAAAATATGCAAAATTCACTTAGCTTTAGGTGCTTCAAAGTTGGCTAAGGACTATTTTTAAGGAGTTCTTAATTTTTAAGCTTTATAGATGTGCCTCTCCATTTATAGGTGATATATGTCCTTTTGATAGGTGTTAGAAAAGTTTTTTCTAGATCTATGCACAATTGGTATAGGTTTAGGCTTAATGTGTTTAAATATGTGACTCTATGGGTAACATGTTACACCAATGAGATGCAAAATGTATGGACTGACCCATAAGAAATATTTGAGTTTATGACCATTATAAGGTGTGTAGATGGATTTGACATAGGTGAATAAATCAGGTAGATAGATTTGTTTGACTATAACTAATGGCATCTGAGGAACATGAAAAATAATCTAATGGTCAAGGGAAAATCTAATTAGGATAAAATTTAGATTAGGAATAGAATGGGAATTCATGAAAGTGATTGATATAAAATCAATAAGGTTGAGCCCATATAAAAGTGAATGTCTAGGAAAGAGTGTGACAAGAGTCATATGTGTACACACAAGTCATGCATGGTAAAGATAGGTCAAGGCTGAATATTTTAAAGTGTATAATAGAAGATTTATTTGTTTATATTAATGGAATTTCCATAAGGTCCCATTCTCTTAGGAATCCCAAGTATTATTTAAATCACTTGCTTAATGTCTTAGAGACCCTAGTAATTTATATGGATGGTTATGTGATGCCTCTTATGGTAGGATCCCCTCCTCATGTATTTCATGTCTACATGGATACCAATAGTGACCTTTTATGGATATCATGTTTTTATATCTCTAATATAATGTTATTTTATTTCATAAAATGTGAATACAATTTTTTCATTCCCACATCCTCCCATTTGATTTCACATTCTAGTAGGCCTAAACCATGCACAAGCCATCTCTTTTTAAATATCTACAATTTATAAAATGAGTATGAGTCATGTATAACTATTAATTTTCATATAATATAATTTTTTATGGATATTTCTCAAGTTCATGCCCCCCATTTTCATATAAATATGGGTATGAAATAATTAGTGTTGGCCTAATGAGGGTCCAACTAATGATTTGAGCCTTACATTTTTTAAAGTAGTAATGTAATTATTTTTAGGTGTGTAGTTGTTGTCTTGAATGAATCCATTGGAATTTTAGACTTTGGAATGGGTGAACTTTCATTCTCTTCACAATTGGGATTGGTTTTGAGATCTAAGGGATTCTCTTACTATATAATAAACTATTATTTTGAAAACAACTCTAATGTTTCCAGTCCCTTAAATTTGGAACATTTGTAATCATCAACAGTGTATCATTGCAGTATACCCCCATGTTTGACAATATTATTTATCCTAACTACTATTATATTACTTTCCAAATAATATATAATATTAAATATTAAAGAAACAAAGAAGGATTGACTATTAACACCCAAAATTTTGAGGAACAAAATAATGAACAATGTTTATTTAAGACATTTGTAACCTACCTCTAACAAGAATCACTATTTTTTTGATTCCCTTCATAGTTTATTTCAATAAAATCTTTGAATGGATCAGCTAACATGTCATTATAACTCATGCACTCCAACAAAAACCAAGGAAGATATGTAGTCATGGCTTTGATTCAAAGTTATGGTGACTAGATTGTGCACACCTTCAAAATACTCCATAATATTCCTAGAAATGTTGTATTCTACTTCCTTTATCCTCTTCATCTTCCTCCCTCATCCACCATTTGTTGATCTTTCATGTACCACACATATGTTTTATTAAACCCAAACAATATGTGACTTTAATGAATTTATGAAAAAAATAGGTAATGGAATAGAAAGAGATAAAACACTACCATTACATGCTTCTCTTTGGCCTAAATAAATCCTATATGTAATATCAAATGATTAAATAAGATGACAAAGTCATATCACATGGTGTGATATGAGTTGTAAGAATAAACAATGACATCAAATGAGACAAGTGGAGGGAGTTTATAGAAGTCACATGACTATAAATATCATAAAATGAAATGAAGAACCCTTTTGTTAAATCACGTACAAATTCATATTGAGTGTTTAATCCCATAATAATGCATTTTCATACATGAATTCATAACGATCCAACCTATATGTAATTATTACATGTGAACATTTTGAATTGGAACCCAACTATACCTAAATATTTATGGGTAGTACTCAATATGTATTAATACATAATTAGTTTCCAATGGGTCAACATACAATATTAACTAATTTTATCCAATAGTATAACATGCAGTAATTATTATTTATATGCATTTGTAATTTTATATCTAACATGAAATTATTACTACTTATATGCAATAAATAATACTTCCATGAATGCAAAATTAAAAACTTAGCAAATAATCCAAATAATTAACACTTTCATGAATTAATACTTCAACGATTTTATATTTGAACATGTTTATTGAGCAATAATCCATAATTATTTCATTCCATGAACTGATAGTTTTAGTATTGTTGGCATTTTCATCTTCATAATTAATAATCTGAGTTCACAATTTTCATCACACTCTGTAGTCACAATTTATCTCCAATTTATAATCACTCATCACTACTCATTTGTTTCAACTTAAATTTTTTTATTTAGGGTAATCTAAACAAGCTAAAACTATTTAAATTTAGATTTCATAAGATATAACATAAACCATACAAATATGAATGCTAACATATGATTTATTTCACATTATAGATACTAAAAGTTGGCATTAAGTAGAAAATGACAATCTTGACAAATATTTACCATGTGTGACTCGAGTGAAAAAATGTGATCATAACTTGCACTCTCACACACCTAAATGTTACCTTATGAGTTTGATGCTTCATTTATGTTGTTACACACCTACATGAACCTCACTATCTATTTCAAACTAACATATTATTCTATACATACAAACCCAAATTCTTAGTTTAGTCCACATGTACATGAGTTGGTAATGTCAGTCTAGGTTAGTATCCCTTGTCTATACTAACCTGATCCTAATGGTATTGACCCTCTCTCAACAATGACTAATTTTTTAAATCAAATCTATTCTTAGGGATGGCCCATCTTCCTAGAAAATTGATAACATAATAAAATTATCCAATTGGACACACACACACACACACACACACAAATTAAAGCCTCACTTGATATGGACTTAAAACTTATTTGGTATACATATACACTATTGCACATTGAAAAAATATTCCCTATCCTTCCCAAATTGTGAATAAATCACTAGGAGAAACCATACGACAAGTATGAAGCATAATAAATTCAATTCAAATCAAGTTTTTTCAAGTATCAAAGCTAGGTCATTAGTTTTCATATAGTGAAGAATCATAATATCACAATCACACTGGGTGGGATAACTATGTGTGGCTTGATTTACATCCTTGAAGTATCGAACATGTAGACAACGATCAATCATCAAATGGAGGTGATTAGGGTAAACTCAACCCATTACAATTTCCTAGTTTTTCTAGGTTTCTATCCCTCATAAGCAGACTTATAGTTTTAAACTAAAGGAAGATAATTTATTTAGTTGCACACATCATCAAGGATTAAACTCTCACATATAAATCATTCATAGATTCATAGATAGACAAAGATGATCTTATGGTCATTGACCCATCTTTAGGCATAGGCCACTACTGATCAACACAAGTTAGTGTAGACAATAGATACTGACATAGATTTGATGAAGCTGACCATGCATAGATATAAATATAGTTCCAAAAATTGATGAATCACATGTATTCTTTTGTTTATTTTCCACTAGAAAACAACAATCATAGTCACATATTTAAATTTTTTAAGTACTCATCCCTTTGTTTTACTTACTATATTTAGTATATACCACTTGCCAAATTGTTACAATACATTCAGATGTATTCTTGAATGACATATCTATCAATCTAAGTTACATACTAGTTTTTTTTATAATATTAGGGTTTCTAAAAGCAAAAAAGGGTAAAACATATTGGTGATCTTGTACATTTAATGAATTGTATCAAATGCTAGGTCTCTATTAGGGTATCATCCTTCTAGAGTTTCAAATTTCCACCTTAGGGTTCTATTTCCAAAATTCATTCCTAATTACTCCCTAATATAATACATTAATCATAGTTATCTTAAATGAAAATTATTGGTTAACACAAGTCCTAAAGGTAAACTTTTCATATTGTTTTACTTGGATAGTATATCTTAATTGGATCAACTATGTAAAATAATGGGTTAAATGGATCAAATATAAGTATACTAATAAGGATAAAATTAACAATAAAAAATCCAAAGCCTTCCTCAAATCCTATTGTTGAAAAATCCAATATGAGATGGCTTTTGTTTCCACTAGACACCAAATGGAATGCATGACCTCCTTTTTTCCCTATATTTTTTCTATAGATTATATAATACATTCTATACACCCTATTGATGGACTTATCATGAATATTGGGATTGATGATAGTCATGAAACAACTACTATGAAAAAACTTGATGCCATGGATGACTAATAATATATTATATATATTAACTTTAATCCACATTAGATTGATGCAATATTAAAGAGACAAACATTTTTTTTTTCCTAAGCTACCACATTAGGGGTTCAAACTTCTACTATTGATATTATCCCTACCTTTACACCTCCATTGACATATGTGACATCCACCTAAGGTGTGGGGGAAACACGAGGATATTAATATATTTCCATACTTGTCCCTACAAATTTATCCTTTAACCCTCCTATGATGACTACACATATTACATCACAAACCTTGCCTATTGGACACTCCCTTGAACAAACTATTACAACTCTACATGCTAAGTTATTGTAGTTATAGCAAGGTACATCTAGAGATATTCATTTAGTGAATTCACATGCCTTGATTAATAATTCATTATCCACTAATATAGAAAATTATCCTTTACCTATAGTATTTGTAGATCGTAATCTTCCACTATACAAAGGTAAAGGTAATCCATAATAAAACCTATAATCATTCCATGTAGCATGCTTAGATTACACATACAATGACAAATTATTAAACAAGATATTCCCAAAAAATCTCAAAGACTATGTTTTTCAATGGTTATATAACCTTCCCCTAAAATTATTAAGAACTTTCAACCCTTTGGTAGATTAGTTTTTAGCACATCTCATTGTCAACATTGATGAGAAACTATCTTATGAACAAATTGATAAACTCAAGTAAGGGTCCAATGAGCCAATAAGTTATTATGTAATTGGTATAATATTATTCTAGATAATATAACTAATGTTATGGATAATAATGAGGTAAAATACATATTCAAGTAAAGCTTATTTCACAACTCCATGACTCAATCATATTCAAGAGATTCAAATCATTCAATGAGTTATACCAAATAATAAGAGACATATAAGTTAAGATCATAGCTTTGAACAAGATTCAGTATACACCTACTCTTACATATAATTCAAAAATTAAATTTCAAAAGAAACCAAGATACAATGCCAAACCAACTAATAATAAAAATGAAAAAATATTATAGTTAATGTAGTATCATAACCTACAAATCAACTACAATTAGTATCTCCACAAAAGAGGTAATTTTAAAGATTACCATCACTTCCTCATATAATGATACAAAATATACTTAAGTGAAACCTTATCACTCTTATTCCTCCACAATATTTTGATCCAATCATGCCTAAACCAAGGAACTATGATATAAATGCATTCTATGATACCACCAAATTGTGGGAAATTCTACAAACAAATGCTTCAAATTAAGTAATAAGATACAAGATCTTATTGATGATAACACTACCAAGTTGAGTACACCTAAAAAGGAATATAGTACACATAAAAATGGAAATCATAAGTTTAAAATATTCAATGATCCATTTCCAAAGCATGAGATGATAAAGACTATGGATACTTTAGAAATACACTATACATACAATATGCATTTTCCACATGAGACATATGACCACCCAATAGACATAATTATTGGTAATTATAGACACTTCACCACAATGTACTATGTTCACATTTTATGACAATGAGATTATTGATGATGCTTTAGATTTTCATGTACTATTCATATGAACCTATGTCAATGAGCAACTCATACATAGTGTCATGATCGACAATGGGTCAAGTGAGAATGTGTACATAATGACACTTATTCCATTCCTTGGATAAACACAATAGTATATACAAGATACATCAATTGAAATTAAGGGATTATATGGATAGAAACACAATACCCTAGCACACAAAGTGCTACATATTCAAGTATGGTATGTCATACTAGCCACACCATTCTTAGGGATAAAAAATAATGAGGTCTTTGACATGTTGATAGGATTCCCTTAGATGAAAATTATTCATGCAGTACCATCTATAGAGCCTCAATGTCATAAGTAAATAAACTATAACAAGGTAGTCAAATTTATAGGCATATAATATGAGACCCTCTATAGCTAGTGTATCTCTTCCTCTACCCACGCCACCACCATAGTTGTTTTATATACCCATATAATATTAGTATATAAAGCCATTTTTTACACATATGCAATATATTTATATACACCTAGTTTAGAAGAGAATGGTTATAGATAACCAACTATTTAGTTTTTGTCACATCAAAGAGCTATTTAGGGTTCACAAAAGCTATCATCTCCTATAACACATACTCAGTTAGCATATAGATATTTAACCATGTTATAAAATGAACATAGGTAGTGAGACATTATACCACTATACAATGGACCCCATAAATTACTTAGCCTTCTATATTTACCCATCATATACGAGATTCTATGAGTAGTGATCATGGTAGTTATTATACAACACGTGAATTCTTATCAGATTCTGACATACCTACATTTGGTAATTTTTTCTCATGATAGATGACCTTTACACTATTCGATGTAGGCACTCCCTATGCCTCCTATTGATGTGATCATTGGTTAACACAAAATTTTAAATATTTCAAATATATAAAAAAATAAAATAAATCAAAACCTACAAAAACATATAAAATATTCAAAAAATAAAAAATTGGGACTTAAACATGACACGATTAATAGATTACACTATTTACATATGTTATTTATCACATGTTTGGTATATATCATATTATTTTCATACACATGTATTTCATGTAATATGAGTGCAATGCAAGACATACATGTTACACATAGACATATAGATGTTGGAATTTTCTCTACCCAATGACCATGCTAATACTAGGGACATATTATTCCAATGGTGTAAACTATATTTCAGTGATAATTAATACTATGTGCTTCATTAATAAGTCTATTTAGACATGAAAATTATATACCTTGCATTGCATATGCTACATACATGCCTTAATCGACACATATGTTATTATGATGACATACTCTCCACATGTTCACATGATGTTATATTTATACATGACATGATATTATTAATTCTTATTTTTAGATGAGTAGCTTACATGACACATACCTCATATCAAAATGGGGAAATCACAATGGGCTTGTCATAGAGACATAATCCTCAATGAATAGAAAATCAAATTACAAATTTTAGAGATTGAGAGTGATTCAAATATCATATGATTTTAGTTACATGACAGATATTGAAACATTAGTACATGTTATGGGGGATTATTCCATGAATATGCAATCAATTTATAAATACTTGAATACATATTCATACAAACTTGGGTGTTAAAGCATGAGCACATGTACACAATTTTTAGGAACATGAATTAAATTTTTCCACATACACACACAATTGAGATACAGGGTCTCATATTCAACATATAGATGCATAGAATTATATATCAATTAGTATAGATTCAGGGGGCATGATACTGGTTCATACACATATACATACTTTCATATTCATAAGGCATGATATTGGTTCATGCACATACACAAAAATAAATTTTATAATTTGAATGAAAAATGGTTGTCACTCCACTTCACACTTATTGACATTGAGGTCATGATGGGGGCATGAACATTATTCAGACTCTTTCAATCATGAAAGTATTCTACATTGAGTGAACTTGAGCATAAACATACAATAAAGTATATGGTCATGAAAACTCTTCATTCTCTTTCTATCATGAATTTGTTTTATATGGAGTGAAATTGAGTGAACTTAAGTGAAGCAATATAATTGAATCTATAATCCACTGTAATAGTTTATTCATGATATTATGAGTAATGTATGTTGAGTTTCAACAAGACTACATAGCCATGGCATTACTTCTCATGAACCCATCATGTGGTTCCCCTTTATTTTGAGAGTAGTTATTTGGGTTGGTACATAATGTAATTCTTCCTACATCTACGATGGGTGGGGCATGTTGTCTTCCCAACTCAAGGGCTTGTATAAGTACACAAATTTGGGGCACAATCACCCCAACTCTCCATGTGCTTCAGAAAGGAAGTAAAATTATCCAATGATTCAACAAGGAAACATCATATCTAAGAAGTTACAAGGGAAACATGGTTTTCACCAACACAAAAATAGAATCCTTCCTTGCTATTTAATTTTAAATATTTAATTTTGATTACAAATGTCAATCCATGGACATTGACTGCTACATGTTTTTTAGAGGTTTTGTTATTGAGTGACCTACATAATTGGATCTTCCTACCAAAGACAGAATGTCTTTTACATGCTTAGGTGTACCTTTCCTTTTATTCTATAAATTTAATTACTAGAATAAAATGAGACATTTTTAGATACTAAATATGATATTAAGTTCTTAAAAATGACAAGCTTGAAATACATTTAACACACATGAATTGAGAGAGAAAATATGGTCCTAACCCACCATTATCTCACACCTACTTGCTACCTTATGAGTTTGATTCTTATTTTCTAATGTTAAATGCCAATAAGATCCTCACTATCTATTTCAAACCATCATACTATCTTGCATATACATGCCTAGATGCTTAATTTAGTCCACTTGTACATGGGTTAGTAACATTGGTTTGGTTTATTATAGCTATTCAATATTGACTTAAGCCTGATGGTACCAACCCTCTCCCAAAAAAACTATGTTTTTATAATCAAATCTATTCTTAGGGTTGGACCATTTACCTTGCATGTTAATGTCATGATAAATTACTTAATTGGACTCATATATATACAAATCAAGGACACACTTTATAGGGACTTGACACTTATTTGGTACACATCTATACACTACTACACATTGAGAAAATATGCCATATTGTTTGCAAATTATGAATTAGTCCCAAGCCAATTCTAAAGAATACTAAATCCAAGTTAAAATAATAATTCTCAAGTATCAAAGATGAATAATTAGTTGTATTCATATTATGAAGGAGCACAATTGCACAAACATGTTAGGCGAGAGAACTATGTCTGGCTTGATACATAGGCATTATTCAATCATAAAATAAGGGTGACTTGGGTCAACTTAACCCATTACACTTTATAATTTTTTAAAGGTATTTAGCCCTTACAAACAAACCTAGGGTTTTAAGATTAAGGATAATGATCTATGGAGTTTTCCATATCATCAAGGTTTAATATTGAACAAATAAAGCATTCAAAGATAGGTGAAGATGACCATAGGTTAGTAGCCCATAATTTGACATGGGTCACTATTGACCAACATAGGTCAATATCAATAAATGATACTAAACTAGATTTGATAAAACTGACCTTACATAGATAGAAATATAGTTCTAAAACCTAACTAATCATAGACATATTATATTTTCCATTACCAGAACATAGTCATAATCACAATCATGATGTATACTTGTATGGATTATTTATGTGAAATTTCATATCTTTTATCTTATGCGTAGAATCTAATTTTGTCCTCCTTACCTTGAAACCCTAGCTTCACTTGTGATATATGATTCACTTAAGAATATTAGGGGGAATTGGTTTGTACATGGTCAACCACACCTTATTATGTGGTTGAGTTTTGCCTACATTCCAATACTTTGAGGAGGGCTCAAATTGCATGTAATTTTCCCACCTTTGTGTATGTCTGTTCAATAATGATCCACTAGATGAAATACAATGTGTTGTTTTTTGACACTTGATAATATGAAACTTTGAACTTGTACTTAGTTTTTAGACTTGGCTTAGGGAAATATCCTTTGAGGGTTTTTTAATATTTGGATGCTTTAGGATAGTGCCTCAAGGATGTGAAATTAGTTATCTCAATGTGAATTTAGTTTTCAATAATGAAGAAGTGAGATCTGGATAGGAGAGATTATTTATATATGTGTATTTATAGGTGAATCCTTGAGCAATTCCTTTCCATAACCAACATGAAAAATGTGATTAGTGACCCAAGAGAGGGATTTTAATTTTAAAAATAGGTTTTTGAGGAACATTGGATATTGATAACAAAGGCAAATTGGTAGTGTTTGACTATTGCAACATTGTCTAAGAAGTATTAAAAAAATGATTTGGAAAATGGCAATATTATGCATAAGATAATAGAGAATTTAGGCATAGACTAGGGAGGTACATGAGTATGAATAACATAAATTGGGAATTCCAAGTCCATAGATATATGAGTGGCTAGGAGAGAATGTAATAAAGAGACAAATATGTGCACACAATCCTATATGTCAAAGATAGGTCAAAATTAATGTTTCCAAGTTTCTAATACCAAATTTATGAGAACCTTTGTGGGGAAATATCCATTTGTCTAGAGAACCATTTAGAAAATACTCATAGATGAGCATTCAATGGCACATATCTACACATAATCATTTCAATCTTACCAGATAAAGATGATGAATGTTCCCCAACATCTCTAATTCTAACTTAAATTATTTTTTCCCTTGTCCTGTTCTATCAATTTTGTTCACTTCAATATTTGTGTTATCAAGAAAAACATCATCATAAATTGAACCAAATTCCCCACCACCCAAACTTCATTTCTAAACCATTTTATCATTTTATAATTCCTAGAATTAGGAATATGAAGCTAAGCTAACTGACATGTTGACAAGATCATCCTCATTCTCTTATTTTTTTAACTTTTTCCATATTTAGTTATACATACCCACCATAAGAGAACAACACAACTACTCCACCAATAAAAATAACACTAATAACTATAAATAGGTATTTGATGTGTTTGGGGATTTATAGAACTCTAATATAAGAGATGGAATTATAAAACACATCATTTATATTGCTTACATATTTTCGGAATTTGGTGATTAAATATTTTTATCTTAATCAAATATATCATTTTGAGGTTTTTCTAGGGTATGATCCTCTCCTTTCTCAAATATAATTTTAAAATTGGTAACTTGTGTTATTTATACTCTCTTTCTAGGGTTTTCTTCTTTATTTAAACATTATTATCCATAAACTTTGTAGTGTTTCATTCAAACTATATGATTGATATTTATTGTTAGTATGCATATGCTTATATTCATTTTATAGCTTCCATGCCTATTTTGTTAGGATCTAGGAGCACAATTAATTAGCTTTGTATAAGCAACTAAACACAGAATTTAACCAAAAGTAATAAGTAACTAGAAATTAGAAACAACACAGAATTTGAGAGACAATACACAATTGTATTCAACTCATCCAGGAGGAAATACAATGAAGATGCCACACTCTTCCCACACCTTTGAGTTTTCCCACACCTCTTGGGTGTATAGTAATTCTCCCTCAAGAGTTCACTCTCTCTCAATTACAAACACAATCAACTCAAACACAAAGTTGGTGTTTCAACCAGTTAGTATCAATACTGCCAGTACCACCGAGTATACACACATACTCCAAGTCTGAGTACACCATGTACTCCAAGTAGATCTCACCTGATCTTGCTACCTGTTGTGTTGCTAATCTCCCTAATCTTGCACACCTACAGATCTAACTGAACTCACACACACACACACACTTGCAGATCAACCGACCTTACTTACCATGTAGATCTTCTACCTGATCTTGCACAAGCTACAGATCAACCTGATCTTACACTCGAGAAGAAGCCTTGTCCTTGCCTCACCAAGTCCTTATGATTCTCCAAATTACAATACAGCCCCATGAGTCTATTATATAGATCCCATGCAAACAATAATTAGACTTCCTAATTACAATAATTAGAAATGTAGCCTCAAGACTAAAATTAGTCTTTACATGCAAACTGGCCGTTCAACAAACAAACTATTCATGTAACAAATAGTTCTGGAATGCACAGGTGATCAACATCAGTCCTTGTTAGTCTAGAGATGACTGACGTCAGCCGACTCCTGACCGATATTGGTAGCTTTGCACTCTAAATATGATCGACATTGGTTGATCATGCCGATGTCGGTTGCTTTAACACTCAGTAACCTCCTCCATGTTTGCATCAGTGAAGCTTTTAGCTCCACAACCTAACAATCTCCCACTTGGAGATAAACAACTGCACCTGTACCTGTACCTGTACATCATCTAATTTTGCTTCCTAGCTTGTATCCCTCTTCAAGCTCAATCTTGAAGACCAACCACCACACATCCTGTGGTGCTCCACCTGTCATCCAAGTAACTTGCCATATCTGAATCTACATACCCATGTAGAGAAGTCCCTGACCCTGCATAGCATGAATCTTTGCTGCTGGTCCCTCTCAGATACCTAAGAATCCACTGAACTACTTTCTATTGCTTCTTTTCCAGATTGACTACAAACTTGTTGACAACACCCACTGCTTGGGCAACATCAGGTCTAGTACACATGTACTTAACCTCATCATGTGAATTGGGACACTGTTCTGTGAACTGTCCATCCATAGGTGTGCTAACTGGTTTTGCATTCTACATATTAAACCTCACCACTACCTTATTCACACAATCATCATGAGACAACTTCAACCTGTGCTCTTCCCTACCTCTAGGAATACTCATGCCAAAGAATTTCACTCCTCCTAAATCCTTCCTGGCACACCTCTAAACTAACTTTACCTTTAGCTCAGCAAAACCTTGCATGTGTGACCCCACTACATACAGTAACAGGATAATGTTGCAATCATTATCCAACCTGGTAAAGTAAACACAGTGATTACATTGACATTGACTAAAGCCATGCTTTATCATACACCCATCAAACCTATACCACTATCCTGGAGCTTGCTCAAGACCATATAACCTGGCCTTCTATCTCATGTGTCCTCTCTCCTTTCTTTAACCTAGGAATCCATTCATCTTTCAGTGCTTTCATCCTGACTGGCAACTCTACCAAATCTCCCATTTGGTTCTCTTCCAAGGAATCAATTTCCTCATTCATTCCATGCTCCCACTATTTCCTGGATTCTACCTTCTCTACTTCTTTAAAACTTCCTAGTTCTTGACCATCAGTGAGCAACAAGTAGTATAAAGAAGGCAAATAAAAAATTTGAGGCTTACTTACCCTTTTAGTCCTCCATATGGGCATTTGAGACTCCTTGACAACTTACTATCCACTCAAAATCCATTCTGTAGCTGACCTTGGTCTACACCCAATTGATGTTGATTCCACCTGATCACTGACACCAGTTCCTTGACCAACGTCGGTGTCCACCTGGTCATCGATGTCGATTCCCTGACCTACATCGGTGTCCACCTAGTCGCCAACGCTGGTTCCCTGACCGACATCAATATCCACCTGCCTGACACCACTGACTTCTTTAGTTTGCACATGAACAACATTGGTGCCTACCTATTTGATGTCGGTTCCACCTGACTGACGTCAGTAACTGTGTTTTCCTATGAGTGATGACTTTTTACCTACAAGCTCACTTTGGATCAACACCCTATCCAAACTGCCCTACTCAGAGTTATTCAGTCCCTTCCACTGATCTTTGTCCATCATCTCCTCCATGAACACCAAGGCTTTCCAATTATTAAGTTTTTCAAAGACATTTGACTTCCTCTTAAGAACATGCATTCCATTCTCACTCATGTGACCAAGCCTACAAAGCCACATCTTTGTAACAGAAGGAGAATCAGTAATACAAGTAGATAGATAAAGAGTACCTACTTTCTTACCACATGCTAATTCAAGTGCATCTGTTGTGAGAGTTACTGTGCATCCCTCATCACCCAACTTTCCTAAATCAATTAGACTCCTCTTCAAGACTGGGACCTGCATGACATCCTTCAACACCCATGTGTTGCCCGTCTGTAATTTCAGCCACACTTCCCCTTTGCCAACAATTTGACAAGGCTCACCAACCCCTAAATAAATATTTTCAAAGTCTCCAAGGACATTAACATGGAAAAATACTCTATTTTGGGTTGCATGGAAAGAGGCAATAGATCTATAATCCAAGATTCTACTTTATCCAAGGAACATACCAGAGCATCCTGTGTAACAACACCTGCAACACCTACTTCTTCATTTCCTTCATGCTGATCTTCTACCAACCAACAATCTTTCTTTACCTACTCTTTCTTTCCATAATTTTGTAATTGATCATTCTTGCCATTGAATTCCTCCATTCTTAGATTACTTTCTTCTGCCATTGCTTTACTCCCACTTGATCAGAAACACTTGAGAGTGACCTGTAATCAACAAACACTAACCTGCTCTGAACCAGGATCTGATACCACTTGTTAGGATCTAGGAGCACAATTGATTACCTTTGTATAAGCAACTAAACATAGAATTTAACCAGAAGTAATAAGTAACTAGAAATCAGAAACATCACAGAATTTGAGAGACAATACACAATTGTATTCAACTCATCTAGAAGGAAATACAATGAAGATGACACACTCTTCCCACACCTCTGAGGCTTCCCACACCTCTTGGGCATATAGTAATTCTCCCTCAAGAGTTCACTCTCTCTCAATTACAAACACAATCAACTCAAACACAGAGTTGGTGTTTCAACCAGTCAGTATCAATACTGCCAGTACCACTGAGTATACACACATACTCCAAGTCTGAGTACACCATGTACTCCAAGTAGATCTCACCTGATCTTGCTACTTGTTGTGTTGTTGATCTCCTTGATCTTGCACACCTATAGATTTAACTGACCTCGCACACACACACACACACACTTGCAGATCAACCGACCTTACTTACCATGTAGATCTTCTACCTGATCTTGCACAACCTTCAGATCAACCTGATCTTACACTCGGGAAGAAACCTTGTCCTTGCCTCACCAAGTCCTTATGATTCTCCAAATTACAATACAGCCCCATGAGTCTATTATATAGATCCCATGCAAACAATAATTAGACTTCCTAATTACAATGATTAGAAACGCAACCTCAAGACTAAAATTAGTCTTTACATGCAAACTGGCCATTCAACAAACTGTTCATGCAACAAATAGTTTTGGAATGCACAGGTGATTGATGTCAGTCCCTATTAGTTTGGAGATGACTGACATCGGCTGACTCTTGACTGATGTCAGCAACTTTACACTCTGAATATGACTGACGTCGGTTGATCATGCCGGCATCGGTTGCTTTAGCACTTAGCAACCTCCTCCATGTTTACATCAGTGAAGCTTTTAGCTCCACAACCTAACATATTTTTCCTAATGCTAATGTATATGATGATAATTATTATTAAAATGATGATGAGTCTTTTTTTTATGATAAAAAAATATGAAAGGTGGTACAAGTTAATTTCAACCCTATTGGACCATGTGAAAAATAGAATAATATGAATATATTGAGTGTTAATTATCTTTATTTTATCCCTCATGAGAATGGCATGCCAAATTTTATAAAAAAATCAATTGCTAAGGGAAGAAACAATGAAT
The DNA here is from genome assembly GCA_037957365.1 of Torreya grandis. NCBI lineage: Eukaryota > Viridiplantae > Streptophyta > Pinopsida > Cupressales > Taxaceae > Torreya > Torreya grandis. The sequence goes on along the minus strand of JARHVA010003752.1, from coordinate 1,176,071 downwards.
ATTTTGTAAATGATACAAATTATTGTGTTATTACTCTTCCTATGAATGCAAATTTAGAAAATGATACAAATATTGGAAATTCTTATCTTTATACTCCTCCTTTGAATACAAAATTTTGAAATGATGGATTAAATACAAATGCTTATGTTTCTAATCCTTCCTTGGATGCTCATAATATGGAAAATATTCTTGAAAAATCCTTATTTTATTGTAGAAGTTGTGAAAAATGGTATAAATAAATATTATTATAATTATTATTATTATTGACCAATGATTATAATTTGACTGGTAGTAATTTCCATTATTCTACCCCTAGTGTTCATATGTTTTAAATAAATAATCAAATTATATATTTGAGTGATCACTTTCACACTACATTTTTACTATCACACGAACCTATTACTATATTTCATTCAATAAGAGATTTACAAATACAAGTGGAAACTTTATCACTAAAATATTTGGCATCCGATTCTTGCAAGAATTCTAATGCTAGTTATGGTAAACCCATAGTGTGTAATATTTATGATTCCCCTCTCTCACATTAATTTTACAATGACTAAATTTTATTTTTTTTGTGAATTCGGGGATCCTTTCTTACATATAAAAAAATAGCATGCTTATCTTGTGAAATATGGTGTTGATAATCAAATATCACTATAAAAATGTCAAAGAAGCATAATGGTTCATGGTTTAGATTAATTTTACACTTTTCTCAGTGGTTTTATATACACCTTCCTTATGTTGGAAGACATTTTGCTATCATGATTTGTCACTAATATGGGACCACTTGTTAAATTTGAGGTTTTCATTTCTTAAATATAAGTAAATTCCATACTTATCTTGTGAAATATGGTGTTGATAATCAAATCTTACTCAAAACATTTCTTAGGAACTAATGGGTCATACTTTAGATTAATTTTACACTCTTCCTATTGGTTTTATGTACAATTTCATTACATTGAAACATGTTTTCATATCACTATTTATTACTAATATGGGACCACTTGTTACATTTGAGTGTATTTCATCTCTTCACCAAAGAAAATATTAGCCTATTCATGCTTACATTCTCAGATTCAAGACTCATATGCATATTGTGATATATCAACCAACATATTTACAAAATAATGTTCGTTGGTAGAATTATTTTTCTTTGTCTCAAATATAAAGTGATTTATCATGCTTATGATTCTTTCAAATATCTTTACTACTATAATTTTTTTTCACTTGAGGATGAACTTTCACCATCACATGTACTTGATTATGAGACTAATGCTTCACATTTCACTGATATTTCTAAAATTCCTAACACTATCCATGTGCCAATCAATACAAATCCTAAACCCTTGGCTAATCATCACAAGAGACCTAAAGCAATCCATACACCTTCACTTAGTGGATCATACTAGTTTCACAAGCTTAAAGAAAGTCAAAATATAACATTAAAGAAGTTACTTGATAATACCATGATTGTCTTACCTTCTATCAAGTGTTATGATTTATTTTATGTGCTATGAGCATTTCATTCCAAATTATTTTGTGAATATAATTGAATAAATGGTCATGAAATGGATAGGTTTCATAATTTGAAACATAAAATGCATGATCTTAATATTGATAATAGTGACTTTACATCAAATGCATCTATTATGAAACCACAAGATTCCAACACACCTTCCATTATTGAGTAACGTATGAAAAGTCATGTTTCATATTATAAAGTAAAAAATCCAACTACTAAGGTTGATTCACATAATGTGCCAATCACAATTCCCAAGGATACTATAGAGACTCATCTTTCATACATGGAACCTTTAGTCATAAGTGTGTATATATAAGTGCAAAGACATCGAATCATGATAGGTGATAAATCTTAATTTAATTTGTGTAGTTTTCCTTTCTTTAAGCCACTTGGTTATGATATATAAAATATAACAAAAGTATCACCTTATTTGGTGTATAAAATAAATTTGGGATGTATTTAATTGCATGCATCCATTTGTCCTTAGACATATCTCACATTATTTTGAGTTATGCCATCTTTATTTCATTATAATGTTATATTGTGAGTTACATGGTTACAAATGATGAAATAAAAATTTGATAGTAAACATGAGTATATTACATTTAAATATGAAGTAAATAAATTAAAAATTCAAATAGATATAACCTATGACAAGAAAGATTCAAAACATGCCAAGGTAAATCTTATAATGTCTTAAAATCAACTTAAATGGGGATCTAAGAATAAAGTGCAAAATTTCAAGCTCACATAGAAAAAGAGAAACCATATAATAATACATCTCAAAGTAAAAATAAATATATTTATACATATCCTTGCAACTGAGACATTAATTTAAAACACAAAAATTTGATAACACCATTATCCACTTTTTTAACAAGAGAATCACATGCATGTCAATTTATTATCCAATTTTATGGTCAGGGATTTGATTATATCATTGGTTAGATTTATATAACATATTTGGGATTTAAATTATTATATTTTATGCACACATAATTGATATAAGATTTACACTATATACATATGATCATAAATTCACAATTAGATTTGGGTCATTGTGGTGGCATTGTCTTTTACATCTTACATTGATTTGTCTTCTACTTGTTTGACTAATCATTTTAGTTAACTTTGTGATTTTTCATGTCTTATTGTCAATTGAATTTTTTTTTTACCTTATGATTTTTTCCTTCATAGAATCTATTTTTGATATTTTAATTATCACTTTTTGTTTTGTGTGCACATACTTGATCTTGATTTACCTTGCTTTGTTTGGTCTCCATATGTCCTTAGAATATTTAGTCACTAAGATCCCTATGCTATACCAATTTTCATACATTACCATCTAAGTAATATTATCCACAAATTCCTTATGAGTTATTATATCATTATATCTTACATTGACAAGGTCATTGTTACATTATCCATAATATAATTCCTACTAATTACCTTTGGGGGCATCATACCCATATATTTTTCATGAGCTTTAGTGATACATATCTCTTTAATATGGAACCTTGTCACACATTATTTAGATATGTTCATATTTTTTCCACCAAGGGGAAATATTCTTATAAAAATTTATAAAATTCAAAAACATTAAATAATATTAAAAAAATTAAAAAATGCTTTATCAGTGGATACATATCATGCTTATATACGTATGTTGGAGGTTTTCATATTAATGATTTTCACACATGATTCTTATGTTATTTATTTGAGTGGGTGAGATATAGGATATACAAGTTATATAAGATTGTGGACAACCAAATACTACATGACTAATTTCTTTCTCACACCTCGAGGGACATGATCATATTTGTGGTATGCCTTATCCCAGAGGCATATTTATATAGAATATTTTATGTTGATATCTTTCATGCTTTCTATGTATCAGATTTTATACATAGATTGAAAATCTTGTGTATTAAATGGATATCCACACTGTGTGGTTACATTATCTATGCAACTACATTGCAATTATTTCATTCCTGATTTTTGTGTGTGCCTATGTTTGTGCATGTTTGGAGTGTGTTGTCTTTTTATGTCCTTATCCATAAAATATTCTCTAGTATTTTTGTCATTATGTCTTTTGATTTATCTATCCTTATATGATGTATTCTTATGTAGCTACATACTTGTTGCATTTTATGTAACATACTACACAATATTATATGGTTGTTTCCATTATCAATATCACACATTTGCTATGTGGGTTACCATAATCCTACTTATGCACATTATTATATATGGTATTACTATTTTTTGTGCTTACATTTTCATGATCATTACCATACATAAATGGGGGCATACTACTTGTGTGTGTTTCTTTATTTTATTTATCCCTATTTTTGATACATGTACAATTTTTTGGGAAAACTAATTGTCCCTTGCTTTGTCATGTGGGGGCACCATACCCTTATCCCTTAGTTAATACTATAATACATATTTTATACATACAAAACATTCATTGGGGCATACTATTTACACCTACACTATCTTATTATGAACATTATGTGATGTTATTTATACTAGTTTCATATACTTGCATCATCACTTTTAGGGGAAAAAAGGTTGAAATTATTTCTCAAAATTCCATTCTCACTGCACAAGAATTAAATGGGGTTTGATTCTAATATGTAGAATACTTAGTTGAAAAAATTCTTGAAGTTTTCCAACCCACATGCATTTATCTAATCTCTTTTGCATGTGTGTTGTGGTGAATTGAGTCAAGATAGAAAGAAGATTTTATATATTATGCTCATCAATTCATAAAAGCAAAAATACAAGACTATACAACATCAAGAAATGAACATATATAGAAATAAAAAAAGGTGTACAATACACATTCCTTCCCTGGAAATAAAATAATTGGTATTTAATAAAAACCATCAAAACAATACCAAGAAATTTTATCGGTCAAAAAATTAAGCATTAAATTTGTTCCTACATAGTGAACAATTCAAATTTCATGGATAGCTCATTCATTCATTCCAGACCATGGTTGCACTTCTATAATTCTAGAAATTTGACAAGGTGTTCCTATTCCATTTCTTTTTTTATCGTAGATAATATCATATTACATTTTGAGGTTTTAGTTTACAATTATGCAGCATCAAGTAGATGCATCAGTTAGGTGATTAGGTGGCATAACAAATCATAACCATTTGGTAGTTATAGGTTTGGTAATTATTTGATTAATGTATTTATAAACCTATTGAAAATGAATAAAATCATTCAAGCTTTCCATCAACTATCATCTAGTATCAGATCAAAAAAAAATCACCTTATCAACAACATATATTAGAGAACATGGAATGGCAAAAGTAATAGAATGAAGTCATCAAGGAGTAGATGTGGTAGGTGATGAAGAAGATCAACACATAGCAGTCTGAGTTGAAAACATTAGAATCTAATCAGATTCATGTGCAGCCAATGTGTGTAGCATATAAGTCACTCGATAGAAAGTGAAATGAGCCATCTCCAACTTAGAATGCTAGACCAAGCAACCTATGACCTGTGAAATGCCTTATAGAGACTGTTAGTGTATGGAATATCAGAACGTATAGCATTAAACCCTTAATCAATCAACTTATATAAAATGAAAAGTGAAAAATATGCCTAAGCCTATAGAAAACCCTGAAGAAGTGGCCAACAATGCCTGTGACTCCAGAGGATGTAGTCACTATAGAAACATTCAAGTTGAAGAGCATGCAAAGTTAGAAAAAGAATTTTTATTTGCTTCATTCTATTCATGATAGTAAAAAAATAATGCTACACTAACATGAAAAGTAGAGAGAGCCAATAAGAGTACTAAATAAGAGGCTCCTTCTTAATTGAACTGCATAGTAAAGTTTGTTGAATATTGTGGAAGTGTTGGAAGAGTCCGTAGAGGTGGCTCCCATTACACATGAAAGAATAACATGTCATCCTTACAAAGTACCTTTGTTTATACAAGATTTTTAGGCATAAAATACTATTTTAAGTGTAAATTGTGTGTGTGTGTGTGTGTGTGAGCGCATGCATGCATGCGTGCACACCCAAACTCCTATTGTCTGACACCCAATAATTCATCAGTCCAAAATTCATTGCATGGAATATGAAGATGTGAATGATTCTTAAATTTAAATAATTATGAAACATCATCACTGGTATGGTTACCCATCTGACTAGATTTGATGAATGAACTAAATATGATAAGTTAGATGTAAAAGGGATGATGTTGATCACACTTAGTGTCATAGACAAAGTTTAAAATCATATTCAAGACAAAATGACATCAAAAGGGGCTTGGAACATTTTATCCATCATATATGAGGTGAAGAATCAGACAAAGATACTCCATCTCTAGTCAAAGCTTCATACTCTTAGTATAAAAGAAGGCAAGAAAGTTGAAGAATTATTACATCGAGTACCATAACTATGAGCTAAATTAATTATGCTTCGAGAAATGATTGAGGATAAATTGGTTATGATCACATTGAGAGCTCTATGCTCTCAATTTTGCACATTCGTCATGACATTGAACATCACAAAACAAGCAGTGTCTTTTGAAGAACTAGTGAATATGCTTCAACAAGAAGAATCCATCCATTCTGTGCAAGAAGAGTTTAAGGATAAAGCCTTGATTTCCAAGAAATGTGGTCCAAAATTCTCAAAAAAACCACCAAAGTAGACACAAAAACAAAAGAAATTAGAAAATTTAAAAATATGATGTCATATTTTCCACACCAATATGCATGATATGATAGTTTTTGGTATAATACCTTGACACAAGGCTCATCCAATCAAGATAACACATATGATAGAGACGAGTCACACAAATCCAAAAGACATCCTTGATGATGAAAGTAACATGGACATGTAGTAATACAACATCAACAGGATGATGAATCTCAAAAGCAAGTACCAAAAAAATCAAGATGCAATGACACATATAAGGATGTTGTTCTTATAATTCAAACCTCATCACACATGAGCAAAGTTTGGTTGATCAACTCGGGTGCTAGTAAGCATATGATAGGATGCAAGGAATTTTTTGATTCATTGATGAATCAACCCATTAGAGATCAAGTTTGAATTTAGAACAACAAAGAGTATGTTATAGAAGAAATTGACACTATCAACATTCCCCTTGGTATGTGAACCTATACTCTCATAAAGGTATTGTATGTCCATGGCTTGATAAAAAATATATATTTTGTAAGTTAGTGCTTGAATCATAAGGTTAAGGTAGAGTTCATGATCAATAATGGCACAAAATATTGTCTCCTCTCATGGGATGATCAAGTCATTGCTAGAACATTTTTAAAGTATCAATTATTTTCCCTAGATGTAATTTCATCTGATGATGTTACTCTCTCTACCTATATGATAGAATCTACAACATTATGGCATTATCAATATGGGCACCTTTTTGTTGGTTCTTTATACCAGCTTAGCTCTAAGGTCATAGTCTATGGACTTCCTCAGTTTTCTCATTCCTTACTTGTATGCCCTAGATGCTCTAAAAATTAAGATAGGATCTCATTCAAACTAAGTTACTCACAAGCCAAAAATCATCTTGATATGGTACATACTAATTTTTACAAACTTGTGCTTACTTCTTTCTAAGGATTCAAGTACTTTAAGTTGTTTATTGATGATTTCTCTCACAAGACATGGGTGTTATTTTTTAAGAAGAAGAGTGAAGCCTTTACACATTTTAAGGTCTTCTACTAGTTTGTTATCACCGAGTCAAGGAGGCCTCTTTGAATCCTCTGATTAGATCGAGGGGGGAAATTAACAATAAAGGATTTCTTGGCATTTTTGAAGAAATAGAGCATCAAACAACACTTGGTTTCTCCCTATACACCACAAAATATGGAATAATAGAGTGATAAAATTATGTAATTATGGAGATGGCTCATTACATGCTTTCCACTACAAAGTTAGACATGCCATTCTAGGTAGAAGTAGTTCAAATAGTTATAAATCTTCTCACTAGGGCACCTAAAAATATATTGCATGACAATACACCAAAAGAGGTTTGGTGTGGTCATAAACCTTTGATCTCTCATCTTAGAGTATTTGGTTGTACATATCATATACATGTCCCTGTTAAAAAGAAGAATAAGATCAAACCAAAGACATTGCCTTCTATTGGGGTATGATACTACCTCAAAAGCATATCATCTCATGGATCCTAAGACAAATAAGATATATGTAATTTGAGATGTGGTTTTTGACAAGTCATCATTTGACTCATTATTATAGAAGGAGTCAGAACATACCATCTCACATAGATTGTTACCACATTTAGATGATGAGAATGAAGAATATTCTCACAAATAAGGTGAGTTGTAAGGAGAGTTGTTCATTGATCTCAAAAATCTAAAAGATAATTCTTCTTTGAATCAGTAGAAACATCGATGTCTAAAATGGGTAAAAATCACCATTAGGGACTCACACCTAAACTCTAATCCATATATTTCATTAGGAGTTCAGATGAGAAGATAGGCAAGATGGGAAGTTAATCTTGCACTTATGAGTTTAGTAGTTGACAACACCAAACTAGAGACAGTTCAAGAGGCTTTATGTTAACTTCAATAAAATAAGGCCATGGATGTTGAATACGATTCCCTCATCAAAAATGGGACATGAGAACTTTTTGATCTACCTATAGTAAATAAATTCATTGGCTGAAAGTAGATTTTCAAGACAAAACACAAGGCAAATAGATCTATTGACAAATATAAAGCATGACTTGTTACAAAAGGATAAGCTCCATAAGAAGGAATTGACTATGAGGAGACCTTTGCACCCACTACTAAGATCAAGACCATCAGATTTGTTTACACACTCATAGTATAAAAGGGATGGAATATTTAGCAAATTGATGTGAAAAGTGCATTCTTGAATGGTGATCTCAAAGAAGTATACATGACTCAATTAGAAGTCTTCATTGATGAATAAAATCCACATGAGGTGTGTCATCTAATTAAGTCACTTTATAGACTTAAACAAGAACCAAGGGCATGGTACATTAAGATTGATGATCATCTATTGTAGTATAGATTCATTTGTATCCCCTTAGATACAAATTTATATATGAAGAAGGTAGGCATAAAGATTGTCATTCTTGTATTATATGTAGATGATCTTGTGATCATAGGAAGTTTAGATGAACTTGTTAAAGAAGTAAATAATGACTTGAAGAAATATTTTGATGTGATAGATTTGAGGCTACTTCATTATTGTCTTGGCTTGGAGATATGGTAAAAGTATAATCATATTTTTGTCTCATGAATGAAATATTCCAAGATGCTCCTTGAGAAATACAAGATGATAGATTGTAAACCAATGTCAACTCTGATGGAGAAAGGTTTGCAACTATCATGATTTTAGGATTCACCTCAAGTAGATGAAACTCACTATAGATAACTTGTTGGGAGTTTAATTTACTTGACTTATACTAGACCAGACATGTGCTTTGTTGTCAGCTATCTTTTGAGATTCATGCAAGAACCAAATAAATGTCATTGGGTTGCAGTGAAACATGTTTTGAGATATGTCCAAGGTATAGTTGACTATGGTATGGAATACAAAAACTCAAATTTATTCTTACAAAGATACATAGACTTAGACTATGGTGGATCTATTGATGATTGAAATATAACCTAAGGGTATATTTTTCATCTCATATCTGGACCAATTTCATGTATAAGTAAGAAGTAATTTGTAGTTTCTCTCTCATCCATAGAGGCAAAATACCATTTTGAACAAGGATATATGTGTGAAGTAATTTGGTTTCATCACATTATGTCTAACATAGACATCCCTAAAGATTAGCCACTGATTCTTTTATGTGTGTTAAATCTTGTCAAGAATCTAGTATTTCATATGAGGACCAAAAAAATTGAGGTTGAGTACCCTATATTCAATAACAAGTCTTGAACCACCACATTTAACTTCAGTACTACCCAACAAAGTCATAGATAGCAGATATACTCACCAAGTCCCTTGACAAGGTTAAATTTGAACTATTTTGAGGGTACAAGGTTAAATTTGAACTATTTTGAGGGGCTACATAATTGACAAGGTTAAATTTGAACTAATTTACTATTTTAGACTGTTATATGCTAGATATACCTTGTGCATTTTATTTACCCTTTTAATAGTGTCATTATAATATAGTATCACATTTTTTAACACAAAGACCATATGATATTCTTAAAATAAATATGTATTACTTTGATATATAAGATCTAAGATCTTATTGATAATAACTAGATTCAGATTTAGGGTCTTAACAATAATTTGGATGAATTGATTGATTAACTAAATAAACATTTCAAAATATTTACAAATTCTCTTCCAAATCATGTCTCTCACTCTAAATACCAAGGTAATATTCATATAATATACAAGCTTACAAATCACATCCACTTGATGGATTCATTGGTATGGTTAGGTAATATTCATATAATAGACAAGCTTCCAAAGCACATCCACTTGGTGGATTCATAGCTATGGTTAATGAAATTAAGAAGGAACCTTCTCAAATTATATTCTATGATTATGGGATTAAAAATGATGGATCTAACAATGATCCACTATTCATATGACTTTTCATAGGTGAACATTCATAGGAAACACATGGGAGTATGATTGATGATGGTTCAAGAATAAAGTAAGCACATATAAATTTATCAATAGCGTTGGCTATCATTAAATATATTTATTGAGTATTACCATGATTATTATGAGATATGATGGGATAAAAAATAAGCCACTTGAGTGGGTCCTAAGACCATATTAATTTGGTTTCATGTACTATTGGATTAATAGGATTCTTAAAATAAATATGTATTACTTTGATATATAAGATCTAAGATCTTATTGATAATAACTAGATTCAAATTTAGGGTCTTAACAATAATTTGGATGAATCGATTGATTAACTAAATAAACATTTCAAAATATTTACAAATTCTCTTCCAAATCATGTCTCTCACTCTAAATACCAAGGTAATATTCATATAATATACAAGCTTACAAATCACATCCACTTGATGGATTAATTGGTATGGTTAGGTAATATTCATATAATAGACAAGCTTCCAAAGCACATCCACTTGGTGGATTCATAGCTATGGTTAATGAAATTAAGAAGGAACCTTCTCAAATTATATTCTATGATTATGGGATTAAAAATGATGGATCTAACAATGATCCACTATTCATATGACTTTTCATAGGTGAACATTCATAGGAAACACATGGGAGTATGATTGATGATGGTTCAAGAATAAAGTAAGCACATATAAATTTATCAATAGCGTTGGCTATCATTAAATATATTTATTGAGTATTACCATGATTATTATGAGATATGATGGGATAAAAAATAAGCCACTTGAGTGGGTCCTAAGACCATATTAATTTGGTTTCATGCACTATTGGATTAATAGGACATATGGCTTTTTGTTTAGAAGACTGTGGATTTATCAAACGAGATAAATACCATCAACATTACATCAATGTTTTAATTTTTTTTCACAATGATCATATGATTATTATTCAAAGTGATATTTATGATCCTTGATAAAATTCAAAGTGAGGTTTTACCTAAAGGAGTTACCAAATAAAAAATTAATCATAAGACCTCATATAAGCAAGAATAAGGTTCAAGCATCTACTCTTCAACTTGCACAATTATATTTATCATAACCTTTTATGCCTACACAAGAAAAAATACCTACAAATGATATAATTTTTCAAGATAACATTTAGATAAGAAATTTCACTATTACACAAGGAGGTGCAATGGATAACATGGATGATTACAATGGTAATGAATATATTGGTGATGATTACAACAATGTTAAAAATAATGATGGAAATGCATTATCTTTAATAGACTCATGGGAACTTTGAAAATTTGATCTTACTCTTGTTGATATGACTACTCTACTTATATAGAGTAGTATGATTAGTCACTTGGGGTATGTGCATGGAGTTGGGGGACAATTCCTTGGACATACCCAATAATGCGTACACATTATTATATAACATGTACATGTTTTTTTAATAAGGAATGCTTATGCATTCCTTTACCAATAGGAATGTGAATGCATTATAGGAATGCATACACATTATAGGAATGTGTACATATTATAGGAACATGTATGCATTCCTATAATTCAAAATAATATGTATGCATTACCTAAACATAAAAACAAAAAAAACTCGGATTGCTCATTTCACTTTTGCTCCTTGTCATTCATCTTTTACCCTCCAGCTCATGTTTTATCCTCTATCTCATATTTTTCCCTCTAGATCACATGGAAATTATTTTTTTTCCCCCACATTCACAAAATTGATGATGTCGTCATGAAGAAGAGGTAAGTTTTGTAGTTTAATTTTTTTTTTTGAATTTTTTTGTGAATGTTTTGCATATTTTAATTTGTAATGTTTCTCCATTAGTTGGCATGTTATGCCTAACCCTCTACCTAATACTCCTCCTAACCTTCATAACCCTCTTATAGTTCCACTAGATCCCCAAAGTAGTCAGGAGGATATAGCTACTCACATAGTGTATAACAAAATTGAAATTGAGTAAATAATTAAGAGAATAAGGGATCCTACTTTCATGAATACCCAACACATCTATTTGGCCAATACCCTAGAGTTAGTATTAGGTTGAGTTGACTTGATAATGAGTCAAATTGACAAATGGAACTCATATAGGGATATTTTTAGGGCTTATTATTCTAAAAAATTATTAGCATATGAGGTGAAGAAGAAAAAAATAACAAAAGAATAAATGTGTTCCTTATTTATTGACCCAACCACCAATGTACCATTTCTCGTAATGACTAAATTTTTTCCAATCCATTGATGCCAACACAATTTGATTAAATATAATTTTTGGGAGTGATGGTGGATGGTGTTTGACTATTCACCTTGTAATAACCATGAGGTCTATTTGTAATTTTATAGGAAACTCTATTGTGAGTTTGTCCTCAATGCAATTCTAAACTATTTTGACTATGGTGAGTTTTAAGGCTAAGGAAAAGGCTCCATATAGGATCGACCAGTTGTACATCATGCACCTAATCAACTTGCAAGGATCTCTACCCAAAAACCACTTCATTCAAATATTCACTCTATAGTGAAGGATGTTGTGGAGATATACACTTTGTATGCACTTAGTGTGCTTATTGATACACTCTTTCATCATACGAGTAGGATTTCATAGACAACTGCTCGAGAAACCCCACCTAATGTTCATACCTAACCCCACCCATGAAAATGTTGTGGTGATGTTGCACTAGACCTTTATATGATGATGGTGGTGCTTCAACGGGCTTGAAGGATATGTCTTGATTGATGAGTTATTGGCACACATGTTTGGTTTGAATACATTGGGACTCTCTACACACATGTAGGTATCTTTTATATAAATTTCATTTTAAATTTTTAAGTTATATTTTCAAATTAAAAAGGTAAAAACTAATTTACACATTTAAATTGAAAAATATATATGTATTTTTTATGTTTCAAGAGGATATGGTGCCTTCAACATCATAATTTAAATTTATTGAGCTAGGTAGTGGTCCAACCACTACTACATCTATCTGTGTCAATACGACACCATATACATTTATAGAGGTAAAATTTCATGTGAATCTTATATACTCTAGATGTACATTCATACACCTTAATTGCATCATTGGTAGATTTTGTGTAAGAAAATATAAAATACCTAATATAATTTTGTTGGAATTTTTATTATTTGATGTATTAACATGGATTGGTGAAGTGTTATAAACTCATCCTCCATCTCAATTTTTTTTCTTTTATTTTGAGTTTTAAACTATGTTTTCAATAACCAAAATAGCAAGTTGAACATTTGTTTTATATCCAATTATATGTAGTTCCCATAAGATGTCAATCCCAATCAGTAGAATTGGATACATATATATATATATATATAATTCATTTGATAAAAGTTGTTTGGTACAATATATTTTTATTAATCCCAATCAAGCATAACATGTCTTCATCAATATGCACACTACTCCTTTCTTTTAAATATTGGCCTCATAGCCAGCCATGTTTCTTTTCATTGTATTCTCTAAGAAGAAAGCAAGAAGAAAATTAAGAGGGATATGGTAGAAAAACTTGATGTGTTGTGCACACATGAATCTAAAAAATTATTGATACTCCTCTTTATCTATGTAGGATGACATATAAATAGTAAAACACTATAAAAATGGTTGATTAGTGAGATAGTAGGGTGGACTATCTAACATGAGCTAGATCCATGAAGCACAAGCTTTCTTGGAGGCTGTCAATCCACACTTTTAAAACACTTAAGTTCTGATAAACTAAAAATAGATGCTTTCATGAGATAATAGAAGGCAATAAAATCAAATACAAGAAATTCTCGAAAAGAAACAAGTGATTTCAACTAAAAATAGCAATAAATGGTTGAATATTAATACTAAATTACTCAAACTTATTTCAAAAAATAAGTTGAAACTCTGTGATAAAACAAAAAATCAAAAAGTGGGATTTGGGTATGGACTAATGGGTTAAATCAGCTTGTTGTAAAAAAGGACACACAGTGACTGTCAGTGATTAGGGCCAACCGTCAGTAGTTAGGTATGATTATCGGTGGTTACTATGGAATTTGGTTTGGGAAAATAAGTCTATTGGGGAGAGTTATAGAGAGGTTTTAGATGTGGTGTTTGGGTTGAATGTTGGTTGTGAGGGACAAATCAATTCTCAATGGTATCTAGTTTAGATATTAGGTATACAAATGGTTTATGGGTGGTTTGGGGTAGAGGGTGAAGTGTCTAGAGTTGCATAACTCCAACATAGGGAATGAGGTGCAGGGAATGGGAATGACACAAGTAATGAAAGAAATAAAAGTTAATTACTGAATCATGATGAAAAACATAGATACTTAGATATTAAGTGTTTTTGGTTTGGAAGAATGCTAAAGTTAGATGAAAGCTGTTATGGATCTTGAAGTGATTTTGGTAGAGTAATGGTACCTTGGCTCTTGATAATGAGTTGCAGAAGTACTTTAAGTCTCTAGCCTGGTTCTTGGTTCACTAAAAATCTTTTTATTTTCTTGGTAATAATAATATATTTCACAAGAATGATTTCAACTTCCTTTCAAATGTTTTTGGATAAGCTTATGTAACTAGCAATGGTCCTAGTCAACCACCGACGGTCCAGCAGTGACCGTTGGTAGTTAGGGTGACAGTCAAAATTGGCTAATTTTAGCCAATTCCACTAATGATTGGTAGTTAAGTCATTAAGAAGTGGTCTACGGGAAATAAAGGAAGAATGTGTATGGATGAGGAACAAGTCTAGGAGGTTAGGGTTATTAATTGTTAGGGTAGAAATGGTCTCTAGGTTAGGTGTCAACCAACTAGCCATGGGTTTAGGTAAGTGAATTATAAATAAGCTTTATTTAACTAATTAACTTAATTATTTTATTTAAGGGGGTAAATGGTTATGTTTAAGTATTTTAATAGGTGATCCTAACCCAATGGGGTCAAGGGGCTAAGGGGTGTGTGGAAGATGACTAGAACCATAGTACATGGTTTTCAAGAGATTACATTTGCCCTTTTTTATTACATAGTTTACATCTTCAAGATGTGAAACAAAAATAATAGGTGCAATGGAAATTTGGATGGATGCCTTGAGTATGGGAGGAGGTGTTCCCCCTTAAATCAAGATGCAATGAGGTGAAAATTGAATCGGGTATGGGTTTCACAAGTTTAAGTGGGTTGTAAAACATTTAGGAGGGTACAAATAGGTCATTACAAGGAAGACAAGTGACAAGTGAACCAAGCCACCACATTTAGGTGTGGTAGATATGGGTGAACTCATAAATTTAATTCATTTGATCAAAGGTTATCATGTTATTAGGGGTCTAAAAAGTGGGTGATCCCAAGAACACAAAAAAGGTCATAGGTGTCAGAGGTGCCAAATAGGTTCAATCAGGGGTAGCTACAAGTTTAACATTTAAAAAGGGTTGAGGTTGAGCATAATAACATGAAATGTGGTAAGGGTCATGAAAATAATGTAGAGGTGGATGACAATGAAAGGTGGTGTCATCACAAAAAGATATAGAAAAGGGGTATGAATGACCTAAATGTGAGCTAGGTGGGTTACGGTCTCCCGCTTTTAGCAGATGCAATCTTGCAAGGTCAACTCACTCTTTCCAATCCTTCAAGTATTTCATGGCCGATGGACACCTTCCAAAGTATCCTGCAATCACTGTATGTGGCAACAAAGGTTGCTGACCCGTTGTGAGTTCAAACGGTGAGTACTTACTCGACTCACTCTTTTGACTATTGTAGGAAAATTGCACTATGTCCAACAGATCCAGCCAATTTGTTTGGTCACTTCACACAAAATGGCGCAAGTAAGACTTCAACACTGCATTGATCCTCTTTGTCTAGCCATCAATTTCTAGATGGTATCGAGTGGACAATAAAAGCTTTGTTCCCACTAATCGAAACAACTCCTACCAAAAGTTACTTGTAAAACAAGCATCTCTATCCGAGATGATGCTCAATGGTATGCCCCAATACTTCACCACATATCTGAAAGAATACCCTGTAGACTCCTCTGTGCCACAAGGCTGCTTACATGCGATGAACGTTGCATACTTAGAAAATCTATTGACAATAACCATGATGCTAGAATTTCCATTCACAGTGGGTAAGCCAGTGATAAAATCCATACTCATGCTTGCCCAAGGCCTTACAGGAATAGGCAATGATTGGAGAAGCCCTCTTGGCAACCAGTGCTCAAACTTGTCTTGTTGACAGATTAAGCAGGAACGAATGAATTCATCAACATCCTTACTCATCTTCGGCCAGAAGAAGCCCCTTTCCAAAAGTGCCATAGTGTTTTTGCCTAGGATGACCTGCCCACAAAGAATCATGACACTCCTTTATCAAATCTCTATGCAGACTACCCCACTTCAGAACATAAACTCGACTCTCAGCAAACCACAACATCCCATCTGAAATGCTAAATCTGTTCTTCCTGCCCAACTAAGTTTGTCCCTCCATGGTCTCTACCAATGCCATAGCTTGATGATCCTGAACTAAACCTTCAGGGATATTCTCCATCAACTCCCCTGTCTATTCTACTTTACTCTCTCCCTGAGTAAAAACTAGACTAGCTGATGTTGTTGCAATGACCACCAACTACTGCTTTTTGCTAAGTGCATCTGTGACCACATTCTCTTTGCCTGCCATGTGCATAATCTCCATATCGATTTTAGCTAGAAAGTCATGCCATCTTGCCTGCTTTGGTGTCAACTTGCTTTGAGTTAGAAAGAAAGAATTTAACACATTGTCTATCTTGACGATGAAGTGTGCACCCAACAAGTAGTGCCTCCACCTTCTTAAACAATCTACCACAGCCGTCATCTCTTTCTCATGAATTAGATACCTCTGCTCCACATCCTTGAGTTTCCTCAACTCAAACGCAACTGTATGTTTATCTTGAATCAACACCCCACCAATGGAAAAATTAGATGCATCCGTATGCACCTCAAAAGGTTTACTAAAGTCCACCAAGGATAGAAAAAGTTGGATTAGGGGGTCTTTAGGGAAAAAGATAGGGTGGGGTGATAAACCCTAAAATTAATGACCATAAATGGTTAGGGTTGATTAATGAAGGTCACTTAGATACTATCGATGGTCATAAGGAATCCCTAAAAGTGATTATAAAAGGTCACATTATGTTACATTTAGTCATTTGTAATTTGACCCATAGCATTTCTATTATTATTTTATGCAAAAATGATATAAATTTGTTCCTAGTGAGCTAAGTGAGGTAGGTTTAACTGATGGTGGATGGTTTGTTTTATGAATGAGGTAGAGGTTTATCAAGGCATAGAGGGGAGATGTGGGCCAAAGTGAACATGAAAATATGGTGCAACAGAGGTAGATCTCAAGTTTGAGTGGTGGATATAGTACTGAGGGCTCCATCATAGTGTTAGACATGTAATGAGGTAGGGGATGCAATGATCATATTACTTTTTGGTTTTTACTTGATGTTTTATGGGTGGGTTGATTGTATAAAAAAATGGTTTTGAGGGTATGGAGAGAGAGAATTGGGTAGAGGGGGGAAATTATTTTTAGGAATGAAGGGTAGGGAGAAATAGATTAGCTATAGGCAAAAATCTTATTTTTAAGTTGAGGTTTCTAATAATTTTTGGCTAGACTTGTGGTTTTTGGGTCACTAGAAGTCTCTACACATTGACCATCGGTGGTCACTATTAAACATCATCAGTTATTAGGAGATCATAAAATGGTCAATGTGGGGACTATCGATGGTTTACCACTTGAAATATTAGTAGTCAAGGGGTCGATCAACCATGGTTCCATAAGGAACCATCATCAATCGATACTCAACCATCACCAATTAGTATAAATCTTGGGAATGGGGTAGAGAAGGTGAAGTAATGGGTTAAGGGAGGAATAAAAGATAGATTTTACGGGTAGTGATTACATAATGAGGTGTGTAATCATGTAAAGGGTAGGTTTAATAGGTCAAGTGCATAGGCTATGTTGGAAGGATAAGGTAAACTAAGGTATATGTCTAACCTTACAAGTGAGGGAATAGATATAGATGTGGGATCAAGTGCCTCAGCTCCTTGATGAGGTACGTAGGGCTATGACATCATAAGAGTGGGATTATATGATAGCAGTGGACCTAGGTGGCATAAGGTTCTATCAGCATGTGTTAAGACATGTCACTATGTTGGTAGCCCTCATCAAGAGATGGGATCCTACACCAACACTTTATTATTTATAACTAGGAATATTGTTATTTTTCCAAAGGATATATAGTGGATTCTATGGCTATTGATACGAGGTGAGCTGATAGATCACATCTAAAATGATGATTGAGATGCATATATGGATTAGTTGTTTGAAAATGACTTCATTCATTCAAAGTGGCATGCTGGAGGATTCCATCATATTGTTATGTAACAAATAGATAGGGAAGGGATATGGCTTGTCATGATGATGATGGTAACTTTGACATACTATGAATTGCTTGAATTTACTAGTGGTTGATTCCCCTTTCTTTTGTTAGGAATTCTTATAGACATGTTGATGGACTGAATAGTGTTTAGAAGGACCCTGATTTTACTAGTGTAGATCTACCAAGAGCTCTAGGGATACTAGGTACATAAGAGATATGACATTAACATCAGCTTTATGTTGTACTACTAGGTGTATGAACACATTAAGGTGTTACGACCAAGTGAATCACCATAGAATACATGGGACCATGGGGACTTTAGAGTTAGATTCATGAGATAGAGAGGTGATCATGCATTTACAGCACTAGGGAGAGTGGCACAAGATTTGGATTGGTACAAGGATAGGTTAGATGCATTGGTTGATGGGGAGGTTATTTAGAGGTTGTATAACATATTTATAACATGGTCAAGTTATGTTAGGTAGACCTCATCACTGTAGAGTTATAGGTGGATTTATGGGAAATGAGAGCATGAGGTAGAGCTTATCCCATTTGATAGGGTGAGGAGATAGTTTGGGTAGTTCACAGTGTTCTGGAGGGTTTTCTCATATATAGGAGAGAGGACATTGAGTCACCACTACCTCTTCCATATCCTGAGGAGATAAATATTGATCACGAGGATCTACCAATGGCCATAACCATTGATGATGTAGGGGTTATATAGGATCACCTTGTATGGTTTTAGGCACATTATGTAATGACATGTTTGGGGGAGATAATGGATAGCAGGGTCCTAATGTAGACATGGAAGAGGGAGATGGGGACTAGATGGACTTGGATTCCCCTAATAGGAAGGCACTCATCATGGAGAGAGATCAGGTGAGGGTGGCACTAGTCATAACACAAGTAGCTCCACCAATGGTACTCTAGAGAGAGATATGGCATAGGACCAAGTGGCTATCCTTACACATGAGAGAGATGCAGTATGAGTACATCTAACCTTGGTTACCTAGGAGAGGGAAGCCCTGAGATAGGCAAGCGGGTAGTCACCTGCATTTCTAGGACCATCAAGGACCATTTCTTTGGTGAGTTATGTGGCCATGGTTGAGGATATCGAGTATTATGAGGTATAGGTCTTTAGATAGCTTCCATATGAGCCCCAATATGTTGAGTATAGAGTAAAGGTTACTAGTGTTACTGGTGGAGCTAGCATTGCTACACTGAGTGGGAAACATCTGTAGGTGCATAGGCAAGTCTTAGAGATGGTTAGGCTCTAGGGGGTAGTGATTCTCTAGGACCTTAGACTCCTATGACACTATCTATTTTGATGTATTATATTATTTTTATACCATCCTACGAATTGATGCAGTGAGATGTACATATCTTTGTGAGAGACATGGACATTATTGGTTATATATGATTATTTATGATTATGAGTTGTGATGTGATTATGGGTTATGGATGTTGTTTATGGTTATGGTTATTTATTTGATGTTCATGATGTGATTATGTTGTGTATGATATGATCATGATGTTGTGATTAACATTTCTCTTTTTAGTAGATGCATGCTTAATAAGATGTTATAAATGTGGATGTTTTAAAATTAATGAATCTATGTTTTCCTCTATCTAGACATGTGATGGATAACATATGTGATGACTCATTGTTTTATAAATGGCTATAAATGTGATAAATGATTATAATTAATGATATGTGATTGGTTACTTAGATAGATGAGATGATTTTTTAGATATGAGATGGTTAATTTATTAAAATGTTTTTATGGTTAAAAAACTTAAACAAATAAGGTAAAAACAAATCACTAAACAAAACATAAAATGTTTATTTAAATGTTTTTTAATGAATTGAATTTAATTTAATGGAGGTTGATTCATCTTAAAAACACATAGATTAAGTTTGGATAACAAAACCATATGTGATAAAAGACAAGAAAAGATAAAACAATCAAAAGACAAACATCTTAATGAATGTAGCAACAAGTAGGTATGAGATAGAATAAAGAGACATGATGTTCTTTCATTTGTAAATACCAAAACAAAAGGAAGTTATATTGGATTATGAATATAATCCCTTCACATTCTTTGTGTTAACATTCGTTGGTTGGTTGAAATCTTTTTTGATCACACAGTGTCAAGTAGGATCAAAATCCCTTATTTTATGTAGGGTATAAAAGGGGAGATGGATGATAAAGGAACGTTCATGTGAGGCTAGCTCACCTCTCCTATAAGTTTCCAAAGAGAGAATATAAAAAAATCTATGTCATATATGGTGTAGACTGATCGATGCGGGAAGTTTACTTATGAGAGCCAATTACGACTTCCAAATTTTTATTTTTCTTGATTTTTTTGGTAATGGGTCTTTTGATATTTTGATAGGCTATAGAATCTGGTCAATGTGAGAAGATTCCATGATATTTCTTGCTTTGAAAAATAATTAATTTATTTATCCTTCAAGGAAGTGGTCTAATTTTTTTGACATTTATTTTAGGCTTTGATAGCTATCCTTCAAGGGAGTAGTCTATCTTATTTGAAGCAATTTTGATTGGTTTTGGTAGTTGTCCTTTAATGGAGTAGTATGCAAATGCTAGGAATGACGCATAAGATATATATATATATATATATATATATATATATATATATATATATATATATATATATATATATATATATATATATATATATATATATATATATTATTGTTTGTAGGCATATACTTACTTATATAGGCTTAAAGGCTCACCTTTATGAAGGCAAAACTAAAGCACAAGAATGTTAAAATAGTGGATGAGAGGATTCTTTGAGAGATGATGACCATGGCATTCCATCCTACTAAGGATAAAAAGTATTTGTGATAATAATGTCATGGGTAGAGACATGGTATCCATATATAGGATTAAGGCTATAACTTTGATGGATAATCACATGAATCTATGTTGTAATCGATTGTCTTCAAAGTGAAGGGATGAGGGTTAAAATCTCATAAAACAAGGGATGAGCTTAATTTAGATAGAAGGTGAGTTTTATCTTGTTTAACAAAAGAAAGGATGCATATGTGAAGCAATGAGAGGCTCATGTTCTGGTTTCCCTTCAAGAGAGGATAAATGGTAAGTTCTTGAGCCATACTTGTATGTTATGATATAAGGTCCAAGATAATTGAAATCAAATTTACCCTACTTGCTTTTTTACATTGGTCACTTGTTGATTTTCCTTTAAGACAAGGTCTCCAATGTTAAATTCTCATTCTCTTAGGTTTTTTTATAGGTGTACTTAATTTGTTCTTGATAGATATAAATATGGTTAAGCATGGCCAAATGATGTTCGTCAAGTAGCTCAAGTTGGGCTAAACGTTCTTGACGATAATCCTCCTTAGAAATGATCTCCTAAATGGGATATGTGAAGAGAGGGAATTTGGACATCGAGAGGCAAGATAGCCTCTACCCCAAAGACAAGTAAAAAAGGGGTAGAACCCATTAGGGTTCAAATTCTAGTATGATATTCCCATAAGGTAACAGGGATGTGTAAATGCCAATCTCAACCAGATGCATTAACCATTTTGGTTAGCATTTTTTTAAGGGTTTTTTTAGAAGCTTCAGGATGTCCATTATCTTGTGGATGATAAGGTGAGGAAAAACTTAACTTAATTCCAAAAAGATCACAAAGACCTTAGACTTTTCAATTTTTAAAATATTTACCATTATCAGTAATTATTTTATGAGGAAGACCAAAATGATAGATAATGTTATGGTTAATAAAATCGACAATCTTTTTAGCTTTGTTTGAAACAAGAGGAATAACCTCCACCTATTTGGTGAAATATTTGGTCACAGTGATGATAGAATGATGTCTCTACAAATAATGGGGGTTAATTTCACTAATAAGATCCAATCCCCATTACGAGAAAGGCCAAAAATCCTTGGATAATTGGAGGATATGACTAGGTGTGTGATGTAAATTGGCATGTTACTAAAATTAACACACTTCATATAATCACAAAAATCCCAGTTAAGGGTGGGCCAATAGTAATAAAGGCAAAGGATATATTTAATGATAGATAGGTCACTAAAGTGTCCCTCACAAATCCTATCATGCATTTCCCTCATAGCATGAGAAATTTCATGACTACGTAGGAAATTGAAAAGGAGACCATCAAATCCACACTTATGAAGAATTCCCCATAGAATGGTATAATGAGAGGTACTCTGAATAAATGTTCTTTGACCATTCTTAGAAATATTGGAAGGAACAATGTCTAGGTTGAGATAGTCAAAGATTTACTTATACCAAATATTAGATTGGGCCTCCTCCACACTGTAAACAAAGGGAAGGTCTAATTTGGTATAAGAAGGTTCAGTAAAATGATGGATAGTGACAAAAATCCTAGATTTAGAAGGTGCAGATCAGATTTGGGAAGGAAGAGAAGCCATGGTATTGATGAACTTGTTCATAGATCACAGAGTGGCTTGGATAAGGTGATGTTCAAATGATGCTAAGAGAACATCGATTAGTTATTTATACTATTAAAAGACATCATTTTCACATTGATATGAGCCATTTATTTTTTTTACCATGAGTTGGAGTCACCAAAAATACTAATTGTCTGGACTTCCAAGGCTAAAGCAGTTTGGAAACCTATCACTAAGGCTTCATACTTAACCATATTATTGGTACAATAAAAATCAAGCTTGAAATATAAAGGAAGGGGTTCACCATAAAGGGGGATGAGAATGATACCAGCACCCCCACCATGTTAACACTTTTATCCATTGAAGAACATGGTCATTTTCTAGGTGACATCCTCTTGAGAAATATTCATGATGGACTCATTGGGAAACTCAAGAGGAGAAGGTTGGTTGTCCGCTAAAGGTGCTTCAGCCAATTGGTCAGTAATGAATTACCTTTTTAATTGTATTTTGTTAGAGGAAATCAAGATCAAACTCAGCTAAAAACATGAACCATTTATCCATATGATAGTTTTTGTATGGCTTGGAATGCATATACTTGAGTGGTTCAAGGTTAGTTATGACATAGGTCTTGTGGTTGAGAAGGTAGTGGCAAATTTTGGAAACCACAAAGAACAAAGTGAGGAAAATTTTCTTAGTATGGGTGTATTGAGTTTCTTATTCTATAAATGTCTGAGTTATATATTAAATGGCTTGTTCTTTATGCTTATCATCATGATGTGTAAGCATTGCCCCTAAAGAGAGGTCGGTGGTGGAAATATATAGGTAGAATGGTTGATCCTGTTTTGGAGGAATGAGAATGGGTGGAGAAATAAGATACTCTTTGAATGAGTCAAAGGCCTCTTGACAATCTTTATTCCACTTAAAAGAGATATCTTTCTTTAGAAGGTGATGGAAAGGTTGGCATCTATTAGATAGATGAGATATGAAGTGGCAGATGGATTAAAGCTTCCCCTGTAATATGTGGAGTTGCTTGAGGTTGGTTGGAGAAGGCATGTCAAGAGTTACTTTAACTTTAGTGGGATCAACTTCGATTTTGTGAAGAGAGATAATGAAGTCAAGAAGATTTCTTGACAAGACCCAAAAAATGCATTTATTGGGGTTAAGGTGAACATGGTAATGGATGAGGTGTTCTAATATTACCTTTAGAACTAATAAATTATCTTTATGACATTTAGATTTTATAAGGTCATCTACGTAATCCTATATGGTTTTGTGAATAAGTTCATGGAAGATGTAAGTCATAACATGTTGGTAGGTTTCCCCATCATTTTTCAGACCAAAAGGCATGACCATATAGTAGAGGGTTCCCCATGGGGTGATAAAATTATTTTTATGTTGGTCTTCAAGGGCAATCAAGATCTGATTATAGCCTGAGAAACTATCAATAAGAGATAGCATCTCCTTGCCAGTTGTAAGATCAACAAGTTGGTTGATGCTTGGTAAAGGGAAGTCATACTTTGGGAAAGAAAAGCTAAGATCAAAATTTTCCATAAAAATTCAAATTCCCCCTATTTCTTTGGTTATAAGGACAACATTCAACCCCTATTAGGGATAATCAATGAGTTGGATGAAATCTATAGATATGAGGTGTTGAAGGTATTTTTTGACAAGAAGGGTTATGTGAGGGTGCATCTGACAAAGCTTCTACTTGACAGGCTTGGTATCATGGGTATTAATGATATTATGGGTGGTGATGGAGGGATTAATTCCTAGCATATCATTGTAATACCAAGAAAATTTTATGATATGGTCTTGTAGGAAGGAGGAGAAATCTTGATGCTCAGAGAAATCTAGTGATTGTCTAATTTTGACAATACATGGGTTATCCTGAGTACCTAAGTTGACATCCATGGTGGATTTGTTCAACATGGTTTAATTCTCAAGAGGGAGATATTTGTGGATAGAGGAATCTTTTTCACTAAGATAGTTGAGAATGAAGTCATCATTTTAACACCAAATGGTATTAATGATAAGAGAGTCATCTTCTTCCATCTCAGGATGAGTGAGAGGAATGGTTACAGTCTCCCCATCCTTTCAATAAGTCAAGGGTATGAAGCTAATCATGTTGATGAAAAAAATATAGGGGGAATGATTTCAAGATACTTAGATTTTGATGAAGGTGTTGGTGAGGATGGAACTTCCTTGTCAATGATGGTAATGGGAGGTGAGTTAGTTGGCTCTTCAAGCAGAACAAATCCAATACAAAATCTCTCACAAGGATTTTGGGCCTTTCATGGAAGAAACTCATGTGGTCCATGTTTATAACATCCGAGACTAAATCCATTTCAAGAACACCTATGGAGGTATGTCTTGGTGAACTCCAGTTTATCTAGATAGGAGAAATAGGAGGTGAATGGTCGAGGAGAAGAGGAGGTAATGAATGCAAAAATTGGTTAATCAAGTGCCTCATAAATAATATTGGTTTAAATATTGGGAAGTAATAATGGTTCTAATATTATAATCATAACTAGGATTTTGGTCAAGGTTCCCATATTGTTGGGGAGTATGGAAGGCATCCAAGGTCAAGAGGCGATTCTCCCCAAGCAAAAGATATTGGAATGTTGATTCCAAAGGGTCCTTTATGGGGATTTTGGTAGAATGGATGGATGTGTTATTTGAGGCTTGGTTGATGGAAGAGGTGGATTTATATTTGGTTGGTGAAGGTTTGGTTAATGGGATAAGGAGAACATCATTCAGTTGGTACATCATGTTCTATGATGTAAAAGGACTTGTGTTAGCTTGTATGGTAACTACTTGACTCTCATGTTCAAACTTGATTCACCAATGTAGGGTATATAACACACAACCCATATAATGGATCCAAGGGTGTGCAATCAAAATTTTATACTAGAACTCACCTTCTACTATGTAGAAGAGCTTGGGAAATGTATGAGGTCCTAAATGAATGTGGAGGATGATAGTTCCTATACTTGTCATAGTTTCATTGAATAATCAAAACATAATTGTGGTTTTTGACATAATTTTCTCCATCAAGTTTAGTTGGTCATACATGTGGGAGGAGATAATGTTGATTTTATCCCCTCCATCAATCATAACCCTCTTGATGTGGGTTTGGTTGATGTATTTGGTAATGAAAATGGGAGTATCTAAATCATCAAGATGAATGGAAGGTATTTTTGAATCCTTGAAGGTAACAAGGGTAGAAAGCTAAAGAGTTATGACAAAGGCTATTATAGGTTATGGATCTTCTAGTTTAACCTCTATGAACTGCAATGCCTCCATCATTGCTTGACAGTGATGGGTCGATGTATTGATTATCTCATATAGCATCATATTCACTGGTGTTTGGTGAAGCTACTTTTTAACTACTCTTTGGATTGATTCAAAGGGGTTGGATTAGGAATCACCCAAGATATAAAATTTGGGATTGGGTGAAGGTGTTTGGTTTTTATTGTGTGAGTTGGTGGTGGAAGAGGGGTATGTCCATGAAATGAAAACTTTTGTTTTCCCTTAATCCATGTGTTGGGCTTGTGTTTGTGTGACCACATGGTTGGTATATATTTGGGGAGAAGTTGGGCTAAAAAAATGCTTCGGTTCCTTCTCATTCTTAGATGAGAGTATGGAATTAGGTAGGCTTTGGGTGGTTGCTTTTGGTTCTTAGATTTATGGTGGGATCATTGGATGCTCTTTTGAAAATAGGTGATCCTCATCGCATATTTGGTGGACTATAACTTGGAGACCTTTGTAGTTCTTTTTATCATTCTCAAGCATTATATGGTATGAGTAGACTAAATCATCATTAAACCAAGATAGCTTAGGACTATGAGGTTCAAATGGTTTGATAGGTGGTAAGGTCAAGAAAGAAGCTTGCAATAATCTTTGTAATATGTTTGAGTAAGATTATTATAAGGGTGGCGAGGGGTGGATGTTTTGGCTTTGGTAGTTGGGGTGGAAGTATTCTTAGGAATAGGCTTCACAATAGGAGCTTTGGGTGGTGGAATTTTATTGGTAGGTGGTTTTGGAATACTTGGATTGGGATTTAATGGTTTGGAGGTGGATAGTTTAGAAGTGGAAGGTTTGGTTACGAGTGGTTTAGAAGCATAAGATATTCCAAAAATGGGTGGAGGTGTAGCTAAGAGTGGAGGTTAGGTTTGGGCTTTCTTGCGAACATTTGGCCTCTTGACCAAAGTAAAGGGGTGAGGTCCCAAGATGGAAGAAGGATGTGGTCCTAGAATGGAAGGTAAGTTATAAATGGTTGGTAAGGTTTTGGTTTTTAGAATCCTAGGTGGCTCCACTTTCTTGGTTGGTTTAACTTGGGTTTTTTTTGATAGGCTAGATGGTGCTAAATCTAGCTTTAATGGAGTGTAAGGATCTAAGTAGTGATCATGCCTAGGTTTTTGATGGGCTTTGTTGGGATGGTAAAAGGTGATTGGGATACTTTTGGTAGAGTTGGGTTGGAAGGTTTGCCTATGATTTGTGGGGTAAAGATTTGAAATGGTTTGGTTGGGATGATGGTGGGTTCATTAGTGGAAGTGAATGGTTAGGTTAAAAATGGTATGTTTGAGTACTCTTGTTTGGTTGGATAGGGGAGACAAAGATAGTGCCAAAATGTGGCACGATCCATGTTGGGTTGGGATAGTAACTCCATGTTTTGAACCAATCTAGAGAATGGCTTATAGATGGGTTTGGTTTCTTCAATATTAGACTCAAAGGACAATCCTATGGATTGAGAAAAGGAAGCAGTTTCCTTGTCTTTTTCCTCAATTAAAGGCTCCAAGGTTTTATAAGATGATTTTTATATAAGAGGTGTTGATGAAGAAACCTCTTCTTTAGGATGGTTATTAAAAATAAGAGTGGAGAGCTCAATCATGAAAGAAAAGGGAAGGAAAGTGATAGTAATCTCCTCTATCATGCATTCCAAAGGAGAAGGGATAGTGGTTTCCACTACCTCAATAAGTGGAGAAGGGAGGATAATGGCTTCCTTTGTTTTGGTTTCCAAAGGAAAGGAAGGTGACTTCACTACCTCAATAATTGGAGAGGGAGAAGAAATGGTTTGGGCTATGGTTTCCTCAACTATGAGTTCACTAAGACCCACATTGATATTATGAACTCCATGCTTGTGAGAGGATTCCACTTTGTTACCTTCACTATTAGTGGAGGGTCAATGGTTGGGAAAAGGTTGTCTAAATATGTCAAGTGACTAATTTGGGGGTGCATTGGGATTATCCAATGCAATTTCCCCCTTATCAATCAACCATTGGATAATGATTTTGAAGGTATTGCATCTACTAACATCATTTCCAATGACATAATGGAAGGCACACAATTCATTTTCATTATACTAGCCAGGTATAGGACAAGAAGAATCAAATTGTTGTGGGGGTTTAATTGGAGGAAGTTGTATGATATTTTATTTCAACAAATTTTCCAAAATGGAACCATATGACTCCCCTAATGGAGTTTATCAATTTTGGTTATTATGGTTTTGGTTTTGGGTATTTTTTTGGGAAGAATTAGAAGAGTTGGGTTAGTTAAAAACTAGTGGAGGAGTCATTTTTAGCACTATTGCATTTGTGGTTCCTTTGGTTTTAGTGTTGGTGTTGGTTTGATTATTGGTTTTGGAGAAGAAAGCCTCATTTGATTTGAAACTAGAGTTATTATTTCTCAATTTTATCTTCCCCTTGTCAATGTCTCTAATCTCTAATTTATGTGCCATGGTGAAAGCCTCATCAAAGGTCCTGAAAGTCTGAAACTGTAAGGTGGAGGAAATATGTTTGGCACAAGCCTAAGAAAATAGCTCAATAAGCTCAGGTTGGGGAAAATAAAAAGAGATTTGGTCAATCAAACCTCTTCAATAGGATACAAAGTCTTTAATTTACTCATCCTCAAATTGCCTGATAGAGTAAAGGTCGGTAATGGGAAATTTCTTAGAGATGTTTATGGCAAAATGATTTAAGAAGGTTTGGGCTAATTAGGTAAAAGAGAAAAGAGAATGTTTGGTAATATCACTATACCAATCTAATACCGAACTGCCTAAAGACATGGGGAAGGTGTGAAGAAGGAGAACATCATCGTAAGTAATAAAATAACAAGAGTGCCTAAATTCTCTAAGATGTTGATGGGGGTCTTCCTTACTCTTAAATTTTTAAAAAAATGGAAGCTCCCATTGAGGAGGGTATGGTCAGATGTAGACAAATTGATGAATTGGTTCATTGCAAATTTGATCATAAGACAAGAGGCTATAGGCACCAGTAAAAAATGACTCTAAGTTGGCCATATTGTCTATTAACATCTTGATTAGATCAATTTGTGGTTGTGCACCCCCATAGTTTTAAGGTAAATTTTGTTGGGGTTGGGTACGTGTAACATAAGGGTAGCTATTGAAAGGTTGGGAGGATTCCACGTATTGGTATGTGGAAATGGTTGGTTGGGAGAATGTCATGTATGGGTAAGTGGACATAGGAGATTGGGTATAAGGTGGAGGTACATACCCTTGTGGGTTAGGGATGTAGTCTAGGTTGGGTATAATCGGCACTTGTTGAGGGATATATGTTGGTTGGGTTAGAGGAATGGTTGGGTTGATAGGTTGAGGGTGGTTGGTAACCTTGGTACTAATGGATGGAAGGGTGGAAGGTATAGAAACTACCAAGCTTTAGAATGGAGTGGAAATTGGTGCATTGGAAATGATAAATGTAAGGGTAGTGACACTAGTAGAGGGCATTCCAATGGTAAGTGGAGTATAAAGCTACCAAAGGTTGGGTTTCTCTTATACTATAAGAGTTATTAGTTTGGGTGGAAGGTGTTTGGGTGTTGGTTGGTGGAATGGTTTGGTTTTTAATGGTGGTGTTGGAAGGGTTGTTGATAGAAGAGGATTATTGCATCACTAAAGGTTGGGTGGAAATGGTGGCAATAGAGGCATTACCCATAAGATGGAGTGGTATGTTGTAGGGTGGCTCAATGGGTGGAACTGAAGTAGGGGTACGGTAATACATGGTAATAAGGTAATGTTGGAGGGATATGGGATTGTTATCCAAAAAGGTGATGAATCCATATCTCCTTGGGCAACTGTCTGAGGTATAATGGGACTTCAATAATGGTGGGGTGAACTTTATACATCTGAATAGTACTCCATAGATGAGGAATAAGAGGAAGATGGATGTTTGGGAGGTGGATATTGATTTTCTTGGTTTCTTAGTTGTTTTCTTGTCAAAACCATGCAAAGGAGGAGGAAAGAAGGGAAAAACCAATCTCATAAACTCAAAAGAGAATCAATCAAAATAAAAAGATCTCAAAGAAAACAAGCAAACAATAAAGTATGGTTCCTAAAATACTTTTTATCTCTCTTTGGGCTTATGCCTCAATTTTAAGGAGTTTATAAAGATCAACTTGGGCTTGTAGAGCGAGTACTAGAAGAAGATATCTAGAGATAATTTTTGGTATTTAAAGGCTCTCAAGATCTATACTAGAACTTGGTATGTGGATTGATATTGGGGCCTACCCCCTCACTTCACACACAATGATAAGGGTGTTGGGTGATTAGCTAGAATATACTGAGTTGCTAGAGATTATACTCAGCCAACGTACTAAGTCGGTTCTCTCCTTGGTGATGAAATCCAAGTAGGATAACTGAGAAAAGGTTACCGCTAGGTGATGAAATCCCAATTGGTCTTTATGTTAGTATTTTGATATTTGATTGAATATGTGGTTTGGTATTATGTGTGTGATAGGAAGTGAGACTATGATTAATTTACTTGATTAAATTAAGCTATGTGAGCTAATAAATACAAGAAAACCATGAATGCAATGTTAATTTTAATCTAAAGGAAAATTTTGGTGTCTTTTCAAATGAATACAAAATAAATAAGATGCATGTAAATGTGATATGATAATGTGAAGCCTATGTTAGGGTGTGGAGCTAAAAGCTTCACCAAGGAGCAGACTTAAATAGTTTCGGGTCTACACAGACACCGGCGTCAGTCAGGAGCGACCGACATCGGCATTAGGGTCGGCCGGCAACGGTCACAGGCGAACAGGCAGGAACCGACGTCGGTTACCTGTGTGTCCAGAAAGCGATTTCTGAGGACAGAAGCGAGTGTTTGCATGATGAGTTTGAGTTGTAGACTCAAGCTCGCATCTCTATTATTAGCAATGTTATTTTTAGAGCCCTTGTTCAAGAGGCTTAACTGTTTGTTGTAAGAGCATGCTCAAGTTTCCTAATTCTATATGTAGGAAAGATCTTCTTAGCTTAGTATGTTGAATGTGTGAGTATGAGTAGAACATTGTGAATGTTTGAAGGACAGTACTGAGTTGCATCAATCCAGGTTGTTGAATTTGAGTGTACTTGAGAGAGAGAGCTCTTGAGGAATAGAGATCTAGTGAGAGATCTTGTGTGCATCTGAGAGAGGTGTGGAAGAATGAAGTTTCTTCAATTGTATTCCTATTGTAAAGAGTTTTAATACAAGTTTTCAGGGTGTTTTCTTGTATCTCTTGTTCTGTGCTATTTATCATTCTAGTTGCTTATCTATCTGATTTATTTCCGCGTTTATTGCTTTCACAAGTGTAATCCATTATTGGTTGATCCCCAACAAGGTTCAGAGCTCAGGTTCACTAACAGGTGGTTCAGATCTGTGTAGTGTGTTTGGATTACAGGTTGCTCATAGGGGTTTCTGTAGGGATTTCTGTTTGAGTGGGAGAAGCAATGGCAAAAGAAAGTAAATTGAGAATGGAAAAGTTTAATGGCAAGAACTATCAACACTGGAGAATGCAGATAGAGGAATATCTGTATCAGAAAGATCTTTACTTACCGTTAGGTGGGATAGCAAAGAAGCCCAAGGACATGGAGGATGAAGAATGGGAAGTTCTTGATAGAAAGGCTCTTGGGTCTATAAGACTGAGTCTGGCCTCCACTGTGATATCTAATTTGTCACAGGCTAAAACTATGGTAGAGTTAATGACTACGTTAGCAAATTTGTATGAAAAACCCTCAGCTTCTAATAAGGTATATTTAATGAAGCAGTTATTTAATTTGCATATGCAAGAAGGTGGATCTGTTTCTAATCACCTGAATGATTTCCATGGTATTGTTAATCAGTTAAGTTCAGTCAATATTGTATTTGAAGATGAAATAAAAGCTCTTTTAGTATTATGTTCTTTGCCTGAAAGATGGCATGGCTTGGTAATGGCAGTTTCTAATACTGCTTCTGCTTCGAATATTTTAAAAGTAGAGGATGTGGTTAGTGTTATCTTGAATGAGGAAATTCGCAGGAAAAGCACAGAAGAGACATCTGGGAACGCTTTAAATCTTGAGAGCAGGGGAAGGCAAAAAGAAAGGAGCAAGAGGAGATCAAGATCTAAGTCTAAGGGAAGAGGCAGATCCAAATCCAGGAATGGTAGAAGGCCACAATGCTGGAACTGTGGAAAGTTGGGGCACATAAGCAGAGATTGCTGGTCAAAGCCTAAGGAGGAGAATCAACATGAAGGAAAGGAAGAGGCAAAGGTTGCAGGTATTGCACAGGATGCTCTTATTTTCTCTTTGCATAATAATATAGAATCTTGGGTATTAGATTCTGGTGCATCTTTCCATGCTACCCCTAACAGAGAATATTTCAGTGACTATATCCATAGAGATTTTGGAATAGTGTACTTAGGGGATGATGAGCCTTGTAAGATTATTGGCAAAGGTAAAGTGCAGCTGAAGATGCAGAATGGCAACACATGGGTGTTGAGAGATGTGATGCATGTTCCTAGTTTGAAGAGAAATTTGATTTCTGCAGGTAAGCTAGGTGATGAGGGTTGTACAGTAACTCTCACAGTAGATTCTTGGAAGGTGACCAAGGGTGCACTTGTTATGGCCAGAGGTAAGAGAGAAGGTACTCTCTATTTGTGTAATTGTGTTACTAACAAATCTCCTTCAGTTTTATCTACTTCAGATGTGGATGCTAAATTGTGGCACTCAAGGCTTGGCCACATGAGTGAGAAGGGGATGTCAATTCTTAAGTCTAAAGGTATGCTTTCAGATTTGAAAAGTATGGATCTAGAATTTTGTGAGCATTGTGTATTTGGAAAACAGAAAAGGGTTAGTTTTCTCAAGACTGGGTCTACTAAGAAAAGGCAGAAGTTGTAGCTTGTTCACACAGACGTGTAGGGACCGGCTCAGGTAGCCTCTATTGGAGGATCACGGTACTATGTTACATTCATAGATGATGCTACAAGGAAGGTATGGATCTACTATATTAAAAAGAAATATGATGTTTTTGAGACTTTTAAGATTTGGAAAGCTATGGTTGAGAATGAAACAGGCAGAAGATTAAAGTGCTTGAGATCTGATAATGGCGGTGAGTTCTGCAGTCTTAAGTTTAACTGGTATTGTTACACTCATAGAATCCGAAGGCAAAGGACGGTTCCAAGGACACCTCAGCAGAATGGTATTGCTGAAAGGATGAACAAAACTATCATGGAGTGTGCAAGATGTATGAGATTGCATGCAGGGTTGCCCTTAGAGTTTTGGGCAGAAGCAGTTGACACCGCAGTGTACCTGATTAACAGAGGACCCTCTACAGCTCTGGATGGTAGAATTCCAGAAGAGGCATGGACAGGTAAAAAGGTAGATCTCTCATATCTCAAAGTTTTTGGTTGTGAAGCCTTTGTGCACATAGATAAGGAAAATAGAAAGAAGCTTGATGTTAATTCTATGAGGTGCACGTTTATTGGCTATGGCTCAGATGATTTTGGTTTCAGATTTTGGAATCTAGGAACTAACAAGGTAATTAGGAGCCGTGATTTTGTTTTCAATGAAAGAGTGATGTACAGTGATCAGATAAGGAAGCTGGATCAATCTGGGCAGAGCAATGGAGAATTGGACGAATTTATGGTCCAAAATGAGCTCACAAAAAAAAGAAATAATCACTTACAGGAAAACACAGAGACCGACGTCGGCAGGTTAGGAACCGGCATCGGCAGTACAGAAACCGATGTCGATCATACAGAGACTGACGTCAGTAGAACATGCACCGACGTCAGCCAGGAAGAACCGGTGTCGGCCAGTAACAGGTCTATAGGTGGCCGAGGTCGGTCACTATCAGAAAATTTGGGTGGACAGCGTGTTGAGAACGAGTCCAAGACACCCATCAGGAGATCTGAAAGGGTAAGTAAGCCTTCAATTAGATATTCTCCTTCCTTATATTATTTATTGCTAACCGATGGTGGAGAAATAGAGAGTTTTGAAGAAGCATTATAGGTGGAGTCCAGGAGTAAGTGGGAGCGTGGCATGGTTGAGGAAATGGAGTCCTTAAGAGAGAACCAAACATGGGATTTGGTTGAATTGCCAGCTGGTAAGAGAACACTGAAGAACAGATGGACCTACAGGTTGAAGGAAGGTGAGGATGGACAGATGAGATATAAGGCCAGATTGGTTGTAAAAGGATTTGCACAAAAGCCAGGTATTGACTTTGGTGAGATTTTTTCTCCTGTTGTTAAGATGACTTCTATAAGGGTTGTATTGTCTTTGGTTGCTTTTGAGGATTTGCATCTTGAGCAGCTAGATGTTAAAACAACGTTTCTTCATGGAGATTTGGATGAGGAAATATACATGGAACAGCTAGAAGGTTTTGAGGTCAAGGGTAAGGAGAAGTTAGTGTGCAGGTTGAAGAAAAGCTTGTATGGCCTCAAGCAAGCTCTTAGGCAATGGTATTTGAAATTTGACAGGTTTATGACTGAGCATGGCTACAGTAGATGTCAATCTGACCATTGTGTATATTTTAAGAGATTTGATAACGGTAGATATATTATTCTATTGTTGTATGTAGATGATATGCTGGTTGCAGGATCTCACATGCAGGATATCTCTGAGCTTAAGTTGAAATTAGCTCAAACGTTTGCTATGAAGGATTTGGGAGCAGCAAAGAAAATCGTTGGCATGAGCATTAAGAGGGACAGGAAAAATCACAGGTTGATATTGTCTCAAGAAGATTATGTGGACAAGGTGTTGAAATGGTTCAATATGCAGGATGCTAAACCGGTAAGCACACCTTTGGCTGGACATTTTAAGTTGAGTAAAGAACAATGTCCTAATTCACATGATGAGGTAGATTACATGAGTAAGGTTCCATATTCTTCCGCAGTAGGAAGTTTGATGTATGCAATGGTGTGTACTAGACCGGATATTGCCCAAGCAGTGGGAGTAGTAAGCAAGTATATGGCCAATCCAGGTAAGGAACATTGGAAAGCAGTTCAATGGATCCTTAGATATCTAAGAGGAACTAGCAGTAGGCACTTGTGCTATGGAGGTTCAGATACTTCTCTACATGGCTATGTAGATTCAGATATGGCAGGTGATTTGGATGGCAAGAGGAGCACCACAGGTTATGTTTTTACTATAGGTGGAATGGCGGTTAGCTGGATATCTAAGTTGCAGAAGGTTGTTGCCTTGTCAACTACAGAAGCAGAGTATATTGCAGCCACAGAAGCTAGCAAGGAAATGATATGGATGACACGGTTCATGGAAGAGCTTGGAAGGGAGCATGGGAGTTGCATATTGTATAGTGAGAGTCAGAGTGTAATCCATTTGGCTAAGAACTCAGCTTTTCATTCTAAAACCAAGCACATACAGCTAAGGTACCACTTCATATGGTAGGTATTGGAAGATGGTGAGTTGAAGCTGGAGAAGATCCATACAGATAGGAATCCTGCTGATATGCTAACAAAGCCGGTTACTAAGGAGAAGTTGAATCTTCATTCAACTTCTATTGGTCTTCATGATTGAGTTGATGATGGAGGAACTAGAAGATGTTGTTGTACAGGTACTGGTGCAACTGTTTATCTCCAAGTGGGAGATTGTTAGGGTGTGGAGCTAAAAGCTTCACCAAGGAGCAGACTTAAACAGTTTCGGGTCTACACAGACATCAGCGTCAGTTAGGAGCGATCAACGTCGGTCAGTTGTAGTTGCAGAGGTGCCGACGTCGGCAGTAGGGTCGGCCGGTGACGGTCACAGGCGAATAGGCAGGAACCGACGTCGGTTACCTGTGTGTCCAGAAAGCGATTTCTGAGGACAGAAGCGAGTGTTTGCATGATGAGTTTGAGTTGTAGACTCAAGCTCACGTCTCTATTATTAGCAATGTTATTTTTAGAGCCCTTGTTCAAGAGGCTTAACTGTTTGTTGTAAGAGCATGCTCAAGTTTCCTAATTCTATATGTAGGAAAGATCTTCTTAGCTTAGTATGTTGAATGTGTGAGTATGAGTAGAACATTGTGAATGTTTGAAGGATAGTACTGAGTTGCATCAATCCAGGTTGTTGGATTTGAGTGTACTTGAGAGAGAGAGAGCTCTTGAGGAATAGAGATCTAGTGAGAGATCTTGTGTGCATCTGAGAGAGGTGTGGAAGAATGAAGTTTCTTCAATTGTATTCCTATTGTAAAGAGTTTTAATACAAGTTTTCAGGGTGTTTTCTTATATCTCTTGTCTATGCTATTTATCATTCTAGTTGCTTATCTATCTGATTTATTTCCGCGTTTATTGCTTTCACAAGTGTAATCCATTGTTGGTTGATCCCCAACAGCCTAAGCCTAGGATGAATACTCTTGATTTTTAGAAATGAAAGCAAAAATGACAGTTTTTTACTTTTTCCTAATAATACAAAAGAAACTAGAACTTTGTGTTTTGGAAGAGAAGAAAAGGAAATAAGGAATGTTTAATTTTTAGAAAATAATGCAATGAATGACTCTTCTCTAATGCAATTAAATGTCCTAAAACTATGACCTAGAACTATGAACCCAAGAAAAAATCAAGTGCCCCACAAGGCGTGCCAAAAATTTTCATTATTTTTTTGTTTTATTCTCTAAAATGAAAGTAAGAAGAAACTTAAGAGGGGTATGGTACAAAAACTTGATGAGTTGTGCATGCATAAGTCCAGATGATTTCTGATACTCCTCTTTGTTTGGGGAGGATGACTTGTACATAAAAAATACTAGAAAAATGGTTGATTAGTGACATAATAGGGTGGACTACCGAGCGTGAGCTTTATCCAAGAAGCACAATATTTCTTGGAGGTTGTCAATCCACACTTTTAAAACACTTAAGTTTTGATAAACTAAAAATAGATGCTTGTATGAAATAATAGAAGGTATTGAAATCAAATACAAGAAATGATAAAAAAAGAAACAAGTGATTTTGATTAAAAATAGTAATAAATGTTGAATACTAATACTAAATTACTCAAAATTGATTCAAAAAATAATTTGAATCTCTATGATAAAATAAAAACTCAAAAAGTGGGATTTGGATATGCACTGATGGGTAAAATCAACTTTCTTTTGTAAAAATGGACACACAATGACCATTTATAGTTAGGTGTGAGCATCGGTAGTTAGATCCAACTATCAGTGGTTAGGTATGACTGTCAGTGGTTATTATAGAATTTGATTTGTGAAAATAATTCTATTGGGGAGAGTTGCAAAACGGTTTTGGAGGTGGTGTTTGGGTTGACTGTTGATTGTGAGAGAGAAATCAATTCTCAAAGGTACATGGTTTAGATATTGGGTATAAGAATGGTTTATGGGTGGTTGTGGGTAGAGGGTGAAGTTTTTGGATTTGTATAACTCCAACACATGGAATGAGGTATAGATAATGGGAATGACACAAGTAATGAAATAAATAAAAGCTAGTTACTGAATCTTGATGAAAAACATAGATACTTAGCTTTTAGGTATTGTTGGTCTAGAAGAATGTTGAAATTGGCTTAAAGCTATTGTGGATCCTAGAGAAATTTCAACAAAGTAATGGTACCTTAGCTCTTGATAATGAGTTGCATAAGTACTTTAAGTCTCTGGCCTGGTTCCTAGTTCATTGGGAAGCTTTTGATTCTCCTAGGAATAAGAATATATCACATAAGAATGATTTTAACCTCCTAGAAAATGTTTTTGGCTACGATTATGTAACCATTGATGGTCTTAGTCAACCATCAATGGTCGAGGGGTGACCATCGACAGTTAGGGTGACTTAGTCAAAATTGGCTAATTTTAGCCAATTCCACTAATGACTGGTGGTTAGTCATTAAGAAGTGGTTTGAGGGTAATAAAGGAAGCATGATGATGTATGAGGAACAAGTCTAGGAGGTTAGGGTCATTAATTATTAGGGTATAAATGGTCTCTAGGCTAGGTGTCGACCAATTAGCCATGGGTTTGGGTAAGTGAATTATAAATAGGCTTTATTTAATTAATTAACTTAATTATTTTATCCAAGGGGGTAAATGGGTAGGTTTAAATATTTTAATAGGTGATCCTAACCCAAGGGGGCCAAGGCACCAAGGAGTGTGTAGAATCTGACTAAAATCATAGTGCATGGTTTTTGAGTGTCTACAAGCCACTTGATTCCTTGTTATCATAATCAAAAATAGAAATTTAATCTCTATGATCAATATCCAAAATGGTCATAGCTAGCAATTCAATTCCCATCAATTCCAACTGAGCATAAAAATTTCATCTCTATCTATGGAGTTATAAATTTCGATGGCATAGCCTCTTGATCCCATTGTACCTAGTCAATTCCAATTTCTAACCAGACTCTAAATATTTGTTTATATAGAGAGGCAAGTCAATCCCACTTGAAGATAAACCCTTAATCCTGATGGGGAATAGTGGGCTGATATATCCCCCTATCTATCTCACTCCCAGAATATTCATAATCTTTATATTTAATTAGAATTCACTTGGTCCCACTTTACCAATGTTATTTCTTCTTGTGTTTCATAGGTTGTCAATCAAAAATAGTTGGTTTGGATTGATAGGCGATCAATCCCAATTTGGGATAGTCATTTGATCCCATTTTATAAGATCTAGTATGACCCTCTCTATTAATAGAGATATATAGAGTAGGCCATTATATTCATTTGTTTTTTTGGGAGAGCATCGACTATAAACTATAGCCTATATGTATATGGCATAGGCCTTGTGACCATATACAAATAGGGGACCTCAACCCCATATAGATAGATGGGGTTTAGTAATTTTTTA
Organism: Torreya grandis; assembly: GCA_037957365.1. Classification (NCBI taxonomy): domain Eukaryota; kingdom Viridiplantae; phylum Streptophyta; class Pinopsida; order Cupressales; family Taxaceae; genus Torreya; species Torreya grandis. The sequence continues at coordinate 1,137,080 of JARHVA010003752.1, read as the reverse complement.
CCACCACCTACTTAAGGGGGCCAAATTCCTACTATATCTAGTTAGGGGAGAGGGCCTGTCTATATCCATGCACTTTCGTCACTTGTGACATGCCAACTCTATAAGATTATAACACCTTTCATCAGGAAAGTCCCCCTAAATAAATATCAATTGTTGATAAGACTATATCATCCTTTGTTGGCCTCAACCTACTTGCATTATATACATATAGTCCTTCCCTTGAAAAAATTGAGGGTAATCTAAGGATAGATAGTTGACCTAATGTCACCTATAGGGCAACCAAAATCATGCACTTGTAAAGAATATTGTCCACTTACTCTTATCTCTACAATATTCAGTTTTATTTTCTATATGTTTCTTTATATTTTGGTGAGAATTATTTTATAAGGTTATAGACACTCTTAAAAGGATTCTATATATGTCCCCCATAAAATTAACCTATCACTCTAGGTGTCTTAACCTGATTAAAACTCAGTTTACAAACTTCTTAACAAACACCTATACAGGTTACTTGCTTTATCAGAATGATTATTTCTAAGGGATTTTTTATCACACCAATACTCAGTTGGAATAAAAAGTAATGAATGTCTATAAGAAAAGTATATAAGGTGTTAACATTATCAAATTTTCAAAACAAAATAATTTAGACACCATAGCTCATAGGACTATCCTCAACTATACCAAGGCACGACCTTAAGACAATTAGGCCTAATGACCTTAATAAGGTCAAAAGTTGATATACACCTTAGCAAAGCTATAAAAGCATCCAAACCAGTGTTTATAGGTGTATCAAGGATGTTTTAACACCTAACTTAAATTCAATGACTAAATTTCACAAAATTCACTCATAAATTCTCCCTCATTATCTGGTCATTCTCCCTCATGAAACTGGCATTTCTTGCCTTCAGTGTGGTGTTACAAGTCACATGTTGTACATATCCACTTGTCACATTCATGCTTTCATGACCTCATTATATTTTTTCATATATTATGCAAGACTAAGTTTGTTAGCAAATTTTTAAACAATGAATTGCCCAAGTTATTAATTATTAGGTTGTTTGTTTAGCTGATGACTAGGGTGGATACTCCTCCATCATTATGAGTCAAGACAAACTCGGGCATTGTTGCTATAATTTCATCTACATAGGCACTCATTGAGGTATGTATATGCACTTGTAATTTTGTAATTTAGTACTTTTGTTTTAATAATTTTACTATATACTTGGGAAAATATAACTTATCTATAGGAATTTATTTTGTATGTAGGGTTATCATATGACATTTGATAGTCTGATTAAGATGAATACTGCGGTAGTTCCTCATATTTTTTCATCATTTGAAATGCCTATTCGTGTAGTTGAACTTGGCACTAACCCAGTCAAGCATCAATGGCAAATTGAGAAGGACCATAAGATTGTGGTAAGTGCATGTTTAAATGATTTTTTTATTATAGTTTAGAATGAGTTTCTTAACTTGGTTTCATGTATACTTTTTACTTTTATAATAATTTTTGTATTTGAATAGGTTAGAATACAAGCGAGCTATGAGCATAGTACCTGAAGTCAAACCTTAGATCAATCCAAGGCATTTGGGATATCTCTATCTATAAGAAGGGAATCCTAGGGAGATTCTTCTTCGAAGAAGGTAAAGAGAAGGAGACTATTTGATGATTAGGATATTGTAGTTGATGTACTTTTTTGTATACCTATATGTAAATGTACACATTTTTGGTAGTATACATGTGTATATTATGTATTCACCTGGCATTAGATACTATGTTATTAGACATGATGTAATTTTTTGTATGTCTATATGGCAATTCATGTATTATTGACATTGTATGCCTATAAATGGCATTCGTACATGGCATTATTATTTTGTACATGAATATTTAAGAAAACCAATGAAGTAAATCTTGTTTGAATCACTTGTGTTTAAATTATTATGAATGGTTGGTTTTGAAGTATTCTTAAGGATTACAAATGTTATGAGATTGAGAATAACTTTTTAGGATAATGTTGAAAATCAGATTGGTATGATAGAGCCTACAGTTAGAAAGATTAACATTTATTGTTATTAATAAGCTTTATTTCCATAATAATGCAAATGAAATAAGTAAGGGGTGTTGAACTTATTTTTTTGTTAATTGAATCCTATAATGATGATTGAATCAATCTTAGATTGGTAATTGTTAGACACCTAATCACTTATCTCAGTTCTGAGTCTTGTGTATGGAGTGGGATTAAGGGAAACAAACCCTTATAATAAATAAATAATATCAATGATTGTATTTGAATTGTGTTTGTATGTTCATGGTCATCTACAGTTTCTTGCAGGACCAAAACTCTAAGTTTCTTGCAATTAGAATCTTGTTTTGAACATTGAATTTATTGTGGATAGAGTGATGATAGTCATCTAATCTATTTAATTTATCTGATGATATTTACAATATTAACTCTATATTCCTTTCCTAGGACTTTGTAAATATATTTCACAATTCAACACCTTATAGTTTTGTAATAAGATATTACTATCTTAGATTGGTTTAGACTGTCATGAGAAGATTCAATTCAACACATTCCTTTAGATCTTCTCCTCAATGAGTTTCTTATAGAAACTTGGTTTAGACTATCATGTGAATATTATATATAATAACAAGAGATATATTTAAATGTTAACCACATAAGAAATCAATTCCCTTATTGATTTCTAAAGAGATTTAGACTTAAGTTTCCAAATTCTGTTTTTAGGCTTCTGCACCTAATTGACTCTCAATAGGTCAAAATCACAATTTGAATCTTCCAAAAGTTAATACCTACCTTATCAAGGTATTTAAAAACATAATAAATTTTATCCAAACCTTTTACTAAGCTATAACATTCAAAAGTAATGAAAACTCACATTTGACCTTTTGAAACATTCTCCAAAAATGAGCATCTACAAGTAGGTGAAAACATATTGGAGTTATTGGACACATATAAGATGATATGAGGTTAAAACACCATTTTTACATGTTATTTCCCTGATTCAACTTGTATTATCCCCTTCAAATGATCAAAAATCCAACTTTTCTCTTTATGACTTTGAGACTGCCTATTGGGTTTCAAGCTTGCATATGGGGTTTTCATGGATTTCAAAGTTTAAACACTCTTGAAAGATTTTTTTTAGGATTAAAAACATAATATTATTCTTTTCAAACACTTTCATAATATTTTAACCCATTTATATACCTTAAACCTCTAAGAAACATGTTTATACCAATGATGATTATCATGAGATATGAAGGGGATTATGTATAAACAACAAGCACCTACACCTATTTCATGACCTTGAAAAGATTATGTATAGGTATATTAGGTTAGTAGTATCAATCCTACCAATTTTAAAATATTTTTAATGCATATTTTGGCCTGTGGACCTTTTATTACCAAACCTTACCTTGAGTTGCCTGCTTGCTTCCTACATGCCTAAACTTGTCTTTCTTCAAACCTTTGCTTGAAACCTTGAATTTGATCAACTCCATAGGTAAAATTATGTTTCCAACATCTTATTATACCATTTTAAGACCTCTCCAAGGCTTAAACTCCTCATTATCACTCAAAACTGACCTATGCAACAATGTGAAGCTTATTTGGCACCACTAACCTACAAAAAAATGTTAGTAAGTAATTAAAGATAAAAATTATGCATATACTACCTAAAAAATTAAAAAAATGGTAAAATCGATTACATATACATTTTAAAAGTCAACATACCTGTGCATTTCAATCCAAAAAAACACTTGGATCTGCTCTAATCTTGATAGTATCAAGAATAGATTCATGACCTAACTCGCGGACTTTGCATAGATGCCTATTTCTTAGCCTTCCATTATATTTTTGCAATTTAATATTCATTGCAAGAATAAAATTTGCATATTGAAGTATCTTCCTGTGCATTTCAAATTCTTCAAACAATCATACGTTTGAATTTTTTATAAGATATCATCGAAGCCAAGTTTCAGTGACTACCACACACCTAGTGGGATAATCAATGTTTTCTCCATCTATGATCAAAGAAGTTAATTTTTTATTTCCATCTACACACTGACATAAGTAGTAATTTTTTCCCTATTCATTCTCCTCATCTATAATAACTACAAAAACATGTCCCACATCACAAAAAACAAATTTTAATGACACTATGAAGATAAATAATGAGAATAAATAGTTCATAAAGATTAATCTTCTACCTGGCTACATGAGATTAGATATATGGTCAAAGTCATGCGATGATGTCATATTTGTAAGTTGTAATTCTATTGGAACTTAATATATAGTTTTTAGAGATTTAGAGATTTGGAACTCTAGTCGTCTACCCACTCTTGTGACTCACACTCATTCTAAATAGAGTTCATGAATGCAGAATAAAAGCATGCCAATTGTCATGTATGAATAGTCCAAGAACCTGAATTTGAGCTATGAAATGATTGAAGCTCACTTTAACCTGTTAGAGTCATACAATCCTCATAATTTACCAACTATTTTTCCTTCATTAACCAAAAATGTCTATGAACAGTAGAATTTTCTTGAGCACCATGACATATGTTCTCATTACACCATTCAACCATAGTTTTTGCATCAATCAAATTAGCAACATGGTCAAATTTTAATTCCTCCATTGTAATGGCTCTTTTACACATGTTTCAACACCATCATTCTCCCCTTTTCCATGGTCAACCTCGGTGAAACTCCAAATATGTTTTACATAGTGGTAACATACATATTTCTCAACCAAAAAAATATATCCTATTAGCTATAACTAATGTTTATCATTTGAGTCTTATCAAAAATTTGAAAGTTTAATATGCTTCAATAATATTGAGGTATAACCTCTCATACATTAAATATGGATAATTTTAGCATGAAATTCCATCATCCAATCAAACAATGACCAAAAAAACATTCATGCATTCATGAATTATGATCTAAAATTGTCTTACCAAATGTAATGCTAATTGAAAGTAATGTTCCTCTGAGTCAACTATCTATAGAACTTCTCAAAATAACCTTGCACATACTCTATATAATTTGATTGGTTGTTACTTATATATAAATGGTACTCCCTTAATATTTTTGGATCATCATCTATACTATCAAGTAAATGCGTAAATTTTATATGCACAAATATGGTAACTTATGTGGAGTTGTAATATTGTGATTGAACTTCCATTTGTGGTTTGAATGTGTAATTTTTAGCAAATTTGACTATTAAAACAATAGAATCAATTGGAAATGTATCTTTGCTTTCTTAAAATGTTCATCCAACCATTTATCTCTGTGTGTGTGCCTTGCATACTCATAAACAATTTTCTCCATGAATTCAACCATAAATTTTGAAACAAGTATATCTTTCGTAACAAGCTCACAAATTTTAGATTCTTTGCCATCTTTTAGTTTATAAGTCACATATTTGTATTTTCTCAAACCAACTAATTTATATCTAATTTCACTTATACACTCCTCATGGATACATATTTTTTAATTTTGGCAATCCACTGCAAATGTTGCAATTTCCATCCAAACATGCTTTTTTATAAAAGAGTTATCCATCTAGTCTTTCACAAAAAATATTTGGAATAAATTCCATAGATGATTTTTGGCAAAAATTCTACGCCACACTCCTAAAAAATGTTATTAGTAAGCAAAGTATAATGAATATGGAAAAAAAATCATAATGCATTGAAAATTCAACATGTTGCCTAAAAAAACAAGTGGTGCATGTGTGATTTTTTTTACTTAAAAAGGTTTGGCCATCTCAAAAAATATTTGACTGATAGCAATTTATGGATTTTTTCTAAAAACTTAGAGTACAATTGTGTTTGAGTCATATCCAAAAAATGTTTTGGATGCGGTTTATGATTATGAGAACCAACTCTTCTTTTCACTACATTTCTTGCATTGGGAAAAACTCTTGTATTGTCTTTCAAAAATTGTGCAAGTCTTTCAAAGCATCAGCTATAACCTTGTCTTTTCATGGAAGTCTACCAGAGAATGCCCAGATCTCTTTGGTATTGGGTCCATTAAGTCTTTCATGTCTTGCAATTGCTTTCATTTATATTTTTCTATTTATATCAAGTGTTCAACTTGTTTTTGAAATCAATCATTTTTCCATGTTTCAACACTTACTACACAAGTTATCATTATACGTCGAGCAGCATTTCAATATTTGTTGCATGATCTCAGACCTACAATATGATATGAATGATGTATATTTTTAACAATTTCATTATTTTCATCATCCATGTTAGATGTTATTAGTCCTAATGTGTACATTATAGGTCTTATCTTAATCAATTTCATCAATGAAACAAATAATTGACATCTTTGACTATCATAATCCAATCTATGAAAGCAACTATCCCAAATTTATTGAGTTAGTCTTCTTGAATGGTGGTCAGACATTTTATTATGCATTGGTTTCAAAATATTTTCATCGACTTCAATTAAGTACTTGTATTTTCTATGCACAATTCTTGGAGGTGTTGTTATTGGTATAATCCATTTAGAGGGTATTTCAAAATCATTATTTGTTTCTTCATTATATGTTTCCATGAAATTTTATTCATTGTTAATTTCCTCATTATTTATGTCCATTAAATTTTTATTATTATCAGTGGGTAAAGTATCACATATAGGCTCTTCATCAACAAAATAAAAAACTTTAAACTTTGAATGTGAATTTCCAACATTATCTATATATTATTTTTAATTTCATCATAATTCAATTCATTACTGTGAATTTCATCATAATTCAATTCATTATTGTCAATTTCATCATTATTCAATTTAGTATTATTAATTTCCTCATTATCTAAGGCATTTAACTCATCAGGGTTAGTGTTTGTACCTTGTCTCGAATGAAATGCTTGCATTCATACCTTGTTTTTCTCTCAACTCTTCTAATTACTCTGGTGTTTTGTTGTTTAGCTTCTTCCTCTTTCTTGAATGTGAATTAGAGCCCATTTTGACAAAAGCATCCAAGCAAATAATTCAAAATGTGGGGTCCAAAAAAATAATATAAAATGCACGCAGAGAATATGTAGAGTGTGTAGGGAATGTCTATGGAGATAGCAATCTCGATTTGGGACAAAAATAGATGTTGAAAAGTAAGTTTTATTTATACTTCAAGCAACATGTATTCATTTACTTCAAAATGTGGGGTCCAGAAACATTTTGCAAAATGCATGTAGAAAATAATTAGAGTGCACAAGGAATGTCTATGGGGACAATAATCTTGATTTAGGACAAAAATAGATGTTAAAAAGTAAGTTTTTATCTATACTTCAATAAATGTGTATGCATTATAGAAATGCATATGCATTGCTATAATGTGTATGCATTTTTTTAATGCGTATGCATTTCTATAATGCATACATATTCCTTGAAGTATAGGCATATACTATAACACAAGTAAAAAACCTCATATTCAATGCATAAATCCCCTATAATACTATAATATGATGCAATAAGACTATAATAGGATGCATAAATCCATAATATGATGCAATAAGACTATTATATGTTTAAATAAGGTTATCATGTGATGCAATAAGGCTCAATATGATGTAATAAGGCTCAATGCATTAAGACTATCATACAATGCAATAAAACTATCATATGATGCAATAAGACTATCATACGATGCAATAAATCCCTAATATGATGCAATAAGGCTCAATATGATGTAATAAGGCTCAATATGATGCATAAATCAATATGTAAGGCAAAATGAGCTAATTTTGTCCCAAATCCCATCATAGGTCCTTGCAAAACTAGGTAAATAAGGGGTTCACAAATTGGCAATAATCACATTCAAGAATTTATGTATTTGTGATGAAATCAAGGAATTTAGTGCTTGTGTTTTTTATAAAATTAGGATTTAGGGTTAGAGGTTTAGTGTAACAAGTTTGTGCATGTGTATATGTCATGAAATTAGGGTTTAGGGGAACTATACATGTTCAAGTGATAAAATTAGGCTTTACAATCAATATATCATGAAATGTGAGCTAATTTAACCCCTTTAATCACATCATAAACTCCAATTTAGGTTCAATGGGTTCAAATTGGCCACATTTTCATTTTTATTTGAATTTATGATTAAATTAGGGTTAGTTAAGCCATCCATGTTGCATAGATTATACAATCAATTGGGCCATAAATTTGATTTCTCAATTTTGCCCAAATCACATCCCTAATTATACCAATTGACTAATTAGTTAAATTAATGATCTAGAATTGTAATTAATCTTATCCCAAATCATATATCATACTCTTATAGTTACATTAAGAAGGGGTTCAAATTGGCTTCCCATGCCTCCACAATTGAATGAATCAAATATTTGGTTCATTATATATATACATGATGACATTCTAGGGTTGATTTCACTCTAAATCACATCATGTATACAATTTAAAATAGTTTCATACATGGCTTATTTTGACCCTAATTACCCATATAATTAAACCTTATTGTGCTACATGTGTACCTCATATACCAAAATGTGTTAAAGATATTAGAGATAAATTAGGTCATAGAGGTTTTAGAGTTGATAATGCCCTAGGAGGCTAAATCTAATTGCATATCACCGTGTGTACTTTGTACGTGATCAAAGTGTTAACATTGTTAGAGGTGTTACATCCTAAAAGTGTTAAAGAGCTATTAGAGACCTGTGAGGCTCGATCCAATTAGATGTCACCATGTGTATCTTGAACACACATATAAGTTTTATATATCTAACCATCAATTCCTAAAATAATCATATTTGTTAGAGCCTCAAGATGCCCAATCCAATCAAATATTTCCACATGTAGGTCTAGTACACCTGGAGAAGTGTTATATTTATCATATATGTATATACATTTTGGATCCTAAAAGCATCAGAGATGTTAACATCCCAGAAGTCCTAATTTAATCAGAGATGGCCACATGTACTTATGTACACCAAGTGGTCTATTTGAATAGATAAAACCAATAGGGTGGGTCTGGCCTCACTATGTCAAGCCATCAAAATTAATCAATGATTGAGCATCAATAATAATAAATACTTGGAAAAATATGAACACATCTCAGAGGTCATGAGGGCCAAATCTAGGCATGTGCACACTTTGTATTCTCTACATTTATTAGCTCACATGAGTGTAATTTATGATCTTTGATACCTAGATAGGTCCCATCACCTCCAACCAATCTAACTAAGGCCTATTTACAAATATCATACATACATATAATCCAAAAATGTCTAAAGATTGACATTGATCCCATCAACTCATGTCTAGTAAATAATTCACATGATGTGAGTCTCTGATAGGTTGGGCCTGGCACTATTGTGTCAAGTCATCAAAATTAATCAATGATCCCATCAACAATAAGAAACACTTGAAAAAATATGAACACATCTTAGATACCATGAGGGCCAAATCTAGGCATGTGCATGTTGCACTCTCTACATTTATTATCTCACATGAGTGGAATTCATGATCTTTGATACCTAAATAGGTCCCATCACTTCCAACCAATCCATCTAAGGCCTATTCACAAATTTATCATACATATATATAAGCCAAAAATGTTTAAAGATTTACATTGATCCCATCATTTCATGTCTAGTAAATAATTCACATGATACGATCCTCTTACTTGCCATTACTGTATGAAAATTATCATGTAGATCCCTTTAAGGTCCCGTCCAAATTGAGAAAGAATTGAATGTTATCAGTTTTATATGTATGTATTAATGTATTCAAATTATTTATATCCCTCTACCTTGAATTAAATCTATATCCCAAAGTACATTCATATTAAGTCCTACACGTAGGAGAGAACACAATTCAGCAATAGACTCCTCAACCTCAAATCCCAAGCTAGAGTAAGAATTCTGAGATACTACTTTATTACAATCCACATCATAAGGTTTAAGCTCATTACAATGAAATATGAACAAGATGATTACAGATATGTAAAAAATATATTTAATCTTGAAACCTTTAGCGAGGGGGTGTACACTGGTATTTAATTTTGATCAACCATCTATATGAAGTGAGAAACATCATCCACATGAATAATTATTGGGTCCCTCTACTCAACATCATCCTTGAGGGGAAGTAGGTCTTAGATTTAGGGGACATTATCACCTTTAATGTATCTTGAATAAGCTCAATAGAGTTTGAGTTGGGGTAACTTATACATATGTCATACTTGGTCAATGTCAGGTCTACACCACCTTATATTTATTAAGTATATCCATCCATTAATGGTATCGAATAAGGTCCCTAGTGCATTTAGATATTTTCTAAGCTATACATTCATCACTATAGGCACAAGATCTTAAAACAATATCTTAAAACCACTTCAGATCACTACTGGATACATGTGACCATTTCAAGTTTATTGAGCTCAAAACCACATCTTATACAAAACAAAATGCATACCTAAAGACCAAAATATCAAAATATTTAATAAAAACGCATACCTTGTACCCATCATCCTACTTTCATATCTTACTATCCCTATTACATAGTAAGGTATAGAACTCTATAGTATTGATAAGCACCATGTGTTGTCTATCTTATTTTTGAGCTTGTAATTATTACATCCATGGTGTAGCTAGGACTAGTCCCATGTCAAAGACAAACTCTTGAAATGAGGTGGGAATGGATGGACTGGTTGATGGTTATCCCATGTGTGATGGAGGGGTAGTTGAAGGAGGTGCACGAAATGGAGGATTAACCATATTTTCACAAGAGATCTTAATTTTAGGATAATTTTGAACAATGTATTTGATTACATTAGGGGATTATTAAATAATTGTAACAAATAGAAAACTCTTGTTAGACTTTCAATTGGGACCTCAAAATGCACCTATTGAATTAGATGCACTGAGTGACCTTGGAGGAAACTTAAGGGACTTTATTCATCACATTTTAGGAATGTTTTTGGGACAATCCAAGGCATGATTCACAGGTATCGCGATCCATTAAATAACATTATTGAAATAGATATCCAAGAGATGCACTGTTACACCAAGGGCTCAATTATTATTTCTACTTACATAAGATTATCTATACCACATAGTCCAATTCAATGGGTTTACCACTTAAACAAATTAGTTCAAAATTTATAAATAAAGGGGTCTAGTCAAAGATATCAAAGAATCAACAAAAGTGTAAGATAATATTTTAGGCAAGTATGATAATATTAATAAGAAACACGAAATTTAAGGGAAAGTAGGATTTTAGGCAAGTAAGGTATATCCTTTCCCTACTATAAGAAACACTTATTTTTTTGTGTTATTTCAAAATAATACATATGCATTATATAATGTGTACGTGTTATGCAACGTGTATGCGTTATATAATGCATACGCATTATTTGAATTTAAATTCAAAAATAAGCCTCTAGGCTAAAAAATGGTTTGGAATTCCATGCCAAAGGCTTATGACTATGCATTTATAGTCGAGACCGAGAGTTTTGATAAAAATCAATAAATTTCAACTTCAATTGCCAAATATACTATGGATTTCAACATCAAAATTCAAAAATTTATTCTCGTCATGACGAGTATGCTGCCGTCTTTACAAATATATGATTTTTATAATTTTTAAGCTCTTTTAAGGATTCAAACTATATTTATTTCTAACTACACCTTTTTTAGGCCACTACATGTTGCATATATGCATGTTTATGTAATTTATTTTTTATTGATCCAAATGCAAAATAAATTATATGGTAACAAACTAGGCCTAATTCTACACACATTAAAAAAAATTGATTTTCATTTTTTTTTGAGATAGTTAGGGGGCCACATAGTCAATTATCTAATTATGTCAATTTTCAAGATCTACTTAATTTCAAAATTAGTTTAAAAAATATTAAAAAAAATTGTAACACACTAAAAGATCTTATCTAAATATCTACCAAAGGTTTTCAAATGATACGTAATGATGCTCAAAAAATGGTGGGACACGACCATCTATCTACTATGTTTTCTTGAAAAAATAGGTCCTCTTAAAAATTTAGATGTTTGACCTATTTATACTTGACTATTATTCAAAAAAAATAATTTTTTGGAAACTAGACTCGAAATGCTACAATTCATGTTTATATACCATCTTCAAATTTTGAATGCAACCATCTCAAAGTATCTACAGAAGTTTAAATTTCTAAAATTTTAAAAAAATCATGTCCATGATTAGGCCCTTTTTTGTCCCCCAAATGTGTGCACTTACCCCCTGATAATATTTGTTAGAATAGTCTCTTAACCTACTATGTATACACCTAATATATCTCTATTTCATGTACATAGTTTCATTTTTTTTATTTTTCTCTCTTTTAGTTTTCTTTGCCCTTTTTCATTCCTTTGTTCGGGATGTGGATTTTAAGAATCCTTGTTTCTTTATTTGCCTTCTATCATCTTTGTTATCCACTTGGATCTTCTTCTACTAGTTTTTTGAATTTCTTCTAGCTTCCTTATACTTTATGCATGTTATTGTTTTAATTTTAAAGTTACCTTCTTCTTTTCCTAGGGTTGACAAGACAAGCCTAATGATTGTGTTTTATTCACTTCCTTTCCCCATTTAATTTATTTATGTGCTCTTGGTCCTTATTTATTTTCTGGTTTGTCTCTTATCCTCACACAGTTCTTTCTCTTTGTACATATTCCATCATTCTTCGTCTTTCCCTTTCATTTTTTCGTGCTAGTTTCTTTTGTATTCCTCTTTTGCATGTGTTTGTTGTATCCCATCCCAAAAGTCAGCACTAAGTTGCAGGGGATAGAATATTATATTGAGAATGGTGTGTGCCTCACAGGGCATGAATATAATGGAAGTTTTAGGTTAGTAGGGATCCCTCCCTTTTTCTTTTCTTCATGAGTGGCTGATTTCTTTGATTGATTCATGTCTTTTACATTTCCTTTAGTTTTATTTTTTTAGAGTGTTTTTTGGTATGCAGCTAGTCATATTATTATTAGCTAACCCTATTGATAGAGGTTATAATGCTTATACATATGCTATTGATGATATTGTTGAGATAGATGCAAGATACATACAAATGATTATGGATTGATAGTTGGCTAGGAGCACCTCTCATGCTTGTTTAAGGGAAGTTTTAGGCGCATTTGCTTACAACACTTCAAAGTTTATATTTTGTGAATTCTTTTACCATGTCAAGTTTTCATGTGATCTTACATATGTTGATCTATCTTGCACATTGTATATATCTTTTTGTGTACATTTAATACTTTCATGTATGTTCATACTTTTGTGACTTCAATATTACTTTATGTTTAATTATATGAATACATTATTTATTCTGCTTATTCATAATGTGTTTGCTTCATATATTCCCTGTTTGGTATGCTTTACTTGATTACCCTATATTTGATGTATGTTCTTTACTTCTATTATATACATTTTGAAACGTTGTTGATTCCCATATTTATTAGAAAAAAAAATAAAAAATACTAATCTATAACAATCAAATAAACTCTAAGTTAAAGATTGATAATTTTAATAAAAACGGTCACGAACATTACATCTACTACCACCCTAAATGTCATTATAGATTATATTTGAATGATACACTTTAATATATTAACTTATATGCAAAAAAAAATTATTTTTGAAGGATACACTTATGAGAGCTCGTATTCCCCAAGCAACAATAAAAATATATAAACTGTGTTAGTGTTAAGCCGACGGGCTATGGTATAGGTTATTTTTATTTAATGGATGTCTATATAACAAAGGTTGACACTTGAAAGTTACATTGCAATTCAAATATACTCATTCCTCTTCTGCTATATCGCTTTTTTATCTTCTGTATTGGGGATCCGAAATATTTTGTTGTTCTCTATCTGTTTTAAATTTTATGAATTTTGAGTCCGACTAGCTTCTACAAATATGGATTATAGATAGAATAAGGTACTGAAATCAAGCCCGCATGATCATAGCAAGAAGAAGAGCAGCCATGAAGCAGAGCCAAGCTCCTCGTATATCAGGAGAAGTAGTCAAGAGCCTTCATCTGCAGGTTAGTATTACTATTCTCAGCCGAAAAAATGCTGCCTAACTGGAATTAAATATTGAATTTGATTGGACTTGCCATTTATGTATGACCAAGCAATTCTCATTTTCGCTTTAGATTGATTTAATCCCTTAGTTTTTCTACTGGATGCACCGAATTCATATTGGGTTTAGTGCACAAAAGCCCTTTTTCTGGATTTACTCACCTTGTAGGTTGCTGAAATTTCATTGGAACTTGTGGATTATATTTGTAATACATTTTTAGAAAGTACTTGGGACTCCTCTTTGATGTTGATTAGTGTTTTGATTCTGAAAGAGAACTGAAATTTCATGGTTTTTTTCCTCAGGGTTGTTAAGCAAGTGTACACACAAGAATTTTGGCAGTGGTTTTGTCACCAGCTGCGGGCATTCCGCTTGCAAATCCTGCTTAAAGTCTGGTGTGGAATTTGCAGTACAGAATTCAATGATTACCTCAGAACCCTCTTATGAGAATTTCCCAACTCAATTGCTATGCCCAGATGAGAGGTAAAGTACAAGAAACTCATAATCAAGGTCTCAACTAGATGTAATAATATGACGCAGGTTGCTGAAATTTAGTGAATTGAATGTAACTAAGTTTTATTTAGTACTGAGAAATGATTGTTTTTTATACGATGTACTGTGTAGGTGTGGAATGGAGCTCACTCAAGCAGACTTAATTAATCTACTGGACACTGATACTTTAAAAACCTATGAGAAATGGTTGAGGACTGCTTATAGAGGTCTTTATGGTGCAATGTCAAGTACTAATGTCATTCGTTGTATTAAATGTAAGCAACTGATTGCAATGAAATGTACCAGGATGGCTTCGACTGAAATAAGAGGTATGCTATTTTGTCTTAAAGAAAAAACGGAAATTTAGATGAGTTCGATTTTAATCCATGGTTATGTTTGCAGGAATTAGAGCCAAGAACAATGGCGATGTGAAACAATTCCTGGGTGCAGCAGGTAATAAACGTACTGAATGTAAAGACTCGTGGGTATGCACAAATTGTGACTTTTCTTGGTGTGCTGCTTGTGGGTTTGCGTTTGAGTTTGAATCCCTTCGTAGATGCAAATATATTCACATCTGCAGAGAAGCAACAGATTACAGAATCAATGATATGGTGACAGAGATGGAGTCGATTTATAAAGGCTATACTACAGAAGCCATTGAATCTGGTCCCAAACCTAGTAGAAAATTTTCTAATAAGGATAGTGCAGGAACTATTAAATCTGAAAATCAACCTGTTACAAATTTTACAGACAAAGGTGCTACGAGTGCCACCCCCTATTATTTTGGAAACCAATCAGGTCCAAGTTCAATACCTGTCATTTCATACCATAAACCATTTGCAGTTTCTACGGAGTATGAAACTGTGTGGGGAGCAGGTACTGGATTTGGAGGGCACAGACATGAAGGGAGGTCAACTGAGGTGAAACTAAGAAAGGTAGAAAAGGAACTTGACTGCAAGGCAGAAAGTGTGTTGAGATCCTTAACAGAAGTGCTTCAGGAAAAAGCTACAAACCGGTTTCAACCTATGTTGGGTTTCTCTGTCTCTGTCCTTCTCAGCCGGGAAAAGGTACTTTTGCAACTTTTACAATACCTGATGATGAATGGTTCCTTGATAGACATATGTGCAAGGAGTGCATTATATTTTCAGCTGGCAGAGCTGTTGAAAACGATGGCACAATACCCAGAGCTCCTGATTATGTTGATAGGATCATGCTTCCAAACTGACAAAAAAAATGGTTCTGATTTGCATTGGCACACGGGGGTTGATGCTTCTATTATTTTAAAAATGAAGAACATATATGAACAATCTAAGATTATTGCCAGTAGATTCAAAGATAGAAACAGTGATGAAATTATGGAAACTGATCTCCTCATGGCTAGATGCCTTTTGGAGTGCTATGAGACTTTGGTAATTACAGGTGAGAAGCAAACAACCCATACACTATCTGTGCAATCCATGCCAATAAAGATAGATTCAAAGAAAACAGAAAATGATGAAGCAATTGCATACGAGATACTATCTGCTTCAGGAGAGCGAAGTTCCGTAAATATGGAAAATAATGAAGACAATTCAGATAATTGTATGAATGTTTCTACATATAAAGAAAGTTTGAAGCCGCTACAATTTGGGGAGTGTCCTTTTATTGGCACAGGTTCTCACAACCACACCTACATTAAGTGTTTTGATAATAATGGCTTAAATCCTAAAAGCATTGATAATACAGGTGTGCACAACAAGAAAAGGATGTTGCATATTGCCAAGGAAATAGCTTCATTGGCCACAAATCTTCCCCTGGAGTGGGAATCCAGTATACATGTTCGAGTGGATCCTGTGAGAATGGATTTGTTGAAAGCTTTGATAGTGGGTCCTAAAGGAACTCCATACCAGAATGGAGTGTTTATATTTGATATTTATCTCCCAGCAGGTAGGATTGAGTACGTCAACCTTCAATAGCTATAAGATGATTTTAAGATTGATAGCATCATGTGATGATTTTCCAAGGATTTAGTTGTGGAGTTTTGGATCATTTTATGAGTAGTTCATAAGAAATCATTTTTAACAAGTATGAATAATCTATTTGGAACTCAATATATTTAAATAATGTTTATAATTTACTAAAATGAATGTTGAGTCAACTATTTATAATCATGAAAATTGGATTCTAATGAATTAGAACTTGTGAAATATAGATTGACTCGAAAATAAGCAACAAATCCAAAAAAAAAAAAAATCATATTATATAATTTGATCCATTGCAAATTGATAACTGTTATATGACAGATGATTTTACATAACCTATTTTTTACAATAGTGTACTAACTATATTTGTTGGTGGTGGCAGATTATCCTCAAGTGCCCCCCAATGTAAATTTTCTTACAACAGAAAAGGGAAAGGTGCGGTTTAATCCAAATTTATATTCCGATGGAAAGGTCTGCTTAAGTTTGCTTGGAACATGGAACGGTCCTAGCTGGGAACCTTGGAAGTCCACTCTTTTGCAGGTTCTTGTCTCTCTTCAGAGTTTGATATTTGTAGCTGATCCATTCTACAATGAACCAGGGTTTGAGATGGGGCAGACAGAGTATACTGATCGTGCTGAAGAAGAGAATAGAGACCACAGATATAACACACTGAGAATTGCTGTTCTTGATGCACTGAGAAATCCAGATTCTAGCTTTAAAGATGTAATTGTGAAGCACTTTCTACATAAGAAGGATGAGATCATAGATCAGTGTAAGGGGTGGATAACAGCTAGTGGGGGACCCAAACACCACTTGTATAACAATCTTGTTAGCACTGCCAATGAAGTGACCTTAGAACTAAGTAAGGTGTACCGGTAAAAGGTGTGGCCACTCTAGTGGAACCAGTCATATTTTGACAAATCTTGTGTCTGGGTGAATTCTAATTTATAGTGTCATTTTCTGTCTCAGTGAATTCTAATTTATAGTGTCTATTTTACATTTTCTTGGGTGTCACTTCTTTGAAGAATTAGGAAAGTGGGAAAGTGATTATTCCAAAACTGTTTGATGCATATATTTTTTTCATTTTCCCATAAATTTTTTTATGTTCGAGTCTGTTGAGTTGCATCTTGGTCCTTAAGTAATTGGTTATAATAATTTAAGTAAATATATATCTGAATTAAATTTTCTTTTGATTATGCTGTTATGAGTATAGGGTTTTATTTTGTTAAATTTGTATTTTATTCAAAATCTTAACAGTCCCACAAACATTTTTTAATGTCGTTAAGATTTTATTTCCACAAACATTTTTTAATGTCGTTAAGATTTAAATATGGTGGGATTGAACATAATTGAATTTTTTAACTAATTTATCTGCATTCAATATCATTTTTATTAAATAATATAATAAAATATTGATAAAAATAAATTATAAATATCTATATTTAATATTAAAAATAGGAAAATATATTTTAAATATTAATCATATTTAATATTATGATAATATTATAAAAAAATTGAGGTTAATATCTCTTAAATTTATTATATTTGTATCAATATATAATAGAAATTAAGAATTGAATTTATATTATAGACATTCGACAATCGTACCATCTATGGATTATGTAATGAGTTAATAATAAAATGGTTTTTTTTTAATTTTTTTTAATTATTATTTTTATGTTATGTGAAAACATGAAATTTATGATATGGTGAATTATTTACATTTATATTTGATTTTAAATTTAAATTTTTTATTTTTATTTAATGTAACTAAATTGATATTATTTATTAATAATTATTGAAAAATTGTAAAATAAAGTAATAAAATTATTAATCAATATAATATGTAAAACAAGATAACATAAAAACCTTGTAATTAATATTTTTTGATGAAATATATTTAAGATATTGTATAAATTTATATAATTTTTTAAGTGAAAAAAATGTTGGAAAACATCTTAGAAAAGTGAGACTTAAGAAGATAAGATATCTTTTTAATCAAAATTGTCCAGAGTTCATACTTGGGTTGTCTCTTTTAATATGTTCAAATAATATCAACAAGATTTAACACCTCTAACCATAAAAAAATCAAATACTAAACCATGCATATAATAATTAAAAATAACAATAAAATTAATAACTTGAAATTCATATATAAAACTGCAATCAAAAAGAAAAATCCAACAAACTTTCTAACAAATCTAATCACAAAATATTTATTTTTTTAAATATATTTTAATTCAATTATTTAAATAAAATATATTTTTTATTTAAAAAAAATTATTTAAATAATAATTATAATGAAAAACTACTTTTTTTTTAAAAAAAATCAACTTTGATGTTAATTCACTTTTAAATTTATATTTTAAAAATAAAATCCATGTATATTGAGAAAAAAAAATTACCATAAATATTATTCCCATGATTTATTTTAATTTTATAAAGATAGGTAAATCTCTCTAAAGGACGTTTATTTCATTCTCAATCCATTTTTCAATGGAACCATGGTCCAATATTTATTTGACTCAATAAAAGAATCTGTCCAATTTGCCTTAGACATATGTGATTTTCTTTGGAAAGATACATCAAGTTGAACTTAGATTTATTTGTATCAATAAAATATTGCCTCTTCAATTTTTCTTTTGAAAGATTCATAAAAAAGGCGGCACTCTTGCAAAACAATTGCCCTTCCTCTGCTTTTTGTGCATTAAAAAATTAATCTACAGTATTACCTATAACTAGGGCTTATGATAAAATATCAAAAACCATTTTATTTTTTAAAAACCAGGGTCTTCAAGCTGATTGAAGTGAAAAGGAGTTCCCACCCTTATGGTTAGGGAGATTATACCTAAATTTGTTGGAAATCTTAGTTGATGTTGGCATATAAATCTTATGTATTATGATCATCAGTTTAACTAGGTAGTATCATTATATAAATAGTTTTATTATATAAATAGTTTTATAATATTAAATATTTAAAGGTTGATTGGTTGGTGAAGAATATGTTTAATTGAGTTTTTTTTATTTGAATTTAAATAATTTTAATTTTTTTTAATTTATAAAAATATTTTATCAAATATATATTAAGAATTATTTATTTAATTTTTATATTTTATCTTAACTAATTAAAATTTATCGTAAAAATGATGTTTCTTATTTAATTAGCATATATATTTTAAATATAGTTATGTAAAATATATCAATATATATCATTTTTTAGGCGTCTATCCCACTAATATCATAATTTTATATCTCACTAAAATCATCTCTTTTTATTTAAAGAATCCACAAAATTCATATCTCTATTTTTTTTGCATTATACTTCTTGAATATCTATTTGCACCCAATCAATTTTCTACGTGGGAGAAATTTCACCAAGTCCCATGTATTATTTTTATGTAAGGACTCATTTTCTTCTTCCATTGCATTTTTCCTACCTATTTTCAACTGCCTTAACCTCTCTAAAGATAAATTTTCAACTATAAACAACCATCTTCATTTTTGGGACTCATTATTTATATCATTTTTTATTTTAGAATATACATATAAGAATCAAAACCAAAAGGCTTTCTTACCATTCCACACTCCTTGTGGATTTTTATCAACTAGTGTTGATATGAGTGATCTATTGATCAAGTAATAGGCAGTCATAACTGCTTCTCCCTAAAATAGTCTTTCTAATATTGAAACACTTAACATACTTATTACATTATCCATAAAAGTTCTACTCATTCGTTCTTAAAATCCAATTGCTATGGTGTATATGGAGTCATATTTTGCCTTTTTATTCTATAATCCTTACATGACTATTCAAAAGCATTCAATATCACTTCTCAAGAACTTGATATTATTTTATGTATGGTTCTCAACAAGAGACTTAAACTCCTCAAACTTATTGAGTATTAATCTATGTAAGGTACATAATATAATGATTTTATTAGAGATGGAAATTTTACAAGGCTAAACACATCTATATGTATTAAGCTCAAAATATCATTTTCTCTAGTAGCATTATTAGGAAAGTTTACTTAAGTTTGCTTCTCATAGACATAATGTTCACAAAATTCAAAATTTAATGGACAATTAAAAATACCTTCAACCATACCTTTAGTTTTTAATGATTGAATTCCTTTCTTCCCAGTATGACCCATCCTCTAACATTAGAGCATTGTGTTCTTTATATGCCACTTAAGAGTTTGATTTGTTTGATTTCTATCTTTAGGAACAACTGGCCTAATACACCCATCATTAATAGTGTTTACCTTAAACTTGAACAACATTTGAGTGTGGACTCCGCTTGCTAATACCATGACTCCACTAGCCATATTTTCATTTTTATTATTAAATATCACCTACACACCCACAAGGTTCATCTTGTTTACATAATTTAGCTTTATAGCCAACTTCAAAATGTGTAAAACACTAGGGAGGGTTTTAACCCTTTCATATTTAAACATAATGTTGACTCTTCCTTAAATAAAAATATTATAGGTAGAGTTGTCTCCCAAAAATATATCATCTCCATTTATCTTTTCATATTCACATAACCATTCCCTGTGGGAAGTCATAAGGAAAGAGGATTTTGAGTCAATTAACCATGTATCATGGCATCAATGTGAACTTAATTATGCTAGGAATAGATCTCCTGAGTCTTCAATGAGGATTTTTGTTTTTAAAAACTAGGAATCATTAGATGAATTACCTTTTTCAAATTATTCAAATCCATAGACTTTCTTAAAATGCCTTGTTTAGTCTTAGATTTACCTCTATAATTTGATTGTTTGACCTCTATTTATTTCTTTCTTATGAATGACCTCTCAAGGAATCCTTTGTTTGATAATCCTCAATGGTTTTTTACCTCATTTCTTCTAATAATAAGGCTCCTAGTATGTTCTACATTTTTAATGTTGATACAATAGTAGTTATTGCATAACTAAATTATCCCAATAGTTAGGCAAAGAACAAATCAAAGTAATACATTCTTCATTATTTATTTTAAATTTGATAGAAAGAAACCGACTTATCACGGTATTGAAGTCATTTAAATGTTCATCTATAAAGTCAACATCATTCATTCTCAATAAATACTACTTATTTCATAGAAATAATCTATCCATATAGACTTTATAGAAGTAGACTATTTTAGTAACTTAATTTTATTACAATATAATAGTGTACTTCTTAGTTTTGCTTCACCTCAATTGTGTGTGCGAGTTTATATAAACATATCAATAGGTAACTGCCTAAGTAGTCTTTTAATACCATGGACCAAGATTATAACCCATAATGATTCCCCATAAAGCTATGGGTCATAACTCCACCCACATTATTACTATGGGTAAAAATACCAACGGGATCATTAAAATGTGAATTTGTTCCAATTTTTATTTTATCATGGGTACAACCCCTATTTGGGGGACTAATGTCCCCCAAGTTCCCAACTGAGTAATGTCTTGAACCTTAATTTGCATACCTAGTTGTACAACACCTAAGGGCTATAACACATACAAAGTATACAATAAACACTCAACAAGGATAAATACCTCATGGTGAAATTTTATTCAATCTTTATCATGTACTAATTAATTCAATATGGTTTCAATTTCTTTAGAGAGTGATCAATAACATCCTATTAATCAAAATAAGGATTTTCATATAAATATTATTTATACTCCTCCTAATAATGGAAACCTCAAAACCCTAAACAACTATACATCAGTGGTAATATAACATCAAACCATGTTACCCATCTCAACAATCCTCTTCTTCTTAACAACTCTATCTAAAATCATCCACTAAATAACACATAAGTGTTTTCCAAAGTGTTGGATCAAATGGATCTTATGCAAGCCACTAATAACAATCACATGATCCAAATGTATAAACATATTTTTAAAATGTAAAATAAACCACAAGTTATTTGGGGTCAACCTAATAAGTTTCATACCCTACCTCCCCTCATAGATACTAATTATAATCCTATTACCCAGCCACCTATTCACAAAAAAAATTGTCAAGCACTTGAAAATGAACCGTTAGCTCTTTGTATTGCTTATATAGACATTGGAGGTTTATCTCCAACCATCAGATATGATGGGTCCATCGACCCCACATTACACCTTAGATCATTTGAAAACATCTACAAAGAGTGGATCAAAATCAACACTTACACAACTACCACACATCTAGAAAAACCTTAACTAGGGTGCATTAAAATAATACAACCAATTCCCAATCCATTCAATTTGAAATCTCTTAAATCTAATTTATTCTTTAATCAAATAGTTTTGGTATCATGATGTTCCATAAAATATTCTTGGTGACTAAATTAATACCAAAAATTTAGCTCATGAGTCCACTCATGATTTCATCAATAGATTGAAGTCTTTGGCACATAGATCAGATCATTACATGAGTGATGAAATCCTCTTTAATATTTTCATTACCACTTTAAAACATTAACCCCAATACAATTGAAGGTCCTGTCCTAAAACTATGGAACAATCCTTTGGTCAAGTTAAACAACAAGATTACCCTATGAACTAGCTTGAACCATCTCAAAAATATATGGAGGAGTTTTTCAAAGCAACAACCAATGATTTCAATGCTCAAGCATCAAAAAGTAAACATCCCCATCCATTTTCATAGGGACTTTCTTCTTCCCTAAATAATCCAACCAATTCAAACCCAACACATGTTTCATTGAGACTTTAAAAGTTTAAATAAATAATGTCAACATTTCAACGTATGAGTTTTGATCCCTTCAAGCTTCTATTATGATGGTACAATCCTGATAATTATTTTTGGTGGAATGCCAATATAGGTCATTCTCATGAAAATTGTCATGACCTCAAATAACTTGCTTATGACCTCATGTTAGGTGAAAAAATTAACCATGAGTATATAACTAAAGTGTAATATAAATAATATCTCAAATTCTCTAAAGCTCAATTTAAATCAATCTCATTCCTAACACCCACATCAAAAGTCTCAAAATAAACCTTCACATACATCTAACCCTACCATGACACATGAACAAATTTTTGTGTTGATAAATTGATGGAAACAATGATTAGTATTATATAAACTCTCAATAATTCAATGCATAAAAGGCTAACTATAAATAAAAACCCATGATGATCAAAATCAAACCATAAATTAAACTAATGCAACAGGTGCTCACATACAAACCAACAGACCTGTTTCGAGGGGTGGCTATTTAATTTATTAATAATGCTACTTTCATTAATTATCAACTTAGATTTGTGTATTTTTGGAAGTTGACAACATTGTATATGAAACACTAGTCACTTTTGATATTTAGGATCCTAAGTGTTGCATATAGAAAACACTAATTGTGACTAACTTACTAATTGTGACCTATTAATTATATGTTTAGTATTACATCTCTTGAGTGGGTCTCTAATTACGACCCTATTTAATGAATGTCACTACCCATCAACAATATACATCTAAGCATACTCCTTAATTATAAACTAAAAAGATACACATACTCAAGTAAGAACACCCTATAATTCATGTTAAGGTGAACATTATAAGTGCTAGTTGTTTAAACACATGTTCCAAAAACATCCTAAATTAGTTAGTCATAACACTTAGTCTAGGAGAGCAATCTAAAGATTAGTTCTATAATGCCCGTGCCAACTCCCTAAGTTGCCTACATATCTATGGTGTCACATTCATATGAAGAATTGTGGATATTTATATTTCAAGTATTCCTAAATTAGTGTTAGATCAAACTTGAAGGAACTTGGCCTTCACCAAATAGTCACATGACTAAGTTAACATAGATAACCCTTGTGGGTAACACTATAACCATTAGTTCATCAATAAAATAAATCCGTATTCAAAAGGAATTTATACATAGCTACAAACATGATTCTCATTATTGACCTAATAAGGTGTAAACCAGGTTTTAAATAAATAATACATTTACAACCTGAAACTGAACTAAGGTTTAATGTATGTCTTATCCTATAAGGATTCAAGATAGCCTCAAACTAGCTTATTTCTAACAATAAGGCTTTTAATCCAAACATGACAACATGAACTATCCCTAATTAATCATAATCATTGTAATCTTTAGACTGATCAATTGGGTATAAAATTACCCTTGTATAATTTTGCTAATAAAGTCATAAACATTTCTTAGTATCATATTTTGTTTTCTAATTTAGATGTAACATGTTTTAAGCATTATAAGTTTTTTAATGTGAATAAAACAACAATTTTTTTTAGCATTCCAAAATGCATTTATCGACTGGAAACTATCTTACAAAAACTCTTTGTGAACCAGTTTCAAAATTGTCTTATTCAAAATAGTAAAACCCTATGATAATTTATTTGATTGAATGGATATTAAATTTAAGATATTATACTTTTATTATAACATTTAGTTGTGAGAATTTATAATTTTTGATATTTTATTCTCATCAATTCCAAATCAACTTTGGAGGCAAGAAAAAATAGAGTAAATTTGTTCCCATAATTTTCCTCTAGAATTGGCCATAAAACCCTATTGTTGGAGGGGTTTTAAATTATTTAATAGTTGGTGAATTTTGCATCTCAAAATAATTGGTTTCAGGTATCAATTTAGGAAAAGTCCAATTTTAGATATTTAGTTTACTTGATTTCTAAATGGGAATTCAAAGCCTGATTAAGAAGTGTCAGTATCTTATTAGAACTTATTTCTTTAGTCAAAAGACACTCAAGTTATCAACTCTATTTTATTAAATGTAAAACTACTTTGAAGAACTAAGGATTGGCAATAAAATAGTTAATTTATAACTTAGTTCCATGTAAAATTTCATTCATGTATTTATTTACTTATTAATTCATTTATTACCCAAGATTACTCAAAGAGTCCTCACTTGTGTCTAGAGTTGTTTTACAAGTTTAATTGTTCACGAATTAGAGTGACAAAATGTTAGTGGTCAAATCAAAACTATTTTTCCCTTAAATATTTGTGTTCATTATTTGTAATTAATTTTTATTAAAACTCTTATAAAATATTATAAAAAAATAATTCTTAAAATTTAATTAAACCAAATCTTTTTAAAAGTATATGTGAAAATAAATTATTTTAAAAATATCAAGAAAGGTCTATTTATAGAGTTACCTAATTAATTAAAAATAAGAGTTAGGAATTTCAAAAGGTTTCTCACATGACTCTCTAGTGGTGGATTAAATTTCCAATGTTAGAATAAAATCTCCTACACCTTATGATCTAGGATTTCAAAAAAGTTGTCATAATTTTTTCTTAAGGTTAGTTAAAATTCAACTCTATTATTTTGTTTTCTTTTTGTTGGAAATTTTGGAATTAAGGAGATCAAATAAGAAGATAAAATTTATGGCCCCCTTTTTGGTGTGTATTGAATATACCAATATTCAATATATGCAATCTCTTTAATCCACTTATGGAAAGTAAGTTTATCATTGATTTGGTTTCTAAAGATGAAGATAATGATAAAGATGCAGTACTGTGAGAAAATCTATGGAAAAAACGTAAACCCTCTACTCACAGTAACTAAAAACTTTGCCCTCTAAAATATTATAAACATCTTCTAAGTTTGTAGGTTTGGTTTCATTTATTAGAATAGTATGTTTACTAGAATCTGAGTCTCACATATACTAATTCCACTGCATACCAACCATATCTTATGAAGACTAAGACAAAAAAAAAGAGTATATTTATTTCAGGCTTCATGTTACCAAAGCAAAAAGAGAAAAGGTAGAGATTGATTAATTATGATGAAGGACAATGAGGGCCAATGAGGGTGTGACTAGGGATGATGAGGGGTGATGAATAGGGATGATGAAGGTTAATGAGGGAGTGATTATGGAGTGAGTAGGGATGATAAGGGATAATGAAGAATTATGAGGGAGTAATTAGGGATGATAAGGGTCAATGAGGATGTGATTAGGTACAATGAGGATCAATGAGGGAGTGATTAAGGATGATGAGGGATGATGAGTAATAGTGAGGGAGTGAGTAGGGATAATTGTGTATGATGATTATTAATGAGGGAGTCATTAAGGATGATGAGGGATGATGAAGATCAATGAGGGAGTGATTAGGGATGATGAAGATCAATGAGGGAGTGATTAGGGATGATGAGGGACACGAGGGTTGATGAGAGGGTGACTAGGGATGATAAGGGATGATGAGGGATTGATTAGGGTTGATGAGGGATGATGAGGTTAATAAGTAAGTTATTAAGGATGATGAGGGGTAATAAGGTATTATGAAGGGATGATTCCATATGAATAGGGATGATGAGGGTTGATGATAGTGTGATCAGGGATAATGAGGGCCATTAAGGAGTTTTTATGGATGATTAAGGATGATGAGGGAAGATAAGAGAGTGGTTAGGGAAAATTAGGGATGATGAGGGTTGATGAGAGAATGAATATGGATGATAAGGGATGGTGATAGAATGAATTGGGATGATAAGGGATAATGAGGGCCAATAAGGGAGTGACTAAGGATGATGAGGAATGATGAGGACCAATGACAGTGTCATTAGGGATGGTGAGGGACAATGAAGGTAAATGAGAGAGGGATGAGGTATTATGATGAATTATGAGGAAGTGATTATGATGACAATTGATGATTCATATGATTGACCCCTCTTTCTATATGGTTTAAGAAAATGAAGATAGTGATATGAGTGATTTTTATATGAGACTAATAATTTATAGGGTTTGAAATCACTCCCATCCATTGGAAATTGTATTATTAGTGTCATATGTGAGTTTGGAATGCTATAATATGAATTTCTTCTATGTGAGCCTGAAAATAAATCAATTAGGTCATGCATGCATGTGATTGGAATTTAAGCATGCATAGATTGACCCATATATCTAACATCTATTTTGGAGTGAATGATATCTTTTTATAATAACTCATGAATGGTGTTTTGATTCCTTCTATTCCAAATGGAGTGTACTAGGGTAAATAGATACATTCATGTCCAGTATGAGTGACCATATCACAACTATAGGTAGATGTCATGTATGAGTGAATGCATACCTACATGTAATACTAGGTATGTGGTATATGTAATGTATGAATGACTATATCATTATTGTATGTATGTTATAGGTCACATGCTACAATCTAGTCATTTACGCATATCGATAGACCCATTGATTAAAAAAACCATAAATTATTTAGGAATTTAGCCTAAATCACCTTTAAGCCTTTTACACGATTATCCTTAGTCACTCATTTATCTATATAGGTGAGAATTGCCCATCTCCTTTCAATATATGGCTTAGTAAATTCCCCCTCTCCTTTCTCTATTATGTGATAATGCCCCCCTCTCCTAATTAGCAAGCATCCCTTGATAATGACCCCTCTCATTTATCCTTTGATCCAATATTTTCCCCTCTAATGATTTTCAATCATGATAATGCCCCCACTCCTTTAAATATATGGCTCATGTAGCTAATCAAGTATCAGGTATTCAATATATGGCTTAGGTAAGATAGATATGGGTATTCAAGATAAAGATATACCTTAGGTACATTCAGTTAGGTAGAGCATACTCAATTAGGTGGGTAATACTCAAGTAGGTAGGGATATAAAGATAGGTAGGTATGTCATACTCAAGTAGAAAAATTAGGTAGGGCATGCTCAAGTATAAGAAGATGGGTAGGGCATAATTAAGATCAATATATGGCTCAATTATGTAGGTAGAGAATACTCAAGATCAAGATATGGCTCTGGTATTCAATCAGGCATGGCATGTACTTAAGTAGGTAAAGTATGTAGGGAATACTCAAGTATTCAAATTAGGTAGGGCATACTTAAGTACAATAAGGTAGGTAAGGAATAGTCAAGATTAAGATATGGCTTAGGTATTTAGGTAGGTCATACTCATTTAAATCAAGATATGGCTTGGTTATTCAATCAGGTAGGGCATATTCAAGTAACTAAAGTAGGTAGGGCATACTCAAGTAAGTAAAGTAGACATGTAATCATCAATGGTATAGATATATTACATATGTAAAATGATTTGAAACTTTTTTCATCATTGTATCTTCTAATATTGAAAATTTGAAAAACTAAGTACTTACCAAAATGGATTTTGAAAAATTAACTTCTAAATGGTAACTCCTACAACTCTATAATTTATTCTACTAAATATTTACCTAAATATATATATCTTATACTAACCAATCATAACAAGAACATATTTTGACTCATATGATGTATGCCCTTTCGAATTTAAAGGATATATTCCCTTTCCCTCAACAAATTTAAAAAATTTCATGTCCCCTATAAAATAGGACATTTCAAAGGGCATACATGCTTTGTAAAGGGTGTATGCCCTTTTCTCAAAAGGGCATATGCCCTTTACCAAAAAAATTATGTTTTTCATTTTGTCTACTTTTTTGTCACCCTACTTTGTGCATCCACTCAGTTTAAAACCCTAGTGTATGCCACAAGGAGATAAATTAATGTGAATAAATAAAATGGGGTTAACAATTGGACTTGTGCTAGACCTAAACATCACACTATGCTAAGAATTACCTACATACCAATACTTTGAACAGGGATAACGCCTCCATGTAAGTATCCCACCTAAGTGCTTTGTGAAATTGTGTTAAACCTATAAACCACACTATGTTAAGCATTACCTACATACCCATACTTTGAAGAGGGATAAATCCTCCATGTAATTATCCCACCTAAGTGCTTTGTGCAATTGTGCTCTTTTAACTATATGAATACATCTAGAATTGGCTTGAATACCTGATCGTGCATAGTTATGGCTCTATAAAATGATATTCAGACTTAGATAATGATTACTTGAAGTGTTTAAAAGCTAATTTGTAAATAATATGGAATATTTTATAATGTGCACTTGTGTATATAATATTTTTTAGTAGAATTGATAAGTTTTCCATGATGATTGAAATGAAACAATTGATTGTGATTTTATAGTGATTGAAAGAGGAAATAGACCCATTGAAAAGTTTAAAAACACCAAGGTCAACCCTAAGGAAACTTTATTATTTTGTATTTTGACTATTTGTGAGGAAAATATATAAATAGAAAATAGGGACAATAATGTTCGGTGTTCCTATCATGTTGTGTATTCTTGTCCTTTTAGGAAAATTACTAAGTTTTGGGTTTGAGTCAAGACATATAGATGCATAAAAGTGTTTTTCATAGTAATATTATTTTAATAAGTGATATAAGATGACCTTATAATGTAAATATGTCTCTTTTTTTCTTATTATAGGTCAAATCAGTGAAATAAGTGTCAATTAAGTACACATATTAATTAATTGTAAAAAGGTATAAAATAGGCATGCTCAAGTATTCGTGACCAAATTTAGGTTATTACATTTTCCCTCCCTTTAGTATATAAATGATATTACTATATTAAATGAAATTCACACCTTAGTGTGTAAGACACAATTTATCTTTGACAAACAATTTGATCATGTCATTGTTCTGGCACTTAGACCTATGTATAGTTTATGAAATTTGAACATGCCCTTGTTTTGGACCTTGAAATATGTAGGTCAAAGATAAAGTGTGTAAATAAATATTGTAGGTAAAGAAATATTTTGTAGAAGATCAACATGAAATAATTGAAGAAGTAGATGTTGCAGGTGTTGTTGCACAGGATGCTCTGGGATGTTCCTTGGATTAAGTAGAATCTTGGTTTATAGGTTTTGTTGCCTCTTTCCATGCAGCCTCAAATAGAGGGGTTGGTGAGCCTTGTCAAAGTATTGGCAAAGGGGAAGTGTTGCTGAAATTGCAGGCAGACAACACATGGGTGTTGAAGAAGGTCATGCAGGTCCCAGTCTTGAAGATGCGGCTAATTTCTTCAGGAAAGTTGGGTGATGAGAGATGCACAAGAACTCTCACAGTGGATTCTTGGAATGTTACCAAGGATGCACTTGAATTAGCAGGTGGTAATAAATTAGGTATCCTTTATCTATCTACTTATATTATTGATTCTTCTTCAGTTGCGAAGACGTGGCTTTGTAGGCTTGGTCACATGAGCAAGAAGGAGATGCATGTTCTTAAGAGGAAGTCAGATGTCTTTGAAAGACTTAAGAACTGGAAAGCCTTGGTGTTCTTGGAGGAGATGATGGACAGAGATCAGTGGATGGGACTGAGTAACTTTGAGCAGGGCAGTTTGGACAGGGTTTTGATTCAAAGTAAGCTCACGAGTAAAAAGTCATCACTCACAAGAAAACACAGGTACCAACATTGGTCAGTGAAAACTAGCATCAAACAGACAGGCACCGACATCGGTCATGTGTAGACAGGTAAGGTCAGTGGTGTCGGGTAGGTGGAGATCGACGTCGATAGGATAACCGGCATCGGCGACCTGGATAGTTGCATGGAACCGACGCTGATCGGATGCAGACTATGTGGTGACTGAGGTCGATCACTGGAACAGATTTTGGGTAGACAACAAGCTGTCAAAGAGTCTCAAACACCCATGTGGAGGATTGAAAGGGTAATTAAGCCTCAAATTTTTTATTCCTCTTCTTTATACTTGTTGCTCACTGTAGAGCAGGAAGGATCCAAGAAACAGTGGGAGCATGGCATGAATTCTTTGGAGAAGAACCAAATAGGAGATTTGGTAGAGTTTCCAACCAAGATAAAAGTATTGAGAGATGAATGGATTCCTTGGTTAAAGAATAGAGAGAATGGACATGTGAGATGGAAGGCCAGGTCATATGGTCTTGAGGAAGCTGCAGGACAGTGGTACAGGTTTGACAGATGGATGACAAAGCATGGCTTTAGTCAGTGTCATTGTAACCATTGTGTTTGTCTTACCATGTGGATGATGGTCACGACATTATCTTGTTACTGTATGTGGAGGATGAGCTTGTTATAGGTTCAGACATACAAGGTTTTGCTGAGCTAAAGGTAAGGTTAGTTCAGTGGTTTGCCATGAAGGATTTGGGAGCAGTGAAATTCTTTGGCATGAGTAATCCTAGAGACAGGGAAGATCACAAGGTGATGTTGTCATAGGATGATTGTGTGAAGGTAGTGCAGGATGCAGAATAACAAGCGCACCTATGGATGGATAGTTCACAGAATAGGGTCCCCAATCACATGATGAGGTTGAGTACATGTGTACTCCCTGAGTTTGCCCAAGCAGTGGGTGCTGTCAGAAAGTTTGTAGTCAATCCAAGAAAGAAGCACTGGAAAGTGGTTCAGTGTGTTCTTAGGTATCTAAGAGGGACCAATAGTAGGTCAACATGCTATGCAGGGTCAGGACTTCGGATGTGGCAGGTTACTTGGATAACAGGTGTTGCACCATAGGATGTGTGGTGGTTGGTCTTCAAGATTGAGCTTGAAGAGGGATGCAAGCCAGGAAATAGATTAGACGGTGTACAGGTACAGGTATAGTGCAGTTGTTTATCTCCAAGTGGGAGATTGTTAGGTTGTGGAGCTAAAAGCTTCACTGATGCAGACATGGAGGAGGTTGTTGAGAGGTTGTTGAGTTGCAGAGCAATTGACGTCAGTCTGATCAACCGCCATCGGTCATATCCAGTGAGCAGATCAATCGACATCGGTCATGGATCGGCTGATGTCAGTCATCTCTAACCAGACAGGGACCGACGTTGATTGCCTGTGCGGTTCAGAACTGCGAGTGTTACGGACAGTTTGTTAACGAATTGATTGTTTGCATGTAAAAGGCTAATTTTAGTCTCGAAGCTGTGAATCTAATTATTGTAATTAGATGTGTAATTATTGTTTGCATGAGATCTATATAATAGACTCATGGGCTGTATTGTAAAGTGTTCTAGTTTGAATTGAGCTTGGTTAGCTCCTTCTGAGAGTGAAGAGAGCAAGGGTAGCTCCTCTTAGTTCCACAGGGGTGCCGAGTGTGTATGATCAGGTAGTTCTGTAGGTTGTTGCAAGATTAGGTAGAAGATCCACTAGGGTACTGGTTTGGAGAATCATAAGGACTTGGTGAGGCAAGGACAAGGGTTCTTCAGGGTGTAGAGAGATCTACATGGTAAGTAAGATCATTGATTTGCAGGTGTGTGTGTGTGTGTGTGCAAGGTCAAAGGAGATCTGCGGGGTAGCAAGATCAAAGGTGATAGCAACACAATAGGTAGCAAGACTAGGTGAGATCTACTTGAAGTATGATTGTGTACTTGGAGTACGATGTGTACCCAAATTTGGAGTGTGTGGAGCACTTGTGTACTGGCAGTAGTGATACTGACTGGTGGTACTGGCAGTAGTGATACTGACTGGTTGGAGGTGAACAACAACTCTGTGTGTGAGTTGCTTGTTGGTACCATAAGAGAGAGAGTGAGCTCTTGAAGAGATTTACTGTTTATGCCCTAGAGGTGTGGGATCCCTAGAGGTGTGTAAGGAAGAAGACTGTGGCATCTTCTTTGTTGTATTTCCTTCTGGAAGAGTATTAATACAATTGGGCATTGTCTCTCATATTCTGTGTTGTTTCTAAATTCTAGTTACTTGTTACTTCTGGTTTAATTTCGCATGTTAAGTTGCTTGTACATGGTAATCAATTATGCTTCCTAGATCCTAACAGTGGAGTCAGAGCATGTTTGTTGTTCTATATTCCTGACACAAATTTATCACACCACACATAAGGCCAAGGTCAAAATTAATAACATGTTTAAATGTCGCACACTACACATAGGATCTCATAGAGATGCATCAGTCAAAGAGTCTCACAAAAGGGTTAAGGGCCAACACAAAGAAAAATAAAATTATTGTTTGAGAATAAATATTATTTAGGTCTTTTAGGCTAGTTTAGGTTTATCATAATTCTTGTTTACGTGTGCATTTATTTTTTGTATATATGCACTTATCATAGATTTATGAGGTGGCTCATAGCTCTCTTGTCCACTTGTTAGATTTAGGATTTAATTATATAATTAACTCAACCCCCCACATGTCACACACATCCTCCTCATTTGTAATAGGATTAGGACATTTGGCGCACACATGAAGTTTTCTCATGTAACTCCTTTTTCTCTCCTAGCTCTATTATTGAGTTCTCCTCTCTCATTATTCAACACAATCAATATTCTTGCATTATTTTTATAGTATCCTGGATTAATGTCATCTTTCTCCCCTTTTAATAACTTCTTCTTGTTATGTACTTGGAGGTTCCTTGTTTATAAGACTTATAATAGATTTTGGGGTTTCTCTCCATTTGACAGTTTTCCCTCTTGTCAAATATCTTATCTTTCATTTATGGTTTGCTTAATTTTCAAGGTAAAATTGTGTCTTTAAGCATATTCATTGCTTATTTTCAATGTTAATATTTCAATCTTTGGCAATAATTATATTATGGTATCAAATCCCTAAGTTGTTAACGTTGATTCTTGAGAAATATTATATATTTTTAGGTGGAAAAGAAGATATTTTTGTCTTCTAACATTCTATTTATTCTCATTAAATGCTTTTAATTAGGTTTATTTTACCTTTGGCATAATAATTATCCTCCATTAGCATTCTAGTTTTTAAATCAAGATTGATTTTTTTTTAATTTTGTTTGATAAATATTGTTTCAATTATGATCAGTTCTTTTAACTTTTCTATCTATTGTTTGGGCACTTTACTTGGTTTTTTATAACTCTTCTTCCTCTTTTTTACCTCCCTATGCCTTTCATTCTCTTTTTATTGTTTTTTCTCTCTTTTTAGAGGGTTTCACCTTTAATATTTCTATTGTGATTTCCATTTTGTTTCACTCGTATGACATCCAATTATTTTTATTTGACTTATTTGGCTTAGCCCAAGCACCTTTCTCTCTTTTATGTTTGTACTTACGTTAGTAATTTATATCTGTGACTTCTCTATTTTGTTATTTTTAATGCTTTTGTATCTTATATTTTTTCAAGATTCTTTAGAAGTGCATATTTTATATGCACTTACATCAATTAGTTAGTTTTTTCTTTTACTTTATAGCTATGCCAGGTTAGTTATGAAAAGTTAAGGAAAAAGACCCAACATTTATTATTTAAGCACCTAATGGAAGGAAGTTACCAAGGAGCTTACACATCAGCATATCATGCAAGGGGTAACCTTGTGTGCTCATTGGAGGCACATATCCTGGATCAGTCCTCATTGATTCTATCACATGATGGTGATTGGTCAATTCTATCTTACTTAGGTGCTTGAGTTACTATGTTTAGTCTTTGTTACTACCAAAATTAGTCTAGAGTCATTCATTTATCAAATTTATATAATGCATATAACTATTATCATAAAATCAATGTTAACACTATAGAGTTCAACAAATCATGATTTGTATTCAAAGGATTCTATTGCTTTCATTGAATAATATTACAAGTTAATTCCTTAATTACACTCTCTCTTCAATTTTATATTGATAACCACTTCATAATTACATCTATCATCATTAGCATTAATCCAACAATGAAACTGTCAACTCCAAACATAGTAATAACACTTTATAGATTAATTTAAAGGGTATTTATAGACAAGTGAACCCCTTGCCTTTGGTTACATCGATAGTACCAAAGTGATGAGTAACCAATTACCATTAACAAAAATGAGTAATGGATATTCATTATGATTAATTCTTATTGACTCAGGCCTAACCGCCCATATATACCCTCTCTATGTTGGATCTTCATGTTTGTGTTCTTCTTCTTTATGGACTGGTGATAGATTTAAACTCTCTTTAGTCTCTATTACTTTTGTAAACTAATTTTTAACCACCTCTGATCCCTGTACTCTTGTCCTAGTCTTGTGTTTCTTTGAGTTTTGTGTCTTCTGCTTATTCTCTAATTATTTATCTTTCACAACTCACCCTTCCATGCCAAGGTCTTCTGCATTATTCTTCAATCTTTCTCTCTCATGCCATTCTCTTCTAAGCCATCATTTCCCTTCCCATGTCATGGTACTCCACACTATGTTACCAAAAATACTTGAGTATTTTATTCTAAAATTTGGGGTCCAACATCACCCCATACAAATTTGATAGTCCATCTTGGACTATGTTATAGTTTCTTTAGTTGACAAAAATGTGGTATTTACTCTTGTAATTTCTATTTGAGCTCCTCCCACTAGTTAAGGGTTGTTTGAATATTGGAACTAATAACTTCCACTTCACCTTTCAATCTTTTTAACTCCTTGAGTTGTTCCAAAAAGGTATCAACTTGATTTGTCAAAGTCTTAAGTTAATCACTTGTAGTCTTGTAAGCATCCTCAAGGGAACCAACCTCTACCAAAACTTATCCTTGAAGTGCTAAAAAACTAGCATTTAGATACTACTAATGGTCACCTTTTTGTGTTTTTAGTTCTTCAATGTCTTGGAAAACATTTGCATGTTGGGCCATGTCTATGATGCTTAATGCATTCTCAGCCAATTATTGTCAATGTTATTCCTTAGGTAGAGGTTGTGCTTCTAAAAAATATTAGGGCACTTTAAGTTTATGAAAACCCTATTCATGATGGGAATGGTAGTGCTTAGTTTATTCAAAAATGCTCTACAGACCTCCATGGCCTTAGAAAATTTCTCTATTACCCAAATTTTATCCTACCAAGAATCCACTTAGTTTTTATATTTATTGAATAGAAGGTCTATGAGAATCTCTAGTTTATTGATTACCTCACTAGTAATGGGAAATCATCCATTTCTAAAAATTATTTGACAAAATCCCAAATTACCAAGTCAAACCTCTTCTACCACATTCAATTGGTGCTTGAGTTCTTCAATTTCCTCTTAAAGCTACTATATTTTAGGAAATCGTAGGATGCAGTTTTGTTCTTAATCTTGATTATTCATGAAAACTACCTCTACTTTGTTGGTCATAGAATGAGGATCACCCTTAAAAAAATCAATAGAGTAATTAGGTTACTTTTTTTCAAAGTTGATCTTGGCATAGACCTTGAAGATCAGGGAAAATTTGATAAAATGGTAGTGCACTAAAGTATAAAAAAGAAGACTATATTGTGTACATTACTGTCTTAGAATGTCTTATAATTAGAATAGTTGTGTGATTGGACATGAACAAGATGGGGGGATTATATAGGTTGAAAGAGGTGGATATGGCCCACCTCTATGTTGCTAGCCAAATGGCCAAGGGAGAAAAATACAATTACTCCTTGTACTTTGTCAAGAAACTTGTGAAGGATAAGAGAAGGACATTGTCTTCCCTAACACAAGTTTCCTTGGGGTTAAATTTTAATACTTCAATTTTTTTATAATATTGGAATCCCAGAGTACTTGAGAAAATAAATAAAGTGGGTTTACCCACCAAAACATAAGTTCCCTACCAAAAAGTTTAAACAATTCATTTGCCCCAATGCCATCACACCCTCCTACAAAACCAAGATGAAGGGTTGGTTTGATGGCATGAAGTAGGAATGTGGGAATGAGTGTCATATACCTAAATAGTTTACCTTGCATATGGGATCATATTCTTGGTTTGTTGTAAAACAAAACTATTCTCTCATGTGGATCTAAATGGTAACCAAAAACAACTTATCATCGTGGCTTAAACTACCCTATGATTTCACCACCAAATACTTCATGGATTTAGTAAATTTCATTGTAGACATGTACCTTGTGAATATTGATGCAAATAAGATTGACATTAAGATCCATACTCTTTGAAATCTTTATGTTTACCCAGGGAAGCATGCATATGTGGAAAAGCATGAATATGATAAGACTGACCTTAATCCTTATAAGATAGTTGGTCAAGGAGAAATATGGGTGATCTTCTATTTACTTAAGCCATAAAATAAAAAATTAGGAGGCCAAGAGGAAAAAAATTAACCACTTCCCTCCTAACCAGAGACACACATAGAGGTAAGGGTGTGGTAAAAATAGAAATGGTCAAGATCTAAGGCTGTTATCTCTAGCGAGATGCAGGACCAACCTAAGTGCATCCTAAAATGCCAACAGTAGGTCTCACCAC
This sequence comes from Torreya grandis, assembly GCA_037957365.1. NCBI lineage: Eukaryota > Viridiplantae > Streptophyta > Pinopsida > Cupressales > Taxaceae > Torreya > Torreya grandis. Next base: position 1,099,591 of record JARHVA010003752.1, on the reverse strand, counting down.
CACCAAGGACCTAGGGGTTGCCTTTAGAATAAGATTACCTCATTGCATCCCCATCAACTACTCAAATAGATCCTAAATGACCAAGGTAAACCCCCTCATAAATAAAATCCCAAGAGCTTCTTGCATAATAGAAAGATGAAATTACGCACCCCACTACCTAGGTAAAACCTAAACATGAAGCACCTCAAGTGGTGATTTCAAACATAGGTGATCCATATCAAGAAGAACAACCTTCAAAATATCCCACTCATAATGCTAATAAAGAATAGCCTCATGAGATGAGTAAAGAGTAGACCATTACATAACAAAGGACATCATATGGTTGAGTAGTAAGTGGATATTGAAATTTGAACACCAAAAGAAGAAGATTAGGGAGAAGGCCCCAGAAGAGAAGACCTTAGCATTATTGATAGTGAGTAATGAGATAAGAGTCCCAAAATAAGTTATTTTTAATGTGGCCCCAAAAAGGGTAAGGAAATGATGTAGGAGGCAAAATAACAACAACATATAAATCAATTGTTAGGGTGTGGAGCTAAAAGCTTCAACCGTTTGCACACACATGAAGAAAGGATGCTGAAGAACCAGATCCACCGGCGTCGGCAGTATGACCGACGTCAGTCATATGCAGTGGAGAAGGAGACCGGTGATGGCAGAGAGTCCACCGACGTCAGCAGCACCAGACAAGCAGGGACCGACGTCGGTCGCCTGTGCGGTCCAAAACTGCTGTTTACGAACAGTCAGTTAGTTAAACTGAGTGTTTGCATGCTAAGAGACTATTTTAAGTCGCGAGCTGTGTGTCTAATTTTAGTAGTTACAGGTCTATTTTTGTAACCATGGGATTCTATTTAAAGAACCATGAGGCATGTATTGTAATCATCATATTGATCAAGTAAGAGCATTGAAGCAAGCAAGGTCAAGGAGATCTACAGGTGTAAGGTCAAGGAGATCAGCTATAGCATTCAAGGAGGGATTGTAACTCAGGTTTTAGAGTTGGTTTTGTGTTGAGCAAGAGAGAGGGAAGAAGGTCTTGAGGTGTGGCAAGCCTTTGAGGTGGAGGGAGAAGTGGCATCTTCCTTATTTGTATTTTCTTCTAGTATTATCTAATACAATTGTGTGTATTGTCTCTCAAATTCTTTGTTGTCTCATGTTTCTAGTTTCTTAATCATTCTGGTATAATTTCCGTGTTCAATTGCTCATATATAAGTAATCAATTGTGCTACCGTTGGATAAGGGGCCTCCCTAACAGTTGGTATCAGAGCTATGGTTTGCAGGAAGCAGGGTATTGTTTTTGATTACAGGTCATTCACAGGGTTTTCTGATTGAGTGGGAGTTCATCAATGGCAGAAGAAAGCAAGCTACAAATGGAGAAGTTTAACGGCAAGAATTATCAACACTGGAGGATGCAGATTGAGGACTATCTGTATCAGAAGGATTTGTACTTACCGTTGGGTGGGGTTGCATGCAAGCCCACAAATATGAAGGATGAAGAATGGAGTGTTCTTGATCGGAAGGCTCTTGGTTCCATAAGGTTGAGTCTTGGAGCTTCTGTGATTTCCAGCTTATCACAGTGCAAAACAACGGAAGAGTTGATAAAGTCCTTGGCAAATTTATACGAAAAGCCCTCGGCTTCTAATAAGGTATACCTTATGAAGCAGCTATTTACTTTACAAATGCAGGAAGGAGGTTCGGTACATACTCATCTCAGTGATTTCCATGGTCTGGTAAACCAATTAGCTTCAGTCAACATTGTTTTTGACGATGAGGTAAAGGCTCTCTTGATTTTATGTTCTTTGCCTGAAAGTTGGGACGGTATGGTTATGGCAGTAAATAACTCTGCATCTGCTTCTAAAATCTTAAAGGTTGATGATGTTGTGAGTGTGATTTTGAATGAAGAAATACGCAGGAGAAGCACAGGTGAATCATCAGGAGACGCTCTAAGTGTGGAAAGCAGAGGAAGGCAAAAGGAGAAGATTGAGCAAGGGAAATCAAGGTCGGGAAGGAGATCCGAGTCCAAAGGTATTACCTGCTAGTTTTGTGGAAAGAAAGGACATACAAAGAAGGAGTGTTGGTTGAGAGATAAAGAGAATCAACATACAGGTATGGAAGAAGCAAAGGATGCAAACATTGTGGTACAGGATGCTCTCATACTTTCTTTGGATAGTCACGTAGGATCATGGATATTAGATTCTGGTTCATCTTTTCATGCATCCCCAAACAGAGATTTGTTTCATGAGTATGAACAGGGAGATTTTGGAGTTCTTTATTTAGGGGGATGGTACGCCTTGTCAGATAGTTGGCAAAGGGAAAGTGCAGCTGAGATTGCAGATTGACAACACATGGGTGTTGAAGGAGGTCATGCATGTTCCAATTCTGAAGCAGATTCTTATTTCTGTAGGAAGGTTGGGAGATGAGGGATGCACAATAACCCTCATAGCGGATTCTTGGAAGGTTACCAAGGGAACACTTGTTTTAGCAAGAGGTAAGAAAGTAGGTTCTCTTTATCTATCTACTTGTACTACTGATTCCACTTCTGGTGCAGATTCGAAGATGTGGTCTATTAGGCAGGGTCACATGAATAAGAAGGGAATGGAAGTTCTTGACTCAAAAGGTATGTGTTCAAGTTCAGAAGGCATGGATAGAATTCATTGCAGGAAAAGGAAATTTGAAGCTTTTGACAAGAACAGGGATGTCTTGGTGTTCATGGAGGAGATGAAGGCCTTAGAACAGTTACAGGCAGTAAATAAATTTGAACAGGGCAGCATGGATATAGATTTGATCCAAGAAGAGCTCGCGGATGAAGAATTCATCAATCACGGGAACACACAGGCACCGATGTCGGTTACTTGGAACTGACGTCGGTCATCCAGACACCGGCTTCGGTCATGTGCAGACCAGCAGGGTCGATAGGTCAGGCAGGAGAAGTCCGACGTCGGTCATCAGGACCGACGTCGATAGGGGGGACACCGGCGTCGGCCAGGGGTAACGACGTCAGCAGTCAGGATCAGTGCAGGGAACCGACATCGGTCGGGAGCAGACTGGGAGTTGGCCGAGATCGGTCACTGGAACGGATGTTGGGTGGATCTATGAGTCTCAAACACCCATACAGAGGTCAGAAAAGGTATGTGAACCTCATATTCGTTGTTCACCTTCTTTATATTGCTTACTGTTAGTCATGAACTAGGAAGATGGAGGAAGCAATGCAGGTAGAATCCAGAAATAGTGGGAGCTTGACATGGATGAGGAGTGTGAGTCCTTGGATTAGAGCCAAACAGGTACTTGTTGGTGGAGTTGTCAGCTGAATATAGAGGGATGGATTCCCATTTTAGAGAAGAGAGTGGATGGACATCTGAGACAGAAGGCTATGGTATATGGTCTTGAGTTAGCTGCAGGGCAATGGAGGTTTGACCATTGTATTTTATCTTTACCAGGTTGGATAATATTAGCTACATTATCTTGTTACTGTATTGTGTTACTTTTTGCAGGGTTGCATATACAGGGAGTTTTCTGAGCTAAGGGTAGAGTTGGTTCAGAAGTATGTCATGAAGAACTTGGGAGCAGCAAAGTTCTTGTGGCATAGGTGACAGATATAGCATCACAGGTTTGCGTGGTGGTTGGTCTTCAAGGGTGACTTTGAAGAGGGATACAGAGCCAAAGGAAAAAAATAGATGGTGTATAGGTACAGGTACAGGTTGCAGCTGTTTATCTCCAAGTGGGAGATTGTTAGGGTGTGGAGCTAAAAGCTTCAACCGTTTGCACACACATGAAGAAAGGATGCTGAAGAACCAGATCCACCGGTGTCGACAGTATGACCGACGTCGATCATATGCAGTGGAGAAGGAGACCGGTGACGGCAGAGAGTCGGCCGACGTCGGCAGCACCAGACAAGCAGGGACCGACGTTGGTCGCCTGTGCGGTCCAGAATTGTTGTTTACGAACAGTCAGTTAGTTAAACCGAGTGTTTGCATGCTAAGAGACTATTTTAAGTCGCGAGATGTGTGTCTAATTTTAGTAGTTAGAGGTATATTTTTGTAACCATGGGATTCTATTTAAAGAACCATGAGGCATGTATTGTAATCATCATATTGATCAAGTAAGAGCATTGAAGCAAGCAAGGTCAAGGAGATCTACAGGTGTAAGGTCAAGGAGATCAGCTATAGCATTCAAGGAGGGATTGTAACTCAGGTTTTAGAGTTGGTTTTGTGTTGAGCAAGAGAGAGGGAAGAAGGTCTTGAGGTGTGGCAAGCCTTTGAGGTGGAGGGAGAAGTGGCATCTTCCTTATTTGTATTTTCTTCTAGTATTATCTAATACAATTGTGTGTATTGTCTCTCAAATTCTTTGCTGTCTCATGTTTCTAGTTTCTTAATCATTCTGGTATAATTTCCGTGTTCAATTGCTCATATATAAGTAATCAATTGTGCTACCGTTGGATAAGGGGCCTCCCTAACATCAATAACCTCTCATTCATGTCATGTTTTAGTAGTTATTTGTGGAACTTTTTCCAAGAACATGAGTCAACAAAAAAAACTGGATGTGATATGTCCTTTGAGATGGAAGTGTATCATGATGAAGAATGATTTGAGATTTTAAGGGATAAAACTAACAAAATCCCAAAAATGGTTAGTTTTCTAGACATGTTCTGGATAAGTCCCATGATTCACTCTCTAATGCAAGTGGGTATGCCACTTATCAAGTTTGTCATTGAAGTTTGTAGGCAAAACATTCTTAATATCTATGATGTTTGTATTTTATTCACCAAGGACCGTTGGACCCCAAATTTTGGCTAAGTATTTTAGTATTTTGGTGTAGAACCAACATGACACAGGAGTATAGTGAAAAAATACTAGGGCACAGAACTAGACTAGTGCAAAAGCACCATAGCACAAAATTGACAAGTCATGAAAGGACAAGGGTGTACAAGTACCAGTGTGAGAATGCATAGTCAAAGAGGAGAATTAGCCATGAGAGACCTAAGATCATAGGACTTGAAATAATAGAAAAAGACTTGGGGAGTGCATGGGAAGTAGGAGATGGTTAAGGAACAATTATCAAGGGTCACCTAGAACTTATCCATCAAGAATTTTTCACTATCTTTCAAAGATATAAACACATGGTATCAAGGTCATATCATAGAATGAGTATATAGGGGGTGTAAAGGCCCAAGTCCTTAGGAGAAACTACTTAATAAATTGCCATTATTATCAGTTCATGGAGAGTTCATCAACCAATTACTCATGTCATTTATGTTGTAACTACTTGGTCAGGGAAAAACAAGTATAAATACCCCTGTATGAAAGTATTATAGGTGATGGATTTTGGATATATTTTTGCTAAAATAAAATATAGAGTTATAGATATTATAACCAGTTCTGATGTTCAAGTTCTAGTTTGTTGATAGTTATGCATCTAGTAGGTTTACATTGAGTACTTATACTTATCACTTAATATGAGATATATGCAAACTTTTACCTTTTTTGAGTAATAATTTTTGAAATGCATGGCTTTCATATATGTAATTATGGTTTTTGAACATAATGATACAAGGACCAAATTAGTTTATCTCCTTTTATATGTAACTTCTAATCAAATATAATTTTAAACCCAAAGAATATGACTAATATGTTACTTCACAACATAACTCATAGGAATTAGTCTTTAGTTTCATGCTTTGGGTGCACACATAAGACCATAATGTTTCATGAAGGGCTAGTGCACTAAATTTTTGGGGATACTCTTCAGCACCTGAAACATTATTAAAGAATAAAAACCCACCATTTTGGTTCTATTATTGGGACCCGCAGTACTTGTTGCATAATAATGGAATATGCTTGAACGTATCACCCTTGAGAGTATTGAGCAATGGATTGTTGGGGTTGAGGATAATTTTGTGGTTCCTTACCTTAAACTAAGAGTTTCCACATGTCAATGGGTAGAAAAAAATCTCCACAATGTAATATACAAAACTTTCTTTGTTGAAATCTTGATTCATTTGCATACTTGGCTATCTATTTATGCTCAAGGACAATCACAAAAATTTGGGAGAAGATATTAGTAGACATTAGAATGATAAATAAATTTATCAAAAATTAGAACACTGTGGACACAAGATGTTAACATCTAGTGGAGAGGAGTGTTGAACAGCTACATTTTAGAGTATGTTATAACCACTTATTCTTGTCTAAAAGAAGCTTAATTCCAATTCCTTAGAGAATCACGTGGTCAATAAATTAGACATTTCCCATTATAAATCAATAAGTTGTTCATTGATTGTGGGATTGAAACTATGTTAATGGAGAGATAAATCCCTCTTTATATGAACTACAAATTTGGAAGGGAAATAGAGAAGATTTGGTAAAGAAATTTAGGTTCTAAATGGTAGTTATTTAGCAAGCATTGTGAAATCAAAAATATGATCAAGATCAGTAGAGGATCATAGGAGTAAGTAGCATGGGAAGGGACCAAGAGAACATAGGAAGTGTTGTTAGGATATGCAAGGAAGTGGAAACACACAAAGAGGACCCCATCACTTTCAAATCGCACCCCATGCCACTTTTATCATATGAAAGAGAAACTAGCTGGACAACAAAAATTGAAGAACTAAGTTTGAACCAACCAAGTTTTTAAACCATAGTACATGTTCATGATTTTAAATTAGATGAATTATGTATACATAATTGGGATAGAGATAGCATGGAATAAAAAAATGATCATATAAGGGATATTATAATTGAGCCAATTATAACTCATACGGACTTAACACTCTTTTTCCCTCTTTAATGGAATTTCATGGCTCAACTTGGGATGTCTGAAGGAATTAGCATCCAGAGTGGATAGAGTACATGCCCAAATAATATTAATTAACCTATTATTGTGCCCCATGGCATAGGTGTTGTTGTTGGAGGTGGAATACGAGGTGGCACAGGAGGAAGTGGTGAACTTCCCCCTCAAGGGATAGGATTTGAGGGTTCTCAACAACCACCAATGCAATCACCTTAGCTACCAATAGTATATTATGAAATGGTGCTTCACTTACCTAAATATTGAGGCATAGAGAATGCAACATAACATTTCAATAAGTGAAAACTTATTTGGAGGGCACGGGGAATCACTTCTTCTGAGCAAAAGGCCACACAATTCATTACTACACTTTTAGAGTGAGGGCATAAGTGGTATATAAATTTTTACCCTCAATAAGCGGTGATTGACTTTGATCAGCTCAAAATGTCATTCCTTCAAGAATTTGACATTCCTAAATTTCAGCAACAAAGTATTACTACGTTGAAAGATATAAAGCAAGAGCTCACTAAAAGTGTATGGGAATATGGTGTAAGGTTAAAAACACTTATGTCTAAACTATCATTTGAAATAAATGTTTCTCAGCATGCACAATGGTTCATGGGAGGTTTATTACTTCCTTTTTGATAAACATTATCCTAGAAAACTTTTACTATCCTGCACGAAGCTATAAAATCCACCCTCCATGTTGAAGTTGTTGGTAGTATTGACACTGGGATTAATCACTTCATAGAAGCCCAAATGGATTCAATGGATTTGTATATTGAAAAAATAACTACAAATAATGCATATGATACTCGTAATGGTCATTGGTTCACTATTTATGAGTCTGAAGGACATAACCAAATAAATTGCCCATGTAAAAACATTCACATTGTACTAAAGTAGTCATATGAAATTTTCCATGAAGAGCATGATGTACACTCTTGTCCTCTCTTAAAATGAGCCACACATTCTAAGGTGTCTGACTATTTCAAATTATGTGATACCTATACCCATGACACAAATGATTATAGACTAATTAGTGATATCCATGAAGTATGCATGTGTGATACATGATAAACCACTATGTTTAATAATCAATATAATGATGGTTATTGTGGTTGATGTATAGGATGAGGATAAGGAGGTGGTCATTTTCCACCAATAACATGTTATTAGTATAGATCCCTAAACCACTATCAAAGAGATTGTACAGTCTACCCAACCTGTGCTTTTTGTACAACGAACCATCGATTGGAAGAATGTCTTGACTTGTACATGGCCATCACTAAGGAGAAATGAAAAAGGTGCATGTATGATTCATGTTGAGAAACCACACTAGCACATGCATTTAATTACCCTAATATCTTAATAGGTGAATATAAATATGTGTAGTGGAGGATAATCTTAGTCTACATCTTCTCCTATTGAAAAGGTATAGTGTGAAAAACCTTGGGAGAGGAAGTATCCTGATGCCTAGAAACATAAAGATGTGCTTTAGGAAACCATAATGTTGGTATGAGAACTACAAGGATAAATCAAAAATTTTAAGGACCAAGAAGCAACATAACATGATGATATACAAAAGGCAATAGAGCCTCAAAACATGGTACATGATGATTTTCAAGAAATTTAAAAGCATATGTTGGATGAAGACATTATCTCATAACTAAGCATTTGGCTTAAGAATTAGGTATAAGCACCAACTAACATTCAACCTCAAATGACTTGATAGATTGAGGATCATCATTTAAATCATGTTCATCAGTAAGATACCCCTATTCCTCTTAAACCTCCTCTATTAGGATGACCTTAGTGTTATGAAAATAATGTAGATTTAAGTTTCAAAAAGTGATACATCAGTTTTGAGAATGTTGATGAATGCATTGTTATTCCCCTATATCAAACACATGGGCCCCCATACATAGAAATTGTTAATGTGGATGAAGATATTAAACACATCTATAATGTCACTGTCAGAGATGGTGAGAAATGTGATCCTACTCCTGATGGCATCTTTTGATGGATAGACACTCAGTCCCTTTATGATACTACAAGCAATGCTTGTAATATTGGGTCCACGATGACTATGACCTCACCAGAATAGTGTGTAGTGCCATTAGTAGTTGAGATAAAATTACATGAAGTATCATAAATGCCATAGGTTCATCCACCTTCTTACTAGCCAAGTCATGAGGGGACCAATGATAGATGCATCTTTATAAAGACTTGATCTAGCCCCTTGGTTTCAAGGACAAATGGAAGTTCGTGACTTTATCTAGCACCTTGAAGAATTTTATCACTCTGACAATGATCATATACAATCCTTAGTTCACCTCTTTGATGGCATATCTACAAGGTGGTGGTGAACCCATCATGACTGAATTCTTCAATGGGATTAAATATGTTTAACTTTGCATCACTAGTTTCATCATGCCAATCGAGTCAAAGGAACAATCAACTATAGCAAAGTACAAGCACCTAAACCCTATAGAGAGCCTATGAGTCAATTTGGAGTGTTGAAGAGTCTTAATTACTAGAATACTTGTAGGTACATGCATTCAATGGAACTATATGAACCTGGGTACAAGCATGGTATGTTCATGAAGAGCAACATATGGGAACCAAGTTTTGACACCTATTAAAGGAAAACATGAACTCAATACTATTTTATTCCTCTCTAATAATGGATTTTCACCTCACTCTCTAGGCCATGCATGAAGCAGTTATTAGTGACCCTGGTCCCATTGAAGATCGCTTGAGATATATCCATAATGTCCCAAAAGAAGATCTAGTTATCTTCAATAAACTAGTTGCACAACTTGTTCATGAACTAGAACTAGTCTTTGATCAAGATTGATGAGAAGAGATACATAAGGGGAAATAAAATCTAGTACTTCAAGTAGAAGAGGGTGAAGGGTCCAACCCACTTGACCATTTTTCAAATCATTTGGATGTTCCTACAAACTATGACACATTATTTATTCATGATACTGGTTCAGATACAAACCACCCTTACTCCATCCCAATTAAAACTATTCAACGCAACATTGGCATAGAGGAAGAACCAAAAATAGCTATTATAGGTAATTATTGGACTGACACAAAAGTTTCAAATATATTTGAGATGTTAAAATAATACCAATATGTATTTCTAAGAAGCTACAGTGAGATGAAAGGATTTCATTTGTCCCTAGGTAAGATGCATATTAAACTAGTCAAAAACACTCGACCAATTAGGAAAAGGCCATATAGGATGAATCCTAAACTATATGCACATGTAAAAGAAGAAATTGATAGTATGTTGCATGCTAGAGTAATCACCCCAATTGATGAATCTAAGTGTGTCATTCTTATGGTAATAAGTATAAATAAAGATGGATGTATTAGAATTTACATTGATTATTGGGTACTTAATGCAACTTGCATCATTGATCCCTTCCCAACACCATTCATAGAGGAGATACTTGAAGGCATCATTGGGTGTGAAATATATACATTCAAAGATGGATTTTTTGGGTACCATCAGGTCCAAATGGCCAAAGAGGATCAACCAAAGATGATGTTCACTACTGATGGTTGAAGAATGCACCAGTTATGTTCTCATGTATAGTTGTTGAAATCTTTAAGGATTTCATCCATAAGTTTCTTCAAGTCTATTTGTATGACTAGATAGTCTATGGTTTAGTCAAGGACCATTGGTCTAATTTACAACTCATACTTGAGCATTGTCAAGTCCTAAAAATATTGTTAAATCTAAATAAGTGTCTTTTGCTACACCTTTCGATGTTCTTTTAGGACACATTATTTGTAACGATGGAATTTTGGTAGACCCAGCAAAATTATTTGTCATTGTTTGCCTCCCAGTGCCAAAGTCTCAACATGAAGTTTGTGCCTTTATAGTACATACATGTTACTATAGGAAATTCATTAATGGGTATGCAAAGATTACCATGCCTCTGGAGGAACTCTTAAAACATAATGATCACTTCATCTAGACTTGCTTATACCAAGAACCTTTTGAGGCCTTAAAGTACAAACTAGTTACCAACTTGATCCTCTAATTCCCTGATTGGACAAGACTATTCCATGTCCATGTTGATGCTTCTAGAATGGTAGTTGGTGCAATCCTTAAACAACTAGATGAATGTCACCTTTATCACCTGATCTATTTTTGGAGTAGGAAACTTACTCTAGTGGAGCATAATTACACCACCATGGAGTGCGAAGCATTGTCAATGGTTTATGCTCTACAAAATTTTTGACAATGTTTATTGGCAACATTTTTTATATTCTACATAAATCATAAAGCTTTAATGTATCTAGTAAAAAAACATGCACTACATAGATGAATATGTTATCGAATAGTGTTATTTTAAGAATTTCAATTTTCTATCATGGTCAAACCAGGAACAAATAGTTATAGCCCTAGTCACCTCTCTTGGATTGATTTTGGGAAACCATTGTGCTCAATTGAAGATGACTTGCATGATGTTCAACTCTTTCATGTTACTCATGTACTTGAGGAGTTGGAAGATATTTCTGCCTTTTTAACTACTATTTTATTACTTACTGTGTAATTCTCTAGACTAAGAAACAACTCACGGTCCACACCACACCCTTTTAGCTCATAAGAGGAGACCTCTACAAGCTTGGTCGAGACAAAATTATTTAGCACTGTGTCATGAAACATGAGCATTCTAAGGTAATTTAATAAGTTCATGAAGGCATTGTAGGTTGACACTATGTTGGAAAGGCTACCGCATGTAATATTCTACTAATTGGATTATGGTGGCCTACTCTTTTTCAATATGTTAAGATATATGTTAGGAAGTGTGACATTTGTCAACATGTATGAAAACCCAATCACCAGGATGCCATGACTTTATGTCTAATTCTATCTCAAGAACCATTTGAGAAATGGTCTATTGATTATGTTGGCCCCATCAATCCAATTGGATGATGAACAGGTTCTTGGTATATCATCATAGAAACTGATTATCTCATGCACTAGGCCAAAGTTGTGCCAACAAGGGATTGTACTATTGTGAATTTAATTTAGGAACATATTATAATTTAGTTTGGATGCCCACTAAGTTTTACTAGTGATCATATCACCCATTTCCTAAATGAAATTATTCATATCTTACTTGTTGAGTTCATGATTGCTCATCACAAAATAACACCATATCACCCCCCAAGCCAATGGAACCACCAAGGCATTCAATAAAATATTAGGCACAAAACTAATGAAAAATTGTAATATTGGTCAAACTTATTGGGATGATAGAGTATTTATGGTATTTTGGGCTTACTAAACAACCTATAAGCACTTAAACAAAAACACACTATTCAATTTAGTATATGGTAAAGAGGCAATCCTACTAGTTCAGTTTTTGGTACCATCACTTTATATTGTGCACATTGAATAATTGGATGAGGAGTCATCCTTGAAATCATACCTTGATACTTTGTTATAACTATATGAAGCATGTTTCCTTTCACACTAGAGTTAAAATGTGGAGAAGCACAAATAAAAAGCATGGTACGGTCAACACATCAAGAATAAAACATTTACCCCTAGAATGAAAGTCTTTCTCTATGACTCCAAGTTCATGTGCCATTATAGAAAACTTTGAATTCATTGGGACAGCCCCTTTGTAATTCATAGAATTCAGCCTACCAATTCTTATTGATTACAAAGGTTAGATGGCCAATTTCTTCTTGGGCATTATAATAGAAGCCAGCTTTAACCATATTTCACCTTTGAATAGTTAACATTTTGTAATAATAAGGCTTATGCCATTAGTCGAGGATTTATTATTTTTAATAAAAGCATTGCCTTTATTGTGCATGACATTTCTTTAATATAGAATTGCTTAATTTTTGTACTTGTATTTTTTTGGACCACAATATAATTTGTATGGGGTAAAAGGTATCTGAATTCATGATAAAGATAGGCACGCAAGTTACTTGGACATGTAAGTACTTAAGGCATGTAAGTTATTTAAGGCACACAAATTACATAGCCCTAGGATAAGGTGTTCCTACCAAATAGTTTAAAAATTCAAAATAAACAACAACTATCCTCCACTCCAAATAAAAGAGTGGGACATAGTTGTATTCTACTTCAATGGAAGATGTGGGATGGGACATGTCATTAATGCAAAGAAGTAGTGGTTATGATAAATGTGCCAATGTCATGATAAGATAATACTGTTAAATGCATTTATCATAAGAAGTAAAGGTTGAAGAACAATGATCATTAAAAATGCATTAATGATGAGAAGTGATGGATGAAAGAAAAGGGGGTAGTAAATAAATATTAACCCCCTCAAGCCTATAAAAAGACAAGTAAGATCATTTTTACATTTTACCTTTACTTCCATTTCTAATTATAGATTCAAGAGTGAAGAAATCTAGAGTGATTATAGAGAAAGTAAACAAGCATCATGAGTCTATAAATAGGGATTTAGTTGAACATCAAAGCTACATAATCAACACACAGGGAAAAATATAAAACACAATCACAATAGGGAAACTTGTAGTTGCAAGTTACAGGGGAAGATGTCTGCCATTAAAGGGTATCAAAGCAAGAAAATCCAAAGTCACCAACATAATAATCATGTATTCTTTTAGGAATGTTTAGCGGTCGTGCCTCAATCTTTAGGCTCCTTAGAGGGTGATGTGCCCTAAGAAGAAGGCTTTAAGAACTAATCCATTGCCAATAATACCAAAAAAAGAGGAAGCATTTGGGGGGAAGTATTACTAATCAAGGAAGAAACACCTAAATAACAGGCTCATCATGACATAATCATCTCCACCCCCACCATTAGTGATCAAAGAAATGTAGTGTCTAGAGACAGTGTTACACATGGAAAACTAGGTCACAAAGGTACCCACTTGCATAATTCTTGATAATAACCACCATCAACCTAAGAATGAGGTTGAGTTATAGAATGACTACCGGGTTGAGTGCCAGAACACCAAAAACCAATTGGTGTATGGCCTCAAGATATTCAATGTTTTAGACACTATGAGGTTGTTCCAATTGTTTAATCTACCTTAATTTTGAAAACCCATGGAGGTAATCAGGTTCTTACTCTCACACATACATGAGGATTACCTTTACTTCACTGGGTACAACATCAAGGTCACACGTGAGAGGATAAGGTATTGGGGTTGCAATGCTTGAGAATGGATATAGCATATGATTTGGAGGACTCCAATGAGATCCAAAAGATAGACATGACATAGATGTATCAAAATTAGGGCCATGCCATACCCATCAATAACCTACAAGATATTTCCCTCTGAGTTGCGATGCATATCATAATGACCAAGATCAGTGGCACCAATCATTGGAAAGAGGTAGATATGGCTCACCTCTACATCTCCCACCAAGTTATGAGGGCCTAAGTATAATTAGGCTATGTAATTTTCCCATAAAATTGTTGAGGATACATATAAGACCCATTAGATACCCAGACATTTCATGAGGATTATTTTTATTATTGATGGTGTTTTATGAGATTGATGTACCTGATTACACCATAGGAATGTTGAAATGGGCATACCCACCCAAGAAAAAGTCTCATGTTAAGTGATATAAAGTGCTCACATGCCTAGGGCACATCACCCCCACATATAAAATAAAAATGAAGTCTCAGTTTGATGGAATAAAGGAGGCATTCTAGAATGAATGGCACATTTCAAATACTTGTGCACCCTCACTGGTGAGCAAGCTCAGTTTGTTTTGAAGTAGAATTTATCATTGGTAAACATAAAAATGGTCCCTTCTAGAGAACTCTTTACATGGATGAATCTATCTTATGCCTTATCAATACAGTACTACATTGACTCCATGAATCACATATAGGATGCAAAACCTATCATCATGGAGGTGAACATAATCAACTTGGAGATTCACACCCTCTAGAAGATGTACATCTATCTAGGAAATAAGGCCTATAGGGAAAAGAGGGATACTGACCAAATGAACATCAAGGTTAAATAGGCATTGGTGGAAGAATAGGTGCACAATCTATTCTATATATTACAACCTAGGAAAAATAGCTCAAAGGGGGCAAAACATACATAAGAAAATCTCCCACTAGTACCTCACCTAGAAAAGAAGAAGTGGGTTGGGTATGGTGCTAGCACAAGTTCACAATAGGATCCTCCAAAATAGTAAAGGATTATCCAAGCACTATAACCTATTCTACCTATACCTTCTCCCCCTCACCCTTCTCCACCTATACCCTCTCCTCAACCTTCTCCTCCAAGACCTTCTCCACCCAAAGTTCCACCTCCATATGTCCCTCCACCCCCACATTCTCCTTCACACATTCCTCCACCTCCATTTTCACCTCCAAAAACTTCACAAGCATCACCCCCAAAAGTTTTATCATCGGGACCTATACCATAGGAAGTAGTAGAGAAAGGACCTAAGTAGGAAGAACCTACAATCCATAAGGAATAGTCTGAGTCTAATTTTGAGAAGACACCCTCCTTGATACAAGAGGAAGAGGCCACCTTTGAAGAGTCACCATTGGACATTAGGGGTCCATTTTTAAAAGAGGGGGATGGTGAAGATCAGTAGATGAATAGAATAGCTATCGATAGCATTTATTTAGCTACCGATACAGAGGTCAAGATATTAGAGCATGACTCAAACAAGGGGAAAGAGCCTATCAAGTTTGAGGAATAACCTTTTATTGATGCATCCACAAATATAGATGTTCAATATCAAACAACCATCCCTAACAAGATGATATACTTATGGCTGCACTTCCTCCCCCAAGATGCAACCATTGACACAAGGTGAAAGATGTCCTTATTGGACATGTACAATGAGGAGCACCATTTTGATCTCCTTCTAGATAGCCTCATCCTGGATCCTCAAGATCTATTACTACTAAGACCACTATGGGTTGATCCCCAAAAAATCACCCCTCTACAAGCTAGCACTACATTTTTAAAGATAGATTTTGAAGTCATGCACCAACATATGCTATCAGACTATGATGTGCATGACACAAAAAATAAACATGGCCAAGTAGTGGATATGTATGATAAATTAGTTGCTGCTTGAAAGGCACTTGCAAAAGAAGTGGTTGTTTTGAAATAGCAAATAATGGAGGCCATGGAAGCCAAGGTAAAAATATTGAATTTATGCAAGTCAATTTTGGGCCAAGATCTAGCATTAGCAAATGGAGTGCCTCTTGATAGGGATGCCATAAATAAAATAGAGACATTAATGTATCTATTTTTTAAGCATTGAAAAGAGTATCTGATGCCATGGAATGAGGCACTAGCATTAGAGATAAATTCACTGAGGTGGTCAAAGTGTGCAATCATGTCCTCAAAAGAGTTGGAGAAGTCATCCTCATCTCAGATGGGATTTTTGAAAGATTGGTTCACCCAAATAAAATATTATAGGATTGGATCCATGTAGAGGAATCCTAAAGGTATAAAATAGTTAATGTTTCCCTCCTAAAAAGGAATTATGTCAAGCACATAAAGGCATTTAAAGATGTCAAAACAATGGAGGAAAAATAAATACACATCTCTAGCAATTGAATGCTAGTTTTGTATGCCTTTGAGGACAGGTTGTCAGTGAAGTCTCAACATTGGAAGAAGTCTAGAAGGATGTCAACACATCCCTGGATGAATTGGTCAAAAAGGTCAATGAAAATTATGACCAGCCTAAGGATCTAAAGAAATCTAAAGCGGCCAATGAGAATTATGACCAACCTAAGGAGATGGACTAAGAGCATAGTGTGGGGTAATGTTGGACCCCAAATTTTGGCTAATTATTTTGGTATTTTGGTATGGAACTGGCATGGTGTAGGATTATAGTGAAAAAATATTAGGGCACAGAACTAGATGGTGCAAAAGTACCATGGTGTGAAATTGGTAAGGCACAAAAGGACAAGGGTGTGGAATTACTAGTGTGAGAAGACTCAGTTAAAGAGGAGAATTAACCATGAGGAACCTAAGAGAATAGGACTAAGAATAGTAGTAAAAGACTTAGGGAGTTCATAGGAAGTGGGAGATTGTTAAGGGAGTGATTCTCAAGGGTCACCTAGAACATTTCCATTGGGAGTTTTGTACCAATAAAGATATAGACACATGGCAGCAAGGATCTAGCATAGAACGAGTATATAGGGGGCAAAAAGGCTTAGGTCCATAGGATAAACTATTTAATATACCACCATGACTCTCAATTTATGGAGAGTTCATTGGCCAATTACTGATGTCATTTACGTTGTAACTACTTGGTTAGGGAAAAACAAGTATAAATACCCCTGTATGAAAGCATTGTAGGTGATAGATTTTGTATATCTTTTTACTAAAATACAATATAGATTTTTAGATATTATAACCAATTCTAATGTTCAAGCTCTAGTTTGTTGATAATTATGAATATGTGGTAGGTTTACATTGAGTACTTATATTTATCACTTAATATGAGATCTATACAAACTTTTACCTTTTATGAGTAACAATTTTTGAACTTCATGTCTTTTATCCACATAATTATGGTTGTTGAATGTAAATATATAAGGAAAAAAGTATTTTATCTCTTTTTCTATGTGACTTCTAATCAAATATAAGTTTAAACCCAAATAATATGACTAATATGTTACTACGCAACATAACCCATGGGAACTAGTCTCTAGCTTCACACTTTGGGTAAGTGTGAATGAAGGGCCAATGCACTAGCTCATTGGGGCTACTCTTTAGTGCTTGAAACATTATTAAAGAACAAAAACGCAACAAGGACAAATTTGAATTGGTCTCTATAAGTGATATTTCAAGTCATTATGGTTGATTAGGATCCAATTGAAGACCGAATACAACACATCCATGGCACAACTGAGGATAATTTGTCCATATTATAAGAACCTAATACTCTTACCTAATATTGTTTGGAACTATACTTTTGCTCTAATTATGACCATCAGGAATAGATCTAAACGTGCAAGCAAAAGGTTGTATACTAAGTTGATGAGGGTACGAGTTCTAGTCAGCCAAAGGCATCATTTAACCATTTAAATATACATATGGAGTATGGGGCATGTGATGTCAGAGATATGATGTAGTCTAAGAAAAAAACATATTTTGTGCCACTCCAAATAGTTTAGTAGAACATTGGAATGGATGATGCACCTAAACTAGCCACTATGGGAAATTATTGGTTTGATGTCGAGATGACCAAAATATTTAAACTTCTACATGAGTATGAGGATATTTTACCATGTAATTACATACAAATGAAAGGAGTGTATCCATAATTTATTATAATACACATCAAGTTGGTTGAAATCACTTGACTGATGAGGAAATGACCATATTGGATGAACCCAAATCTATGGCTTTGGTCAAAGAGGAAATTAATAGCATGTTGTACGTTGAAGTTATTACTCCCATTGACAAGTCTAAATGGGTTATTCCAATGGTGATCAGAATCAATAAGTGTGGTTGAATTCAAATTTATGTTGTTTAAAGGTATGTGTAATGGACCCTTACCCAACATTGTTCACTGAGGAAATTTTGGTAGGTGTTACTGGGTGCGACATCTACACCTTCACTGATGGCTTTTTCAGCTATCAAAAAGTCCAAATTATTAAGGAAAACAAGGCAAAGACAAATTTTTTAATTAAATTGTGTTTTTTTGCATATAATTTTATGCTCTTTAGCGTAAATAATGCACTAGTGGTGTTCTCACATATTGTAGTGGAAGAATTCAAGGATTTTATTCACAAATTCTTTAAAGTATACTTGGATGACTGGACTGTGTATGGTCTAATATATGACCACTATAAAAATATGTGCCTTGGGATTGAAAATTATCATCAACTCCATATTTGCATAAATCTGAATAAGTGCATCTTTACCACCCCATTTTGGGATCCTGTTAGGACATATTATTTGTTGGGATGGCCTATTGGTGGATCCATATAAAATTATGGTCATTGTCCAACTCCCAAATCTAACTACTCAACATGAGGTCTATGCCTTCTAAGGTCACATGGGGTACTATATGAAGTTCATTTGGGGTTATGATAACATAGCCACCTGATGGAATAACTACTTAAACACAACAACCTATTCTTATAGACATCTCAACATTAGCAAGCACGTGAGACCCTGAAAGAAAATTGATGACTACACCTATTCTCTTGTTCCTAAACTAGAACCATCCATTTCATGTACATGTCAATGCTTCAAGAATGGTAGTATTTGTTATCATGGCACAACCTAGTGAGGGAAACCTTGATCATCCTATTTATTTTTCAATCTAGAAGCTCACACTAGCAGAATGGAACTACTCCATAATCGATTGTGAGGCTTTGTTTATGGTTTATACATTTTTCAAAATTTTCCAATAATTTTTGGCAACCCCACTTGTCTTCTATATATATCATGAAGTTCTTAAGTTTTTGGTAAATAATCCAGTCTTGCACGAATGCATCTATCGATGGATTATTTTTTTAGGAATTCTAGTTTTCTATGATCGTCAAATCAGGTAAAGTTAATTTTATACCTGGCCATCTCTCATGAGTTTAAAATAGTGAATTATTTTGTGCCATAGAGGATTATTTACCTGATGTAAAACTTTTTCAAATTATGTGTGTGTCCAAAGAATTGGAGGAAATTACAGGTTTTCTTAAAATAGGGTTCGTACTTAACAACCTTACCACCCAAGAGAGAAAGCAACTAGCTATGTGTGTTGCCCCTTTCTATCTTATTATTGGGGACCTATATAAACTTGGTCAAGATGAAGTAATAATAATAATTTTAATGCAAAATGAGCATGCAAAATCCCTTCAAGTGGTATATGAGGGCATCACAGGAGGAGACTATGTTGGTGATGCAACAATAAGAAAATTTTTACTAGCTAGATTGTGGTGGCCCACCTTATTCAAAGGTGCCAGAGCTTATACATGGAAATGTGATATCTATCAACGTGTAATTAAACCAAATCTATAGGATGTTATGCCTCTTCATCCAATACTTACTCATGAACCATTTGAGAAATGGGCTATTGATTTTATTGGGCCCATTCAACTAGTTGTGTGATGTACTAGCAAGTGGTACATCATTATTACCATAAACTATCTCACATGTTGGGTTGAATTAACATCCACATGTGATTATACTATTTAAACTACCACCATATTTATATGGTAAAATATCATCACAATGTATGGATACCCTCTAATTTTAACAAGTGAGTGTGGCACTCATGTTCTCAATGAGCCAATGCATATCCTCTTGGTTGAATTCATGATTACACACCATAAAATCACTCCATACCACCCTCAAACTAATGGCATAGTTGAATCCTTAAATAATATCCTAGGTAACACACTAAAAAATATTTGTAACATCGATCGCATTGATTGGGATGATCAAGTTTTGTAGTCTTATGGGTGTATCAAACCACATACAAAATATTAAACAAGCATACTCCTTTAAATCTTGTCTTTGGCATTGGAGTAATTTTAACAGTAGAGTTCCTTATGACCTCTTTACGTATTACATGTGTTGGCTGATTAGATGATGAGGAGTCCGTAAAAGTACTCTTGGACACTTTACTTCAATTGGATGAAACACACTTCCTCGCATACTAGAACCAAGGAGTTGAAAAGTAAAAATAGAAAGCCTAGCATGATTGACATATCAAAACCAAAGTTTGTGATCCTAATATGCATGTCTTAGTCTATGATTCAAATTTTTCATGCCCTTCATGTAAACTATGGATCCAGTAGGATGGTTTATTTATTATTCATGTTATCCATTAGATAGGCACTTACAAAATGAAAAGATTAGATTATCAATTCCTACCAGGCCACTTCAATTGTAGTCATCTCCAGTCCTACCATTCTATCTAATTATTTAATTCAATGAATAAAGTGTATTCCACTAGGTTAGTTTAGGACTTTGTTTCATTTTTCAAATAAGCATTACATTGGTTGCATGCCTTTTTGTAATTTTTTTGACACTTTTGATACTCTGATATTTATCACTTTATTTTTCTATCTTTCTTGACATGATTTTCACTAATTTATGACATGGAAGACCACATACATATTTTAATATGGGGTAGATTTTATAAATGGATTCATTATTTAAGATAAAAGTGCATAAAGGAAGTTGCAAGAGGAAGCATGTAAGAGGAAGCATGCAAGAGGATGCATGTGAAGAAAGCATGTAAATGTAATGATTTAAAAATTGTGCAAGGGTGATAGAGAAAGATTAGAGCGCTTAGAAGACAATGGAGCATGCAATATATGGCATGAGGAGAAGGTGCACAAAATAGAGCACTTGAGGGATACGCACAAGAGGTAGTATAAGGCATGCAATAGGTGGTGTGTGACCCATGAAAATGGAATGAAGATGGAAAATGAAATGCCATAATAAAGTGGGTTAAAGTAAAAAAGGTAGTTCCCACCACAAAAATGGAAATTTTTAATTATTACAGCTGGCATGCATTGTAGGGAAGGTGTAATAACTCTCAAAAGAAGGGTAGGACATGTAGTTACCAATGATGGAGTGGTATGAATGGAAAGTGTGTAGAATGGACATCAAGGCATGTCTTTTAGATCATTAATGTCTAAAGTGATGGATGGCAGCATGGAAAATTATGTAGCATGGAGGAGTTAATGAAAAAAATTGGGATATCCTATCAAAGTCCATAAGATTTCTCATTTCCATTTTTTATAATTTAAAACTTGAAAAATTATAGATCTCGAACAAGGAAAAACTAGTGATGAAGAGAGTGATTACTTAGTGATCCCATTTTAAAAAATGATAGAGAGATTGAATCTATGTGTATTTAAATAAACAAAAGTAGAAATGCATCCACATAAGTAGATAAGAGATGTTATAGGTTACAAGTGATATGTCCACCATTATAAGATGTTGAAGTAGGGAGCTAGAACATTTTGGGTCTAGGGAAGAGAATTCAACATGTATTCATTCAGGAGAATTGGTTGGTCATGTGTTAACCTTTGGGTACCCCAGTCGGTGATGCATCCAAAGTAGAAAGGAAAGAAATAAGATCCACTTCTAGTTATTCCTTAATTTGAAGAGTTTAAGGGCATGAAATAAGGATCTCACATATTCATTCGAGAAAAAGGTTCTAGTGAAAATAGCACACAAGATGAGGACTTAGTAGGTTTGAGGGAAGGGACCCCTATCAGATAAACATAATAAATGGAATGCATTGGGGAAAGGCTACTACAACACCATCTCCCCCTCTTATTCTGATTGAAGAGATGTAATACCTAGAGATGATGTTTCATGTAGATGATTGGGAGTCTGCGGTTTCTACCTATCAAGTCCTAGATTAAAATCATCATCAGACTAGCAATGAAGCTAAATTATAGTGAAACTACCATGTGGAGTGACAGAACACTTAGAATGGGATCACCTATGATTTCCTGGTCTACAACTTATTGAAGGATGCAGGGGTGATTTGACTCTTCAAGCTATTATATTTTGTGAAATTATAGGAGGTGGCTTTGTTATTAATCTCATACATTCATGAAGACTACCTCTACTTTGATGGGAACATAATGAGGATCACCCATGAATGGATTAGTAGAGTAACTAGGTTATTTTTTTCTAGAGTTGATCTCAACATAGATCTTGAAGATCAAGCAAAAATTGATATAATGGAGGTGACACTAAAGTATAATAAAGAAGGCCACACTATATGCATTACTAGCCTAGAGGATCCTATAATTTAAGTAGCTACACACTTGTCCATGACCAAGTTATTGGGTATAGATAGTTGAAAGGAGGCTTATATGGCCCACCTCTATGTTTCCATCCAAATGGCTAAGGGATCAAAGTAAAATTACTCTATGTACTTTACCAAGAAAATTATGCAGGATGTAGAAAAGGCACATCATCTACCCAACCAAAAGTTTCCTTAGGTAGAAATTTTCCTACTTATAGTTTTTTGTGAGTTTACTATCCTAGAGTACTTGGGAAAATAAATAAATTGGGTTTACCCACCAAAACATAAGTCCCCTACCGAATTATTCAAATAATTCACTTGCCCCAACACCATCACACCCTCCTATAAAGCCAAGATAAAGGGTTGGTTTGATGAAATGAAGGAGGCATTTGGGGAACAATGGAGCATACCCAAAGAGTTTCTCACATAGATAGGATCCTATGCTTATTTTTTTTTAAAGCAATACTATTCTCCTACGCGTAACTCGATGGAAACCATAGGCAACTTATTAGGGTGGCTTAAATTTATCTATGGTTTCATTATCAAATACTTCATGGACATGGTAAATTGCATTATGGAAATGTGCCCTATGAATATTGATGTAGACAATATTGAAATTGAGATCCATAATCTTATTAATCTTTATGTTTAGCCAAAGAGGCATGCATATGTAGAAAATCACAAATATGACAAGACTAACCATAATCCCTATAGGATAATTATGCAAGGGAAAATCTAGGTGATCTTCTATATGTTGAGGCTATAGAAGAAAACATTGATAGGCTAATATGTGTAAAAAGAACTACTTCCCTCCTAACCAGAGACACGCATAGAGGTAAAGGCACAGTTAAAAGAGAAAAGGACAATACTTGATGTTACTATCTTAGTGAGATGTAAGACAAACCTAGCATCATCCTGAAATGCTAATGATAGGCCTCGTTCCACCAAAGACCTAAGTGTTTCCTGTAGAGTAATAAGACCTTATTTTATCCCATATAGTTTTTCAAGAAGAGTCTAAACAATAAAGGTGAATCCACTCACTAACAAAATCCTAAGATCTTCCTACAAAATAGATATATGACACTGCATACCCCGCTACCCAAGCAGAACCCAAACATGAAGCACCCTGAGTGATGATTTCAGACATAGGTGAAACATCTCTATAATCTCAACCTATAAAGGATCCCACTCCTAATCCAAGTGAATAATAGCCTCATGATCTGAGTGAATAGTAGACTTCTACACCTAGTGAGGAACATCCTATGGTCAAGCAACAAGTAGACATTGAAATTCCAACACTGGAAGAATCAAATAAGGGAGAAAGCCCCAATATAAAGGACTTTGGTGCTAGTGTTAGTGAGCAATGAGACAAGATTCCTAAAATAATTTATTTGGAGCATAACCCCCAAAATTTTAAGGAACTAATATAGGAGGTGAAACAATAATAACATGAAAATCAAGAACCTTCCATTCATGCCACGTTCCAACAAAAATGTCAGCTAAGTGATTATATTTGTGGAAATTTTCCCCCAAACATGAGTCCATGAAATAAATTCAACATGAGATGTCCTTTGAGATGGAAGTGTATCATGATAAATAATGATTTGAGATTCCAAGGGACAACATTAACATAAGCCCAAAACTGGCAAGTGTTCCAGACATACTCTAGATAATTCATACGATTTTCTCTCCAAAAAAAGTACATGCAACACTTATCAAATTTGCCCTAGAATTTTCTAGGTAAAACATTCTTAATAGCCATTATGTGGGACAAATTCATGTGAAACTCTAGGAGGTCATAAGAATCTACAAATAAGAGCATGAAACACATTAAAAACTTGAAGAGGAAATTGAAGAGCTCTAATTCCAACTAAATATGGTAGAAGTGGCTCGATTTAGGACTTTGGGCCTTCATCAAATAATTTTGAGAATTGAACCAACACTTGCATATGGAGTTCTCGTTACTAGTGAGGAAATCAATAAAGTAGAAATACTCAGGGGACACTAAGTGTATCCTAGATAAGAGAAAATTTAGGTAACATAGTAGTTTTTGAGTCCATGGTGGTTTGTTGTGCATTATTAAATAAACTAATCAATAACATTCCCATTCTTGAATTTAGTTCAACCTATAAAATTTTGAAATCATGACTACTAAATGAGGAGAAACGATGCTAGCAATTGGCTAAGAATGTGTTGAGCATCAAAGACAAGGCCCAGTGCATAAATTTTTTCTAAGATGTTAAATAACTAGAAACACAAATAAGCACCCATAAGTAATAGCTAAATGCTAGTTTTTTAGTGCTTTGAGGATAAGTTTTGGTAGAGGTTGGGGTACTCAAGGATGCTCACAAGAATGTAAGTGCTCAACTTGAGATTTTGATAACTCAAGCTGATAAATTTTAAGCATAACCCAAGGAATTTAATATATTGAAAGGTGAAGTGGAAGTTATTAATGCCAATCTTTAGGCATCCCTCAACCAATAGGAGGAGCTCAAGCACAAATTACAAGAGGTAGATCCCACATTTTTATCAACTGGGGAAACTATAACATAGTCCAAGATAGACTATCAAATTGTTATGGGGTGATGTTGGACCCTAAATTTTGTAATAAAATAATCAAGTATTTTCGTAACATAGTGTAGAGTACCACAACATAGGAAGGGAAAGGATGGTGTAGAAGAAAATGGCATGAGAGAGAGAAAGATTGAATAAAATTGTGGAAGACCTTGACATAAAAGGGTGAGTTGTGAAAGACAAAGAAGAAGAGAATGAGCATAAGATGTATGACTCATAGAAGCTCAAGAGTAGGATAAGAGCACAAGGAGTGGAGGTGGTTACAAAGTAGTTTTTATAAGTGGCAGAGATTAATGAGAGTGAAAATATTAAATCAGTCCATGAAATAAGAGGAACACAAATATGAAGATCCAGCATAGAGAGGGTATATATGGGAAGTTAGACCTAAGTCAATAGGAATTAATTGTAATGACTCTCCATGACTCATTATTGTTAAAGGTTTTTGGTTAGTCATCACTTTGGTATTATTGATGTAACCAAAGGTGAGGGGTTTACTTATGTATAAATACCCCTTAGCTTCATTTAGAAAGTGTTATTATTGTGGTTGGAATTGATAGATTCATTGTTGGATTGTTGTTAATCATGATAGATGTAATTGTGAAGGGGTTATCAATATAAAAATAATGAGAGAGTGTAATGAAGGAAGCACCTTTTGATCTTATTTAATGAAGGTAATAGAATCCTTTAATTATAAATTATGATGTGTTGAACTCTATAGTGTTAAGTTTGAATTTATGACAATAGTTATATGTCTTGTATGAATTTGATAAATGACTGAATCTAGACTAATTTTGGTAGTAATAATGACTAAATATTGTAACTCAAGTGCCTAAGTAAGATAGATTTATCTAACCACCATCGTGTGGTAGAACCAATGGAGATTGGTCCAAGATATGTGTCTTAGGTGAGTACTGAGGTTACTTGCATGATATTCCAATGCACAAGTTCGTTAACAACTTCCTTCCATTGGGTGAGTAACTAATACTTAGTTATGAGAAGTTAAGGGAAAAGACCCAACAATTGGGCATCAAGAGATGTCCCAAAGGCTAAAATAGGAAAAGGGCAAGAATCAAAAGGTGCCCCAATATGTGTAAGAATAAAATGGTGGGCATCAAAAAATGAATCGATATACAAGATAAGAAAAGGATAGGCATTGTAATATTCCCCAACCTATGGGATGTAGGTGGATTAGATTTAACCTTAAGATTGACAGGCCATGTAAAAATGTTGAATTTTATGTAAATATGTGTTACAATAGGGAATGTGGCATCCAAGGCAATGTCAAGATCTTTGAGAGGTGTTATTAAATTTTGTTGTATGGTATCATCCTCACTGATACAATATGTTTTGAGAGAAATGGGTTGAACTATATCAAATTGGTTGATATAATTGGGTAGATGTGAATTGATTTTGACTATATCATCCAGGTTGATACAGTTGGATAAAATAAGTGGATGATGATCGATGTATTTTTACCACTCTTGGGTATTTTATTAATAAGAAGATATATTGAGATTATATTTTTATAATTTGTTTGTTGGTTGATACAACTAGGTGGGATAGGAAAAATTATACTAGCACAATTTGGGTCATGCTCAATGCAGTTGGATAATGTAGGAAGAACTATATCGACATAGCTTAAGTTATGGTCAGTAAAGTTGGATAAATCAATAATAACCATATCAACACATTTTGGGTCATGTCCAATGTAGTTTTATATAATAATAATAATAACTATATCGATACATTTTAAGTCAAGGCTAGTGTAGCTAGATAAAATAGGAAGAATTGCATCACTACACTTCAGGTCATAGTTGGTGAAGTTGGATAGAATAAGAAGAACTGTATCGACACACTTTGAGTAATGGTCAATGTAGTTTATTATAATAGTTATGTGATTCAGAGCTTTATCAATAAATTTTTTGTCATGACCCATGTAATTATTTGTAATTTTTATAACTGAACATTATCAAGTTAGATGATATAGTTAAATTGAGCTGAGTGTAACATAACTATATCGACATGGCCAATATAATTGGAAATAAGTGATTGTGTATAGTTAGATGATTTGGAAGAGTTTGAATTTTAAATTGAACCTATAAGCTATATGATAAGAATAAAAATGACCTATATTATGTTTTGAAATAGGCATTTAAACTAGGTACTCTCAACAAGTTGAGGGGTTCAAAAAAGTTGGTTGTATAGGATAAACTTGAGTGTGAGCTAAATTTTGATGATTAATCCACCTAAAATATTTCAAGGGTGAGAAAGAGGATGGGTGTGAATCAATTAAATCATGCTCATCATTACTTGAGCTACATTGAGAGTTATGAAAAATGGGGAAATCATTATTTATTTTCGTCCATGTAATAATAAACAATAAGAGGATCTTCTTCTTCAGCCCAAGTTTAAGGATAATAAAGATCATAGGTAGGAATATCATTACAAATCATGTGATAAATATGAAAATCATCATAGATATTTTCATCAATATCATAAGATTCATCAATTGGAATATCCTCTATCATGCTAGGGTCTTCATCTCTATCTTAAGAATTATCAACATAAATGGGAAAATCATTACATTGATTTTAACCATGTGATAAGTGAAATCAAAGGAATCCTTTAGTATGATAGGATATTCATAATTAGGAAATACATCATAAATGGGAAATTCTACGATCATGTTAAGGTCTTCACCTCCACCATAAGAATCATTATCATATATGGGAAAATCATGATATTGATTTTCAACCATGTTAGAAGTGTCAAAGGTGGGATAATCATAAATGGGAAGATCTACTACTCTATTTGGATCTTTTCCAAGCTCAAGGGATCTTCATAAGGGTCATCATAAGTGGGAATATTGTATTGAGGATCTTCAACCCTATTATAGGTGGCATCATTAGGATCCTTGCATGGATCATCGTAAGTGTGAAGATCATCACATGGATATTTGGCCATGGGAAATGGAGTAGAATAATTATATCATGAGAAGTTTCCTTCAATGGTGGTAGGCATGAGTTACCCATGAAAAATATAAATTGGTTTTGGCTCGTTAAAAATATCATAAGATGAGATGTCATTGAAGAATTAAGAAATTTTTATATAAGAGGTGCTTATCAATTGTAAATTTCTAGTAATCAAGATATGTAAACATGAAGAAAATTTAACTAGAATCTGGATAATATTCAAGTTAGGCTCACTAGAATGTATGTGCAAGCTAGGATGACCAATATCAATTCTCTTTCTCTTTTTATACTAGGATACAAATAGGGTCATAATAATAGATCTTGTGTATACTTGGATGGTTTGTGACAATACTCAGGGTAGTCATAGATATGGTAGAGGGTAATCCAAACTCTATGTACATGGTATAGGGTTCCAAATCCTATCCCTGAGATATGAGGTAAGGCTCTATTTAGATCCTAAAGTAAATCAATGATATATCGAATAGTAACAAAGAGGGTGTATCAGGGATATAATAAGGATAACACATAAAATGAACTAATGAACAAGGGTAAATTAGAAATAAGATAGTTGTAACATACTAATATACTAATAAATTAAGGGTTTTAATTGTCAACTAATGGGTAGTTTGTGAAACCTACGGTGATAATGGAAAACCTAATCAACCCTATAGTTATACCATCTTATTCGATATAAGGAGGAACATAAATAAGCATTAAAAACATACATCAATTATAAAACTAATAAAATCATATATCTCACCAATGAGATGTAGGTGAGTTGGTAAAGTGGCTTGGTTGTTTCAAACCTCACCCAAGTTCAAACCTCACTAAGGTATTTGATGTTGGATGTGGTCATCATTGGTATTCTTAGGTTGATTGTGGCTATTATGGGTATTCATGGGCCTATTGTGTCCTTTATTGGTATTCTCAATCCAGTTGTGGCTGTTGTTGGCATATATGGTACATGTGGTAGATAGTCACTTGGGGATCTAGGCCCCCGATTGTGTCCTAAACTAGTTCATTGCACCAATCAAAAGAAAATACCAATCAAATAATAATAATATATATCTATTATGTAAATAAATGAATGATAATAGGGATAAATATACTTACATTTAAGGTGAATTGTTGGTGCATCAATCTCCCCCATGGCTCAAGTGGCACTTTGCAAGAGATGTTGTAGGATGAAGACCTCAAATTGCAAGAAGAAGATCTAGATATGCTTAGTTGGGGAATCCAAATATAGGAATACCTCCTTAGTAGAACTCTTCATATTTAGTTTCAAAAACATTTAATCAAGACTAGATATCCAAGATAATACTTTAACCTCAAACTCCTCTTTTTATGGCTTAAGAGCATAAATGAAAGTGCAAGCATAGTAGATGAGTGTTATATTTTTGTAAAGAAAATATGACCCATATATATATAAATACAAACCCATTATTACCCTTGAGCTCTGAGCTGATGGTATAAGTTGGGATAATACATTCAAAAAGGGTGTCGACTGACATAATATTATATTTTCCAAGTCAATATAATACATTTGATAGGGATAGACTTAGAAATGTATCAGCTTACCTGATACAGTAAGAATATAAGGTGGCTAGAAAAATTAAATGGAAAGTAGAAGGAGAGGTGATACGTAAAGAGACTCAAAGGAGGTTAGACTTATGGTAATGAAGGTATGACATAATAGTATGCAAACATCTCTCACAAAGTACCATGAGTCGACCCCAACACATTCTCCCTACACTCTTTAGGATGTGCACTCAAAGAGATTGATGCACTGACAAGCCCTTTAAATATAAACTACCATTAAAGTGATAAAAATTAAAAATATAAGGTGTATATAGATTGTATAAATCCATATTTTGATCTATAATGTCTCTATGAGGCATGTCCTCAATTTTGAAGGTGATATGGTGCTCATTATTTCAAAAAGTGTTGACAAGGGAAGTGAAATAATCAGGTTGAGTGTTAGTCATCAAAGTGGCATCATATGAAGCATTTTGTAACATCTCCTTAAAAAGAGTTGATTATTTAAATAATTCTAAACTAGATATCTTGGCTTGTGTGTTTTATAGTGTTGAGGTAAATTAATAATGTGAACTTATTATGCGAATATAATAATGATTTGTTAGTACAAATCATGTAACGACAATAGTGATATTTATTGTCATTAATAATATTGTAATAATGTGAATTGCATCTCATGAAAGATAGGGTTGTGAGAGAGAAAGTAGGAGATAGATATTGGAGACAAAATCAAGGGATTATAATAGACTCCTACTTTATAGGATAAATATTCCCTAATTGTTTTCAATGATTAATACATGTTGATTTGATCAACTGAAAATTATTATTCTTGCACATTATGAGCCTTTGACTCCACCAAATAATGGATTAATCATATTATATGGTATTAGAGCGGGTTTCTAGACGTCTCTATAATTTATTGGCCTTGTTCATAATATAAGCTTTTGAGTGTAGACCATGTCAATTACTTTTATCATTCGATAGGCTATTATTTGTAAATACTTCTATAGTGTGGACCACTACAAATTCTAGTTGGCATTTTTTTATTTGAAAATTTAATATATATATATATATATATATATATATATATATATATATATATATATGACTTTAATTTTCTATTTTAGATTTGTAGAGTTATTGAATAAGAAGAAAATCAAAGAAGGATTTAGGTTTTGAGCACAATCATAGGTCCCACCTGGATGCAACCCCTAAAGATTTCATATTTGAAAAATCTATTTTGTAGATCTCTACAATTAAAAAAAGAGAATAATATAGGGTTGACTATCATTGAATTAGTTATCATGTCCACAACTCAGCCGCAACACAATATTTGAGGGTTTGGTTTCAATGATAAGTTTTTTGCTTTATTCCATTAGCATAATGGCTGACCCATCCCATTCAACATGACCCCTAGGTCAATGCATCTTATCACAAAATCTTCAACAAAAATTTTATCCATCCAGATCTCCTTATTCCTAGATCGTAGTTTTTCAGCTACCTCTATGTAGTCTGTAGCTCAGCTACTACTTAGCTCCCTCGGCAACAGCAATGGAAGAGTTTTTCTTTAGGCTTCATTGTTTTTTAGTTTTGTTTTATGTATTTTAGGTTTTAGGTTAGTTTTTTCTTCAAGTTTTGTTTTTTGTTTTAAAATAATTAGTGGTTTTTATTTTTTATTTTTTGGTTATTTATTATGTGTTTTTAAGTTTTTAAAATTCTTTTGAAATTTTCGATGGTTTTCTATTTTAATAAGTTGTCTATAAGTTTAGATGTTTTGGTGTTAGGTTTGATTTGGTTTAATTTAGTTGTTTATTGTGTTTTGAATGTCTTTGGTTTGTTTTTAAATTCTTTATTGTTTTGTTTTGTTTAAGTGTCAAGATATTTTTATATCAATAAGATTTTTTTTTAATTTTTTTAATTTATAGTTATTATTTTATTTGTTGACAATAGATCATTGTCATTTTTTATTTCATTTCATTTTATTTATGTCTTATCAGTGTCAGTCATTTTTTAAGTCAAAAATTTCAAATAAGTTTTGAGAGGCAATTTTCAAAAAAAAAAAAAATGATATTTTGTAATGGACGCATTATCTATTGAAACCGATGTCCCTAAGTTCACATTAAGAGAGGGAATGTTGAGGTAAATTAATAATGTGAACTTATTGTGTGAATCTAATAATGATTTTTTAGTACAAATCATCTAATAATAATAGTAATATTTATTGTTGTTAATAATATTGTAATAATATGAGTTGCATCTCACAAAAGATAGGGTTTTGAGAGAGAAAGTAGGAGATAGATATTGGAGAGAAAATCAAAGGATTATAATAAAATCCTACTTTATAGGAGAAATATTCCCTATATATGTAATTGTTTTCAATGATTAATACATGTTGATTTGACCAATTGAAAATTAATGTGTTTGCACATTCTGAGCCTTCAGCTCCACCAAATAATGGATTAATCCTATTATATAATTGGTCCAATAAATCATATGGTTTACAGATTAAAATCCTAGAAGGAAGATGAGAATATTTTAGGTGCTTTGATTTATCCCAACTTGAGAATCAAGGGGAAGAATAGTAATATTTCTCACCCTACCCCTTTAGGTTGTTAAAACATTAATCTCATAATGAACCGCCATACATTCAATAGTATAAGAAACACTACTAGTAGAATCACAAGGAAGGTTATCAATGGCTATGGTATCATCATACAAAGCATGGAAAATAACCCTATCATGTCTTAATACACAAAAATAAAAAAACTATGATAAATGCTAGGAAATGAACATATAATCAATGATAAACATTTGCTTAATAACCACAAAATAAAGCCAATGTAAAAGTAAGGTTTTCCCATGTGATTTTTCTGAATTAAATATAGCATACAAATCTAGGCTATCCATGATGTGATATAAGCAACACAAGCCTAGATATATACCATTAAATAAAAATAAGCCAATATGTCACGTAATCGTCATAATTAAAGTAATTATGAGCCTTGAAGTAAGGCACAAGTAATGTAGAGGGTTTGTATGAAACCCAAAAAATAGAATATGATATGAATCCAAAAGTAACTTAAATGTAAGAATGTTGTGTTCACCAATATGATTTACCCTAATTTTATTTCAAGTGTAATACCATTAAAAACAAGGTGAATTTATTGCACAAGAGAGTTACACCATTTAGTAATGTAAAACAATAATTTCATATCTATTGTAGTGGTTAAAAATAATAAAAATGCC
Organism: Torreya grandis; assembly: GCA_037957365.1. Lineage (NCBI taxonomy): Eukaryota > Viridiplantae > Streptophyta > Pinopsida > Cupressales > Taxaceae > Torreya > Torreya grandis. The sequence goes on along the minus strand of JARHVA010003752.1, from coordinate 1,066,732 downwards.
AATTTGAAATTTTGAAAACAAGCAATGGATACTATGGAAGTAAAATGATTGGATAATATACACCTTAATGATTTTTAAATTTTTGAGTGTAGATCTAGATTTTGCAAGTCTATAGTTACCTCTATGTGAAATTTTGGCCTCTTTATATGTAGGGAAAATATTAGTGCATGTATCATTAGTGCCTTTGGTAGGTTTAACATTGACCTGATTTTATCCTTGTCCTTGTCTTGGGGTGTCATTCATGTCTTGTGAAACTTTTTGTATTTTGTAACTTTCTATGCATGTGCCCCACTAGATAATATACATTCTTGTAACTTTACTTTGTCAAATTGGTGGACAAAACTATTTGATTTTTTTTGTCAATGTGTTTGACCTATATTTCCATAATATGTTATAGGAAAATATAAGGGAAGAAGTATTTGGGTTTGGAAACCATGAAGATGTTATGACTATGTATCTTATATGTTATAATTAGACCCCTTGTATTTCATGTATATTGTGAATGGATAATTGACATAATAATCCTTGCCTTCTCTCCTTAAGCATGAGATGAAATTTCATGCACATTCACCTAGGTCAATTTTGATACAATATCTGATGTAAGTCATTGAGTAGAGATAAATCAATGTAGAGTATGCCTAGACTTGAAAATGTTTAGTGATAGATTGGAAACTTGTATTGAACCTCAATAATAATTATTTTAGATCATATATGGATAATTCCCAAATTACTTATAATACTCATAGATGATTTTTATATATAATCTTCTCATGAATTGAAATAAAGACCTATTGGCATGTAAAATCTAAAAAAATAAAATGGAAATAATTTAAAAATAGATCTAAACACAAAAAAGGATGTGACCATGGGAATAAGGGCCCAAAAAAATGAAGACAAGATTGGTGGGCCATCATTTATATCCTAAAGTAATAAATTAACACCAACAAAGAGAGGAGAGAGAAACATGCTCATGAGCACAATAAAAACATGAAAAAATGACAAATAAAAGAAAATAGGACTGTAGGATCACACAAAGAAGAAGATAGATACAAACAAGTGTCAATAAGTCCCTTTAATTTAAGTCAATGACCCATATGCATAAAATAGTTCCAAAAATATTATAATAATAAGTCTTGTACCAAAATTGAGTGTCTACACATTATACTTTTCATTTAATGCAAAATCAATATCATAATCATTTAAAGCATGCATTTTTCTCTCAAATCTAAGATGTATCATTTGCATTACATGAATCCATCTTGATAATATAAAGAAATAAGTAATAGAAACAAATTCATAAACTAATAAGTTAACAAGAATACACCCTAAAGAAGATAAGGAAGCCCAAAAAACTAGAGCCAATATAGTTACAAACAAACCCTAGAAGGTATAGGAAATTGAAACTATGTGGCTAGATGGTTGAAAAAAATGGGTTCACCAAGAATATGAAACCCTAGGATGTGTATTTTAAATGGATCAAGTTCACCAAAATGTTTTGATAAACAAGTTCACAAAGGATATTTCATCAAATAAAAGTACACAATTTCATCAAAATAATCAATCTAAGGTATATTTGATCTAAATACAACAAATATTTTAAATATAGACCTACCTTGACACTATGAGGTGTGCGCAAAGAGTTAAATTACTTAGAATTCTTAATGATTGAAAATAGTATTTATAGGCACATACATAATTTAAAACTCACATGTATCTAAATAGTCATTTGGATTTTCAAAAATAAGCCCACATATAGTGCAAAAGAAGATATAAAAAACTCTACTAGTGTGACCAGAATCAAAACCCTTCAATTGTAATAGATCAAAATCAAAATTATTTAATAGTGACAATTTTTTTTGAAATTGGTTTATTTGTTGTGATAACAACAATGCAATTTTATATTTTCTATAAATTTGTAAACCCCTTTGTTAGCAGTTATTTGTTAAAAAACTTCTTCAAATTTTTGTTGAGGTATGTTCCTATTGTTGGTGTTGTGGCATAAATGTTGTCATTAATGTCAAGGTCAAGATGGATGTCATTAATGTCAAGGTCAAAGTTTATGTCATACATGGTGAAGTGGTATGTGACAAGGAAGTCTTATGACAAGAGAGAATTTGAATGCAACTATTGTCTCTCTATGGCAAGAGAATTTGAAGGCATCCTGGTAATTCTTTTGAGGTTGATGACATGTCAAGGTTAAGATCAAGATACAAGGCGAACATACTTTTGAGCACTAGTCTTAAAGAGCATTGTCATATCATGAGCATATATATGAAGATGGTGGTTTGGTAAGATGAATACACATAGGTATGATTAGATGTTTAATGATGCCAAAGAATGCATATGAAGTGTTGAAACACTTAGAAAAGTTTCAATGGAAACCTTTAGGGGTAAGGTTTTAAGCCTAAGCATGCAACCAAACTAGTCCTAGACCCTGCCTGACCTAATAAGGAGTCATGAGGTGTTATCAAGGTCTATGAAGAATTAAAATTAGTGGTATATCATGTGATAATATTTTTGAAACTATGTAAAAATGTGTATAAGGTATATAAATATTTTAGAGGATATTTAAAGGCCAGATCATGGCTTATTCATTTGCATGAAGAGACCTAGTGAGAAGGCATAGGCTTGGTAGCATGATGAGGAGAACAATCTAAGGCTTATGAGAAGAATATTGGTAGTTTTTGAGCATGTTATGATGTTTTATGACATTAGTATGAAGTTTTGAGAGCATTTCAATTGGTTTCAAGCTATGTTCAAGCTCTAAGTGTGACTGGCAGTTTAAGACCTAATATGCAAAGAGACCTAGTGTGGCCTAATGAGGGGACAGGTTCAATTTTCAAGGTGTTAGAACTAATTATATCATTATCAATGGTTTTTAATTTTTTTTCAAGTGTGTTAATCAATTCTGAGGTCAAAGTCTAAAGGAAAAAGCATGAAATGTGGTTTTGAGGTTTTTTGTGTGTATATAATGATGTTTTACAGACCCGAAAAGGATTTTCTTATGCTCATTAGAATGTGAAAACTTTTAATTATATCCTAAGAAGTCCTTGTAAGTTGTGTAAGGATACTATCTCAATTTTCCAAGCATTAGTTTCTAGATTAAGGGCTTAAACTTTATGAATGATCATTAAGATTGTAAGGTAATCTTAACCCTCTCTAAAACCCTAACAATAACCTAATATGGAAAATCTTGATAAAAATGGCTTAGAATGAATTTTATGACCTATTTTTATTATTTTATCATGTATATAACTCTCCTAGGTACCTCTAAGTGGCATTGGTCTGTCAGAAGAATGAGTGGAAGCTATAGGAAATCCCTTATTTCTTAGATTTTTGATGTAGTAGGTAGGGTTGACCAGGTCAAAGTATGAAAATTATTGCAGGATGATGTGTGATAATTATAATTTGTGTCAATGTAAGTTTTTTTACCAGGTTATAGACTTCAAATATGCTAAACTAGTCATGGAATTTGTCTTATCACTAAAAAGGCCTAGTGAGGTAGATAGTGACAAAAATAGGCAGAAGTGGGAATGAGATTAGGGATGTGTTACCATGGATTAGGGATGGATCCAATTACAATAGGTTGTTATTTAATAAATTTAAGACACATATCTATTGGATATAATTTTTTTATATGTGTGTGTATGGCATAAAGCTACTCTCAGTCTAACTCATCTAACACAATGAGGTTTGTGTACAGTGAAGCCATGAGATTGGTTTGTAAGACCAATACTGTTATTTGAGCCTATAATATATTTGTTTTAATTTAATATGATAGTTTTTTTAGGATCACATAAACCCATTTAAATTTCATTAAATTTAATCTACATGTATTCTAAGTCATTGTTTCCATGATTGTGTTTTGGAGCATTCAGGCAGTTTTTTGTGTGTCAATAAGATTGATGTTCCTGAGTCACTATGCCCAAAGTTGAATAATATAATGAAATTAATTTGTTATATATGTCTCATAGTTTCATTTTAATTAATTTTTATTCATTATAAATTCCTATGAAGGTGTGAAAATTCAAAGGTTCTTGACTGGTTTTTGAGGCATGTTTGTAGTTCTGAGTGAGAATATGGAAGTGGTCAGTTTGAGGTCTTTTATCCTATTTGTTAAAACATAATTAACATGGTGATGACCCTAAGGTCATTTATTTTATACCCATATTATTTAATTTTATGTTTGTTTTATAAAATTTGTTATGTGCTTCAATTTTGGTTGTCAGACTTTCTGGTAGTAAGAAGGCCTAATTGTGAGTAGGCCTAATGGTGTGGTTCAAAGAGTGAAATGAGTTAAATGGTGTTTGGGACATAATTTGAGATTATAAGGGGGAGTCTCAAGATGTTCCAAAGTGTTCAAGGTGAAATGTGTGCTTTGAGAAGGCCTAATTGCATTAGGTCTCTATTAGGCCTAATGGTGGTTTTGGTCCATATGAGTGGTGAATGACATATGTAGTGGTTTTTTATATTATTAAATGTGTTTTTTTATATATTCCAATGGTTATCCATGTAAGGATAGTTTTTTTTCCAACCAATGTTTTTGAAAGCAAGATTCAAGTATAAGAAGAAGGTCTAATAGACCTAATTTGACTAGTTAGAACATTGAGATGGTGAACGAATGAAATATAATTTTGAAAACCAAGTAAATGTATTTAATACCATTAAATATTTTTGTTTAATATTTCATTTATTTATAATATATATTCTATAGAAGATGATCAAGTTTATATGACCTAAATCTGCTAAGAAGAGGGCTAGTTGAGTGAAAAGGCCTAATAGGTTGTTTGAGAGAGATAGAAGAGAATGAAGAGAAAAAGAAGGGGATACTAATAATTTGAGAGATTAATAAGTGTCCAAATTTCATCATAGGTCCTCGATGGATTAGTTGATTCTGATTCACCTAGGGGGTTGGTGCCTCCTTGCAAGTTGGTGTTTGCTAAAGGATTAGTTGAGTTGGTGCTTGACTAGTGAAGGGTTGGTGCGCCTTGTGGGGTCGATGCCTCATTAAATATTAATTAATTAATTATATTAATTTATTCAAAAAAAATTAGTGGGTTTTATCCCTCATTATGTTTTCCCATATATCTCTTGTGTTCATATGTTATATGTTTATGTGGATGCTTGTTTATGCATTGGTTGATGTCTGTGTTTGAATGAATGCTTCCTAAATGATAAGTGAAATTGAATAATTGTTTTAAGGGAAATAATTCACCCCACCCCACCAAATATTATTATTTTTACTTCCAAAAATTGGTATAATATCAGGTCCTTTAAATTAGGCCTAATATCCTATAAGAGTTCCTAAGCAAGTGAAGATGGCTAGTCAAGCATAAGGTGGTTTCTCTACAAGTAAGGCTTCATTGTTCAATATATCTAATTATAATTTTTAGAGTGTTAGTATGAGAATATATTTTATGTCTCAAGGTAATTATGTTTAGAAATCAATTTTGGATGGATATACTACACCTTATGTTCCCCTTATAGATGCAGTAGGTAAGAAAGCTAGTGATAACAATTCAAAAGCAATGAATGGTATTTTTTTATGGCCTATCAAAGGTAGAGCTTGTGAAAGTGATGTACTATGTGTTTGATAAATAAATTTAGGACAAGTTGAATACTATACATAAGGGATACTCCAAGGCCAAGTTGGCTAATTTGCAAACCCATAGAATATAGTTTGAAAGCCTAAGGATGAATGAAGATGAGACCATTGCAGCCTACCTATTGAGGGTTGATGAACTGGTCACCATCATAAGAGGCCTAGGTTAATAATTGAAAGAGTCTACTATTTTTAAAAAGGTTTTGAGATTTATAACTCCTAAGTTTGACTCTAAAGTGTCTGTTGTTGAAGAGATGCAAGATCTAGACAAGCTAGAGATGGATGGATTTCAAGGCACCCTAACAACCTATGAGATGAGGACAAGTGAATGAAGACCTGCAAAGAAGGAAGATACATTCAAGGAATAAAATAATTCAAAGGATAAGTAGACACAAGGTAAGGAATTAAAATACAATCATGTTTCTGATATTGATGATGATGAGTTGATAATTGTGTTTGAAAGAAAGTTGAAAACTAATTCAGGTAAATACAAGGGTAAGTTGTCCTTCAAGGGTTTAAATTATGAATAAATTAGACACTTTGATAACAACTACCCTCATAATCATAAGACAAAGGATGATTAATAACATGATGAATTTCATTATTATGACAATAAATCTTATACATCTAATAAGAACAATAAAATCTTTAAAAAGTATGATGACAAGGAAAAAAATCAAGAACAAAAGAAATTTTTACACCAAGGAAGAATGCAGCTCATCTGATGAGAGTGAGAGAAGTGATTATGAAAGTTACCATGAAGGTGTTGATCCTAATTTCAATGAATTTATCTTCATGGTTGAGGAATTAAACTGTTCAAATGAAGAAGAGTCCATGTGGTTTGGAGGTATTGTTGGTGATTCATATGAAGAAGAAGATGAGGTGGACTTTGAGGTTGAGTTGATGAATGCTCTAGAAGAACTAAAGATGGTGAATAAGAATAAGGTGATGAGGTCTCTTATCAAAAATATGAGGATTAAATCAATTTTTTTGAAGAGAGATTGAGCAAAAACTCCAATGAACAAGAAGAAATTGTCAAATAGGTAGAGACCCAAATTGAGATTATGACTGCAAGCTTAAAAGTTAAAGAAGAAGAATGTACTAGGTATGTAACTAAAGTGGATTTATTGAGAGATGAGTTAGATCAAACATCAAGTAATTTAAAGTCCTTTTGTGAAGTTTGAAAAGAGTACCAATGATCTAGATAACATCTTGAGTAGTCAAAAGACTATTAATGATAAAATAGGTCTTAGTTTTAATGGAGACCAAAAGAAGAATAGTAATGTGATAAAGGAGAATCAGACCTTAAAGGTCAATGGTCAATCAAGGAATAATGGTCATATAATAATGAAGACTAATCCTATCAAGCAGCTAAATCTATAAGGTGTGCTAATCCTTTCAAAGGTTATTGTTATTCATGTAACCAATTTGGTCATAGAGCAAGGCATTGTAGAAGACCATCTAAGAATGAATATGCATGGAACTCTGAGGAGAATCATTAGTCAAGAGGTATGGTTAATGATGTGTTTCCTTCAAGAGGAATAGTGTGTTTCAATTTTCAAAAGGTTGGTCTTATTACAAAGTTTTTTAAGCATGAATTCTCAAGTCAAAACAAGAAGATTGAGGCCCCTAGAGTGCAAGAAAGAAGACAAGATAGTGAATGGAGATCAAAGGTAGCTAAGGTGAATGATGATTAGTATGTAAGTCCAAGTGGACTATTTGTCATGGTGGATCATTCAAATGAAAAGGAGTGCCAAGAATTCTCCTTATCAGCTCAGGTTGTGGATGGAGTCAAGAGAAATAGACCAAGTCAAAATGTTATTAAAATTAATATTGAAGAGGTCAAGCCAAAGATGTTATTTAAGCCTAAGAGGATCATGAAGAAAGTTTAGTCTAGTGAGGACATGGAGATTTGGGAATCTCCTAAGTTTATGTTGTTTTAGTACCCTAGAGAAGAGGTGACTCCATTAAGCTTCATGGAGTCACTCAGCTAGTAAGTAGAAGAATGAAACATGTTTGGTCTTAGGGGGGATTTATATTCTTTATTTTAGAGCTAAAAGTTTAGTCAATAGTCTATTGGAGGTGTGATTACAAGAGATGGGTTGCAAAGTATTTGTATGATAACTTGATCAAACGAAGTCACATTCATAATAGTGTCTAAATATTTCATGGAGATAAGGGGATCCAATCATGTTCCAAGATTAGGTGTGTTTACCAAAAAGATCTGTAGTAGTGATGAAGAAATTTGAATTGTGGATTGGTATGTAAGACAAATATGTTCATGAAGTTAGTTAGTTATGAGCCTAATCTATGTTGAGTTTTTGTCAAATAAAGAGAATGATATTATTTGGATAAAAAATTGTGTTTTTCTAGGTCTAAGGATAAAATAGTTATCAAGAGATGGCCCTTTGTCAATAATGTCAAAGGGGGAGAAAATTCCAATTTGGGAAAAAGGTCAATTTGAAGATCTAGCTTGGGGAGATAAGAATGATCAACTTTATTTGAGTGTTTGCCATTAATGACAAAGGGGGAGATTATTGAGGTATGTTATTGTTGTTGGTGTTGTGGCATAAATGTTTTCATTGATGTCAAGGTTAAGATGCATGTCATTAATGTCAAGGTCAAAGTTGATGTCATGCATGGTGAAGTGGTATGTGACAAGGAAGTCTTATGACAAGAGAGAATTTGAAAGCAACCTATTTTCTCTCTATCAAGAAATAATTTGAAGTAAACCTAGTAATTCTTCTTTGGTTGATGACATGTCAAGGTCAAGATCAAGATACAAGGTAAGCATACTTTTGAGCACTAGTCTTAAAGAGCATTGCCGTATCATGAGCATATGTATGACAATGGTGGTATGGTAAGATGGATACACATAGGTATGAGTATATGTTTAAGGATGCCCAAGAATGCATATGAATTGTTGAAATATTTAGGAAAGTTTCAAGGTAAACCTTTAGGGGTAAGGTCTTAAGCCTAAGCATGCAACTAGACTAGTCCTAGACCTTGTCTAACCTAATAAAGAGTCTTGAGGTATTATCAAGGTCTATGAAGAATGAAAATTAGTGGCAGATCATGTGATAATATGTTTGACACTATGTAAACATGTGTATAAGGTAGAAAAATCTTTTAGAGGAGATTTCAAGGTTGTTTCATGGCTTATTCATTTACATGAAGAGACCTAGTGAGAAGGCATAGGCTTGGTAGCATGATGAGGATAATAGTCTAAGGCTTGTGTATAAGAATATTGGTATTATGTGAGCATGGTATTAGGTTGTATTAAATTATTATGAAGTTTTGATAGTAGTGCAATTTGTTTCAAAGTATGTTAAAGGTCTAAGTGTGATTTTCAGTTCAAGGCTTAATGTGCAAAGAGACCTAGTGTGGCCTAATGATGGGTCAAGTTTAGTTTCCAAGGTGATGTAGATCATGAAAGAATTATCAGAGGTGTGAAAGGTTGTTTTAGTGTGTTGACTAAGTTTTAGTTCAAAGTCTAAAGGATAAATCATGAAATTTAGTTTTGAGGTTTTTTGTGTGCATAGAATGAGATTTTGCAGACCCAGGAAGGATTTTCTTATGCTCATTGCCACGTGCAATGTTTGCATGAGATCCTAAGAAGTTCATGGAAGTTGGTGAAGGATCCTAGCTTATAAATAGCTCAAAGTGAATTAGATGGCCTACTTTTATGATTTGATCATGTATAAGACTCTCCCAAGTACCTCTAGGTGGCATTGATCTATCAAAAAAGTGAGTGGAAGCTACAGGAAATCCCTTATTTCTCAAATTTTTGATGTATTAGGTAGGGTTGACCAGGTTAAAGCATAAAAATGATTTGAGGATGATGTGTGAGACTTTTATTTTGTGTCCATTTAAGTTTTTGAGCAGGTTATAGACTTCAAATATGCTAAACCAGTTATAGAAGTTGGCCTATCACTAAAAAGGCTTAGTGTGGTAGATAGTGAGAAAAATAGAAAGAAGTGGGAATGACATTATGGTTGTGTTTTTATGGATTAGGGATGGATCCAATTGCATTGGGTTGTTTTTCAATACATGTAACACATATCCCTTTTGGATAGAAGTTTTTTAGATGTGTGTGTATGGCAAAAATTTGCTCTCAATCTGACTTGTCTAACACAGTGAGGTCTATGTACAGTGAAGCCATGAGATTGATTTTTAAGACCAATATTTTTATTTGAGTCAATAATTTATTTATTATAAGTTAATTTTATAATTTTTTAGGATCATATAAACCCATTTTAAGTTCATGAAAGTGAATCTATAGGTGTTCTAAGTCATTATTTTCATGACTATGTTTTGGAGCATTCAAGCAATTTTATGTGTGTCAATAAGATTGATGTTCCTGAGTCACTATGCCTAGAGTTGAAAATTCAAAGGTTCTTGACTAGTTTTTAGGCCTATTTGTAGTTCTAAGTGAGCATATAGAAGTGGTCAGTTTGAGGTTTTTTGCCTTATTTGGTATAATATAATGAACATGGTGATGACCCTGAGGTCATGTATGATCTATCCATATTATTTTATGGTATGGTTGTTTGAGAAAATTGGTTTTTTTCTTTATTTTTGGTTGGTAAACTTTTTGGTAGTAAGAAGGCCTAATTGTGAGTAGGCCTAATGGTGTGATTTAAGGAGTGAAATGAGCTAAATGGTGTTGGTGACCTAAGGTGAGCTTATCATGGGTCTAATTGAAGTTTTTATGAATTTTTAATCCATCTATGGAGGCTCAAGATGTTCCAAAGTGGTCGAGATGAAATGTGTGATTTGAGAAGGCCTAATTGCATTAGGTCTCTATTAGGCCTAATGGTGGTTTTGTTCCTTATGAGTGGTGACCGACCTATGTAGTGTTTTTTTCTCATATGAAACATGTTGTTTGATCTATTCCAAGGGTGATACATGTATGGATAGGTTTTTTTCCAACCAAGGTTTTTGAAATCAAGTATAAGAAGAAGGTCTAATAGGCCTAATCTAACTAGTTAGAACATTGAGGTGATGAACGAATGAAATAGAAGTTTGGAAACTAGGTAAAGGGATCTACTATCATTAGAGATGTGTGTTGAATATTTCATGAAGTTATAATATAGATTATATAAATGATGATCAAGGTTATATGACCTAAATATGCCAAGAAAAGAGCTAGTTGAGCGAAGAGGCCTAATAGGTTGTTTGAGAGAGATAGAAGAGAGTGAAGAGAAAAAGAAGGTGATCATCATTACTTGAGAGATAAATAGGTTTCCAAATGTAATAATAGGTTATATGTGGCTTATGTGGTGATAATTCACCTAGGTGGTTGGTGCCTCCTTATAAGTTGGTGCTTATTAAAGGACTAGTTGAGTTGGTACTTGACTAGTGCAGGGTTGGTGCTCCTTGTGGGGTTGGTGCCTCACTAAATCTTGATTCATTACTTATAGGACTATATTATAAGATATGTTTTATTGGGTTTTATTCCCTATGAGTGGTTCCCACATATATCTTATGTTCATATGTTATATGCTTATATGGATGCTTATTTATGCATTGGTTGATGTATGTGTTTGAATGAATGCTTCATGAATGATAAGTGAAATTGAATAATTGTTTTAAGGGAACTAATTCACCCTCCTCTCTTAGTAGATATACTTCCAATAATTTTTAGATTGACATATGATAATATCTAAATTATTTTTATTTTTCCCAAGCCCCAATCCATAACAAGAAAACCTAGAGAGAGCAATTTAAAAATGGGGTTTTTTTTTTAGGGGCCTACCTCAGTCAACCCCCTACTTTGTGACAAGTTGGAAATCAACAATTATGCATGTCAATAATCAAATATGTGTACCCAATCCCTTATAGATATGATATGAGATGCAAGATGCAAGTAGGAAGAGAGATATATATGCTTTTTCACTAATGTAATATCCTTATTTTGGTACAAGCATACAATAATGTGGTAAAATGAAATCAATAGAAGCAATATCTATCCTTGTAATTACAAAATTGATCAATTGATATTTTCTATATTAAATGCCTTAAGGTACCTTTATATATATGGACTTATTGATTTCAAATTAGGGATGCATAGGCACACAAGCCAAAATAGAGAAAATATATATAATCCAATAAAATAGGGGCCAAACAATGATAACTTAGACCCAAGGGCCAAAAGGTCTCAAAAAACACACTGACCAATATTGAAACATTTTGATTTTAGCAAAAAAAAATCACAAATCAAAATAAGTATAAGGATCCTAAGACGTATAAAACATAAAGGGGAGATAAAAATAGAAGAATGGGAATAGCACATGGCCACAAGGAGAAGAATAAATAGACGAAAACATAAGAGAAAGTGCCACTAATAGTCTTATCTAAACCAATGATCTATATGCACAAAAACATGGTACTGACATTGTAATTATAAGGGTTGTACCAAAATTAGGTGCTTACAAATATAAAAAAATAGTCTTGTATCAAAATTTAGTGTCTAAAAATTATTATAAATATTTTATATGAATGCAAATTATTTAGTATTTCACACATTAAAATGATGTAATATGAAAAATGTTATGCTATGAATTTGATTTATAATGTGTTATGACATGAAATGTAAAGATTTTCTTGATATGTCTTATTATGAGTTACTTCACTTTGAATTTGATTTTTTTTAGTTAGTTCTTTATTTTTCTTAATTGGTTTTATACTTGTTGGATTTAGATTTTCATGTTTGTTTAAAATGTAGAGCACACACATGCATATAGATAGAGACACATTTAAGCAAAATATAATAAATATTAGACACACGTAGGTAGCATAGAAAGAAAATGGAGGCATGTGGCCTATACAAATAATATCTCAAGGTGCATGCAAATGTTCCTTATTCCTTTCCTACCTAGATTTTAAGTTAATGGACCCCACAGACATGGGTTTTAGTGTCCTTATGTAAGTCTTAATATTAGATCTATATGTCAACAATACATATACCTAACATCACCCAAGTTATTCCACTACCTTTACGTAATGCTACTAAGTTTTTATGTAACACTCAAAGATATTCTTTTCAACCCTATCACTAGCATGAGGGGTATCATCATCTCATTCATCTATCTCTCTCATCTATGAATACCACTATTGTATTCCAATATTGTGTGATATCTTTTTGTATCTCTCCCTATCAAAAATTTCCTCAATGTATGTCTCACATATTTGGCTCACTAGATCAAAAAGAGGGTCATGTCTCTATACATCATTGTGATCCCACTCTATCATTATTGAAATCTCCTCTAGTATGCTTTAGATCATTCTCAAAACCATGGTCAATATTATGAATGCAAAATATCATGTCATTGATGCACCTTATAAATATACTAAGAAATAAATTTTAACAAATTAACAATACAAATAAAAATCAATTGTTCTACTTGCTCAAACCTATGTCTCCTAGCTTCCAATATGTGTCACTTATCTACTATATTAGAGAAACCTTGATGGGTTATTCCTCTACACCTATCACCTTGGCCTCTTTTATGCCTTGTGCTCTAATATCATTTTTTTAATCTTCATAGTATCTCTCTAATTCATTTGAGTCTCCCTTAGCCTCAGGTGGGAATATTGGTGTTGGGTAGACCTTAATCCACCATGCCCTTTAGGCCACTAAATATATTGCATCATAAACCCATGGGTTTAGATGCCCCTCTTCCTCCTTTTCTTTTTTATTTGACACATGCTCATCAAAAGTGAGTACTTTATACTCATTATCCCTCTAGGGACATTTGCATACCCAATCCCATATAATAAAGGCTAGGGGCACATCCTTTGTAATCCAAAATCATCTTAGTAATAGGGTTCACTTTAAGAGGCCATGAAAAAAAGCCCCCTAGGTTTAGGTAGGTGAATTGGATTTTCACCATTGGCAAATCAGCCTATGCAAAGTAAGCAAAAAACCACCTTGTCTTTTTTGTCATAAGACCATAATGTGTCACATGATAGCATTGTATCGCATGATAGCATTGCATCACATGATAACATTATGTCATGTGATAGTTTTGTGTCATGCAACAGTGTGTTATCATGTGATAACATTATGTCATATGGTACCATTATGTGACATGATAGATCTATGTCATGTGACAACAATGTGTCTCATGATAGGATTATGTCATGTAGTACCAGTGTGTTGAGCAACACATTATTATCATATTGTGCAATGTTGTCGCATGACACATTACTATCACAAGACACAATGCTATCATGTGACATTGTGCTATTATGTAATAGTGTTTATTTCATGTGGCAGCTTTGTGTCACTTGGCATTTTTTCATGTAGTGTCATGTTGTCACATGGCAAGTTACTATCATGCAGCAAGTTACTATCATGTGGCACTTTTTTGTGGATATTCCAAATGACCAATGTCATATCCATGGATATCTTTTGGCACATCTCCATTAGATATCCATGTGTTAAATAATTGGATCATTTATGCATTTTGTAGGTCAAACAACCAATGTCTCTCTACCACCTGCAATGAAAATGAGAGGGCAAGCACTAGCTCCCCCAATTACCAGATGGGAAGAGATAATTCCATCAAGGAAAGTCATATTTGATGAGGTAGTCATGGCACTAGGTAATAACATTAAATTTTTTAATTTGAACTTGCATTGGTTTTATGTTTTTGACTTGACCATTTTTGAATTTTTTTTGTAGTGCACCCAACATCTGTTAGGAGACCAAGAAGTATGCCACCTCCCCCACCACCAAACCAAATTCAAAAAAGAGGAAATAACATCAACCTCCTTACAAGAAGCAGAGGAACAATGTAAATTTTTGATTTCCCAACTTTCTCTGTTGGTGGTATTTCAGATGGTTAGGGTCTTACCGATTTGCAGCAAATTGATCTTGATGAAGAGTTTCTTGGCATTGAAATTAGATCCTTAGCTATTTGTGGATTTAATCCACATGAATTTATTCAAGTTGTTAATGTTCCTTCAGCAGTGCCTCCTATGGCTGCCTCTTCTCCATCTTCCTCCTCTCCAACCCACATTGATAATTTAAATTTTTTTGATGATGCCCTTACTAATTTCTCTTTCGATAATCTGGTATCAGAAAATTTGCTTGCTAATCTAACGAATGGTGTGATTGATAGATTTAATGATTTAAAATAATGGGGATTAAGGGAAAATGTCCTTATCATAGAAATAAATGCCCATTATCACAACCATGACCAAAGAATGAATTTATTCTTTCCTTTTTAAAATGAACCATCAAAGATTGACACTTTATTCCAACAAGCTCAATCTGGAGTGATTTCTATTGAGAATGTTTACAATGATAAAATTTTAGAAATTATGAAAAATGGGTTGGAAAATTTAAATGGAGAAGCCCAAGAATATTACAATAAATGGGCTAAATATATCAATTTGGTTGCCATTACACAAGCAGAGAAGGATAAAACAATGGTAAGTTTTAAATTTATGTATTTATAGCATGTTTTTTTATTATTATAATACCTTGGTATGTGCGTGACCCACATTAACTATTGATGGTAGGCAAAATATGAAATTTTAAAGTAAGAAGCAAATCTTCTCAATGTGAATTTGAAAAATGCATGCAAAATTATCTCTAATGCGATTCAATTGAAGGAAAAGATGGTTGTGTTAAATAATTAGAACAACACTTTGAAGAAAATCATTAAGGAACATGGTATGGATCCAAGTGTTTTATTGAAGCAAAAAATAGATGTGGATCCTACAATTCTTTCACCAAGAGATGCAACAAATGAGGAGAGGGTGATTCTTGCTCAAATGAATGCTACTACAGAGGATATTTAGAAGGAAGGAGTGATGTTGGAGAATGCACAGGAAATTCAAGATAGCTTGGTTCTGATGGGTGGTGATGGTAAAAACCAAGCTGGTGGAGATTCACAAGCAAAAAAAAGTTGATATTATTTTAAAATAGTTTATATTGTTTATATTGTTTCAAGACAATTTGAGTTTATATTGTTTCAAGATAGTTTAAGAGTTTATATTATTTAAAATAGTTTATACCTTATTGATTTGAAAAACATTAGTTTTATTAAAATATATTTTATAATTATTTAAAATACTCTTAGTTGTATAATTCTAATATTTTATATATATTAAATGTTTATATTTTAATTTATATCTTGTATGGTGAAAAAACAAAGTCACTATTATACTATTATAGTGTTGAATGCATTTATTATATTTTTATAGTGTTGGATATATTTTTTATATTGATACAGTGTTTAATGTATATGTTATATAGTTATAGTTTTATATTTTTTATTTCAATGCATGGTTATAGTGTTATATTATTTTGAACGCATTATAATACTATTCTAGTAGTTGTAGCATTTGAATGCATGGCTATATTTATAATTTTCTAAAAGTTGTAGTTTTGAAAAGTAAATATTCTATTGAATTATATTGTTATAGGATTTGTAATATTTAATGCATGGTTATAGTGTTTTATTTTTCTAGTAGTTGTAGATTTGAACGCATTGTTATATAGCTCTAGTAGTTGTAGTGTTTGTCATTTGAATGCTTGGCTATGATGTTATAGAAGTTGTATATTGTTCTCTACTTCTCCTAGTTGTAGATTTGAATACATTTTTACACTGTTCTAGTAGACTACTACCTATAGCATTGATTGTGATGAAAATTGGAAGTATGCAAACCTAATTTCCAACTATAGGAAAAATATTTCCTAGATATTTGTGTAATGGTACTAATGTAAATGTGCAATAGAATAATTATTGTTACACTATTATGCATGTGTTATATATATATATATATATATATATATATATATATATATATATATATATACATATGCTCTCAAAATTACTCTTGTAGACAATTAATAAAATGAAAAATAATAAATCTTATATGGTGTCATGGGGTGCACTGTGCCTTTCTAAACATGAGACTTGTATGCTTCACATTTTTTATTAAAGCAATAAGGAAATTTTACGTACAATGTTAATGAGAATTATGATTTCTACTTAATGAATGAAATGCATTGTAAACAAAGTACTACTTAAAATCATAAAATTTTAATAGGAGCAAAAAATTATTAGTTCTAATGTAATGAATAAGATTCATGATAGTAACATCCATGAACCATGAAATAGATTACAAAATTTAATGTATTTGAAGATGAAAGAATAAGAAATATTTCCAAAAAAAAGTAATTTTTATACTTATCAAATTAGAAGTTGGGCAGCTGAAATAATCCTTGAGAAACTTTCTCATTATTAGTGTGATTTGCATCTTCCATACCAGAGCCGTATTCAGTCTTAGTATTCTCATCCTCTATATTGGTAGCAATATTAGTCACACCTCTTCTTTCCATTAGAGAACTCCATGTTTCCACTGCTCTGTCATATGGAAACTTGTCCACATAATAACATGAAACATATAATCTAAAGCACGTCTCTAGATTTTTATCTAATCTATTTCTAAGTTTTGACTTGGTGAATGATAATGCACTAAACACTTGCTCATATTCCATAGAACCCAAAATCATTATTTAAACAATTTCATATAATATAAAATATTCAATAATACTTTCTTGTAATATGGTAATTGGAAAAAAAAATTTCCACAGATGAGAAATTGCACCATTTTTTGATGGGTCAGTTAAACATTGAAATTGATCCATCATTGTAATCCCAAACTATGTTGACTGAGATGTTAGTAACTATTTATTTAAAATACCATTAATCTAAACTCCATTCACATCTCTAGATTTATATAAATGCATTAAAATTGTACCCATATATTTGTGAAACAATGGGTTGATCTGTTCTTGACTGTTATAACTGTTCCAAAAAAAGGATTCACCACTTCCATGGCCTCCAACAACTCATCCCTTTTTAAAAATTCTCTAATCTCTGTAATTAAAGTTTGTGAGATTTTTCTCAATTTAATCCATGTTTCAGACAAAACAATATCATATAGTAAATGTGTCATAGGCACATCTTCAGACTCTACTCCCACAATGTCAATTCTTCTAGAGCTTGTGTACATTGGGATCTGAATGACATTTATTATGACACAAAGATGATCATGGATATTAAATTTCAAATAACTTTCTAGATTTTGAATATCTGTCATAATTTGTCAGGTTCTAAAAATAGGGTTGTGAAAGCTTTCATTCAATGTGTATAATATATCTAAACATTGGCATACACATTTTCTCAAACTTATGAAGTCAACAATATAAATAGATCTCTCTTGGGCATGTTTCATTAAATAGTTGATTTCCTTCAACATTGGCAAAATACTGCATAATGTGAGTAATGTTTCTAAATAAGTTAAACGACATAATAAATATTTTGTTTTGTCAACTTTCCAATGATATTTATACATAAACCTTATCAAAGATGGATATTCCTTAAAAAATTTGCACACAGGTTCATACATGGAAATCCATCTAGTTTCAAAATCTTTCAGTAGCTTTTTACCATCTGTCACCCCAATTGAAAATTTCTAAAACTCCATAAATCTTTTTGGGCTAATAGACATGTATGCATGTAAATCATGAATCAACTCTTCCACTTTTGTAACATTACTGAAAGTGTTAATAATTTTGTATGCTACATTCATCCTATGAGCCATGCAATGAATTGGAATCATAAATGTAGAAACTATTGTTTGGAGGTGAACACAAAGACTAGTTTTATGCCCCTACATCACTGATGCACCATCAGTGCCAACACACACCAGCTTCATGGCTATGACATAATCATCTATCCCAGCTCTCTCTCTTAAATTGGATACAACCAATTTATGTAGGTTTTCTAAATTGTAATTTTCTACCATTTTATGGACAGCTAGAATATAAGATTGCCTTTTATAGTTTTCAAAGGTGTACACATGCATGCAAACCCATGTTGTGTTGTCAACTATAGTGACCTCATCAATGGATAGAGAGATAAATAGTGGTCTTTTAAACCTTTCTTTCAAATCTTCCTTCTCACTAATGGCTACACATTTTGCCATTTCCCAAGCACTGTTATCTGACCAATGTGACTGTGGAATATCCAAAAAAATAATTATGTTGAAACAAAATTTTGTAATCTATAAAATCAGAAATAGGTCTTTCCTTTTTTTAAATGTGGAAAATAGTAAAGAACTGTACATATTTTGCCCTGAGATTAGACTACATAACTTTTCCAAATTGCGCTTTGATGGTTCCCCCTTTCTCAACAAGATGTTTTTATCATTTATGATTATTTTCATATTCACATGCATACATTCTTATGCATTTTTCCATCTGTGTTCTTTTTATCTATCCATCTAGTTGCTTCATAGATATATATAATTCCCCACAGTGTTTCTTGATTATGTCTAATTTAAGTTACATTCTGTGTTATTTGTAGAATTTAAAAATAGTAACAAGCCTCCAATAGAATGTATTCTATAAATGGAAATTTTGTAGCCCAAACAACTTGAAAAGACCTTCCTATTGTCTATGTACTTATCTTCCTCCATCAACTTTTTTGAGTGAAATTTTCAACAAAATTTGGTGTCTAAAAAGAACTATCTTTCTCTTGGGAAGTGCCCAGGGGAGTGTGTTCTACTAATGTGCCTAGAGTTGTGTCTTCTAGGGGTGATATTTCATTATTGAAAGCTTCATAAGGTGAGAAGTTATTGGGATTAATTAATTCTATGGAAGTAGTGTTAATATCCATGTTAATTTCTACATTAAAATGGTTTTATAATTATTTTACAGTGAAAAACTAACCAATATTTTTTTAAAAAGTTTAAGAATTACTTGTATTTGAAGTGCCTACTATTTGGGTCCTCTTTGCTAGATTTCTGAAATAAGACATGATGTATTTTTTTGGTATTTGTTGTGGTGCTTTACCCTTGTTGTAACCACCTAAGGCCACAACTTTGTTGTCAGGTGGGTAAATGCTACCACATGGTAGGTTTATTTTTTGCAACACATTATCATCAGGTGCCAAGTTTCCGTTGTGTGCCATGTCATCACTGCATGACAGAATGCCATCATGAGTCACTTGGCCATCACATGACAATGTGTCATCACATGGCACTATGATGTCATGAAGTATTATGTTATCATGTTCACCATATGGCACTTTTTCATTGTGTGACACAATGTCATCATGTGACATAGTTCTATCGCATGACAAAATGTCACCTATCTTCTGGTTTGCATTGTGGGACATAATGCTAGTAGAGGTTAGGTTGCTTAAACTAATCAGGTGGTAGAGTGCAGCCTCAAGGCTCAAGTCTCAAAATCTTCACAATCTGATAAAGAAAGATACTTCGATGGTAAGTTTGTGACCTCTGCCAATGTATATGTATATGTATATGTATATTTATATGTATGTATATATATATATATATATGGAAAATTACATAGATAACCACATAAATATTTTACATGGTTGGCGAGCTGACCCCTAAAAAAATATCCCAAAATTTTAGGTGAAAGGGTCATATGTTGCACCCTAAATATTCGTCAATTAACAAATATTTCCCACTAAAATTTTCTTTTCTTATTAATCAATCATACCAAAATTTATCATGCTTATTTGTATATCAACACTAGTTCCATTAGGTCATCCTAATTTGCCTCAATTGTATAGTGTCCTTAGCCAGACTTAGATGGTTATTTCCCCCTAATTTTGTCCTAAGTATAAAATTTCATGAATAGATATGAGACACCCAAAGTGTGAAAATCATGCATATATTTTGAAGAATTGACACATAAAATTAATGGGCATGACACATGCAGAACAAATGAAGCCCCAATTTTGACAAAGTCTAACAGTCAATAATTCGATTAGAGGCATGTGAGAATGAGATTGTGTAGATGTTCCAACAAAGCTGAGAACACTCAATGGGGGATTGACCAAGTCTTTGAATGCACTAGTGGTGGTATAATGGTGGTTTAATGAAAATGATTATAATGAACATAAAATAGGTTGTGCAAACCACAGAGTGTGAGATATGGAGCACCAATCGAGGTTAGAAGAGAGTCTATGGGCAAGAACATTAAGACAAATTATTTTGAAAATTGATTTTTGAGTGAATCTAGTGGAGCATGGTGAAGATATAGGAGTTTTTTCCATCAAATAAATTCAATATAAATCATTTAACACTATTAATTATAAGGAGTAGTTATTTATCCTATAGGGCACACATTAATTTTGTAACCACAAGGTGTTGGCTTACAACTATGAAAGCCACCCTTATTTCATAGAATAAGTTGTTACTATTATCACCATATGTTAAGTTGATAATATTGATAGTATTTTTATTGATTTAATGTTAAGCTATTGATGATATGTTAAGTTTTTACTCTCCTACATTGAATAATATTTATGGTAAACTTTATTACAAGAGCATATATGTAACTTTATTACTAATGAATATAGAGATTTAAGCTTCATATGATGGTCATTATCATTATGTTTACTTTTTGCAATGATGTCCATGTTTAGTTTAGATAAGTTTTATGGATATCATCTCTTAAATTGTTGAATTATTTAAGTGTTATTTATATATGAGCAATGTCATATCCACGTATGTTATATATAAAGTGTTGGTTCATGCTTATAACATATAGAGAGAACAAGATATTTAGTATGACATCTTCTTAAAACTAACTCAATTTTGACTAAGTGACCTCTCTTTACACCTCGATTAAGCATGCAAGTCACTTGTGTGATTTGTGAGTGCAATGAGAATTAAGTGTTTGGGTATGTGTGACTGGTGTAGAACCAATGGTATGTAAAAATATACCTAACATTTTGGTTCCATTATTGGGACACAATTGAATGATTTATGAAAGATGGTGTATAGAGATGTTTTACCAAATTTTATTAAAAATTATTGAAGGGTGGTTAGAGGAATTGGAGTGTGTATTTTTAGTGAATCATCCAAGTCTCAAAAATAAATCCCCCAAGGTGTGGTTAAAATAACATCTATATAACCATCTATACAAATCATTTTCCTATGAGTTACTTGGAGACTCACACACATGGCTCATTGTATATGTTATTGGCCAAAGTATAAAATATATCAAAAATACACTTGGATAGAAGCACAAATTTAACATCTATAGTGAATAAATACCATTTGGACTAGAGTCATCAATGTGTGATCAAAAGGTACATTTAATAGCTATTTTAAAGTTCTCTGTCTACATATTCTTGTTTGAAGGAAGCAGAGCACCAATTTTTGCAATAATCAAGAGGGTCCTATATCTAAAAAAAGGCCCTTGCAAATCAAGAAGTTAATGGTAGACTATGGGATTAAAACTCCACAAATGGCTAGTTAAATATTTTGGTTCATGGGTTAAGTAGATGGTAAAATAATACAAGTGGGAAAGGTTCACATGAATAGTTTGTGAATGATAAATAATTAGAGTTTCAGCATAGAGAGTCCAAATGCTTTTGAACTTAGGCAATACAAGTATGAGGAATAAAAAAAAAGAGTGATCATTGATATGGACCCTAGGAAGAGGGGGAGTTAAGTCAAGTAGACTCTATAAGGACTCAAGCAGAATGTGGATGACATGAGGATGACTCTTGTGCTAAAGAGATGCACTCTCATGAGAAGAAATCACACACCACTAAGTAAGATGAAATTCTTATAAGAGATGGTCAAAATTTATTGGAACCCTAGAAATATGGATAACTATGTTACTAATTAGGTGCCCACCTATAATATACTTGAATCACAAGTTCATGTGTATCATTCAAATATATAATAAAGTAATAGGAATAGAATTAATTTGTCTCATATAGAAAAGTTTGAGAGATAAGAAGTAAAAAAAATATTTTGGAAAAATTAGTACCATACACTCCTATAGGACCAATAGTTACATCACCACAAAAATCACATATCCCAACTATGTTTTGAATGCCACTTAATATGGGTGGTAATCCACCTATGCAAATGAGTAGCAATGCATTAGGGTAAACATCAGCTAAAAGTGTTATAGCATCCACCTAGGGAACCAATCCAATTGTAACACAACCCAGTGTGAGGGATACTAGATATGCACCACAAATAGGAGGAAGTGTGGGTGTCATAGGAAGAGGCAACCCTAGAGGTAGTCAAAGTAAAGACACCTAAGAAATAACTAGTGTGTCAACAATGCAAGTACTATTCCTTCAACATTTAATCTATGAATTTTTTTTAATCCTACCAATGTACAAAGGTGTGTAAAATATTACAGAGCATATCCAATAGTGAGATATTATTTAGCATGTCAAATGTGTCACCACACTAAAAATAAAGGCAAGTCAATTTATGACCACACTACTAAATCATGCACCACATGGTATTGTAAGTATGATCCACAATAAGCCATTGTGGAATATATCCTAATAAAGGAGGCATTTTTGAAAAAAAAATGATGTTCTTAAATTTGAATAATAAAACATCTCTATTCTAAAACAGATTAAAGAAGAATTTACTAAGAGCATCCATGCATATGATGAAAGGTTTAATACCTTTATATCTAAGCTCTCATATGAGATACATCTAGTTCAGCTTGTGTGATGGTTTTTTGGAGGGTTAATGCTACCCTTTAGATGCACTTTGTCCATGAAAACTTTCATAGAGCCATGGGAGGCTCTATAAGTAGCACAAAGAGTTGAAGTAGTCGGTAGTGTAGATATAGATATACCCCCTTTCATGGAGGCAAACATCACCTTAATGGCATCCAAATTACAAAAGCTAACTATCAATAGTGCATACATGATACTCACAATGGTTTATGGTGAACACTGCACTAATTATGAGGTTGATGGCCACAACAAGAATAATTGTCTAAGGTATTGTGTAAGGACGTTGCTCAAATATTATGAAATATTCCATGAAGATCATGATATGCACATTTTCCCATTTTTAAAGTGGGAAAAATAGATGAAGGTACCACTATATTGTAAAAAATGCAAAGCTTCCACCCATAGTAATGAATATTTTTAAGTGATACATGAAATTAATGAGGCATGCAGATGAGGAGTGAGACAAGCCACTACAAGGCCTTCACATCAATAGGAGGGCAGATATGGGGGTGAGCACCCATATAGAGAAAGAGGATAAGGAAGGTGATAAAGGGGGAAAGGGAGAAAATAAATGATGAGAAGGAGGAAATGAAGGAAGAAGAAGCACACAATTAAAATGAACAAGAATTCTTTGAAATTAAGATGATAATTTATGAGGAACCCGATGGTGGCACAAGGAAATGTATAAAACCAATTAGTCTAGGACATACACCTTCGACATCAAATTCAAAAAACAATGCACTAACAAACAAGGATAGTGTGAAAGGAGAAGAAATGATAATCATAGAAAGGGTCTATTAAAACATAGATGAAGAGAATTTATTCTTATGTGACCAAGTTTGAGAAGGAAGTGGTTCAATCCATGCACACAAAAAAAAATTATTTATCCTTGACACACATGTTGATAAGCCATTGTTAGAAACTCCACATATTTTTTTACAGAATGAATAATATTTGACTATGGATGGCAATGGAGAGATTGTGCACATAGATGCCACAAAATAGATCGAATTTCAATCTGAGTGTGCACAGGTTAGGTTGGTTGCCAAGGTATATCACCATAATATTTTGAACAGTGCAGTCACCAAAATTAATAAGAAACAACTAAAGGAAGTTGATAACAAGTGCCCCTAAGTAGAACAAAATGTAAGAATAATGGAGCTGAAATTTTTTAAGTTATGTCAGCAAATCCTCAAAGAATAACCTAGCCTAATGGATAGGTTCAACTTGGATGGAGTGAAATATATTGATAAATAGATTTTAATGGTTGATTGAATTTTGAAGAATAAAGGTAAGAGCACAAATGTTGAGGAAGGGGAACAAGAAAAAAAAGTGAGAGCATGACAAGAATTTGATGAAAAACTACAGAGCTATGAGAGTTTGTTAACTAACCTCTAATCAAAGGCATAATTAGAAAAGGTATTTTTTAACTTTACACTCCAAACAGAGATAATTAGTACACATTTTCTCAATGATAAACAAAAGTGAAAGGAACTTGAGGCATGTTATTCTAGACTAAGGATAGATCTGACAAGAATAAAATCTTTAAGGATACAAATGACTTGTAAGATAAAATAAAGGAGAAACACCAAGAAATGGAAAAGAACCTTAAAATACTCTAGCATAAAACTATGGATGAGGAGAACATCATCCATGACATATTGGATGGATTAGATCTATAAATTTAGTAGCCAAATTGAAGGCAAAATAAATATATGAGTAACCTCCAGCACTAAATAATTTATCTACATAAATGGCCAAGAGAATAGAAGTGATTCACATTATGCTCCCTAGGTGGATGAGCTTTGAAGAAGAGGTATGCAAGGGTGAGCTATATTTTTTGGGATAAAAAGTAGCTTTAGAAATATTTTCAAGGGTGGACAACCAAATTAGTGTAGGGTGATGTTAACCTCCAAATTTTGTATAAATATAAAATTGTGTCAATAGGTATGAGACACCCAAAGGGTAAAAAAATATGTAGATTATGAAGACTTGACACAAATGGAAGAAGCATGATATAGGTAGAACATATAAAACCCCATTTGGATAAATTTTAGCAGTGTGTAATTAGATCATGTTAGAACATTTAATTCTGAGTGGGTTTATTAAACCTTAGCTTTGGTAAAGTTATTAAATAATAATAATAATAATAATAATAATAATAATAATAATAATAATAATAATAATAATAATAATAATAATAATAATAATAATGATGTTATTTATTAATATGAGGTAGAAACCTCATGAAAATAAATAATAAAGTTATAATTATTTAATGAGTTATCAAAATTTAATTAAATGACTTTATCGGGATGGATGGACCCGATATTTTTACAACGGTCACGTCATCTCGCTTGGTATTTCACTATAGATAGCATTTTACCCTTAATGTGAAATCATTCAAATATGGTAGAAGAGTTTTTATTAGGGTTATTAATGTTTCTCCACCATTGAATATCACTTGTGGTTTTTTTACTTGTTGGAAGTTTTTCCACTTAAAATATTTATGCTCTGTGTAAATTGATCTGTGATTTTATTATGCTTTGTGACCAATCTCTTTCTTATATCTTGTACCTATGTGTCTTGTTTCATATATCTATACATGAATTGTTTTATGGTATTAGAGCAAGGGTGTGTATAGATGATTAACAATAAATACATTTTTGCTGATATATAGCTCTGTGGTATTAGAAATTTTCAAAAATCTAGTTCCTTCATCAAAAATGCTTAGTTTTAGAGTTTTAAGATTGATTGCAAATTTTTAGCCTCTGAAAAGGAGTCTCCAAGTATTTACAAATTTTCTCTTGGCCATTGGGATGCCATTGTATAGCACTATACAAACTAGGTGAATGAAAAACTTGTTTTCTACACCAAAAATTAAATTTTAAAGATCAATTCTGCCTTGCTTCAAGAATCTCAGAGCGCTGACAAATTTTTATGTTGTGAGGTGGCTTATCTAGGTTGCAGTAACTCTCCAAAATTTTGTTTCTATTGTCATTCTTCTCCCTACTACAAAGAAGCATATATTTTCATATAGTTTGTAAAAATATTTTAATTTTTAATTTTTTTTAAATCTATTTTACATGCAAATATCTAGTGGCCCTCACCTTTAAAATATTTTAAGAATTTTTTACCAAAAATAACTTCTATTTTAAAAAAATTATATATATATATATATATATATATATATATATATATATATATATATATATATATATATATATATATATATATATATATATATATATAATTATAATTTTTAAAATTTGTTAAAAAAAATTAATATAAAATATTGCATGTTAAAATTTAATTAAAATACTAGTCATGTTGGAAGTTAACCTTTTATTAAAAACTTGAAAAAGGGGATCTCTTGTGTTCAAATCTCTCCAACACTTTTTTTAAAACTTTTTTTTCCACTTTAATTAATTTTTAATTATATTTATTGGGTTGTGTGCCAACTTTCTCACATGTAAACCCCTCTCTGGTGTTGACCTTCTTATAACAGTTGACCTAGTCAAAACCTTGTCAAACATATTCATGTAACCAATTAATCCCTATATTTTGGTACCTTTCGAACATATCTACGTAGTTTATTTTGTGTTTTGAAAACTCTTACTATTATTTTTATAACTTTTTAAGTTATAGTGTCTAGGTGGTCGTTATGAATGCGACTCTTTCGACACCTAGTTTAATACAATTCTAACTTTATTTTTTACATTAATTAAAATATAAATTATGTAATTAATTATAGTTGCACTTGTAATTTATTTTATTTTACAAAATAGTATAAAATTTATTAAAATTGTTATTTTTAAAAAATTGTTCTTATATTTGTATATTTTTGTGACACTTATGACACCCTATTTTATTGTAATTTTTTGTTTTGTCTACCATTAAATTGAACAATTATTGTGTTTACCCTTTTAAATTTATTGTACTATCAAATAAACTTAAAATTCACACTAAAAAGTTTCATTTTAAGCACTTGTTTATTGTCTCATTTAAAGGGAAGTTATGACTTTGCCTCATTTTTATTAGATAAATCTCATATACTTAATAGAAATAACTATAATATATGAAAATTTTATATTAAAACTGAATTTATGTCTCACAAGTTGTGAAATGTTATCATTAAGACTAAAAAAGTCTTTTCTGGATGACATGTGACCCCTGAACTTACTAATGTATTTCAACAAAAATCATAGGAAGCTATGTCCATCATCTTGTAGAATGTTAAGGATGAATTCCTTCTCCAAATCAAGTTTCAAGATTCTCCTAGTAATGCTTGTAAACTCTTTGAATCTTTGTATGAAGGTACTCGTCTCTTGAAGATTATTAAGTTGATCCTTGAATTGCTAACTACAACTATGAAAAGTGATGAGAAAGCTGTGAATTTTATTTCTAAAATTAAAAATATTAAAACTCAATTAGATGGATATAATTCTAATTTGATTCAGAATCAATTATTTTATTTTATCATTCAATTAAATACTCATGAAAAATTTAGAAATTTTATTTCAATTTTAAATTTTAAATATCAAAATGAGCATGATATCCCTGATCTTACCACTTTGTTTGCTCTCCTAATTCAAAAAGAGCAAGTTATAACCAATTTTGATTCTAAAGAATGTCACTTAGACACTTCTCACCTTAAATAATGTTTTTGATAACACTAAAAACTACAAATCTAGTCCTAATTCTACTAAAGGTAAATTTAAGAATAAAAAATTTGGTAAAAAAAATCATACACCTAAGTTTAATAGAAATTACAATCTATGTGGTAAATTTGATCATAAAAAATAAATTTGTTATAAAAATAAAGATAAAATTAACGATCAATCTTCTAAAAATAACAAAAAGAAGAAATCTAATCAAAACAAGCAAAAGAATCAAACCCTAATCACAATAACAACTAAGATTCAAAAGTTATTGCTTTATTTACTTCAAATAAAAATAAGTGGAATTTAGATAGCAATGCATCACACCATATGACATGCTTATCTGATATTTTATATGATTTTAGAGGTATCTCTGAAAGAATTTGCTTAAGATATAATTTATTTTTACAAGCATTAAATAAGAGAAAGTAAAATTTTCAAAAGTTACTATAAATGATATTTTCTATGTACCTAAGCTTAAAAAGAATTTGTTATCTTATTCTCAACTTACAAATGATAATTTTATTGTAATATTATTTAAATATAGTTGGTCCATTATAAATCAATCTAGTTCGTTGATTATTGAAGGTATTCAAAAAAATGGTTTATATATATTATCTCCTTCTTTTACATAGTTTATTTTATCACATAGTAAGAATGAATCTCAATTATAACATGAAAGATTAGGACATGATAATTTTAAAAGTTTACATGATATATCTATAA
The DNA here is from genome assembly GCA_037957365.1 of Torreya grandis. Classification (NCBI taxonomy): domain Eukaryota; kingdom Viridiplantae; phylum Streptophyta; class Pinopsida; order Cupressales; family Taxaceae; genus Torreya; species Torreya grandis. The sequence continues at coordinate 1,038,182 of JARHVA010003752.1, read as the reverse complement.
ATAATATTATTGTTGGATTTCTTTTTATTTCCTCTTATCATAAAACTTGTGAAAGTTACATGGTAAGCAACATACAAACGCAAACCCCTTTCACAAAAATCATGATGTAAATTCCTCACATCATTTAAAATTGATTCATAGTGATGTTGTAGAACCTCTTGAAGTTGTATCTCTTAATGGTTCTTTGTATATTGTTACCTTTACTAATGATTATACTATAATGGTCTGGTCTTATTTTCTTAAAAATAAATATGATGTTTTTTCTAAGTTTAAAGAATTTAAAGCTTATGTTAAAAATACATCTATTTTTTTAATAAGAGATTAAGCACTAATAATGATGATGAATATGTTAGTAAAGATTTTGATTTTTTTTATGTTAATTGTGATATTTAAAAGGATTTAACAACTCCCTATTCCTTTCATCAAAATGGTATTACTAAAAGAAAAAACCACACCATCATAAAAATGGCTAGAACAATGATCTAATCTATAAATATTCATATTTTTTTATAGATTGAAGCTATGATTACTGAGGTGCATATTCTAAATAGAGTCCTCACCAAAACTTTGCATATTTCTCCCCTTTATAAATGTGGACTAAAAATAAACTTAGTGTGGCTCATCTTAAGATCTTTGGTAGTCCTATTTCTATCTTTATTCTTAAAATTAAAAGAAAGAAGCTTAATCCCACTTCCTATTCTTACATTTTTTTAGGTTATGGAGGTAAGACAAAAAGTTTAAGAGTGTATGATCCTTCAAAACATCAGATCATTGAGAATAGAAATGTTCTTATTCTTAAGAAAGATTTTTTTAAGCCCTTTGTGGAACCTCCTCACTATTATTCTATTGATGAACCTAACTCTCATGTTTCTCCTTGTGATAAAATAGATGTCCTTGAGGAAGTTGTTTTAGATTTGGATAACTTAGAGTCTGAGGAACACCCTGAGTTTCATGTTTAATCTAAAAGACCTAAATGAGCATAATTCATAATTTAATATCTTAATGTTGATAACCTTGATAAATTAACTAGAATCCAATATTTTTATCATGCATTAATGACTATGTATGAATATGAATCTCAATCATTTGAAGAATCTACTCAAGGTGATAAATGGAATGTTGCTAAGCATGCTGAATCTAATGTCTTAATTAAAAATCATACTTAAAATCTTGTTTTTACTCTACCTAAAAGGCATATTGTCAATTATAGGTGGCTTTATAAGATCAAATATAATTCAGTTGGTAAAATTGACAAGTTTAAAGTTAGGTTAGTTGCTCACGAGTTTACTCAAAAACTTAGAATTGACTAAGTTGAAGCCTTTGCTCCTATAAAAAAATGAGTAATATTAGAATTTTTATTGCTCTTGTAACTCAAAATGGTTGGGTTATCTACCAAATAGATAGCAAAAATACATTTATAAATAGTGATTTAGAAGAAGAAATCTACATGACTCAACTTGAAGGTTTCACTGACCCCAATAGGAAACATTTTGTATATTGATATTCTAATATTTCAAAGAATTGAGTTTCTCTAATTTATATTCTAATAATGATCTCTTTATTCATGTTAAAAATGATCATTTGATTATAATTGTATTATATATTGATGATTTATTGATTACTGACGATCTAACTAGTTTAATTCATATATATAAGGATAAACTAAGTCAAATGTTTGAAATGACTGATTTAGATATTCTACATCATTTTTTAAAAATGATTATATTTCAAAATAAAAATTTCATTATTATATCACAATCTTAGTATGCACATAATCTTCTTGTTAAGTTTAATATGCTTGATTGTAAATCTACTTCTAATCCTATTGAATTTGGTATTAAATTTGATCTTAAACTTGCATATGAAAAAGTTAACCCTGCTTTATATAGACATCTTATTGGAAGTTTGATTTATGTAACCATTACTAGGCTAGATATTTCATATGTTGTTAGTGTTGATTCTATATTTATGTAGGATCCTTATTTGGATCATTGGAAATTAGTAAAGAGAATAATTAAGTAAATCAAAGGAAGTGTAAAATATGGTTTATTTTATTCGTCCATTGATAATACTAATTTATATGGTTATTTTGATGTTGACTATGTTGCTGATACTTGTGATACTAGTTGAAATGTCCCAATGGTTTAAAAATTATCGATAAAGAACAAGGAGAATGGTAAATGAGAAGGAGGTTGCATAGACTATAGATCATGAGAGGAGCACCAGTCTAGGTTGAAAAATAATAAGGACTTTTGAGTAAATCTAGCACAATATGGTACAGATATAGGAGTTTTTTTCATTAAGGAAATTTATTATAAAGTAGTTAACATTGTTAATTATAGGAGTTGGTTGCAAATCCTATGAAGCACACATTGATTATTTATAGTTGTAAGGTGTTGGCTTGCAACTATAAAATCCACCTTTTTTCATAAAATAGGTTATTGTTGTTGTAACCATATGCTAAAATGATAGTATTGAGAGTATGTTAAGTTATTGATGATATGTTTAGTCTTTGTTCTCCTACATTGAATATTATTTATGATAATAAAAATTCCAAAAGCATATATGTAATTTTGGTATCAATGTAGAGAGAGATTCAAGCTTTGTATGATGGTTATTATGTTTATGTTTGCTTTATGCAATGATGTCTATGTTTATTCTATATATGTTTTAGGTATATCATATGTTCAATTATTAAATAATTTAAGTGTTATTATGATATTTTTCTATAGGATCAATGTCATATTCACGTATGATATAAATAAAGTGTTATTTCATGCTTATACTATATGTAGTGAACAAAATAAGATCAAATATTGTCAGTTGTAGGTGGATTTATAAGATTAAATATAATTCAGTTGGTAAAATTAACAAGTTTAAAGCTAAGTTAGTTACTCACAGGTTTACTCAAAAACTTAGGATTGACTATGTTGAATTCTTTGCTCTTGTATAAAAATGAGTACTGTTAGACTTCTTATTGATCTTGCAACTCAATGGTTGGGTTATCCACCAAATAGATGTCAAGAATGCATTTCTAAATAGTGATTTAGAATAAGAAATCTACATTACTCAACTTAAAGGTTTCGCTGACCCTAATAGGGAACATTTTATATATAAGTTAAAAATATATGTGTATGGTTTAAAACAAACTCCTTGAGCTTGGTATTATAAAATTATTATTATTTCAAAGAATTTAGTTTCTCTAATTGCTATTCTAATAATGATCTCTTTATTCAAGTTTAAAATGATCATTTGATGATATTTATATTATATGTTAATGATTTATTGATTACTGATGATCTAACTAGTTTAATTTATATATATAAGGATAAACTAAATCAAATATTTGAAATAACTGATTTAAGTATTCTACATCATTTTTTAGGAATGACTATATTTTAGGATAAAAATTTAATTATTTTATCACAGTCTCAGTATGCACATAATCTTCTTGTTAAATTTAACATGCTTGATTGTAAATCTACTCCTACTCCTATTGAATTTGGTATTAAACTTGATCTTAAACCTACACGTGAAAAAGCTAACCCTACTTTATATAGACAACTTATTGGAAGTTTAATTTATATAACCATTACTAGGCTAGATATTTCATAAGATATTAGTATTGCTTCTATATTTATACAGGATCCTTATTTGGATCATTTTAAATTAGCAAAGAGAATACTTAGGTAAATCAAAGGAAGTGTAAACTATGATTTATTTTATTCATCCATTGATAATGCTAATTTATATGGTTATTTTGATGTTGACCATGTTGGTGATACTTGTGATACTAGTTGAAATGTCCCGGTGGTGTAAAAATTGTAAATAAAGAATAAGGAGAATGGTGAATGAGAATGAGGTTGCAAAGACTATAGATCATGAGAGGAGTACTATTCTAGGTTGACAAATAACAAAGACTTTTGAGTGAATCTAGTGTAGTATGGTGCAGATATAGGAGTTTATCTCATTAAGGACATCTATTATAAAGTAGTTAACATTGTTAATTATATGAGTTGGTTACAAATCCTATGAGGCACACATTGATTGTTTGTAGTTGTAAGGTGTTGGCTTACAACTATAAAATCCACTGTTTTTTCATAAAATAGGTTATTATTGTTGTAACCATATGCTAAAATGATAGTATTGAGAGTATGTTAAGTTATTGATGATATGTTAAGTCTTTGTTCTGCTACATTGAATATTATTTATGGTAATAAAAATTCCAAGAGCATATATGTAATTTTGGTATCAATGAAGAGAGATATTCAAGCTTCATATGATGGTCATTATGTTTATGTTTACTTTATGCAATGATGTCTATGTTTATTCTATATATGTTTCAAGGATATCATATGTTCAACTATTGAATAATTTAAGTGTTATTATGATATTTTGCTATAGGATCAATGTCATATTCATGTATGATATAAATAAAGTGTTGGTTCATGCTTATACTATATGTAGTGAATAAAATAGTTATTAAGACATCTTTTTATAACTAACCCAATCGTGGTTTAGTTGTGTGTGTGTGTGGGGGGGGGGAGGGTGGGGGGTGAGGATGGGGGCGAGGGGGGGTGAGGCACACGCGCACCTTTCATGAATGTGCAAACCACTTGCATGATAAGCCAGCATGGTGATCATTAATTTTTTGGTACACATGAGTGGCATAGAACCAATGATACATGCAAATCTACCCAAAAATGGTCCATATACGACCTCTAGGTGATGTCTAACTCCATGATAGAGTCTATAGTCTTTCACCACTCTTTTACATCAGGGTTCTGCCATCTATTGAGTATATTTACCCCCCATTTATGTATTAGTGGACTCTTTGTATCTCCAAAGTTGTTGGGAAGGCCTACAACTCAATTATTTCTAGGTTTTCATATGCCCCACACTACAAAAGTGTCCCCACAACATTCCTTCCCCCATGTAGCTCATACACAAATCAATAGAGGTCTCAATACATATAAATGCACTTTATTATATGGTATGACAATTTTCCACATGGTGATATCTTATGCATGATTTCAAATGACACGCCTTGTGGTGCATTTAAAATTTTCAATGCTTTATTATATTCTAATACTTATCAATCTTTATTCTATGATGTTACTTGATGACTAATGCCACATGATTTGAAATGATTTATATGATATATGATAATGTTACATGTGATTTTAATAACCTTTCCTCACAAGAAAAATTCACCTCTTCTACAAATATCTGTCTCACTATGCATTATGTGTTCCACTTGTATCTCAAGGGGAACAACCATGCTTCACATTTATCACTATTTTTATTCTAATGATTTTTCAATCTAAGAGTAAAAAAATTATCCATAATGATATGGGACTGAGGTTTCATCCCCTGATGACTACAGAGTTTCAACTTCAACTCCTAATACTAAGTGACTCAATGACTCATATTCATTTTTAGATGTCAAAGCTTATTGCCTAAAAACACAATAGGATTTCAACTTCACTCTACTTTATATATCCCCATAGGGTATGTAAAAATCATGGGACTTCCACTACATACCTAGGGCAAGGGAGGTATTTTAATTTGTAATTAACATTTAGTTTGTTTATGAAGTTATGTTTGTGCAAGAAAAGTAGATGCAGTTTTATAAGTTCCAATACTTAACATCCCAATGCTCAAGGATTAAAATTCACAACTTTATCCTTTTTTTATGTTATACTTTGAGGTTTATGCCCACACCACCTACTTTTTTTGTTAAGCATGCACCTCAAAGTACTTTTGCATATATTTCACATCATTTTATATGTTCTATACATATTTTCCTATGTATGGGTGTATGGTCCAAATTAAGCATTATTGGCCCATTATAGAGACTTATAAATATTTAAACCTTCTTCATGCATCCTTATACAAACCATGCATTAAGCTTGTGATTATCTTATCCCACTAATAGGAACATTTGTATGGTCCTATCACCTATCAAGATTGACCATATGGTCTTTACACATTTTCTTGTGCCACATTTTAAATCAAATGGGCCCTTTAATCTTTTTTTTCTTTCCCATTTTTAGTTTTTAGAAGTCAATCATGCATAGTAATTTCAACAAAGTTTGAATTCAAACACATATAAATAGATATTTGATTATGTTTATCTGATCATCAAGCACTTATGAAGTACTTATTGAGTAATTTATTGAAGGTAATCTCAGAGCATTTTGTTGGTGTTGTTGGTGTTGTTTGTGGGTGGGGGGTGAGGATGGGGGCGAGGGGGGGCGAGGCACACGCGCACCTTTCATGAATGTGCAAACCACTTGCATGATAAGCCAGCATGGTGATCATTAATTTTTTGGTACACATGAGTGGCATAGAACCAATGATACATGCAAATCTACCCAAAAATGGTCCATATACGACCTCTAGGTGATGTCTAACTCCATGATAGAGTCTATAGTCTTTCACCACTCTTTTACATCAGGGTTCTGCCATCTATTGAGTATATTTACCCCCCATTTATGTATTAGTGGACTCTTTGTATCTCCAAAGTTGTTGGGAAGGCCTACAACTCAATTATTTCTAGGTTTTCATATGCCCCACACTACAAAAGTGTCCCCACAACATTCCTTCCCCCATGTAGCTCATACACAAATCAATAGAGGTCTCAATACATATAAATGCACTTTATTATATGGTATGACAATTTTCCACATGGTGATATCTTATGCATGATTTCAAATGACACGCCTTGTGGTGCATTTAAAATTTTCAATGCTTTATTATATTCTAATACTTATCAATCTTTATTCTATGATGTTACTTGATGACTAATGCCACATGATTTGAAATGATTTATATGATATATGATAATGTTACATGTGATTTTAATAACCTTTCCTCACAAGAAAAATTCACCTCTTCTACAAATATCTGTCTCACTATGCATTATGTGTTCCACTTGTATCTCAAGGGGAACAACCATGCTTCACATTTATCACTATTTTTATTCTAATGATTTTTCAATCTAAGAGTAAAAAAATTATCCATAATGATATGGGACTGAGGTTTCATCCCCTGATGACTACAGAGTTTCAACTTCAACTCCTAATACTAAGTGACTCAATGACTCATATTCATTTTTAGATGTCAAAGCTTATTGCCTAAAAACACAATAGGATTTCAACTTCACTCTACTTTATATATCCCCATAGGGTATGTAAAAATCATGGGACTTCCACTACATACCTAGGGCAAGGGAGGTATTTTAATTTGTAATTAACATTTAGTTTGTTTATGAAGTTATGTTTGTGCAAGAAAAGTAGATGCAGTTTTATAAGTTCCAATACTTAACATCCCAATGCTCAAGGATTAAAATTCACAACTTTATCCTTTTTTTATGTTATACTTTGAGGTTTATGCCCACACCACCTACTTTTTTTGTTAAGCATGCACCTCAAAGTACTTTTGCATATATTTCACATCATTTTATATGTTCTATACATATTTTCCTATGTATGGGTGTATGGTCCAAATTAAGCATTATTGGCCCATTATAGAGACTTATAAATATTTAAACCTTCTTCATGCATCCTTATACAAACCATGCATTAAGCTTGTGATTATCTTATCCCACTAATAGGAACATTTGTATGGTCCTATCACCTATCAAGATTGACCATATGGTCTTTACACATTTTCTTGTGCCACATTTTAAATCAAATGGGCCCTTTAATCTTTTTTTTCTTTCCCATTTTTAGTTTTTAGAAGTCAATCATGCATAGTAATTTCAACAAAGTTTGAATTCAAACACATATAAATAGATATTTGATTATGTTTATCTGATCATCAAGCACTTATGAAGTACTTATTGAGTAATTTATTGAAGGTAATCTCAGAGCATTTTGTTGGTGTTGTTTATGAGGTGCATTTTATTTGTCTACTTATAATTTCTCTATATACAATAATGGTTGTAACTAATTAAAAGGGATAGTACTAACCCTAATCTACGTAGACCCTAAAGCCAAACCCTAATTCATTTTAGTCTTTCATGATTTGCTCATGTTGGTTTATTAGAATATAAAATGTGTAATTAAGGTAAAGGTAGCATCAAGGGAACAATATTAAATATTTATTTCATAATTTATAGGTCATAAATAGGTCCATCCATATAGTCTCGACACTAACTAGGATTTGATGTAATGTTATGATATTGTCATATTCAAAAATACACATCAAATTAGTCAAGGTTTAAACAATTTCATATTAGCAAGGACATGTTCACATTACATCAAGAAGTTTAGAAATGACTCAAAATCCCTTCTTCACAAGACCAACAACCTTCCAAAAGCTAAGATCCCTCTATCGTCTTACATGTTTGATTAAGTATATAAATAAATAAAAATTCTATATTTTAAGTTTGTTATTATGTTTAGTTTAATTAAATGTGTCATATAGACAGTAGGCCTCCTAGAAACTACCTCATTAGGGAAGGTTCAAGTCAAAATTTTATGGCACCTTTAAGAGGAATCCAAGGTGAGGTGGTCTTGGATGTGTCTTTTGGTCATATACAAGGTCCTTTATTGTTACTTATACTTCTCTTGTCATTTTGTAATAAGAGCTATGAATAATAAAATAGGATTACAAGTTTATATTTTGAGACTCACTCACTAAAAGTCAAAACATTATAAATCTTGCAATCGAAGGAGAGACTCACAATTGATCATCAATGTTATCCCTAAAAATAAATCAAAAAGTTAAAATTAAATTTAAATGGATTACTTTAGCTAGCCCAAAAAATTATTCAAAGATTTGTTTATGACTTCATCTCCCATTGCTATCAAGGAGCCAATGGATCAACAAACCATTTAGCCAACCTAGGTGCTAATTGTAACATTTTCCACTCGATTAAAAGTCTACAAGTTTCATATTTCAAAGGATTATAAATAGTTCTAAAAGAAGACTAAACTTTTGAATGTATGTTGGACATCGGATTCCCATACCATTTTATTCCCCCATCCTCACATGCATTGATTTTAAGTATTATTGAAAGCAATAGTAATTGTCTCTAGTGGAAGCAATAAGTCACTCTTTGGAATGTTGGCTTTGTTCGATATACACTAGCAATATCGATGTAATATTTTTTTTTATTAAAGGAAGAGGTTCTAATAAAAACCTTATATATATATATATTATTTTTTCAATTTTAATATTAAATAAAATTTAAAATTATTTTATATATTTTTATATAAATCTTTTACAATTTTTTATTTGTTTATAAATTTTGTAATTTTTATTAAATTTTTAATTGTATATAATTATGTAAATTAAGAATGATATTTGATTATATTTGTAATGTAATTTAGGTTGTGAAAATGAATTTATTATTGAACATATATTTATATTAAATTATTACATTTTATAAAATTAGAATTAGTTTTATTGGAAAGGTATTAAAATTCAAACGGAACTTGAGAATGAGATTTGTTAAGGTTTGAAGATTCCCTTAAGCTTTTCATATTTTTCCAATGAATTGATCCAAACAAGGAATCTAAATGGATTGGAAGGATACAGGATGAATCCTTCAGTGGAGATTTCTCTTCCCCCCCCCCCCCACCTCACTACAAAAAAAAAACATCCTTTAAGTAAATGGTGGTTGGAGAATCAACCTCTATCTCAGAGGAGGGGATTAATGCCCTGATGAAAGATGATAGCAAGAAAAAGTTGCAAGATACGGTAAATGTTGTAAAAATATCATGCATGCAAGCAGTTGAAGAGAACCCGATAGCCATGGTAGATCTAACATAAATCATAAAGAATATAGCAAGTTTGCATGGCAAGGCCCTGATTTGTAAGTTCATGGAAATGCAACTTTCTCTACAAGAACTACATGCATGGAATAAAAGGAACTAGAAGACAAATGGAGGGTATGAGCTCAAACCCTACACCAAAGGGTATTTCATAGGAATATTTTCCATTCAATTTAATAAAGATAAGGTGTTCAAAGGAGGACCATACTTGTTCAAGAACATGGGACTATTCATGAAGCACTAGCACACGGATTTCAAGGAAATAGAGGAACTTTAAAATATAGCACATGTCTAGATTCAAATGTACACTCTTATATAATAATTTTGGTCTAGGTATGTCTTAGAAATTATTGTTAATATTATTGGTAAACTTATAGATATAACAAAACCCCTTTATGGCAAAGTCCTATACAGCTACATTTGAATTTATGTGGAGCTAGTTCTCACACAACCCCTACCAAAAAACATCACTCTAAAAGTAGGGGGAATGGAGTGGATTCAAGAACTAGACTATGAGAGCATCCCATTCTATTACAGAAGCTATCATGAATATGGGCATTTAATTAGAGAATGCCCAACACTATAGAAAAGCAACATCATAGAGAAATCCCCAAAAAAATAGAAAAAGATTCAGAGGGATTTGTCAAGACAAAAAAAAAGCATACTATTAAGAATAAGAATAAAATGATCAAAAAATATGTCAAAATAAAGCAAAAAATGAGTCAACAAAAAATCCACCCCAACGAAAGGAATAGAGTCTATTCCATAAACTCAATCGTAGGATAAACATAATAATGTGGAGATGGAAGACATCATAGTGGATTATGGATTTAAAGAGGATATTCAAAATCTACTCAAAGAGTCAAGCATAGGAAACTCAGACAAATAGAAGACAGAATGATCACAAGGTACACAGATAAAAGGAAATAACACAATAAAAGGCCTGAAACATAAAGAAAAATGGACAAGCTTGGATGAGGAAGATGAATCAAATTCAAAAATGGATGAGGACAACACAAGAATCATGAAAACTCTAAATCTTAACCGTAAAGGAAACATTAAAAAAAGGAGGAGAGGAAGACTGAGCAAAAAAAAAGAAGAGGCATGAAGAAGCTATGGGGGCTATTAGGATAGGGACTCACATGCAAGTATAAACCCTCTTGGTGAGCACCAAGAAAAATAATCCTCCTTAATACAGATCATCTCATGGAACATAAGGGGTCTTAATACCCCATCAAAAAGTAGAATATCGAGGGAACTTATAAAGAAACATAACCCATAAGTGGTTATGCTCCAAGAACAAAGTTGGAAAAGTTGGTAGATCATAGTAAGGGTATATCTAGAAGTCTCAAAAGGAAATGGTAGGGAGTGATGCCACAAGTAGGGTATTAATCATGGCCCTCCTATGGGACCCAACCTCAGTTAGCCTAGAGATTATCCAATATCATAATCAATTCCTAATCTTTAAAGTAGTGTCTTTGAGATTGGATCTCATTTTTTTATAGTAAACATTTATGGTTCTCAAAATAAGGAAGGAAGATAATTAGCTTGGGAGTAGTTGGAGGCCAAAATCAAAGTAGAAGAGAACAATCTCTAGATCCTTAAGGGGGACTTTAATGCTATAATGTATGCCTTAGAGAACAAGGGAGGGAACATGAGATATAAGAATTACATGAATTTATACAACTTCATGGAGAGGGTATAATTATGTGATCTCAAAACTAAATGAGGATGGTTCACTTGGAGTAATAGAAGGTTGGGAAGGAACTTGATTCTAGAAAGAGTTGATAGATTTATGGTCTTGTGAAAGTGGATTAAAAATAATAATATCCTAGAAATTGAGGTGCTCAAGATTTTTGGATCAGATCATTGGTTGATATCCCTCCATCTTATACAAGATTAGCAACCAATCAGAGCTCCCTTTAGGTCTAAGAAGATATGGCTATAACATCCAGACTTAGATGATTTTGTGACCCAGCAATGGAAAGCCCTGAATAATAGATATGGGACTAAGGTGTATCTATTTTCTCATAAATTTAGAGAGCTCAAAAACACTTTGAAAATATGGAATCAACTCATTTAGAAACATCTTTTAGCGTAAAAAAGAGTTAGAAAGGAGAAATGGAGAGATTTAAGAAATGATAATGGAAAGGCACAACTCCATAGATTTATTGTAGGAAGAGGAGAAGATCGTAAGGAAACTAGAAAATTCCTCCATAAAGGAAGAAATATATTGGAAAAAAAAATCTAGGGTAAGATGCCTAAAAGATGGGGATCAAAACACCATGTTCTTTCACCTCTCTTGTAGAAACAAAAGAAAAAAGAACTACATTTAGAAATTAAAAACTTTGGAAGGTACTAGTGTGGAAGATCCCACAGAAATCAAAGAATACTTTGTGAGGCAGTGGGTAGACATGTTAAAGCGAGATGGCAGAGGGAATCAAGAGGACCAAGAAGCCTTTTGGAGGCAAACCCCTTAATGGAACACTCAAATAAACAATCAAACCCTAATGGAGGATATATCTATTAAAGAAACTAAGAGAGTAGTCTACGAGATGGCAGGAGACTATTCTCTAGGCTCGGATAGGTTCCTGACTCTCTTCTTTCAACACTATTGAGATCTCATAGGAGAATAAATCAAGGAAGTAGCACAGGAATCCAAGGAATCTCAAAGAATGTTGAAAGCATTTAATTCCACATTTTTCGTTCTCATCCCAAAAAAATTAAAAAGTAGATCCCTAGAGGACTTTTTCATTATTTCTCTAAGTAATACCATTTACAAGATCATTTCAAAAATCATTGCAAATCAACTATAAAGAATCCTTCCAAAGCTTATCTCAGATGAAAAAGAGGGCTTCATGAAGGGAAGACAAATCACATATGGTATTGTCATAGCCCACAAAATCATCCATTCCCTTCATGTTAGTAAGAAGCAAGGAATTTTGATTAAACTAGATATATCCAAGGCCTGTGATAAAGTTGATTGGTCCTTTCTGGATGGAGTGCTCTAAAAGTTTGGGTTTAGTCAAAAATTGAGAAGATGGATTCAAAGTTGTTATTCCTCATCCAAGTTCTTAGTGTTGATCAACAAATCCCTAGAAGGGTATTTCTTCTCATCAAGGGAGCTTAGACAAGGGGATCCTATCTCCCCATATCTCTTCATCCTAATCACAGAGGCTTTAAGAAGACAAATAAAATCCCTACAAGATGAAAACAAGATCAAAGGGTTATAAGCAATAACTGGAGGAGATGCCCACTCTCATCTCTAATTTATGGACAATATTATGCTTTTTACTAACCCCACTAAGTAAGAGGTCATAGTAATAAGGGATATATTATGCAGATATAAAAAACATCAGGTCAATCAATAAATAGAAACAAGTCCAAGATCTTCTTTATTAATGTTTCCCCTAATCTATAATCTTTCCTCACTAGGATCCTGGGCTTTGGAAAAGCATCTTTCCATCTAGGATTATATTTGTTCAAAGGCAATGTAAATAAGAAGCTCTTGAATAAACTCACTAAAAAGATGAGGAGGAAGCTAAGCAACTGGAAAGGAAAGCACTTGACATACGCAGAACTATCATACTCATAAAGATAGTCTTGCAAGCCACAATAATCTATTGGTTCTCTTTATTGAAGGTTCCCTTAGTAATCTTGAGTGAGATGAATAGAATTCTTAGAAGTTTTCTCTAGCAAGGAATAGGGGACAAGGCCAAATTACCTCTTCTCACCTAGGAGAAAATCTACAAATAAATCAAATAAGGGGGGAAGGAATAAGGGACCTTAACAAGGTTAGGTTGTTGTCGTAGCCAAATTAGTCTGGAGAATGAGAGCTAATCCCTTTTTAAGATGGAGTAAATTTCTAAGATAACAATACCTCAATGAAAGGAACCCAGAAAGAATCTTCACGATAAAGGAGCTTCCAGTTAGATTCGTCATTTGGAATAGTATGAAGGAAGCAAGAAGGATTATTCTAAAAGAACTATTCTATAATGTTTGAAATGAGGAAACAACAAACTTTTGGGATGACAAATGGATCACTCAAAATCCCCTAAGAATTGAAACGAGCTTAGATGGTATTAAAGAATAAAGTATAAGATAATGGGGACACAAAGTGAAAGATTATTAGACCAAAAACACATAGCAATAGCATGAAATATTCACTTGGAAAATTTTCTAAAATATCAAAGGAGCACAAAATAAATCCCAAAAGATTACAAATGACATCTTGCAAGGCTTTTGAGTTTCTTGGAGCTTGGAAAAAGACTCGTTAAAATGGAATAGAAAGGGTACAAAAGTCTACTCAGTAAAAGAAGGATATGAAGACCAGATAGAACCCATCTCGGTGCCTCAGAAAAATTTGAATGGAGCACAATTTGGAGCTCAAAAGCATGGCCAAAGGTAAAAGCCTTTATATGGTTGGGTATGCATGGAAAGATTCTAATAGGGGAAAATCTTAAAAAGAAAGGATTCCAAGGACCATCACGATTTATTCTATGCTACAATAATGAAGAGAGTGTTGAGCACCTTCTTCATTATAACTATACCTCAAGGCTTCTCAACAAGCTTCTAAAAAAGTATAACCTGAGTTAGACTCTGAACTACAATCTCCCAGACCACCTTAGAGCATGGCAGTGCAATAAGAAACTAAACATTTTAAATGACCTATGGGAAATAGATCCAAGTCTTCTAACATGGAAAGTCTAGATTGAACAGAACCCTAGAATCTTTGAGAACAATGGCAGGTATAAGCCCCAAAAGAAAGTTTAGATAGAATTAGAAGTTTATATCAGTCAGATTGCCCTCTCCTCAAAGTAGTTGAAGTACAAGGAGGCCAATTCAGAGGAAATTAAAATCCTTCAAAACTGAGGAACAATTAGAAAGATCTATGTGTTGTTCCCAAAATCTGTCACTCATTTTTGGGACAACACATGAATTGTTTTGGTCCTATAGGCCAAAATTATCTATTCCCTTCTAAAAAATTGTTCTAATTTTTCAAATTATTCATTATTCAAGTTTTTTTAGCTAAGGGACTCGCAGGTTCAATAGGTTCAATGACTTCAACAGGCAAGCTCTCACAAAGAAACAAGTTCCCAACACTTAGGCATTTTCAAGGCTAGTTCAAGTTCAAAGTTCAAACAAATGGAATAAACCATTAAACCATTCAACCCCGCTTCCAAAATGGTTCAAAGTTTCAATGGGTTTAAAGGTTCAATGACATTGGCAAGCTTAAAGAGTCAAGCTCTTTGGCAAAAGTTCAAAGTTCAACCGCTTCGACAAGTTCAACAGCTTCAAAAGACTTAACAAAAAGAAGGAAGATTGAACCATTGAACCATTGAACCTTGAACTAAAAGAGTTCAAATTTCAAAGGTTCAATGAGATTAGTTCAAAGTGGTCAATTCAAGCAGTCAATTGAATGAGCAGAACATAGTATTAAACCATTAAACCATTGTTGGTTCAATCAGTCAGTTCAATCGAATGGTTCAAAGGAGTCTCCCAAATCTTGAAGGACAAGTGCCCTTGTGGAGGGTAGGGAACAAAAGGAATAAAAGGATATCCTTCAGAAAGATTTTCCATAGCCAATTTTACAATGGAAATCCTTCAAACAAAATGTCTGAAAGAATGACCAAAGGCCCAACGAAAAGTAGCTAAGGCAAAGGAAATATTTTCTTCAGACAAAATGTTTGAAGGAATTCCTTCAGACATTTTGTCTAAAGGATTTGAAGAAGAAGGCCACCCGAAGGACCCTGAACGGTAAGTACCCTTGTAGGGGGGCTCTCGACAACTAGAAAATGGACCTTTCTCAAGGCCCAAAGGGACATCTTCCCTTCAGGAGGTTCCAAAGGCTTTAGGCTTGTTCTATGGACTCTGCAAGCTTGATTCTATGGACTCTATAGGCTTGATTATATGGACTCTTTAGGCTAATTTTTATGGACTCCATAGGTTTGATTCTATGGACTCTGCAAGCTAGTTTCTACAGACTTTGTAGGCTTGATTCTACAAACTTCATGGGCTGGGTTTCTACAGACTCTGTAGGTTGGTTTCTACGAACTCCACAGGCTTGTTCTACGGACTCTACATGATTTGAAGAAGGCCACCCAAAGGACCCTGAAGGGAAGGTACCCTTGTGGGGGGCTCTTGGAGACCAGGAAATGGACCTTTCTAAAGGCCCAAAGGGACACCTTCCCTTTGGGGGGTTCCAAAGATATAAAGCTGAATTAATTTCAAAGCTTTGAAAGACTTAGAGAAAATAAAGGCTTCTAAGAAAGAGGATAAACCATTGAACCTTGAACCAAAATGGTTTAAAGGTTCAGCGAGTTCAACAGTTCAATAAAAGCTCTGAGTAAAGGAGAGAAGCAAAAGTTTTTAGAGACCAGTTCAAAGAGATGGTTCAATCGACGAGCAAAGAAGTGAATGAACCAAAGAAGTGATGAAACCAAGGAGCTGAGAAGGCCGCCTGAATCATTGAACCAGTGAGCCAATAAACTTTCAAAGGTTTAAAAGTTCATGGTTCAAAATGGTTCAAGAAAATAGAGACCAATGACATCCCCATGGATGTCAAATTTAGGGTAATGAAATATCCATTGTGCTGGGTGAATATTTTGTCGTCAACTAACTGATGACAAAATGGGTATATCAACCACAGTATAAGGAGATTTATGCCACAAAAAATGTAGGTTTACCACATCTTAATGAGATAAATCTCTCCTCTCATCAAGGGGAGGTTCCCTATGAATCATTTATATGATATATGTATGTATAAGTAAGCAGAAAATAATACTCAGGGTAGTATAACACCATCCACCTCTCTTTTTTTAGAGATGATGTCCAAAAAACAAAAGAGAGAAGTCTCGGTCGATGGCTGAAAGCATTCCTCTTCTTTCAAGAATGGTATCCAACATAGAGCAAAAAATCTCCTAAAGTAGTAACAAGGTCCACAAAAAAACTCATGAAAGCACAAAGTCTTCCATTGCCTCCTTCACTGATTCAGAACACACGTAACAGTAGAGTGAAGCAAAGCCCAAAGTCTTCACCTAAAACTACAATGTATAAAAGGGTTACCAAGATAAAAGCAGTTCAAAGTCTTTCTTTTATCTTTTAGAAACATCTTTAGATAATTTCAATACACACACTTTGCTTATTAAATCGAACAAATGAGGGATTATCAAGAAAGAGAACATAAGAACTATTTTCTAAGAAACACAATTTACTCCAACACAAAGTCTAAAATAAACCTGTTTCTCATTCATTCAATAAAATATGATTTACAAGTTGAGCACAAAGTCTCAAGAAGTGTCTCAATTTTAGTAGAGTTTTTACTCTCAATTATCTAGAGATCGATCATTACAAAAGAGGTTCCCTCTATATATAGGGAGAAACCTTCAAAATTAGAAAAAAATTAAAATATTGAAAACCTAGTCAAAGATGAGTCAGCGTTGACTTTGGGATATTTTTCATAATTTTTACATGTAATTACACACAATAAAAGTACATGTGCAAATGTCCCAAGTCAGTTACAAAGTGCATTTTGAATAAAGCATGGAAGAATAGCTTCAATCTTTATTGCCAGTCTTCTTCATTTCATGGTTGGGATTGCTTGATTTGGTTCTTTCTATAAACTCGGCCACATCCACATGTCTAATCTCTATATCCTTAATGTCATCAACATTAGAAGTAACTGAGGTGATTTAAAAAACACCTTGATACTTGTACTTCATTATCTTCGACTTCTTCAAAGAAATTTTAATGATCTGGAAGAACTTTTGTTGAAAAGACGTTGATGAAGAGGGATCCTTTAGAGAAACTATAGTAAGAATCATGATTGTGCAATCAAGGGAAAAATTAGTAATCTAGGAAAACTGCACATTTGATGATCACAATTATGGAAATGCGCTTGAAAGGGCTGAGGTGAGAGTAGGTGAGAAAGCAGAAGAAAAGGGGAGCAGGCACGGAAAATAGGAAAAATAAAAATTTCCCAGAGTTAAGAAAAATGGGGAGAAGGTATGTAGGGGCGACAAAAATTGTCATCCTTGCATATTGAAGAAGTTCTTGTGCATAGGTAGAAAAAATTACTACCTATGCATGTCAGGGATAAAGTATGTCGACGGCAAAAATTGCCACTGACGCATGTTGAAGAAGAAGAACGTGTAAGGGCGGAAAAAATCACTGCCCTTTCACCTGGAGGAGAGGAGGAAACAAAGATGCATGGGTGGAATAATTTTTTGCTCATGCATGGAAGAGACCAAAAGATGCAAGGGCGGCAAAAAATTTTGCTCTTGCATGACGGATGCAAGGGCGGTGAAAAATGCCGCCTTTGCATAGAGGATGCAAAGCAAATGCAGTGGCGGCAAAAAATGTCGCCCTTGCATGGAAAGGCTAGAAAACACTAACTTTGGAAAATAAAAACTTTGTCCTATGGTCGCATCAAGATTGTAATGATTTCCATATTTTTGGTAAAACACAATTAAGGGACTGTCACAAACTTTGAATGAGGCTAGTAGAGCAAACACGAGAACAATAAAAACTTGCCTCAAAAAATGAACTTAGAGAAAACACAAAATAGACAAGTTTTGTAGGGGTTGTTCTAAAAATGAGCATAGCTAATCTTGGGAACAATAGATGGCTCCTATTGGGGAACTTTCATTGATCGAACCAATTAACAAGAGTAGAAACCAGTCTCTAAGTGCTTTTATCCAAGCCATTGGGCTACGGAGTCAAGCCAAAAAAGAAAAAAACATGAGAAACCAAAAGAAAACAATCAACACAAAAACTATATAAATGTACAAGTGAACTCATCTAATACTTCAAGGATTGAAGTGCTTCAGATGCTACCCACTATGAGGTAGTGAAAATGGCACTCTGTCCTGATAAACCATCAAGAAGCCATTTTCTCCCTAGAATCGGTGATGGGTGAATGGAACTCTCCACCAAAAAATCAAATTTATGTGTCCTCCCTTTGGTTTTCTCCTCTTGCCCCATAGCAAGAATTGAATTTTAATCTAAAAACCATGAATCTTTGCTCTCTTGGCAAAAATTTCATTTTCTTGATTTTGATGCGCAGCAGCATGGTCCATTACCATAATTGGTTGCTCTTCTGGTTCAGTCTAGCACATGATTTGATTGTTTCCATTCAACACCTACCAATCATTAGCACTATCAGGCATACTTGGTGTTGTTCCATCTGAACCAATTCCTATATCATCACCTACAGGATTTTTATCTGCCAAAACATGAATGTCTTCAATAGATAGAAAATAATTACCCCTGTCTGAAGACTCAAACAGAATTTGATCTTCAGGCCTTGATGTCTGAGTGACAACGTATTTTGCCTCCTTCTCAAGAAGCAACCTCTGCATCACACCTTTCATAGGGATTCTTTCCTGAGACAAGTCCATGCTTAATTCCCCTCCAACATCCTTGTAGATTTTTTTCCCAAGAAGGATGCCATATGATGTTGGGACATCGGCCACGAGGATGGTCATCTTGATTCGCTTGTCTGGAAAGGCAGCAAATGCAAATTAGGTGTCTTTAATTTTCCCCAGCAATGGCACTTGTTTTTTCTCCATGGAGAAACATCTCCCAAATGTCTTAGTCAGTGTGAGACCCAGAGATTCTGCCACTTTAGCAGGCATGACATTGTCTGAAGCCCTGAAATCAATGATGTAATTGTTGAGCTGGTGACCATTTATCAACAGGGAAATATAGAAAGGCTCTATTTTCCCAGGGGTAGCAAGAGAGGTAATGACAAGATTGTTTGGGATGGGCATGTTCCTTAGGGGACCATGAGTTACTTTCTTAACCTCTTGTCTTGCAGGGATGGTTTGGTTTTTGACACATTGAACCAACTTGTCCAATTGCTCAAGATGAGACTACAAAAATTCAAATTCAGACATTTGAATTTTGGTTTTCTTTATATGGTCAATGATATCAAATGCCGGGAACGAGCTAGGAGCAAAGGATGGGAGTTCATCCTTATGATTTTTGAAAGGGGGAGGACTAGACTATGAATTTAAAGTAGAAGGCGTAGGGGCATTTGGAGTACTTACCTTTCTCGCAATCACCAGGTCTTTTGGTTGGAAAGGAAGAGTGGATCCTCGCTTAGCAATTGAAACTATTGGTTGAGGTCACTCCTTTGCTTTCTCCTTATCAGCTTCTTGAGCTGATTGATTTTTGGACCAGGTGAATACATCATATGACCCCTTAGCTACATTGCCTTCTCTTTTGGGTTCATCTTGATAGTTCAAGAAATTGATGTGGGAGTCACCAATTGATTCTTCTTGATCAAACTCAGGTTGGAAAGAGAAATCATGTTCTGTTTCCAAATATCTAATTGTTGAGTTGGTTGGAGGCACTTTAAGGGCAAGGTTCCTCTGTGGGGGAGGAATGTGATTTGGCTGCCCTTGATTTTTGACAGCATTGCCTTGGTATGCCTGATTTTGAAATGTCTTTCTTGGCATATCCTGATTAGATGAAGTAGACATAACTTGGGCCATTTGTCTTCTAAGGACCAGTAATTCATTTGCTAGCTTCTGCACCATTGGATCAGTGGTGGTTGAAAGGGAGTGTTCAGAAGAAGGAGAAGATTTACCTCTGTTTAGATCTCTTCTTATCTTTACAACCAAGATAAGGTCATCTTCTACCTTAGTAGCCAAGTTCTGAGCAGCAGTAAGGTCTATGTGCTTGGCCCGTCTCAGCAAGAAACTCACTTCAGGTAGCTATGAGTTGATGAAAAAACACTTGAGATTTTAAGGTGTTGGCTAGGTGACCATGAGAATCATGTGCCTCAGCTTGTCAAACCTACAATAAAATCCCTCATAGGCTCATGAGACTCTTTCTTCATCAGAGTGAGCTAGGATAGCAAGGCATGTGCATCTTCTAAAGGCTTGAACCTGGCATCAAACTTGTCTTTCAGAGTGTCTCAGTCAGTCACTGATCTAGCCTGCAGGTGGTAGAACCAGTCTGCAATAGTGCCTCGTAGTGTCTCCAAGAATAGCATGACCGTTATGTCTTCAAATTCTACCCCTATTACACCATAGGCTATGCTGAAATCTATAATGTCTTCATCAAGATGAACCTTTCCATCACCTAAGAATTTGGGAAAATTCTTCATTAAACTATATGGAAGCTCATGCAAAGGTGGAGTCAAGTTTAGGGGACCAAAAAAATTACCCCAAGGGCCTTGAGCCATGATTTGATTATGCAAAAGTGAGATCACAAATTTAGGTGTAGAATGGATAGGCAAAGCTCTGCTATCATTAGAAAAAGAAGCTCTACCTTGTGCTGGTGACCTAGTAGGGCTAGTAGGAAGACTCCTAGTTTGTTGAAGGTGAGGTTGTGGAGGAAACAACTCAAAATTACTCTATTGCACCAACTCAAAAGTAGGGTCAAAAACACCTTGAGATTTTTGGCCTCTGGTATAATGTGGAGTTGTCAAATTGTAGAACAAAAATGGAAAAGATCAGGATTTGCTTCAGCTTGAAGCTTGAGACTTCAAACTGTGCGCTCTTCCCAGTGGCTCTTGTTTTGCAGACCAGATAATATAACAGAGATGAAGGAAGATGGTAAGGCTATAATGATAATGGGTAAGACATGGAATGGAGTCACCAGAGTCTGTAATATAATGGATAAGGGAAGGAACTACTTTAATCTAAAACTTGAGGCTTCAAACTACACGTTCATCCCCAGCGGAGTTGCCAAAAAACTATTGTGCGAGGCTAGGGAGGAAAAATTAACAATGGAAAAGCACTGGAGTAGTTCGTTATTCCATAGCGGAATGCATAGATAAGGTTATAATGATAATAGGTAAGACACAGGTGATGTTTTAATCTAAAACTTGAGGTTCCAAATTACACAAAATTACTATGTCCCAGCAGAGTCACCAAAAAATTGTTGGCTAAATATTTTATCATCAACTAACTGATGACAAAATGGGTATATCAAC
The DNA here is from genome assembly GCA_037957365.1 of Torreya grandis. Lineage (NCBI taxonomy): Eukaryota > Viridiplantae > Streptophyta > Pinopsida > Cupressales > Taxaceae > Torreya > Torreya grandis. The sequence continues at coordinate 1,016,453 of JARHVA010003752.1, read as the reverse complement.
CACAGTATAAGGAGATTTATGCCACAAAAATTGTAAGTTTACCACATCTTAATGAGATAAATCTCTCCTCTCATCAAGGGGAGGTTCCCTATGAATCATTTATATGCTATATATATGTATAAGTAAGCAAAAAATAATACTCAGGGTAGTATAACACCATCCACCTCTCTTTTTTCAAAGATGATGTCCAAGGAATGAAAGAGAGAAGTCCTGGTCGATGGCTAAAAGCATTCCTCTTCTTTCAGGAATGGTATCTAGTTTAGAGCAAAAAATCTCCTGAAGTAGTAACAAGGTCCACAAAAAAACTCACGAAAGCACAAAGTCTTTTGTTGCCTCTTTCACTGATTCGGAACACACGTAACAGTAGAGTGAAGCAAAGCCCAAAGTCTTCACCTAAAACTACAATGAATAAAAGGGTTACCAAGATAAAAGCAGCTCAAAGTCTTTCTTTTATCCTTTAGAAACATCTTTAGATAATTTCAATACACACACTTTGCTTATTAAATCGAACAGATGAGGGATTATCAAGAAAGAGAACATAAGAATTATTTACTAAGTAACACAAATTACTCTAACACAAAGTATAAAATAAACTTGTTTCTCATTCATTCAATAAAATATGATTTACAAGTTGAGCACAAAGTCTCAAGAAGTGTCTCAATTTTAACAGAGTTTTTGCTCTCAATTATCCAGAGATCGATCATTACAAAAGAGGTTCCCTCTATATATAGGGAGAAACCTTCAAAATTAGAAAAAGATTAAAATATTGAAAACCTAATCAAAGATGAGTCAGCATTGACTTTGGGATATTTTTTGGATTTTTTACATGTAATTACACATAATAAAAGTACATGTGCAAATGTCCTAAGTCAGTTACAAAGTGCATTTTGAATAAAGCATGGAAGAACAGCTTCAATCTTTATTGACAGTCTTCTTCATTTCATGGCTGGGATTGCTTGATTTGGTTCTTTTTATAAACTTAGCCATATCCACATGTCCAATCTTTATATCCTTAATGTCATCAACATTAGAAGCAACTGAGGTGATTGGAAAAACACCTTGATACTTGTACTTCATTGTCTTCGACTTCTTCAGAGAAACTTCAGTGATCTGGAAGAACTTTTGTTGAAAAGACGTCGATGAAGAGGGATCCTTTAGAGAAACTACAGTAAGAATTATGATTGTGCAATCAGGGAAAAAATTAGCAATCTGAGAAAACTGCACATTTGATGATCACAATTAGGGAAATGCACTTGAAAAGGCTAAGGTGAGAGTAGGTTGAAAAGCGAAAGAAAAACGGAGCGAGCGCAGAAAATAGGGAAAATGAAAATTTTCTAGAGTTAGGAAAAATGGGGAGAAGGTATGTAGGGGCGAAAAAATTTTCTGCCCTTGCATATTGGAGAAGTTCTTGTGCATAGGCAACAAAAATTGTTGTATGTGCACGTCAGGGAGAAAGTATGTTGGCAGCAAAAATTGCCACTGACGCATGTTGAAGAAGAAGAATGTATAAGGGTGGAAAAAATTGCCACCCTTTCACCTAGAGGAGAGGAGGAAACGAGGATGCATGGGTGGCAAAATTTGTTGCTCCTACATGGAAGAGACCAAAAGATGCAAGGGCGGCAAAAATTACCGCTCTTGCATGATGGATGCAAAGATGACAAAAAATGTTGTCTTTGCATGGAGGATGCAAAGCAAATGCAGTGGCGGCAAAAAATGTCGCCCTTGCATGGAAATGCCAGAAAACACTAACTTTGGGAAATGAAAACTTTGTCCTTTGGTCGCATCGAGATTGTAACAATTTCCATGTTTTTGGGAAAACGTAATTAAGGGAATGTCACAAAATTTGAATGAGGCTAGTAGAGAAAACATGAGAATAACAAAAACTTGCCTCAAAAAATGAACTTAGAGAAAACATGAAACAGACAAGTTTCATAGGGGTTGTTCCAAAAATGAGCGTAGCTGATTTTGGGAACAAAACGTTGATTTTCAAGTGTGGTGAGGACCCTAAAAATAAACTCAGTGACCAGCTGAAGAGGGAGCTGAAAGAGCCATCAAAAAGGGAAGAGATATCCTGAGGGCTCAAATCATGAGGAAGAGACAAAATATGTTAAGAAAAGAGAGAACAATGTAAAAAGACAAGAAATATCTGCATAGGAGTTATTCTAGTAGGTGAAAAAGTCCACCAAGTAGGCATATGAGTGCACAAACAAATCAAGGACGCGGCCTATTTTTATCTATAAAGTAAAGGCAAAGTGGACAGCTGCATAGACATCAAGAAGAGGACCAGGTGGCCTATGCTTTGGAGGAGACATATAAGATGAATTGATAGCCACAGTTAAGGCAAACGCCCTGTTCCAGCATGGCCTCTTTGACTGAACTGAAAATGCATTCAAGGCATATAATGCAGCATGGGTCTTTCTATGAAACAAAGCATCAAGCCTTTCTTAGCTGCTATATATGGTAATCTCTTATTTTATGCAAGAGAGTTTTTTTTGGTTATAGAAGTGAAGCTCTACCAAAATTGTGAGGTGATCACTGAGACTTTGAGCTCAGATTGTTAATCATATTTTTTGTTTGAATGAGAAAGCAAGTTACTTTCAGACTTTGTGTTGTAATAGCTTGTGTCATTTAGGAGATTGTTATTATGTCTATTTCTTGATTGCATTCTTGTCCATTTAATGAAATAAGTAGAATTAGTAGAAGTAATCAGGAAGGTGTCCTGAAGCCAACTGTGGGAAGACTTTGTGCTGCCACAATTGTCTTTAGTGTATATGTTTTCAATTTATTTCTATGTAAAGGATCTTAGGATGACTTTGTGCCCCCATTATCCTTCGTATTTCACTCTTAGGCAGTTGAGGTGGAGACTTTGTGTTACACCTTTTTTTGCTGGCTACTACGCCCCCTATTACCAGTTACTTATTACCCTTCAGAAAGAACTCTTGTTGTTTGTTGCAAGACCACTTTTGAAAGAAGAGAAGTGCCTTCAGTATCTTCACCAGAATTTCTCTTTTGTTTGTGAACATAATCTCTGAAATAAGAGAGATGGATGGTGTTGTCCTACCCCTGAGTGTTTTATATATATATATATATATATATATATATATATATATTATCTAGCTCCTCATAGTTACAGGGAACCTCCCCTTGATGAGAGGAGAGATTTGTCCCCTTCTGATGTGGTAAACCTGCACATTAGGCTGACCAATCTCCTTATGATGTGGTTGAAACTACCTATTTTGTTCATCAGTTAGCTGGTAACAAAATATTCACCCAACAATTTTTTGGTGACTCCATTGGGGAAGAGCGCGTAGTTTGAAGCCTCAAGCTTCAAGCTGAAGCAGGGCCAGTTCTTTTCTATTTTTATTATATAATTTGGCAACTCCATGCTATACTAGAATCCAGAGAGCCCAAGGTGTTGTTGACCCTATTTTTGAGTTGGTGCAGCAGGACAATTTTGATTTGTTTCCTCCACAACTTCAAGTTCAATGAACTAAGAGTCTTCCTCCTACCAATACCAGGTCACCAATACATGGTAGAGCTTCTTTTTCTATTGTTAGTAGAGCTTTGCCTATACATACTCCACCCAGATTCATTATCCCCACTTTCTATAATCAAATCATTGCAGTTCAAGGCCCCTGGGGTAACTCTTTTGGCCCACTCAATTTAACTCCACCTCTACATGAGCTACCACACAGTTCAAGGAAGAATTTCCCCAAATTTTTTGGTGATGGGAGAGTTCATCCTGATGAACAATTTGCAATTTTTAGCATAACCTGTAGTGTGATAGGCATGGAGTATGAGGATGTAGTAGTCAGGCTATTTGTGGAAACATTGCAAAGTGCTGCTGCAGACTAGTTCTATCATCTGCAGGCCCAGACTGTGACTGATTGGAACACTCTCAAAGCTAAGTTTGAAGCACAATTCAAGCCTACAGAAGATGCACATGCCCTATTGGCTCAACTCACATAGATGAAGAAATAACTCCATGAACCTATGAGGGACTTCATCGTCAAATTTGACAAGCTGAGGAATAGAATTCTTACAATTACTCAGCTAACACTTGAGAACCTTAAATGTTTCTTCGTCAACTCACAGCTACCTGAAGTGAGTTTTCTACTAAGACATGCTGGCCACATAGACCTTGTTGCTGCTCAAGATTTAGCCACTAAGGTGGAAGATGACCTTATCTTGATAAGAAAGATAAGGAGAGATCCTAATAGAGGTAAATCTTCTTCATCTTCTAAATATCCATCTACATGCACCACTAATCTAATGGTGCAGAAGCTGGCAAATAAGTTACTTGCTCTTAGAAATCAAATGGTGTAAAGAATGTCATCTGCCCCTTTGTACAAAGATATACCAAGGAGGGCATTCCCTAATCAGTCATACCAAGGCAATGCTGTCAGGAATCAAGGGCAACCAAATCGTCTTCCACCCCCTCAGAGGAAATTGACCATTGAAGCACCTCTAATCAATTTAGCAATTAGATATCTTGAAGCAGAATCAGATTTCTCCTTCCAGATTGAGTTGAACCCAGAAGATGACACTAATCTCTTCACAGAGGGAGAAGAAGAATTAGCTGATGACTCCAACATTGGTTTCCTGAATTACCAGGATGAGCCCAGAAGTTAAGGTAAAGCAATTGAGGGATCATACATTGTGTTCACCTGGTCTAAAAATTAGTCAGCCTAGCAAGCTAATAAATAAAAAATAGAGGAGCGAGCTCAGCCTACAATTTCAATTTCCAAACAAAGAACTTCTCTGCCTTTCCATCCAAAGGACCTGGTGAGTAATAAAAAAGTAAGTACTTCAGTATGCCTTCACCTTCAACTTCAATTTTGCAGATCAGTCCTCCCCCTCCTAAAAATGAGAAGGATGATCCCCCTTCCCTTGTTCATAATTTATTTCAGACATTTGACATAGTCGACCATGTCAAGAAAACTAAAATTCAAATGTCTGAATTTGAATTTCTGCAATCTAACCCTGAGCAGTTGGATAAGTTAGTGGAATGTGTGAAGGATAAAGCCATCCTTGTAGGACAACAAATTTCAAAAGTAACTCTTGGTCCCCCCAAGAAAACATCCATCTGGAATAACCTTATCATTACTCCTCATGCTGCTCTCGAGAAGACAGAACTATTTTGTCTCCTTGTTGATAAACGATCACCAGCTGAACAATTGTATCATAGACTCAGGTGCATCTGACAACATCATGCCTGCCAAAGTGGTAGAATCTCTTGGTCTCACACTGACTAAGACATTTGAGAGATGCTTCTCCATAGAGAATAAATAAGTGCCACTGCTAGGACAAATCAAGGACACCCAATTTGCATTTGCGGCATTCCCAGAGAAGAGAATCAAGATTACAGTCTTGGTGGCTGACGTCTCAGCCTCATACGGCATCCTTATTGGGAAAAATTTCTGTAAGGATGTTGGTGGTGAATTAATCATGGACCTATCAGAGGTGAGAATCCCTGTCAAAGGCATTATGTAGAAATTGCTCCATGAGAAGGAAGCAAAATATGTTGTCACTAAAACATCAGCACCTGAAGCTCAAATTCTTTTTGAGTCTTCAAGCATGGGTAATTACTTCTTATCACGGAGGAGGTTCATGTGGCCTCTGATGAAAATTTTTAAAATAACAATCTGAAAATTGATTCAGGCAAAATAGTAGAAGAGTTAACAGGATGCAGTGCAAGTGCATAAGAATCCTCCCCTACAAATGAAGAAAAATCTAAGGTAATGTCAGCTTCTGATGATGTATGAATACTATAATTTGATGGTAGTTGTTCCTCTACCAGTTCAAGAGCTGGGATTGTATTGATATCTCCCCAAGAAGATATTTTTCCTTCTTCATATAAATTACAATTCAGAAATACCAATAATACTGCTTAATATGAATCACTGCTGCTTGGATTGAAGGCCGCTCAAGATAGGGGCATCAAACTCCTTCACACCAAAGGAGATGTTGAGCTAGTGGTTTTTTAGGTGAGAAACATGTACCAAACCAAAAATGAGAGATTGTATCATTATCACAATCTGATTTGGGATCAAATTGAAAGTTTTAATGCTTTCAGTATCTCTGTAGTTCCTAAGAAATTCAATGATTGAGCTGATGCATTAGTTGTTTCTACAACTCTTTTAATTCCTCACCTTGATTTTAAAAGAGATAAGTACACTATCAAACTGGTCTTTTGACCAAGTGTGCCTGACAATGCCAATCATTGGCAAGTGTTCAATGGTGATAACCAAATAATTGCCTTTTTGGAATAAAAAGACAGCTTTGAACAGCTTCACTTTGAAGACAGTGAACCTCAGAAGCTTGAACCAACCCGTGAATCAAGTTCAGATGTATGTGAAGAATTCCTATAGTTGAAAGGGAATAAAATCCCAAAAGGCCTAGTTTCCCTTGATAAACTGTTTGACAAGCACAACAAGTTCATCAAACAGCAATAAACAGATTCAAGCTCCTCTCAGGAGTTTGATCAAATAAATTTGGGTATCAAGGAAAATCCCAAGATGGTGAACATTAGGAAGTACTGCACTCAGGAAGAGAAGTTTAAGTTCACTGCTCTGCTCCTCTAGTACATAGATGTCTTGGCGTACTCCTATGATGATCTAAAGTCACTCAGGCCTAAAGAAATTTTCCATAAAATTCCTCTCAAAAATGATTCGGTACCTTACAAGCAAAAATCTAGGCAGTACAATCCAAAGATATCAGGTACTATTTTGTCTGAAATAAAAAAATGATGAATGCTAGAATAATTTTCTCAATCTATCATTCCACATGGATTACCAACATAGTACTTGTGAGAAAAAATAATAGTGAAATTTACTTCTATGTGGACTTCAAAAATTTGAATCAGTCATCCTGAAAGGATAATTATCCTCTGCCCATCATGGACCAAGTTCTTCAGACGGTGACCAGTTCAGAGATGTTATCAATGCTAGATGGCTTCTCAGGATATAATCAAGTTGAAGTTGGTGAAGCAGACCAGCATAAGACTGCCTTCACCACACCTTGAGGCACCTTTGCATATTAAAGATTGCCATTTGGCCTGATAAATATCAGTGCCACTTTTCAGAGAGCAATGGACCTTACTTTCAAAGATGAAATAGGTAAGTTCATTGTGGTGTACCTTGATGATTTAATAGTCTTTTCCAAGCATCATCCTGATCATGTGTGCCATTTGCAACAAGTGTTGAAATGATGTCGCCAGAATGGCATTTCTCTAAATCCCAAGAAGTCTATTTTTGGAGTAACAGAAGGGAAACTTCTTGGACACATTGTATCCCAAGAAGGCATAAAGATTAAATTAGAAAGATTCAAATCCATCCAAGAACTTACCCTGCCCACAAGTAAGATTACAGTTCACTCTTTCTTTAGAAAGGTGAATTTTTTACGAAGGTTCATCCCTGAGTTCACAGAGAAGACTCACCATATTGTAAATATGATGAAGGGAAAGGCCACCTTCAGTTGGACTGAAGAAGGCAAATTGGCATTCTAAGACATCAATACAACTATTTCCCACACCCCAATTTTGGTTTGTCCAGATTATACCAAGGATTTCACCATATACAGTTATGCTTCTAAGCACACACTCTTAGCAATTCTGGTTCAATAGAACAAAGAAGGTGTGGAATCTCCCATATCCTTCATGAGCTATCCTCTCAAAGCTCATGAACTAAAGTATTCAAACATGGAGAAGCATGCTTATGCAGTGGTAAAGGTAGTAAAGCACTTCTATTTTTACATCCTAAATTCACAAGTTACTACCCTGGTTCTTGATACCACAGTTAAATCCATATTAACTCAGTAGAAATTTGGAACCAAAAGGGGCAATTAGATTGCTAAAATTTAGGAGTTTGATCTCATTATCAAACCAACAAAGCTTGTACGAGGAAGGGGCCTCTACCAATTGATTGCTGACAATAAACTCGAAGAAGCAAATAGAAGTGGAAGACACGCCAACAGTCCTCTTTGTCTCCACCACGAATGAGTGGTATTCAAATATTACTCATTTCCCTACCTATGGTGAGTGTCCTGCTCACCTGCCTTGTAAAAAAAGGAGGACTGTTAAATTGAAAGCTGCCAATTTTGTCATTTGGGACAATGGCTTGTATAAGAGGAGTCTTGATGGAGTGTTTCTTCGCTGCGTGGATAAAGAACAGCAGAACCAACTTTTGAAGTCCTTCCATAATCTGGAATGTGGAGGACATTTTTTTGCTCCTATAATTACCCATAAGATTCTGCAAGCCAAGTATTACTGGTATACTCTATTTTAGGATGCATACAAATGGGTACAGAGATGTGAACTGTGCCAACAGTTTGTTGGAAGACCCAAGTTAGTTGCTCTGCCTCTCAAGCCAGTGGTAATAGAAGAGCCATTTCAGCAATGGAGAATCAATTTTATTGGTGCTGTAAACCCATCTTCAAGTGTTGGACATGATTATGTCCTCAAAGCCACAGATTACTTTAGCAAGTGGGTGGAAGCAATTCCAACCAAGCATGCTACTTCAGAAGTAGTATGTGATTTCCTCAAAGAAAACATCATTTCCAAGTTTGGGGTCCCAACCAAAATTGTCACAGATAATGCATCCTATTTCTCTTCTCATGAGATCACTCAGTTCTATTTTTATAATAAGATTACCCTCTCCCACTCCTTTGATTATTTCCCACAAGGGAATGGCCAAGCTGAATCAAGCAACAAGAACCTAGTGACCATCATCAGGAAGTTGGTGGATGACAAGCAACGAACATGACATAAAGCATTGGTTGATGCTTTGTGGGCAGACAGAATTACACCCAAGAGGGTGATAGGTATGTCACCATTCCAACTTTTATATGGTCTCAATGCAGAGATACCAATCACCCTAGAATTGCCAGCACTAAAATTGGTAAAGGCGATTGAAGATCAGACATATGAAAGCTCCATTGACAAAAGGATCGTGTGCTTGACTGAGCTAGATGAGCAATGAACTATGGTGTTGAACCGAATTGTTGCACATCAAAGTCTGGTGAAGAAGCTCTTCGACTAGAAAACAAAAACCCATGATTCTTAGATTGGAGATCAAGTTCTATTATGGGACAAGAGAAGAGAACCAAAGGGAATGCATGGGAAGTTCGATTCCCTATGGAGAGGCCCATTTACTATCCATCAGCTCAATGGTAAAAATAGTTTCATGTTGAAGTATCAAGATGGCACGCCCTTTTCTCTACCTCACAATGGGTAGCATCTGAAGCACTTCAATTCTTAAAGTATCAGATAAGATCATCTGTACATATTTATGTGTATAGTCTTTAGTTCTATTTTGTGTTGTTCATATTTATTTATTTTTTGCACCTTTTTTTGGGTAGCATGACTCCATAGCCCAATGGCATACTTAAAGGCACTGTAGATTCTAGTTTCTACTCCCTTCAATTGTTTTTACAATAAAAAGAAGTTCCCCAACTAGAACCAACTATTGTTCCCAAAATATGTCACTCTTTTTTGAGACAACACATGAACTATTTTGGTCTTACAGGCCAAAATTCTCTCTTTTCTTCTAAAAAATTGTTCTGAGTTTTCAAATTCTTCATTATTCAAGTTTTTTCAGCTAAGGGACTCACAGGTTCAATAGGTTCAATGACTTCAACAGGCGAGTTCTCACAAAGAAACAAGTTCCCAACACTTAGGCATTTTCAAGGCTGGTTCAAGTTCAAAGTTCAAATAAATGGAATGAACCATTGAACCCCACCTCCAAAATGGTTCAAAGGTTCAACGGGTTCAAAGGTTTAATGACATCGGCAAGCTTAAAGAGTTAAGCACTTTGGCAAAATTTCAAAGTTCAACCACTTCGGTAAGTTCAACAGCTTCAAAAGACTTAACGAAAAGAAGGAAGATTGAACCATTAAACTATTGAACCTTGAACCAAAAGAGTTCAAAGTTTAAAGTTTCAACAAGATTGGTTCAAAGCGGTCAGTTCAAGCAGTCAATTGAATGAGCAAAACACAGTATTGAACCGTTGAACCATTGTTGGTTTAATCAGTCGATTCAATTAAATGGTTCAAAGGAGTCTCCCAAAGCCCGAAGGGCAGGGAACAAAAGGATATCCTTTGAAAAGATTTTTTGCAATCAATTTTACAAGGAAAATCCTTTGGACAAAATGTCCAAAAGAATTCCTTTAGACATTTAGTCTGAAGGAATGATCAAAGGCCCGATGGAAAGCGGCTAAGGCAAAGGAAAGATTTCCTTCAAACAAAATGTCCAAAGGAATTCCTTCAGACATTTTGTCTGAAGGATTTGAAGAAGAAGGCCACTCGAAGGACCCCAAAGGGCAAGTACCCTTGTGAGGGGGCTCTCAACGACCAGAAAATGGACCTTTTTCAAGGCCCAAAGGGACACCTTTCCTTCGAGAGGTTCCAAAGGCCCGCAGGCTTGTTTAATGGACTATGTAGGCTTGATTATGTGGACTTTGTAGGCTTGATTCCACGGACTCTGTAGGCTTGATTATGTGGAATTTGTAGGCTTGATTCCACAGACTCTGTAGGTTGGTTTCTACGGACTCTGCAGGCTTGATTCTACATACTCTGTAGGTTGGTTTTTGTAGGCTCTGCAGGCTTGATTCTACGAACCCCATGGGCTTGGTTTATACAGACTCTGTAGGCTGATTTCTATGAACTTCGTAGGCTTGTTCTATGAACTCTACATGATTTGAAGAAGAAGGCTGCTCGAAGGACCCCGAAGGGCAGGTACCCTTATGAGGGGCTCTCGACGACTAGGAAATGGACCTTTCTCAAGGCCGAAGGGACACCTTCCCTTCGGGGGGTTCCAAAGATATAAAGCTAAAGGAATTTCAAAGCTTTGAAAGACTTAGAGAAAACAAAGGCTTCTAAGAAAGAGGATGAACCGTTGAACCTTGAACCAAAATGGTTCAAAGGTTCAGTGAGTTCAACAATTCAATGAAAGCTTCGAGCAAAGGAAAAAAGCAGAAGTTTCTAGAGACTAGTTCAAAGAGATGGTTCAATTGACGAGCAAAGAAGCGAATGAACCAAAGAAGTGATGGAACCAAGGAGCTGAGAAGGCTGCCCAAACCGTTGAACCAGTGAACCAATAAACTTTCAAAGGCTCAAAAGTTCATGGTTCAAAATGGTTCAAGCAAATAGCGACCAATGACGTCCCCACGAATGTCAAATTCAGGGTAATGAAATATCCATTGATTTTTAAATGTGGCGAGGACCCTGAAAACAAACTCAGCAACCAACTAAAGAGGGAGCCGAAAAAGCCAACAGAATGGGAAGAGATAGCCCGAGGGCTCAAATCATGAGGAAGAGACAAAATATGTTAAGAAAAGAGAACAATGTAAAAAGACTAGAAATATCTATGTAGGAGTTATTCCAGTAGGTGAAACAGTCCACCAAGTAGGCATATGAGTGCACAAACAAATCAAGGATACGGCCTATTTTTCTCCATGAAGTAAAGGCGAAGTGGACAGCTGCCCAAACATCAAGAAGAGGACCATGCGTCCTATGCTTTGGAGGAAACATATAAGATGAATTGACATGCCACAGTTAAGGCAGATGCCATGTTCCATCATGGCCTCTTTGACTGAATTGAAAATGCATTCAAGGCATTGAATGCAGCATGGGTCGTTTCATGAAATAAAGCGCTAAGCCTTTCTTGGCTGCTATATATGGTAATCTCCTATTTTATGCAAGAGAGATTTTTTTGGTTATAGAAGCGAAGCTCTGCCAAAATTGTGAGGCGATCACTGAGACTTTGAGCTCAGATTGTTAATCATATTTCTTTGTTTGAATGAGAAAGCAAGTTACTTTTAGACTTTGTGCTGTAATAGCTTATGTCATTTAGGAGATTGTTCTTATGTCTGTTTCCTGAATGTGTTCTTGTCCATTTAATGAAATAAGAAGAATTAGTAGAAGTAATCAGGAAGGTGTCCTGAAGCCAACTGTGGGAAGACTTTGTGATGCCACAATTGTCTTTAGTGTGTATGTTTTCAGTTTATTTCTGTGTAAAGGATCTTGGGATGACTTTGTGCCCCCATTATCTTTCGTATTTCACTCTTGGGTAGTTGAGGTGGAGACTTTGTGCTACACCTTTTTCTGTTGGTTAGTACGCCCCCTGTTACTAGTTACTTGTTACCCTTCAGAAAGAACTCTTGTTGTTTGTTGCAAGACCACTTTTGAAAGAAGAGAAGTGCCTTCAGTGTCTTCACCAAAATTTCTCCTTTGTTTGTGAACATCATCTCTGAAAGAAGAGAGATGGATGGTGTTGTCCTACCCCTACGTGTTATTTTCTGCATATATATATATATATATATATATATATATATATATATATATATATATATATATATATATATATATATATATAATCTAGCTCCTCATAGTTACAGGGAACCTCCCCTTGATGAGAGGAGAGATTTGTCCCCTTCTGATGTGGTAAACTTGCACATTTGGCCGACCAAACTCCTTATGTTGTGGTTGAAACTACCTATTTTGTTCATGAATTAGCTGGTGACAAAATATTCACCCAACATTATGAACCTATGAAACCAAATAAAAAGTAGGGAAAAGAAATGTTAAGAAAAAACATCAAATGGGAACCCCCAGAACAAGGGTGGTATAAAGTGAATTTTGATGGGACATCAAAATACAACCTAAGGGAGCTAGGTGTAGGGGAGGTTATAAGAAATCACAAGGGTCAAGTGAGAGCCTATACAACTGTCTACATCGAAATCAACACAAATAATAAGTAGAAGATGAGGGCCTTATTCTAGGGATGAAATTGGCTTTGAAAGAAAATATTAAGAACATCGTGATAAAAGGGAATTCACTCATGCTCATCAAAGCCATGGATAATAGCGAAAACCTTGATTGGAGATTTAAACAGTTAATCGAAGAAGTATAAAAACTTCAGAACTACTATGAGAAAGTGAATCTGAAACTTACCTTGAGAGAAGGAAATAAAGTAGCAGATTGGTTGGCAAATTTCGGGTTTCAATCACACTTAAAAGATAAGAAAGGAAACATGGAAAGTAGCTCTGGAAACAAAGAGATAAAAGAATTAGAAAAAATTATAAAACAAGAATGCACTGATTTCTAATCAAGTCAGTTACTTGTGATTGCATGCATCATGCATGCAAGTCCTTATTAGAAAACTTGCCTAAAAGATCAACTTGCATGCAAATTCCTTAAACTTGCTAAAAGAACGCTTATTCTTTTTAGAAAATATAATTAAACTAGATTCTCAAAATAAAATTTAACAAATTAATTTTTTTATAAAAACTAATTTCTTATTATCTTTATAAATTATCTTCTTAAAAAAAATTATATCAATAAAAAATTTAATTATTAAATAAATATATATATTTCATTTTATATATCATTGAATAAAATTATTAATCACATATCTTAATTTTAAAAAATGACTTAATGTAATATTTATGTCTCTATTAAAAAATACTTACTAAAAAAAATAAGTTAAACGTGATTTTTTTAAAAAATAAAATAAAATATATATTAAAATATTATGAAACTTCATATACCATAGTTTGGGGGAAAAAGGTATATTAAATGTACCTTTTTACTCCTTATCAAAGATATTTTAAAAGATCCCACTTTAATAATTTAAGCCTAGTGGCTAGGCTATAATGAATGAACCAACCACGCCTCACATCACATCATATCACACTACACTTTCAATAGTTTTATTCATATGATAAGAGATAAGGTGGTGGCCTAATCAATAATGTTAAAAGACTACCTTGTCACCACTGCAATATAAATTAATTTATATGGTATATGCTGTAAAAGGGAAAAATAGTTCCCTCGTGAGGAATTATAATGTTCTAAAAATATCATCGTGAAATCTTTCGATTGAGGCCTTAGAGACTTGTTATGGTAATTTGGGCTTGGAAACCTTTGGGACTCAACTACATTCTTTGTCCCCTTAATTTTTACTTTTATTTAAATAGTTTTTATATTAAAGATCCAAGATTTTTCGAATTCATAATATGAAAAAAAGTTTTTTTTATAAAAAAAAATGTGTAAAAGTATGGTGGTAGGGTTTCATGATAAGTTGTAGGAGATGGGTTTGTATTAACAATTAAAATTATTATGTGGATGAGGTCGGGAATAAGTTTTTGGTGAATTTAAACTCCTCATAATATAATGAGTTAGTTGTAGGGATTGAAGTAATGAGCATTTCTATTAAAATAGTTGTTTTTTAAATTAATTTAATGTCAAAAATAATTTTAAAGATCGAGTCAAAATATTAGTGATTAAACTTTGGTAATATCACAAATGAATTACTTTTATTTAAACATCACAAACAAAAGAGTATGATCAATAATGTTTAATCAAATAACATATCAAACATATAAGGAAATAGAGAACAATGGGAAGTGTGTGGCTTGTTCAGACCACATTGTAAGGGTTTTTGAGTTGTTTTTGAACTAGTTGTCAAAATTTGAACCCATTCACACAAATTTATAATTGTGTAAGATTATTGCACTGAAATTTGGAGATAAACAAAGAACAATGAACAATATCAAAAAATCCCTAACACAAACCACTAGTGTTGTGCACATACTTTTACTTCTTCACTTCCTTGTCCTAATTTTGCACACTACAACTCATATTCCCATGCAATGAGCTAAAGTGTTAAGGAAAACAAAGCTTGGAAACGTGTTAAAGAAACTCGTTGATTTATAAGGCCTAAGATTGGAACAAAGATGTCAAAAAATAAAAAATTGCATAAAGAATAAAACTTCAAAATATGCATTGAAAGTCCTCCACAATAAAATGCCCACTAAAAAATAAGAAGTGCCTCTCTATTAAAATGAGCTATCATAATTTCCAATTTATAAATGATTTAGATTTAAATTTAAACAATATTGATTGGTAGGGTAGTCAAGTTCCAACAACTATGATCTAAAAAGATGATAAGGGGCGAATAAATACACCTAATTAAAAAGGGCTTTTAAGACCATGAAAATATAAGAGATAACATAAAGATGCACAAATAAGAAGATCTTGGAATATTAACAGTGAATAAAGAATAAAAGGAAATTTTAAGAACAAGGTAAAATCATGATAAGATAAAGGATAACATAAGAATGCACAAACAAGAAGATTTAGGAATGTTAAAATGCAATAGAAGGTTAAAAAGACTTTAAAAACAAGATAAGACCATGATAAGCTAAGGGAAAACATAAGGTAAAAAATAAAAAGATTTTGGAATGTTAAAAGTTAATTAAAAATTTCATAATACTAAATTTACCCCAATCACTTATACATAATCACATGCATATAAAACATATAAAATAATATTTACTACATGTACATAAAACATAAAAGATAATATAAATTAAAGACTAAAAGACCATTATTAAGTGTCTACAAATATATAAGATAATATGAATTGAAAGCTAAAAAACCATTATTCGGTGTCTACAACCCTTAAAATTAATTTAATATGAAGATTTGAGAATTTCAACCAAAAACTCAAATTATATTTAAGAAAAACATGTAAAAAAAGGTAAAAAGATATAAAACAACATTAATTAATATACATTCTCTTTCATTATTTTTTTTTTCCAACATCCCTTACATTTATAAAAAATAAATTAGAACTTTTATAACATAGCTAGACCAATCTTCTAAAAACTCATGGAAATAAAATTCATGTTCTGACATACAGCACCACAGTTGACTGATAATGCCAATATCAAACCTAAAATAAAGTAATTATGAATAAATGATAATTTAGTCTAGTACCATGATAAAGTGGCAAGAGACACCAGAAATGTGCCACCAGAGACAAATCAACTACCAATTGATCTTCTGGTAACACCAAGAAGTTACTTCTAAAAATCAAAAACAAATAAAATTTGACAAAACAAATCGAGAGAAAATACTTTCAAATTACAAACAAACCATAAGTTTGAACCACTGAAAATTGCCAACTTTTCTCTTTTGTGGGTATATTTGAGTATGACTAGCAAATTTTCCGGGTTACATTTTCTTGTAAACAGTTTTTAAAAAGGGAAGCCATCAAATTCTCCTGGTATTTCCAAAACAAAGATATTGAATTACCACACGTCATTTTCCATAGATGTATCCTTAAAACATAACTATACTTTTAGCCGCTTAATGCGCCTTTCGACTATAAACTTTCTAGTTCAACAGTAGAGCAGAGCAAATCCAGACACATTACAGAGGAATATATAAACTTGCAGTGTAACAAATCAATTATATCAGCCGTTTGGCTGCATTTATAAGAAAAGATGAACAATGTGACTACATAGAAAGCTCTGGATGGGAGCAAAGGACCATGAGAGTTGCAAAACATTATACGATATACAAATTAAACTGATTTTTATAATTGAAGAACTTGTTCCCTAGAGTTTCAAATATATACAATGCCAATCAGAAAAGTAAGTGTTTGCTGTTATAATTTTTGTTGTCATAACTTCCAAAGCATTGGGTGGAAGCAGTAAAAAGTTGAAAAAGTTGAGCATCAAACATATGCTAGCAAAATCCCTCCATCTTTTCTCACATTAAAGGATCTGGAATGGAGTAACATACCCAAGCAGGGTATTCCACTGATTATGGTAAAGAAAGAATATCACTGAAAATTAGAATTTAACGAGATTATGCTCTCAGTTCCAACAAATAGAGTATTTCTCAACATGTTATTTCCCCACTATAGTGGTGACACCTTTGCCACTTCTAAGACCACTTCATTAGCAGTGTTAACAACCTTGCTGTACATTTTGTGTGTAGGATCGCCACTAGCTGTTATCCACTCCTTACATTGACTAACGATCTCATCTTTCTTATGTTGAAAGTGTGTTAAAATTACTTCTTTAAAGCTAGAATCTGGGTCTCGAAGTGCACCAAGAATAGCAATTTTCAATGTATTATATCTGTGGTTTCGATTTTCTCCTTCAGCAGCATCACGACAATGCGCCCAAGTCTCGTGTCCTGGCTCATTGTAGAATGGTTTTGCTACAAATATCAAGCTCTGAATTGAAACAAGAACTTGCAAAAGAGTTGATTTCCAGGGTTGCCAGCTAGGACCGTCCCAAGCTCCAAGCAAACTTAAGCAGACCTTTCCATCTGCATAAAAATTCGGATTAAACCGCATCTTTCCGCATCCTGTTGTAAGAAAATTTACTTTAGGCGGCACTTGAAGATAGTCTGTCACCACAAAGAAACATAGATATTACGAGGTTGATTTCTGCAAAAATTATCATATGAACCAGCAAGATGGAACAAAATTAAAAAAAAGGGTTTATATAATGCCAGATGTTTTTAACAAGATATCTGTAGTGTTCAAGGATGTACAAGACTAGCATATCAGCAGTATGCTAAAAGAAAGCTTCATTGCTAAGAGTATTAATATCATTGTTAGTGATATGGTCATCTGCGTTTGTACTTCTATGAAGATAGCAACAGATGTATGAAAACACAGCTCAGCAACACAAGCACAAGTAGCAAAACAACTATCTAGTTGGAGACCAGAACAATCTGGTTAGGGTAAGCCCAATTCCATTAGTGTTTTTTTAAGAGATGTACCTGGCTGCTAAAAGGTCATGAACAAACTACACAAAAAAGGAAAGACCATGATCTTATTGAAAAGAAAAGGCAAGCACATGCAACTTATTTCCATGGTTAAACGCAACTAAATCAGTGGGCCCCATCTCTAATCACAGTAGTGTTATTATGATCGAAAAGGTGGCAATGTGATTAATTCTATTTTCTACCTAGAATTGCATTTTGAACATCTGTCTGCAATAACAATGATGCCTGGATAGGTTTGTTTGGATAAATCAAATATACATAAAGCAATTAACCAACGCGTTGGATGAAATAAAAGGCTAGCCATTATAGGAAAACGAACTGAGCGTCTGATACCCTAGTTTTTGCTGCAGCTTTGGATTCTGAAACAGCCCTTAAATAATCATGACATAGAAAAGGAATAGCAACAAGAACATAGCCAAATCATTTGCATCCTTTACCAAATATTAATAGACATAATAAACACAAATCATATATTAAATTTGAAGAAGGTAGAGTACTATGTTTTTATTACTGTACTGTATTCTAATTACAGCATTAACAAAGAAAAGTTTTTCCATTCAATATGCAGCGCTTTACAAAACCACTTATTAATAATGAGGAACGCTTAATTTAGGGTAGTGTAATACGCTGTTTGAACAGAAGTCTAAACAAAGGTCTATATCTCTAAACATGCATTTCTTCATGCATTATTCGTTGTGCTAAAAAATAAACTACAGTTTGTTTAAATTAATGTTTAACAACCGAATTATAAAGGATAAACTATAAATAAAAGAATCTCATGCATTGATGAGAACTGCAGTTGAGACATGAGGATAGCATGTGGTGAGGGAAGCATGCATGCATCAGTTATCAACATACTCCCCCTTGATGCTAAGAGGGCTCACAATCTGATCTTTGAGTGTCAAAAACTGATCTGTTGCAACTTCTTTCATGAAGATATCTGCTAACTATTCTTTAGTGTTGATGTATTTCAATTCTACTACCTTCATCTGCACTAAATCTCAGATAAAATGATGCTTTAAATCGAAATGTTTTGTCCTGCTATGATGGACTGGCTTCTAGGCCAATTTAATAGCACTAATGTTATCACAAAAAATAACTCTGGGCTGAACTTGAATTTCTCCAATTTCTTCAAGAAGTTTTCTAAGCCATAATGCTTGTGTACCTGCTGAAGTGACTGCAACATACTCTGCTTCTGTAGAAGAAAGGGCAACTATACTTTGTTTCTTTGAGCTCCAAGTAATCAAACTAGAACCAAAAGAAAAACAATTCCCAGATGTTGACTTTCGGACATCCAAACTACCTCCCCAATCAGAATCACTAAAACCAACAAGATTGAACCTTTTAGAAGTGTGGTAATGAATACCAAAATCTAGAGTGCCTTTCACATAACTCAAAATTATTTTGGCTGCCTTCATATGTATTTCTGATGGCTCTGTCATGTCCCTTGAAATAAGTGAAATTGAATAAGCAATATCAGGTCTTGTATGAGTGAGAAACATTAAGCTTCCAACAATACTTCTATACGTTGTCTCATCAACTCTTTCAGCACCATCATCTCTACACAACACAACTCCATGAGCAACTAGAGTGGAGACTGGTTTACAATCAACCATATCAAATTTCTGCAACATATTTTCTTGTTTGTAGTAAAGGATAGGTTCACTCTTACTTCTTTGAAAGCCATTCTCTTGAAGATATCCATCAATCCTAGCATACCATGCTCTTGGTGCTTGTTTGAGGCCATACAAAGCCTTCTTTAACTTGTAGACATGATTTTTTTTTTCCTTGCACTTCAAAACCTTGTGGTTGTTCCACATATACTTCTTCTTCTAAGTACCCATTCAAGAAGGCACTTTTCACATCCATATGATGGATGCTCCAATTCTTTTAAGCTGCTAATGAAATCAGCATTCTAATGGTCTCTTGTCTTGCTACTGGTGCAAATGTCTCTTCATAATCAATGCCATACTTTTGTGTGAAGCCTTTAGCAACTAATCTTGCCTTATGCCTTTCAACACTTCCATCACTGTTACACTTAGTCTTGTAGACCCATTTGGTGTCAATATTCTTCTTGTCATGTGGAAGCTTGATAAGCTCCCAACTGTCATTACTGTGAATAGAATCCATCTCTTCTTGCATTGCTTGCATCCAAACCTCATTAGTATATGCATCTTCAAAACATGATGGTTCAAAATCAGCCTTGGTAAGTAAAGCAAAATTTAGTGTCTCACCTCTTGGATTTTCTTCATGTGCTTGATTTGAACTCCTTTGATAAATGTCACTCAATCTTCTTACCTTCCTTGCAGAACTAAGACTTGAATCTAGACTTACACTTGGATTGAACAACTAGATGAGGGGTTACTTGGTGGATTTGTAGCACTTGGAATAGAAATATTAGTGGGCTACCCATGATTAATATCATCCATAATAACTTCATTTAAAACAGATTTTGACTTCTCCATATGGCCTTTTTGATGACCATAAACACCCCCTTCATCAAAAATCACATCTCTTGACACAATAAGCTTATTAGTGAGAGGATTATATAACATGTAAGCCTTACTTTCCTCATTATATCCAACAAAAATACATGACTCACTTTTGAGATCTAACTTTTGCCTCTTTTGATCAGGGACATGAACACAGGCTAAGTAACCAAAAATTTTAAAATAATTAACATTTGGCTTTTTCTCATACCAGGCTTCATACGGAGTCATCCTGTCAAGTGCACTAGTTGGACTCTGATTGAGAATATATACTACTGTAGCAACTGCATCTCCCCAAAAAGAATTACTTAATCCCTTTGTTTGTAGCATGCTTTGTGCCATCTCCACCACTGTACGATTCTTCTTTTTAGCTACACCATTTTGTTGAGGTGTGTATGCAGTGGTGAGTTGTCTTCTGATGCCATGCATATCAAAATAACCTTGAAAGGCTTTTGAACAAAATTCTCCTCCATGATCAGTCCTTAAGCATTTGATTTTGCACCCTTTGTCATTTTCTACAAGGGCTCTAAACCTCTTAAATGTATCAAGAGCTTCACCTTTAGTCTTCAAAAAATAAACCCAACACTGTCATGAGTAATCATCAATAAAAGTAATGAAATATGATGTCTTACCCAAACTCTTTGTCTACATAGGACCACAAATGTTTGAATGAACTAATTGGAGTGTATAATGGGCCCTCCATGCATTGCCTTTTGAAAATTTCTCTCTTGCATGTTTTCCTTTGACACATCCTTCACAAACTTCCTTGTGCTCTTCAACCTTAGGCAAACCAGAAATTAATGCTTTTGATGTTAGAATTTTCAAACTATGAAAATTTAAATGCCCATACCTGAGATGCCACAACCAACTTGTATCCTCATATGCCATATTGACAAGGTTCTTATTATGTTCACCAAACTTCAATGGAAACATCCTATTCTTTGTCATAGGCACAACTGTTACCACCCTATTTCCTTGATTCTTATCATAAATTATACATTGTTGATTTTCAAATACAACTTTATAATTCTTCTCACATAATTGTCCAACACTCAACAAATTATGCTTTAACTTTGGAGTGTAATAAATGTCTTTAACACTCTTCATACCTTCTTTTGTATGGACTTCCATAGCTCCTTTTGCAGCAACCTCCAATGATTTATCATCACCAAGTTTGATCTTGGATTCAAAACTTTTATCCATTATAGAAAAAAGTTTTTCATTCCCTGACATGTGGTTAGAACATCCTGAATCTAAATACCAAACATCTTTAGAAATATTTTCAGATTTGTCATACGATAAAAATAAATTATCTGGAGGATTCTCATCACCTTCTTGAGCATAATGAACACTTTTACCATTATTTCCTTCTTTTAATCTACACTCATAATTAAAGTGGTCATATATGTTACAATGATAACACTGAATATTTCTTTTATCAAATTGGCCTCTACCTCTTCCTCTGAAACCACCTCTTCCTCTGAAACCACCTCTGCCTCTATTTCCTCTTGAGTAATTTTGATTTTGACCTCTACCTTGGACTTGATTACTTTTGATGTTACTATTGGCATCTTCATTCTTTGTGATTTGTAATTTGGACTAAAAAGCTTTCTCATCACTTTCTCCAAATGAATCTCTCAATCTTTCTTCATAAGACATCAAAGATCCAACTAGATGATCAAATTGAAGGGTAGACAAATTCTTGCTTTCTTCTATGATTATGGCAACATGGTTCCACCTTGGTGTGAGAGACCTCAACACTTTTTTTATCACAACCTCATTGTTCACAATTTCACCAAGTGTAGCCATCTTATTGACCACATCTTTTACTCTAACACAATAGGTACTCACACTTTCAGCTTCTTGCATCTTTAAATTCTCGAATTCTCTCTTCAATGTCTGAAACTTGACAACTTTGACTTGATCACTACTTTGGTAAGCTTCTTTTAGAGTCTTCCAAGCATCCTCTGTTGTCTTTGCTCCTGCAATTCACGGAAATAGGCACTTATCTAGAGCTATTTAAATATGAAATAAAGCTTGAGCATTTTTATTCTTAGCCTCCTTCTTAGTTGTTTTATCATTTGTTGTGAGGGCATTCCAATCAATTGGCTCTGCATAACCTAATTCAATAATCTCCCACAAATCTTTTTCTGTCAAAAAAGTCATCATTTTGATACACCAATAATCATACTCATTTCCATCAAATTCTGGAATGGGCAAGGAGTTAGAATTTGACATGATAAATTTTTGGAAAAATTCTAACTACTAAATCTTTAACCCAAAAGAAAAATATCTGCTCTAATACCAAATGTGGATTCTGAAATAGCCCTTAAATACTCATGACAGAGAAAAGGAATAGCAACAAGAACATAGCCAAATCATTTGCATCCTTTATCAAATATCAATAGACATAATAAACACAAATCATATATTAAATTTGAAGAACGCAGAGTACTCTATTTTTATTACTGTACTGTATTCTAATTACAATATTAACAAAGAAAAAAATTCCATTTAATATGCAGCGCTTTACAAAACCACTTATTAATAATGAGAAACGCTTAATTTAGGGTAGTTTAATAGGTTGTTTGAACAGCAGTCTAAACAAATGTCTATATCTCTAAACATGCATTTCTTCATGCATTATTCGTTGTGCTAAAAAATAAACTACTGTTTGTTTAAATCAATATTTAACAAATGAATTATAAAGGATAAAATATAAATAAAAGAATCTCATTCGTTGATGAGAACTGCAGTTGAGAGATGAGGATAGCATGCGATGAGGGAAGCATGCATGCATCAGTTATCAACAGCAGTTGCTTGTGCTGGTTTCCATGAGGCTGAAGACTGCGGCAAGGCAATCTGGAGGCAATATTTGCTCAAATCCGAACTGTGACAAAGGAGACAAAGACGAATTGCAGGCTTTGGAAATGGTTCATGAGTCTCAAAATTTGGAGGGAGCTTGGGAAATGTATCTTAGTGCAGCTTGTTGAATGCCCCTTCTGCACCTATAAAGAAACTCTGAAGCATTTTTTTGGGATTGCATGTTTGTTAAAAAATAATGATTTGCTGTTTTTAAAAATATGTCTGCTATCTTTGGCCATCAACTAAATTGGAAGGAAGCTTTATTGGGATTTGGATTACACACCAATTTGATATTTGATTCTATTAGACAAGGCATTTTATTTCATTTATGGAAAACTAGATGTTTAATAGTGTTCTCTAATGCTTATTTTCATTTGGAATTAGTGCTTCTTCGACTTTACTCTGGTATACTTTTGTGGATTGCTTCCTTGTTTTCTCCTTTTCATGCCTTATCTATGAAGAATGTCATGTCTGGCTATCAGCTTGAGCAAATTAAATCTCAACTTCTACAGTTTGCAAATGCTAGATCACTGAAAACAAAACATTTGGAAAAGTTTCTGAGATGCCCTGAGTAACTTTTCTCTCCTTAGTTTTATATTTGTATTGGTGTTCTTTTAGCTTTCCATATTGTTCTTATTCAGCTGTGTAAATGGTTCCTGCAAATGGTTTATGGTTGGTTGTTAGACATTTTGGGCTGGGATGCCTTGTTCTGTATATGCTTGTAATTGCAGCCTCGCTGCTCTTTAATCTTGTAGTTTACATGTCTTCAATATAACAAAAAAATATACACAAAGCAGCATTGTTATTTTCATGTAATATGTCAATTGGAAATGACGAGGATGTTGCTTCATTTTTCAGCTTGCAAGAAGAATGACCACCGCACTTTCAACCTGTAAAAGTTTATGCTTTCAGAAGAAGGGTTCATCATCCCTTCTTTGTTAGAATATACAGAGCATACAAAAAACAAGAACCCAAACAAATAATCAAGAACTGAACACAATTGATACATCAATCTCTTGAAAGAAAAGATTTTATTGATCTTCAATTTTTCTTGCTTACAATGTTGCGCCCAAGCGTCTTTAAATAGAATTAAATACAAAAAATAATTAAAAAATAAACTCAAGACTAATTTTAATCTTTCCATGCAAACTAACTCTCTAACAAATTCTCTAATAGTTTAACTAACTGTTTGTTAACTAACTGAATGCAAACTAACTGATTGCTCAACTGCAGCTAACTGCTTGCATGCATGAGGAGTGCAGAAATTAACTCCAATTCAAATTGAGTCTCTAACACTCCCCCTTAATTTTTACCACTTAAAATTTTAGCATTTACAATGCCTAAGTTTTGTCTCAAATAATCAAAGGTCTCTTTTGCTAATGTCTTTGTAAATATGTCTGCCAATTGATCTTCAAATCTGCAAAATTCCAGATGGATTTCTCCATTGTTCACTAACTCTCCGATAAAGTGAAATATTGTATCAATGTGCTTGCTCCTCTTGTGAAACACATGATTTTTTGATAAAGCGATTGCTGATTTGTTATCACAGAAGATTGGTGTTGACTCTTTCTGTGCTTGTAATAAATCTTTCAATATTTTTCTCATCCAAGTTGCTTGACATGTTGCTGATGTGGCTGAAACATACTTTGCTTTAGCTGATGAAAGTGTCACTATAGGTTGTTTTTTGGATGCCCATGTGACCACACCTATGCCTAAGAGAAAGGCATGTCCAAAAGTACTCTTCCTATTATCAACGCTCCCTGCAAAATCACTATCTGTAAAACCAATCAAACTAAAATCGTTAGTTTTGGAATATAAAATTTTATATTCTGTAGTTCCTACCACATATCTTAATATCCTTTTTCCAACTTGCCATTGTGAGTCTTTTGGTGACTCCATGAATCTTGAGATTAAACTAACCCTATAACTGATATCTGGTCTAGTAGCTATAAGATACATCAAACTGCCAACTAATCTTTTGAATATTGTATAATCAACATTGGATCCTTTGTCTTCTTTGCTAAGTTTAGTCCCTGTAGTAACTGGTGTAGGTGTTGGTTTACAATTCAGCATCTTAAATCTCCTTAACACATCCTTTGCATATTTAGTTTGACAGATAAAAATTCCTTTCTCTGATTGTACAACTTTTATTCCCAAAAAATACTTCATTAATCCCAAATCTGTCATTTCAAATTCTTTCTTCATTGCTGATTTAAAAGTGTCTACAGACATATTTCCAGTAAAAATCAAATCATCAACATATAAACACACAATCAAAATCTGACCTTCTTTGTTGATTTTTGTGTACAAAGTAGGCTCACTATCGCTTCTATTGAATCCATTGTTTATCATATATGAATCAATCCTACTATACCATGCTCTTGGTGCTTGCTTGAGACCATAAAGAGCCTTCTTCAATCTGTAAACTTTTTCTTCATGTCCTTGTACTTCATAACCTATGGGCTATTTCACATATACTTCTTCATCTAAAAAACCATTCAAGAAAGCTAATTTTACATCCATTTGATATACATACCAATTATTTTGAGCAGCGATTGATAATACCATTCTAACAGTATCCAATCTAGCAACTGGTGCAAATGTTTCATTATAATCAACTCCATATTCTCGTGCAAAACCTTTTGCTACTAACCTTGCCTTGTGCTTTTCTACATTTTCATCTGCATCAAATTTAGTCTTATAAACCCATTTGACTCCAATACAATCCTTACCTTCAGGTAGAGTAGTTAGATCCCATGTCTGATTTCTTTCAATAGCATTCATCTCTCCATCCATTGCTTTTAGCCAATGTTCCTCATTAACTGTTTCTTCATAATACATAGGGTCATGAGTGAAAAGAGCAAAATTTGAAACCAAATATAATTTCTCTTCTTCTTGATTATAAATCTCACTCAAATTTCTCATTTTCTTACCTTTAACTCTTGATCTTAAAGTAGCAAGAGTTGGATCTGATTCATCACTTACTTGTGAATTTGGAGTAGGGTGACATGCATGACTAGATGATTCACCTTGTTCAAACCTTCTAGGTGTTCTTATTAGTGTGCTTGTCCCTGCTTGTGGAGAGGATTGTCCACCTTGCAAATTTTGTTCTTCAGAAACTTCTTCATCCTGTGGAATTGGTGCTCCAACTATGATGATGCTACCATCCCATGCTTCCGCTTCCTTAAATTCAACATCTCTGCTAATAATCACTTACTTTGAAATTGGGTTATACAACTTATAAGCCTTAGATTCTTCAGAAAATCCAATAAAAATGCATTTCTCACCTCTATCATCAAGCTTTCTTCTCAATTTAGATGGTATAAGAGAATGTGCAACACAACCAAAAACTCTGAAATGAAATACACTATATTTCTTACCACTCCATGCTTCTTGTGGAATTCGATCTCTGACACTCTTTGTTGGGCTTCTATTCAGAATATACATAGCACATGCTACTGCTTTTGCCCAATATTTATTTGACAAGTGTTTGGCTTTCAACATGCTTCTTGCCATCTCCATGATTGTTCTATTCTTTCTTTCTGCTACACCATTCTGCTGTGGTGTGTACCTTGTAGTCAATTGTCTTTTGATTCCATGATATTTGCAAAAATTTTGAAATTGATTAGACATATATTCACCTTCTCTATCTGATCTAAGTACCTTTATATAATGGTCACTCTGTTTTTCAACCATTGCCTTGAATTCTTTAAACTTTTCAAAGGCTTCAGACTTATTCTTGAGAAAGTATATCCAAGTCTTTCTGCTAAAATCATCAATGAAGGTTAGAAAATAAGTACTACCTCCTAATGATGTAGTTTGCATTGGTCCACATAAATCACTATGGACTAACTCCAATATTACCTTAGCTCTATATGAGGCTCCTACTGGAAAGCTCTCTCTATGTTATTTTGCCAGAATACAACTGTCACATGAACTTCTTAGCTGTTATATTGCTGGTAAACCCTTCACCATATTTTTCTTCTGTAATAAATTTAAAACTCCAAAATGCAAATGTCCATACCTTAAGTGCCATAGCCATGATTGGTCTAGCTGTATGGATTTGAAGTGGGCTTCCTCTTCTCTTTGGATGCACTGAATATGAAGAGGGAACATCTGATTCTTGGTCATCTCCACTTTTCCTATCAACCTGTCACTTGGACACTTGTCCAATATTGTGCAAACATTATCCATAAAAGATATTTTGTAACCTTTCTGTACTAGCTGACCAACACTCAAAAGATTATGTTTTAGTCTAGGTACAAAATAAACATCAGGTATAAACCTTCTTTCACCATTCTTGGCCAAAACATTTATGACACCTTTACCCATGACATCTACTGTGATATCATTTCCTAATTTCACTTTTGATTTTACAGAATCATTAAGACTAGCAAAAAATTATTTATTCCCTATCATATGATTACTGCATCCACTGTCTAAAAACCAAATATCTTTAGCTTTTTCTTGAGTAACATTACAAGTAAGAAATAAGCTTTCAGGATTAGAACTAGATTCACCTGGATTAGAACTAGATTCACCTGTATAATTAGCATTCTACTTGTACACATATCCCTGTTTATTTTTGCAGTCACTTGCATAATGACCATATTTCTTGCAGTAATAACATTGAACATTAGATTTATCAAACCTCTGTGAACCTTGTTTGAAATGATTGTTTCCACGTCCTCTACTATTGTAGTTTTGATTATTGTTCTCACCTTCATCTGGATTATTCCTTCCATATCTGCCTCTACCTCTTCCTCTGAAGCTTGACCTAGCTCTTCCTCTTCCTCTAACAACTGATACCTGTGACATGAAGGCAGTCTTAAGAGAAGTGTTATTCCTATTCATTCTGGATTCATGAGTTAACAAAGAACCCATTAATTCATCTACAGATAACTGTTCCAAATCTTTGGTTTCCTCAATAGCTACAACTATTGCATCAAATTTACTGGGTAAAAACCTGAGTATTTTTTTATGATCTTTTGATCTGTCATAGTTTCTCCATTAGATCTAATTTGATTCACTATATTCAAAACTTGACCCATAAACTGGTCTATAGATTCTGATTCATTCATTTGCAAATTTTTAAAACTTCTCCTAAGAGATTACAATTTAGCAATTTTTTACCTTCATATTACCTCTATAGGTAGTCTCCAAGATTTTCCATGCCTCTCTGGATCTTGTTGCTGCTGCAACTCTGGAAAAAATAGATTCATCCAATGCCTGTTGGATGAGAAATAAAGCTTTTGCATCTTTTTTTCTGTTCTCCTTAAGCTGGTCCTTTTGTGCTTGAGTTAATACTAGATGGGTTGCCTCATCCTGTGGTTCTACAAAACCACTCTCTACCAAATCCCATACATCTTGTGAGCAAAATAAAGTTCTCATCTTAATTGCCCAGAAATCATAATTCTTACCATTGAAAAGAGGGATTTGAGGCTGTGAAATACTGTTGTTCGCTGCCATTTCTCACACTGGAATGGCTTTCTGGTTTCTGTTTTTAAAATACAGTCGCTGACGATGGTTAAACTGCCGTGATCGATCGATAATACTGCCAATGTCGGTTTACTCTACCGATGTCAGTCTTGGATTCGGTTGATGTCGGTGTCTGCGCTGCCTACTGGCAATTCCTGCGTTTTTCCTTCACACTTTGGATTGCGACTGCTTCGCTCTCCTTTTTTCTTGGCGCCTCCTTGCTGGCTGCTTTCCTAACCAGGGTCTGATACCAATTTGTTAGAATATAGAGAGCATACAAAAAATAAGAACTCAAACAAATAATCAAGAACTGAACACAATCGCTACAGCAATCTCTTGAAAGAAAAGATTTTATTGATCGTCAATTTTCCTTGCTTACAATGTTGCGCCCAAGCGTCTTTAAATAGAATTGAATACAAACAATAATTAGAAAATAAACTCAAGACTAATTTTAGTCTTTCCATGCAAACTAACTGATTGCTCAACTGCAGCTAATTGCTTGCATGCATGAGGAGTGGAGAAATTAACTCCAATTCAACTTGAGTCTCTAACATTCTTTGCTCACCCTTTCTTTGGATCTTCCAAACTTCAAAATGCAAAAGAAGGGACAATTTTCCCTTCTCCAGTTTTCATTCAACATAGCCAAACTGCATTTCAATCTCAACCATCGTCTTCATTCTCCACCAAACTTTCATTTTTCCATTGACTTGGCCACTTTTTCTCGTAGGGGAGAATTTCAGTCTTAAAAAACTCATCTTCAACTCACAAAATTCGAGCTGAATGAAGAACCCATCCTTTCTTCCCTTTGGACCAAAATGGAGATACCCCAAGCGTAGCCATCTGAAAAATGACCCCCAGCATGCAGAATCCATTGGACAACCAAGAATGCTCCTATATCAACATACGGTACCTTCCAAGCCCTAGTTAACGTTAATAGTGGGTAAAGACTCATTTTTTACTCTTATATAAGTGCAGTTTCAAAAGCTGCTGGACAACCACGGATCCCTCCTACATCAACAGATGGTACCTTCCAAGCCCTTGTTATTGTTCATAGTGGGTAAAGTTCCTTTTGTACTCTTTAAGAAGTACTTTCAAAAGCTAAGAACTATACATGCAGAGAGTGGTTCGCTTGTACAGTTGAGTGTAAAGTTTATAATCTGACTTAAATGACAAAATAGAAAGTAGAAATGCATTATGTAATTTTTGCTTCAAACTCACTATCTAATGATCATTAAGGCCTTCCAAATCAGGTAGAAGTTTCATTTAGAATAGAACAATGGTGGCACCATCACCAACGGTTGCAGTGACCTGTCACATATAAAGGGGTCTCTACTACTGCATGTCAGATTTAAAGGGTATTCATTCAAAATTTCGAAGAAATGAAGAAAGAAAGAAATTATTAAGTTAGATAGTGGTTTCCTTGGTAAGATTTTGAGTGTAAAGTTTATAATCTGAATCAAATGACCTAAATATAAAGTATAATTGCATCACGTACTTTTTCACTTCGAAATCACTATCTAATGATCATTAAAGCCTTCTAAATCAGTTGGAAGTTATGACCTTTTATAATAGACAAACAATCACACTATCACCCATGGTAGCAGTGACCTGTCACATATCAAAGGGTCTCTGCTACTGCAAGTCATATTTAGAGGGCATTCATTCAAAATTTTGAAGGAAGAAACAAATAAACTATATTAATGTCCACAAATGACCAAAGAAGGTCAATGGATCCCCCAAAAAAATCAGTTATACAAGAGAAGTACTACAGTAAAGACAACCTAGGTTATAAAAATTCAGTAAATGTAAGTGCTAATGAAATGTGAACGTAACAAGAGGGGGTAAACCTAAAGCATTTAAACCCCAAATCATGTGAACTACATAAAGATAGTCCATTGAGGTAAGAATCCCTCAATGTAGCATGAAGCTGATGAAGAACAAATCAGGGTCCATGACCAGAGACTATCACTGACACATTTGTCAGAAGGCTCGAATCAAAGAACCAACCACATCATCATCTATAACTGTGAAAATGCAGATGGGAGAATGCTCACAGGGGAATATCCAAGGCTGAGGGGTTGTGTTGGACAATCCTGGGAGGAGTTTGTGTGATTACCCTAGAACCTTCGGTAGCAGAAAAAATCTATTAAAGAGTGCTTACCTTTGTGACTCAGTCTGCTGGTAGGGAGAAATCCCTCGAAGCCAAAACAAAGCAGATAAGCAGAGCCTAGAGTGACAGTGAACTGAATGAGCGCCCTGGTGATAGTACGCAAAGAACATTGCCTCACTGACCTGTCCTCGCATGTGTCCAAACCGGTAGTATCCAAAACACTCAATGCCTCCAAAGTAACTGATGGAATAAAAGGAGGATGTGATCAGCCTGATAGCTCTAATGGTCCCCTGAAACGATCTACACCTGAAGGTGACAACCTCTAGAAAGAAAAAGGCCAAAAACGTCTAATTGGGATGGTGGAAGAAAGTGGGTGGAAAACTACTCGGGACTCTATAGACAATGGCACCTTACCCGGTTCTCCTCGTAGATAGGACACCTGAAAACAAAGTGCTCCTCAGTTTCCAATCCCTAAACAAGGTAGAGATGCAGATCTTGTAACCAACGGAAGAGAAAGTACAAGGCTTAAAGCACAAATTTGGTCGATACTCAATGCTACGTCTCAGAACTTTGATATTGCTGGAAAAAAATGAACAATTGGTTTTTCAAATTGTATCGTCAACTGCTTTTTAGTTCTCGTAATCAACCCGCACCTTTGTGGAAACCTAAATAAATCTTAAACAATAAATAAATAAATAACAATATTCAATCCGTCAAACTGTCAAACTTACGCTGTATTTCCAACTACTAAATATTTAATCCAAAAGTAAAATCCCTGCTCTGATACCAAATGTAGAATTCTTAAATAAAATTAAATCATAGCCAAATATATGCAATATTCATAATACAGAAGAGATAAGAGTTGCAAAAATAAAAAATACTTCTTCAAAAAAAATTAGAATCATTCTCTTTCTTCTTCTCTTGAAAATAAAGATCAATTACAATGTATTTAATAGAATTGCATGTGAACATGCTTTTCTAATTATTGAATAAAATATTTTAAATTTATCTAAATAATAATTTGCATGTAATAACAACTAAAACTAACTCTAGCCTTTCTAAGGCTATATTTTTTCTAAAAAATATATTAACTAAAAATTAACTAACTGTCTAAATTTAGCTCCACAAAAAATTATTCATGCAAACTAAATTTACACTAATAGTCTAAAAATAGAACTGAGTGAACTGCACTTCAGCATTACTTTTCAACATACTCCTCCTTGATGCTAAGCGTGCTCACAATTTGATCTCTGAGTGTCAAAAACTGATCTATTGCAATTGCTTTTATGAATATATATGTCAATTATTCTTTAGTGTTGATGTATTTCAATTCTACTATCTTCATCTGCACTAAATCTCAGATAAAATGACGCTTTAAATCAAAATGTTTTGTCTTGCTATGATGGACTGGATTCTTGGCCAATTTAACAGCACTAATATTATCACAAAAATTAACTGTGAGTTGAAATTGAATCTCTCTAATATCTTCAAGAAGTTTTCTAAGCCATAATGCTTGTGTACCTACTGAAGTGACTGCAACATACTCTGCTTCCGTAGAAGAAAGGGAAACTATACTTTGCTTCTTTGAGCTCCAAGTAATCAAACTAGAACCAAAAGAAAAACAATTCCCAGATGTTGACTTTCGGTCATCCAAACTACCTCCCCAATCAGAATCACTAAAACCAACAAGATTGAACCTTTTAGTAGTGTAGTAATGAATACCAAAATCTAGAGTGTCTTTCACATACTTCAAAATTCTCTTGGCTGCCTTCATATGTATTTCTGATGGCTCTGTCATGTACCTTGAAATAAGTGAAACTGAATAAGCAATATCAGGTCTTGTGTGAGTTAGAAACATTAAAATTTCGCCAATACTTCTATACGCTGTCTCATTAACTCTTTCAGCACCATCATCTCTATACAACACAACTCCATGAGCAACTGGAGTGAAGACTGGATTACAATCAACCATATCAATTTTCTTCAACATATCTTTAGCATACTTTGTTTGACAAATGAAAATTTTATTCTCCCTTTGATAAACCTCCATTCTTAAAAAATATTTCATAAGGCCTAAATCTTTCATCTCAAATTCATTTATCATGAAAAATTTGAATTCATCATTCATCATAGAACTGCTACCCATATTCAACAAGTCATCAACATACAAACTTACAATCAGAATATCATTAACTTCTTGTTTGTAATAAAGGGTAGGTTCACTCTTACTTCTTTGAAAGCTATTCTCTTGAAAATATCCATCAATCCTAGCATACCATGCTCTTTGTGCTTGTTTGAGGCCATGCAAAGCTTTCTTTAACTTGTAGACATGACTTTATTTTCCTTGCACTTCAAAACCTTATGGTTGTTCCATATATACTTCTTCTTTTAAGTACCCATTCAAGAAGGCACTTTTCATATCCATATGATGGATGCTATAATTCTTTTGAGCTGCTAATGAAATTAGCATTCTAATGGTCTCTTGTCTTGCTACTGGTGCAAATGTCTCTTCATAATCAATGCCATATTTTTGTGTGAAGCCTTTAGCAACTAATCTCGTCTTATGTCTTTCAACACTTCCACCACTATTACACTTAGTCTTGTAGACCCATTTGGTGCCAATCTTCTTATTGTCATGTAGAAGCTTTGTAAGCTCCCAAGTGTCATTCCTGTGAATAGAATCCATCTCTTCTTGCATTGCTTGCATCCAAACCTCATTAGTATATGCATCTTCAAAACATGATGGTTCAAAATCAGCCTTGGTAAGTAAAGCAAAATTTAGTGTCTCACCTCTTGGATTTTCTTCATGTGCTTGATTTGAACTCCTTTGATAAATGTCACTCAATCTTCTTACCTTCCTTGCAGAACTAGGACTTGAATTTGGACTTACACTTGAAATTGAACAACTAGATGAGGGGTTACTTGGTGGATTTGTAGCACTTGGAATATAAATGTTAGTGGGCTGCCCATGATCAATATCATCCATAATAACTTCATTTAAAATAGATTTTGACTTCTCCATATGGCCTTTTTGATGACCATAAACTTCCCCTTCATCAAAAATCACATCTCTTGACACAATAAGCTTATTAGTGAGAGGATTATATAACATGTAAGCCTTACTTTCCTCACTATGTCTAACAAAAATACATGACTCACTTTTGGTATCTAACTTTTGTCTCTTTTGATCAGGAACATGAACAAAGGCTAAGCAACCAAAAACTTTGAAATAATTAACATTTGAATTTTTCTCATACCAGGCTTCATACGGAGTCATCCTATCAAGTGCACTAGTGGGACTCCGATTGAGAATATATACTACTGTAGCATCTGCATCTCCCCAAAAAGAATTACTTAATCCCTTTGTTTGTAGCATGCTTCGTGCCATCTCCACCACAATACGATTCTTCCTTTCAGCTACACCATTTTGTTGAAGTGTGTATGCAATGGTGAGTTGTCTTCTAAGGCCATGCATATCAAAATAGCCTTGAAAGGCTTTTGAACAAAATTCTCCTCCATAATCAGTCCTTAAGCATTTGATTTTGCACCCTTTGTCATTTTCTACAAGGGCTCTAAACCTCTTGAATGTCTCAAGAGCTTCACCTTTGGTCTTCAAAAAATAAACCCAACACTGTCGTGAGTAATCATCAATAAAATTAATGAAACATGATGACTTACCCAAACTCTTTGTCTGCATAGGACCACAAATGTCTGAATGAACTAACTGGAGTGGATAATGAGCCCTCCATGCATTGCCTTTTAGAAATTTCTCTCTTGCATGTTTTCCTTTAACACATCCTTCACAAACTTCTTTGTGCTCTTCAACATTAGGTAAACCAAAAACTAATGCTTTTGATGTTAGAATCTTCAAACTATGAAAATTTAAATGCCCATACCTGAGATGCCACAACCAACTTGTATCCTCATATGCCTTATTGATAAGGTTCTTGTTATGTTCAACAAACTTCAATGGAAACATCCTATTTTTTGTCATAGGTACAACTGTTACCACCCTATTTCCTTGATTCTTATAATAAATTATACATTGTTGATTTTCAAATACAACTTTATAATTCTTCTCACATAATTGTCCAACACTCAACAAATTATGTTTTAAATTTGGAGTGTAATAAATGTCTTTAACACTCTTCATACCTTCTTTTGTATGGACTTCCATAGCTCCTTTTGCAACAACCTCCAATGATTTGTCATCACCAAGTTTGATCTTGGATTTAAAAAATTTATCCATTATAGAAAAAAGTTTTTCATTCCCTGACATGTGGTTAGAACATCCCGAATCTAAATACCAAACATCTTTAGAAATATTTTCAGCTTTGTCATAAGATAAAAATAAATTATCTGGAGGATTCTCATCACCTTCTTGAGCATAATGAATGTTTTTACCATTATTATTTTCTTTTAATCTTCACTCATAATTAAAGTGGTCATACTTGTTACAATGATAACACTGGATATTTCTTTTATCAAATCAGCCTCTACCTATTCCTCTTAAACCACCTCTTCTTCGAAAACCACATCTGTCTCTATTCCTCTTGAGTAATTTTGATTTTGACCTCTACCTTGACCTTGATTACTTTTAATGCTATTATTGGCATATTCATTTTTTGTTATTTGTAATTTGGAAGAAAAAGCTTTCTCATCACTTTCTCCAAATGAATCTCTCAATCTTTCTTCATGAGACATCAAAGATCCAACTAGATGATCAAATTGAAGGGTAGACAAATTCTTGCTTTCTTCTATGATTATGGCAACATGGTTCCACCTTGGTGTGAGAGTCATCAACACATTTTTTATCACAACCTCGTTGTTTACAATTTCACCAAGTGTAGCCATCTTATTGACAACATCTTTTACTCTGACACAACAAGTACTTACACTTTTAGCTTCTTGCATCTTTAAATTATCAAATTCTCTCTTCAATGTCTGTAACTTGACAACTTTGACTTGATCACTACCTTGGTAAGCTTCTTTTAGAGTCTTCCAAGCATCCTCTGCTGTTTTTGCTCTTGCAATTCGCGAAAATAGGCTCTTATCTAGAGCTATTTGAATATGAAATAAGGCTTGAGCATTCTTCTTCTTACCCTCCTTCGTTGTTTTATCATTTGTTGTGAGGGCATTCCAATCAGCTAACTCTGCATAACCTGATTCAATAATCTCCCACAAATATTTTCCTATCAAAAAAGTCATCATTTTGATCCACCAATAATCACTCATTTCCATCAAATTCTGGAATTGGCAAAGAGTTAGAATTTGACATGATAAATTTTTTGGCAAAATTCCAACTACTAAATCTTTAACCCAAAAGAAAAATCCCTGCTCTAATACCAAATGTAGAATTTTTAAATAAAATTAAATCATAGCCAAATATATGCAATATTCATAATACGGAAGAGATAAGAGTTGCAAAAATTAAAAAATACTTCTTCTTCAAAAAATTGGAATCATTCTCCTTCTTCTTCTCTTGAAAATAAAGATCAATTACAATGTATTTGATAGAATTACATGTGAACATGCTTTTCTAATTATTGAATAAAATATTTTAAATTTATCTAAATAATAATTTGCATGTAATAGCAACTAAAACTAACTCTAGCCTTTCTAAAGCTTTATTTTTCCTAAAAAAATATATTAACTAAAAATTAACTATCTAAATTTAGCTCCACAAAAAACTGTTTATGCAAACTAAATTTACACTAATAGTCTAAAAATAAAATTGAGTGACTGCACTTCAGCATCACTTTTCAACAGAAAGTGGGTGGAAAACTACTTGTGACTCTATAGACAATGGCACCTTCCCTGGATCTCCTTGTAGATAGGACACCTGAAAACAAAGTGCTCCTCAGTTTC
This sequence comes from Torreya grandis, assembly GCA_037957365.1. Classification (NCBI taxonomy): domain Eukaryota; kingdom Viridiplantae; phylum Streptophyta; class Pinopsida; order Cupressales; family Taxaceae; genus Torreya; species Torreya grandis. Next base: position 980,057 of record JARHVA010003752.1, on the reverse strand, counting down.
CAATCCCTAAACAAGGTAGAGATGGCAGATCTTGTAACCAAGGGAAGAGAAAGTACAAGGCTTAAAGCACAAATTTGGTCGATACTCAATGCTACGTCTCATAACTTTGATATTGCTGGAAAAAAAATGAACAATTGGTTTTTCAAATTGTATCGTCAACTGCTTTTTAGTTCTCAAGTAGTAATCAACCCCGCACCTTTGTGGAAACCTAAATAAATCTTAAACAATAAATAAATAAATAACAATATTCAAATCCTTCAAACTTAAGCTGTATTTCCAACAAGAAACAAAAACGTATTTGGTAGTGCCTTATCAACAAATCGGCAATGTTTTCAAGGTCTCCTGGGGATGTGATAACGGAAGCTTCAGAAGGAAGACAATTGATGCAAGGAGGAAATAGATCATCTATATTGAAATAAAAAAATGTTTCAAAGCTCTCTTATAATATATTTCAAAGGCCCGTTATACTAGTACGTTGGATTCTTATAATTTATGGGGGAAAAAAATAACCTGTTCCTTGGCAGAACACCCAAGAACATGCTAACATTGTAGTCTAGAGTCGGCACAAGGCTTTACACAACATTATGCAATCATATGCAATGAATAACTATTCCCGTCAACATATATCAAGGAACAGAAATTAAGACTACTTAACCATTCAAATGTGAAGTTACATCATAAAGAAACGTAACAAGAAAATTATGCATTGTAACATTCACAGGTCCGTAACACATGGAAATAAAACTTAATGAAGCTTTTCCATTATCTTATGGTAGTGAAGTTATCGCAAATTTGGATATAATTTATAATGTGTTTCGAACCACTTTATAGAGAGTGGCTTTTCATCTTCCTAAATGACTTTTTAGGTTCCGAGGCGACTGCTTGTATTATTATACAAATCGAATTACGTGCACGGCCATGCTTCTGTTGATATTCCTATCTTTCTTATAATTGACTCAAACTACTGTCAACCGACACACATTCATCTTTTTGTCTTCTTCATTACACCAGGAAATTACATGACTTGACGTATACAAAACTTTTACATTAAACATACAAAATGCTTTAGCATTCACACCTATTGTGCCTCTCATAGTCTCGTAGGCTTATAATTTTGTCTCATCCCAAGAAAAAATATTATGGCAACTGAATCAGACTAGAGGTTGGCTTCCTTCGCAATCACTTTGAACATATCTCAAACAAAACTTGAAGATGTCTAAATAAATGTCTTTTTCATTTTATTTTTTTTTTTTTTTTTTTGACAAAGTTAGCAAAACTGGGAATTGATCTTTTGCATTCCCATCAAAACTTTCATCACAGTTCCATGAGTGTTATCATTTACAAGTTTTCATCTCTCATGAACTATCCAGCTGCCTTTTTGAGTTTTCAACTAAGTAACATATCCTTTACAAGATTTCAATAAACTGGGACAACTAAAAGGATGCCTTTTATAGGTTTGTAACTTTGCTCGCAAAGACTTTGGACTTCAATAGTTTTCAAAATTGCAAAATTGAACAAAGATATGCAACTTACTTTGGTGGTTGTGGAAGTGGTACCTAAACCATCTCATTCCCCTGCTAAGCAAATATTTTCGGCACTTTTTGAGCATGCACTGCAAAAACGTTCCTTGCGTTGTTGCAAGAAACGCAACGACCTCTCGATGTTTCGCGTTCTAACATGATAATAGCCATCACTTAATGACTGAACGTCGTTTATGTTTTCGCCCAGGTCAACAACGCAGAACCGCGACAGTAAAAATTCAAATACAATCAAAATACTGATAGATCAAACTAAGCATAAAAAATAAAATATAAAAACAGAGAGACTGAGATTGCTACAGCAAATCTAGAAAACAAGAATTTTTATTATTTTCTTGATCTTTCAATGCTGCGCCCTTAGGGTCTTTAAATAGAATATGAAAGCAAAAATTAACTGAAACTAAACTGATTGCTTAACTGATCCTTAACTAATCTTCTAATTGTTTGAAAGAACTGACTGTTAACTGCTTAAACTAACTGATCTCTAACTGTCAGTTAATTAACTGAATGTTAACTCCTACATGCATGAGAACTGAGGTGGAGTTGGTAGTTAAGTTGTGGATGGAGAAATTATCTCTAGCTGATCTTCAGCTTCTAACACTCCCCCTTAATTTCTACCACTAACAACTTCAGCATTTACAATGCCTAAATTTTGTCTTAAATAATCAAAGGTCTCCTTTGCTAATGCCTTTGTGAATATATCTGCCAATTGATCTTCAGATCTGCAGAAGTCCATATGGATTTCTCCATTGTTTACTAACTCTCTGATAAAGTGAAATCTTATATCAATGTGCTTGCTCCTCTTATGAAAAACATGATTTTTTGATAATGCAATTGCTGATTTGTTGTAACAAAAGATTGGTGTTGACTCCTTCTGTGCTTGTAACAAATCTTTCAATATTCTCCTCATCCAAGTTGCTTGACATGATGCTGATGTGGTTGCTACATACTCTGCTTCAGTTGATGAAAGTGTCACTATAGGTTGCTTTTTGGATGCCCATGTGACCACACCTGTGCCTAAAAGAAAGGCATGTCCAGAAGTACTCTTCTGTCATCAATGCTACCTGCAAAATCACTATTTTTAAAACCAATCAAACTAAAATCGTTAGTTGTGGAATATAAAATTCCATAGTATGTAGTTCTTGCCACATATCTCAATATCCTCTTTCCAACTTGCCAATGTGAGTCTTTTGGTGACTCCATGAATCTTGAGATTAAACTGACCCCATACATGATGTCTGGTCTTGTAGCTGTAAGATACATCAAACTGCCAACTAGTCTTTTGAATGTTGTAGAATCAACATTAGACCCTTTGTCTTCTTTGCTAAGTTTGGTCCCTATAGCAACTGGTGTAGGTGTTGGTTTACAGTTTAGCATCTTAAATCTCCTTAACACATCCTTTGCATATTTAGTTTGACAAATAAAAATTCTTTTTTTTTATTATACAACTTCTATGCCCAAAAAGTACTTCATTAATCCCAAATCTGTCATTTCAAATTCTTTCTTCATTGCAGATTTAAATGTGTCTATAGACAAATTTCCAGTGAAAATCAAATCATCAACATACAAACACACAATCAAAATCTGACCTTATTTGTTGAATTTTGTGTACAAAGTAGGCTCACTATTGCTTCTGTTGAATCCATTATTTTTCATATATGAATCAATCCTGCTATACCATGCTCTTGGTGCTTGCTTGAGACCATGAAGGGCCTTCTTCAATCTGTAGACTTTTTCTTCATGTCCTTGCACTTTATAACCTGGTGGTTGTTTCACATACACTTTTTCATCTAGGAAACCATTCAAAAAAACTGATTTTACATCCATTTGATATACATACCAATTATTTTGAGTAGCTATTGATAAAACCATTTTAACAGTATCCAGTCTAACAACTGGAGCAAATGTTTCATTATAGTCAACTCCATGTTCTTGTGCAAAACCTTTTGCTACTAACCTTGCCTTGTGTTTTTCAACATTTCCATCTGCATCAAATTTAGTCTTATAAACCCATTTGACTCCTATACAATCCTTACCTTTAGGTAGATTAGTTAGATCCCATGTTTGATTTCTTTCAATGGCATTCATTTTTTCATCCATTGCTTTTATCCAATGTTCCTCATTAACTGCTTCTTCATAATACATAGGATCATGAGTGAAAAGAGCAAAATTTGAAACCAAATCTAATTTCTCTTCTTCTTGATTATAAATTCCATTCAAGTTTCTCATTTTCTTACTTTTAATTCTTGATCTTAAAGTGGCAAGAGTTGGATTTGATTCATCACTTACTTGTGAATTTGGAGTGGGGTGGCATGCATGACTAGATGATTCACCTTGTTCATACCTCCTAGGTGTTCTTATTGGAGTGCTTGTCCCTGCTTGTGGAGAGGATTGATCACCTTGAAAATTTTTTTCTTCAGATTCTTTTTCATTCTATGGAATTGGTGCTCCAATTGTGATGGTGTTACCATCCCATGCTTCTTCTTCTTTAAATTCAACATCTCTGCTAATAATCACTTGCTTTGAAATAGGGTTATACAACTTATAAGCCTTTGATTCTTCACTATAGCCAATAAAAATGCATTTCTCACCTTTATCATCAATTTTTCTTCTCAATTTAGATGGTATAGGAGAATATGCAATACAACCAAAAATTTTGAGATGATGTACACTATGTTTCTTACCACCCCATGCTTCTTGTGGAATTTGATCTCTGACACTCTTTGTTGGGCTTCTATTCAGAATATACACTGCACATGCTATTGCTTCTGCCCAATATTCATTTGACAAGTGTTTGGCCTTCAACATGCTTCTAGCCATCTCCATGATTGTTCTATTCTTTCTTTCTGCTACACCATTTTGCTGTGGTGTGTACCTTGTAGTCAATTGTCTTTTAATGCCATGATACCTGCAAAAATCTTGAAATTCATTAGACATATATTCACCTCCTCTATCTGATCTAAGTACCTTGATGTAACGGCCACTCTGATTTTCAACCATTGCCTTGAATTCTTTAAACTTTCCAAAGGCTTTAGACTTATTTTTGAGAAAATATATCCACGTCTTTCTGCTAAAGTCATCAATGAAGGTTAGAAAATAAGTACTACCTCCAAATGATGGAGTTTGCATTGGTCCACATAAATCACTAGGGACTAGCTCCAATATTACCTTTGCTCTATATGAGGCTCCTACTGGAAAGCTCTATCTATGTTGTTTTACCAGAATACAACTGTCACATGAACTTCCTGGCTTTTCTATTGGTGGTAATCCCTTCACCATATTTTTTTTCTATAACAAATTCAAACCTCCAAAATGTAAATGTCCATACCTTAAGTGCCATAGCCATGATTGGTCTAGCTACATGGTTTTGAAGTGGGCTTCCTCTTCTCCTTGGATGCACTGAATTCGAAGAGGGAACATCCGATTCTTGGTCATCTCCACTTTTCCTATCAACCTGTCACTTGGAAACTTGTCCAGTATTGTGTAAACATTATCCATAAAAGATACTCTGTAACCTTTCTGTACTAACTGTCCAATGCTCATAAGATTATGCTTTAATCCAGGTACAAAATAAACATCAGGTATAAACCTTCTTTCACCATTTTTTTCCAAAACATTTATTACTCCTTTACCCATTACATCTACTTTGATATCATTTCCTAATTTCACTTCAGATCTTACAGAATCATCAAGACTAGCAAAAAATTCTTTATTCCCTATCATATGATTACTGCATCCACTATCTAAGAACCAAATATCTCTAGCCTTTTTTTGAGTAACATGACAAGTGAGAAATAAGCTAGATTCACCTGGATTAGAACTAGATTCACTTGTGTAATTAGCATTCTGCTTGTCCACATATCCTTGTTTCCTTCTGCAGTCACTTGCATAATGTCCATATTTCTTGCAGTAATAACATTGAATATTAGATTTATCAAACCTCTGTGAACTTTGTTGGAAGTGATTGTTGCCACATCCTCTATTGTTGTAGTTTTGATTACTGTTTTCACCTTGATCTGGATTGTTTCTTCCAGTTCTGCCTCTGCCTCTTCCTCTGAAGTTTGACCTTGCTCTTCCTCTTCCTCTGCCAAATGATACCTATGACTTGAAAGCATTCTCAAGAGAAGTATTGTTATTCATATTCATTCTGAATTCATGTGTTAACAAAGAACCCATTAATTCATCTACTGATAACTGTTCCAAATCCTTGGTTTCTTCAATAGCTACAACTATTGCATTAAATTTACTGGGTAAAATTTTGATTATTTTTTCTATGATCTTCTGATCCGTGATAGTTTCTCCATTAGATATAATTTGATTCACTATATTCAACACTTGACCCATAAACTGGTATATTGAATCTGAATCATTCATTTGCAAATTTTCAAAACTTCTCCTAAGAGATTGCAATTTAGCAATTTTTACCTTTGTATTACCTTTATAGGTAGTCTCCAATATTTTCCATGCCGATCTGGATCTCGTTGTTGCTTCTACTCTGGAAAAAATTGATTCATCCAGACCCTGTTAGATTATAAATGAAGCTTTTGCATTTTTTTCGTATTCTCCTTAAGCTTGTCTTTTTGTGCTTGAGTTAATGCCAGATGGGCTGCCTCGTCCTGCGGTTCTACAAAACCATTTTCTACTAGACCCAAACTTCTTGTGAGCAAAACAATGTTTTCATCTTAATTGCCCAAAAATCGTAATTCTTACCATTAAAAATGGGAATTTGAGGCTAAAAAATACTGTTATTCATGTCCATGTCTCACGCTGAAGCGATTAAATCAACAGCAGCTGCAAGGAGGATTGAAGCACACTTCTTCGTTGTGCTTCTTCCACGATCTGACTTTGAAATAATAATATTTTTTTTACTACGGGCTCTAGAGCGAACAATTCTTAGAGCCCTTCTCGGTATTCAAGTGAACTTCAGCGGTCTGGTCCGTGCTTTCTATTCTTCACTAGCAATTGCAGAAAGAAACAAAAGAAATAACAATAAACAAAAAAACTTTCCTTAGTCTTTCTTTCCAATGGACCGGCATTGTTCTTTAGGCTTCTATTGTTTTATCTTCTGCTGTGCGTTGACTTCTTTCAACCTTCTTCTTGTTTTTGGCATCGCTGATTCCAGTCTTTGGCAAGTTCACGCTCCTTTTTCAACTTGCGCGATTTTTGTGGACTGTTGTTGTGATTTCTCCTTTGGCAGTGGCTTCTCTCCTTTGGCAGCGTGCAGGGTCAAACGCCTTCTTCTAACCAGTCGATTCTGCTGGCTTTTTCTTCTGCGCTTTCACCAAACTGCTGGCTGCATTCTCCACTCGGTGATCTGCCTGGGTTATGACCTCCTTTCTTGCAGACTGCGCTTCTTCTTTGATTGTGCCCTGCCTGAGCACTTCCTTCACTGCTGCGCGCTCTCTTCCTTGACTCTCCCTACTGGATTTTTTTTTTGTTTTGTTGCGCTCCCAACCTGGCGCTTCACCTTAGACTTCCTTCTTGCTGGGCGTTGACTGCTAACAGCTCGTTGGCTCTAATACCAATTTGATAGATCAAACTAAGCATAAAAAATAGAATATAAAAATAGAGAGACTGAGATTGCTACAACAAATCTAAAAAACAAGAATTTTTAGTATTTTCTTGATCTTTCTTTTTCTATTATTACAATGTTGCGCCCTTAGGGTCTTTAAATAGAATATGAAAGCAAAAATTCACTGAAACTAAACTAATTGCTTAACTGATCCTTAACTAATCTTCTAACTGTTTGAAAGAACTGACTATTAACTGCTTAAACTAATTGATCTCTAACTGTCAGTTAACTAACTGAATGTTAACTCCTGCATGCATGAGAACTGAGGTGGAGCTGGTAGTTAAGTTGTGGGTGGAGAAATTATCTCCAACTGATCTTCAGTTTCTAACAAATACCACGCATTTAAATACTTAGAAAGAAAAGTCAAGGAAATAGAATCACTAGAAATACTTCAGTTTTGAATGTTGTAAAGCTTATAGAGGAACAACTAAGCTATTTTATAAGAGGAACAACTAAATTATTTCAATTAAATTTGATTTTATGCAAGACATATAGTGTATATGTTTTTATTATAAACACTATTACAATCATTAGATAATAAGTAAGAATGAAAATATTTGAAGTAGATTTATTTTTCCAAAATTATATCAACTATTTATTATTTTTAATTCATATTTAAATGTTTTAGCTATGTTTATAGTTGAGTTTTAATGATTTTAATAATAAAACTTATATATATATACTTAAATCCATTTCTTATGTGCAACCTCTCCCAATCCCATTTCTCGTCAAGTTTTCGTTTTCATCACGTTTCTTCATTTCTCATTTCTTGCAACATGAGTTCCTTGTAATATTATCCTTGAATTCATACAAAGCTCTACAGTTTTTATCATCATAATGGGAGTTCAAAAAAAAAAATACAAAACATTCCTTGGGGATGCCTTGTATATCTCCAACAAATAAAATTTAGACGTATGGTGTCCCCATATTTTACAAATGTTACGATATTCCTTCATGGGAACCCAATGGTCTATATCCAATTATCTTGGGACACTCATTTCTATGATGCCTCTCTTACTGGCATTTGCTACACCGCACCGTTACTTTATGATTTTTGTTATCCTACATTTCATCAATTCTCTTCAGTACCAAGTCCATCTTTGCCTGTCTCTTATTGGTTGAGGAACCCTCGCCCCAATCTTCAATCTTTTCTACTCTTATCGTTGCAGCTACAACTTCAGCATTTTTAAAGAATTGTCTATGGGCTAGGGCAAATCTAATTCAAGTACGTAGTCCTTCGACAAACGATGCATCTTTATCCTTCTCATCAAATTTCAAACTCATTATGTTCATCACCTCTGAAAACCTTTTATCATAATCTAGCATAGGTTTTCCTAGCTTTTGCGTTATCTCCTTCAAGTCCTATATAGCATGGCTTTCAGATTTACGTTTTTTGAAAAAAAAATTTAACTTGATTTGTCCCTACATCAGAGTAAGCGTCTCCTCTTCAAATTTACAGGTATTCTAAAGCTCGTTTGCTCAAGGCTCCTACCAGATCTCACAAATTTTTATTATCCTCCTTTGGCCCTTTCAACTCCCACTTCATATCACATGTCAAAAGGTAGTTCTATAGATCTATAGACCCATCATATGGAGCCGATGTCAAAAACTCTTCTAATAGATGTTGGCAAGATTCTTCATCAAAGTTAGATAAACATTCTCATATACTACGGAAGCCCCAAACATTCTGTGGGGACAACAATGGACACATATAGACAGTATAGAGCATTGGCATTCAGGGACCTGCGTGGCACTGCACAGAGCTTCACAACATCTTCCATGCATCTGGATGAAAAATGGACATGCCCAAAAGACATGTCCTTTGATATTATATTGTATTGAGGCATTGTACATGTCACGGAAATGTATTTGGTAGTACACTGTTAGTAGTATATTTGGCAGTACATTTGGTAGCATATTGAAAGTTGTAATAAGACGGATAATTAGTACATTCTACCAGTTACAAAGGGATACCAAGGAGTGAAGGGTTGTGACCATTGCCTTTGGAAAGCTCTATAAGATTGTAAACTAGTGGTGGAAGATATAATATGAAGGAGGGAGATAGATGAGAAGAGAAGTATATGAAACCATACGAGAAAAGAGAATAGAGAATAAGTAGTCATAGAGAGACATGGAGCATGGTGGAATGTAAAAGATTTTTATATTGAATAAAAAGGGGGTTTGATTAGGAAATATATGTGTTCAGTTTATGGAGATGTTATGATGGAATCGAGTACCCCCTTCTTTTATTTATTGAGTAGATTACAGTAATATGTGTATGTGCATCTGTTTATTCTCCTTTTCATAGTATCAGATGTAACTAAGGTCCATGAACCTTCTAAATCAGTGTACAACATCCGATTTATGTCAACAATGGAATTGATAGTAATGACATATTTTCTTGTGGTTTTGTTGCACTTTGAGCTTCCAAATTTTCATGTGTGTCTTCTTGCTCCATCAAATTCAAATAATTTAGTAGCACACTGAAGTTCACTGAAGTTATCTACTCCTCTATCCAATGCTTCTACCATATCTCCTATATAGCTCCAATTATCCCATCATGGTACAAACTCATGAATTATGTACACAAATTTCTTCTCGCCTATTGTTGTCTTAATTCGAATTCAAAAGGCTAGAATTTCAAATCAAAATCCTGGACTCTTCACTAGAACTTCCTTTCTTATCCTCAATTTCATGGGATTTTAAAGACTACTTACTTCCTAGTTGGACTCTTCACTAGACCTCTCTTTCTGCCCCTCAGCTTCATGTGACTCTATTTCTTCACCATCAACTTGAAGATGTTGTGACCCACTACTATTATCTCTATCTACTAACTCTTCCTCATGATCTCTTGGTCTTCTACGGAGGCTTCGAACTCTTCCCTTAATATTGTAGCCTCAATATCTTCAAATTGTTTCCCTACCAACACTTCATCTTATTTATCCCTTGTCATCTACCTTCTTGGAGGTACCTTCTCTTTCTTTTTAACCTTTTCCTTATCCTTCGAATCTACCCCTCTTCTACTAGCAACTTTCTTTAGCTTCACAATCTCCTAAAGCTTTTGAGTCTATGTGCTCAACTCTCTAATATCTACACAACTCCATCTACTTTTGTGGTTATCGAGTTTGTGGGCTTTTACTTTCCTCGGCCAACTATGATGATTCATCTTCCCCCTCATCCATTCACCATGATTTCACATTCGCCTCCCCATCCGCCTTGCCCCTCCCCCGCCCCAACAAACTTAAGAAAGAAGTACCATTGGGAAGAGGTACTAGAGGAGGAGGTAGAACATTAAGGTTTTTTGGTTTATGGGATTTTGTTTTCCTTATCCAAATACGAGGAAGAGGGACCACAACTTTCTCAATCACCAACATTTTCACAAGCAAAGTAATGGTAATTTCCACCAAAACCTCAAAGTATAAAAAAATCAAATGCTCTATAAAAATACATATAACGAGATACAACATATTCATATACATACTCCTCAATCATCGAATCAATTAAGTGGTCAACTACTCTAGTGCACTTGGTATCCAAATTCTTTGGAAGCTCAACTTTCTCCTTAGTCCATACAAATGGCTAATCATTTCTAGATCATAAACAATAGTGCTCCAATCATGCTAGACACTACTCATTTCTCTATAAACTCATACCAAAATATCTCCATGAATAGTACTAGAAATTAATGTTCACACTGAAATTCCAAACCTCGATGCTTCTTTCCTAGCAAATTACCTTATCTTTTCTTTTGACCATCCCTCAGGCTCGTGTTGGTTGGGAAACCATCTCAGCATATACATTGGAGGTTGTGATACAAACCATCAACAGAACCATTGTTAGCATATTTTATCATGTTCCCTTTTCAAAATAATTAATAATCTAATAATAATTAATTAAGTCATCCAAAAAGATACTTTAAGTTATGACTTTGGAAAATGGCATTTGTTAATTATTATTGAGTGGGGTCAAAAGCAATTAATATATGCATGGCCAAAAATAATTAATATTCATTAAATGAAAAAAGAGGAATATTAAATTAAAAAATAGTTATAATTACTTTAAGGTTTGGATGAATTTAAAAGTGAATCTTATATAAGGACAAACAGGGTAATGAATATGATTATTGATTATTCAACTTTTGACAATTCATGACTGAATTCCAAATTTATTCTACTTCTGTTTGAGGATGAAAACCCTTTTTGCAGCCAAACCATAGGATGAAACCCCTCTAGTTTTCTAAGGTAGCTTCATCCAGGATTACACGTGTGACACACAATCAGTGAATCGACTCAGGGGCAACGCTGAGGGTTTGGGAGCTTGTTACCACCTACAGTGATCCTCCAAAAAAAAGAATTTTATAGATTTGAGTAGGTTTTGTAATATTTATGTGGAAAAACTCAATTTCATACTTATTATATTATTTGATTTCATCAAGCTTTGCATAGCAATTTACTTGGACAACATATGAGCATTTGAATTTGAATTATTTTATCATAACTTTTGAATGAAACTTCAAGATTGAATTTTATGCAATAAATTAATCATATATTGCTGGGGTTCATCTTCTGTTTGAAAATTTAATATTTGTTTGAAAGGGATATATATTATTGTGCTTCACCTATTATATTGGGACATGCATGAGTAGGAATTGCAATGAAAAGATTTCTTCATGAGGGTTTTGATTTTTTATTACTCAAGGTTTCTAGTGTTAAATTTATTTATTCTAAGGGAAATGTATTTCTTCTGAGGGAAATGTATTTCTTGTAAGGGAAATCTTAATTATTTTATAAGGGTTTTATGAGAAATCAAGAATTATTAATATTTACCCAAAAAGGGATATTTCAATGGTATCAGAGCTTGTATCTAGCCAACTTGTGGGAAAGATTTATTTTGCAGCTTCTACTTCATACAAGGCAGTGACAAAGAACCACGATATCACCAAAGAGAAAGGAAGAAGGGTCTAGCATAGCCAGATGAATGTTTAGGATAACCAAATATAGAATCACTTGCAGGGAAAGAAGAGGAAGCCATGTGTAATAGAGATCTAGAGGATGTTCATTTTGAGAGGCTTGTACAAGGCCAAGAACAGTTAGTTGACATGATGGCTTAGCTGGTCCAGACTATGTAGAATAACAGTATACATAGGCCTCACAATGGTGAAGGTAGTTCTTCAGGGGCTAATAATCAGCCCATTTAGAGGACAATCATAATCTCTATTGCCAGGGCTTTCCAACCTACCTTTGTTCTTAGGGAAGAGGCAGTGCCAGAAGTGGAATTACAACCACCAATAGGTGATGACATTGCAACTGGTTATAGGGAATGCAGTGCCCTACCAGATGAAATTAGGGAGGCTATCTCTCTCACTAACTTCATGAATTTGAATAAAAATAGGGGTTGTCAAATAGTTGACACAAGGCCACCAAGAAATCAAAGGGATCTCCAACAAGCAATAGGGAAGATTATTCTTCCAAGTTATGATGGCTTCGGTAAGTGTTCAGCACATTTTTGGATTCATAAATTAGATACATTTTCAACATTGAGGCCAATGATGGAAGAGGAAGCCATCAACTTTTCCACCCTTTATTTGGAAGGTGTAGCACATGAGTGGTGATACCATGGATTGATCACACAAGGGTGCAATCACATCCACTCATACATGGAGTTTAGTATTAGGTTAATAGAGAGGTTTGATAGAGTTGATCTGAAAATCTATTTTTGGGAGTTAGCTCAACTCAAACAAACCAATTCAATAGATGACTATGTTTCTAATTTTTTAAAGCTCTCAATTACGGTGCCTGATGTGATAGAAAGGAGACTTGTTGTTTTTTTTGTTGAAGGTTTAGCTAAACAACTCAAGGGTTTGGTGAAAGCTTTCAACCCTATTTTTGGGAGTTAGCTCAACTCAAACAAACCAATTCAATAGATGACTATGTTTCTAATTTTTTAAAGCTCTCAATTACGGTACCTGATGTGATAGAAAGGAGACTTGTTGTTTTTTTTGTTGAAGGTTTAGCTAAACAACTCAAGGGTTTGGTGAAAGCTTTCAACCCTATTTCTCTTCAAGAAGCCATAAAAAAGGCTTTAGACTTGGATACATTAGCACCTAAAGGTAAAATTCTGCCCTATGAACAACCAAGAACAACATCTTATGGGCAGTAAAGGATAACATCTTATGGGCAGCCAAGGACAACATCTTATGGGCAGCCAATAACATCAGTTTTTTAGCAACAAAATAAGCCATTTTAGCAAGGGGTTTCTCTCCAAAAAGAGCTATCACAGAAGCCATGTATTGAGATAAAAACATAAAATGAACTCAGAAGAAAAAAACATGTGCTTCACATGCAAGGATCCATGGGAACCAGGTCATAGGTGTCTTCCAAAAGGAAAGGTTCACTACATTGAGGTTATATCTAATGATGAGTTAGAAGAAGGACTAGAACCTAAAAGAGGAGACAAGGATAGTTCAGGGAGCACCTTTGCCACACTTATTATATCAAGCACCTATGTTGCACTTTCTAGTACACCTTGGTATTACCCTTTCAGGTTTCATGGAGTTATACAGGGACATAAACTCACAATTTTGATTGATAGTGGTGCAACCCACAACTTAATTGATGAGGATTTAATATCTCAAAGAGGGTTGAAATCAGAAATTTTCTAAGGCTTCAATGTGAGTGCAGCTGGTGGATCTACTATTCCTTGCACCAAAAAGATTCAGCAGTTGAACATCACACTTGATAATCACAAGGTGTGTGATGACTTCTATGTTGTGAGGATAGGAGAAACGAGTTTGGTTTTAGGGGTGCAGTGGTTACATTTCCTTGGAGAATTTACATATAATTATCAGACCTTGGAGCTAAAATATGAATCTGATGGAAAAAAGGTGGTACTTCATGGTATGGCCAATGGAGCCCCTATAGTTGTTACAGCAAACAGAATAGAGGGTGTCAGTGTCATTATTGGTAGTACTCTCTCTAGATCACAGCTCATTCATAATTCTAATATTATGGATTCACTCATAGAGTTTGTTGAATAAGCACCAATAGGTTCAGGGCTTCCAATTCCTAATTGTATCAGAGTTGTACAACAAAAGCCATCTACATTACTAGGAGGAATGGTAGAAACAACAGCATTTCTTGATGACAAGCAATTTTGAGAAGGGCCAAATGTCATGTCCCCTTTTCAAAATAATTAATAATCTAATAATAATTAATTAAGTCATCCCAAAAAGTATTTTAAGTTATAACTTTGGAAAATGACACTTATTAATTATTATTGAATGGGGCCAAAAGTAATTAATACATACATGGCCAAAAGTAATTAATATTCATTAATTGGAAAAAGATGAATATTGGTAGAAACAACAAGATTGGTTTGGGATCCTAATATTTCCAAGGCAATTCAGGCATTTCTTGAGGACAAGCAATTTTGAGAAGCGCTGAATGTCGTGTCCCCTTTTCAAAATAATTAATAATCTAATAATAATTAATTAAGTCATCCAAAAAGGTATTTTAAGTTATAACTTTGGAAAATGACACTTATCAATTATTATTAAGTGAGGCCAAAAGTAACTAATACATACATGGCCAAAAGTAATTAATATTTATTAATTGAAAAAAGATGAATATTAAATTAAAAAGTAATTATAATTACTTTAGGGTTTGGATGAATTGAAAAGTGAATCTTAAATAAGGACAAATAGGGCAATGAATATGATTATTGATTATTCAACTTTTAACAATTCACAATTGAATTTCAAATTTATTCAACTTCTATTTGAGGATGGAAACCCTCTTTGCAGCCAAACCAGAGGATGAAACCCCTCTAGTTTTCTAAGGTAGATTCATCCAAGAGTCATACATGCAACACATAATCAATGAACTGATTCAAGAGCTACACTAAGGGTTTGGGAGCTTGTTGAGACCTACAACAGTCCAACATTAAAATTGAAAAAAAAAACTTCATAGATTTGAGCAGGTTTTGTAATATTTATGTGGAAAAACTAAGTTTCATACTTATTATATTATTTGATTCCGTCAAGCTTTTCATAAGAATTTACTTGGACAGGATATGATCATTTGAATTATTTTACCATAACTTTTGAATGGAACTTCAAGATTGAATTGTATGCAATAAATTAATCATCTATTTTTGGGGTTCATCTTCTGTTTGAAAAGTCATTATTTGTTTGAAAGGGATATATATTATTGTGCTTCACCTATTATATTAGGACATGCACAAGTAGGAATTGCAATGAAAAGATTTCTTCATAAGGGTTTTGTATATATTGGGACATGCACGAGCAAGAATAGCAATGAAAAGATTTCTTCATAAGGGTTTTGATTTTTTATTACCCAAGGGTTCTAGTGTTAATTTATTTCTTCTAAGGGTAATTTATTTCTTCTAAGGGAAATGTTAGTTATTTTATAAGGGTTTTACAGGAAATCTAGAATTGTTAATATTTATTCAAAAAGGGATATTTCATATTTCTTGATAGAAAACCCAAGGACATTCTAACATTGTAGACCAAGTTCAGTATAAGGCTTTAAGCAAACTTATGTTGTCATACGAAGTGAATAACCATTCTAGTCAACATATATCAAAGAATGGATATTAAGGAAACTTAGCCACTCAAATACAAATTCACATCATAAATAAATGTAACAAGGAAATTATGCTCGATAACATTCACAAGTCCATAACAAAAAATAAAACTAAATGAAGTCTTTCCATTATCTTATGGCAGTGAAGTTATCGCAGATGCAGAGAGATTTTACAATGTCTCTTGAAGCACTTTATAGAGAGTGGCTTTACATCTTTCTTGATGATTTCTTACATTCTTGTGTGATTATTCCTATCCTTTTGATGTAGTCATTAAAAGTTAGCTTCTCTTCACATTCCTACCTTTCTTCTAACTAACTAAAAAACTACTTACATTCGATGCATATACATCTTTTGTCTTTTTCATTACACCTATAAATTACATTTGACTCAATGTATACAAATATTTTACAAATAAACATGAAAAATTCTTACTCTGATTACACCTATTCTACCTCTAACAATGAACTGATTATTTTCCAATTACATAAAGATAAGTCAAGGGTTGAAGTATTCAATTAGATGAAAACACAAAATTTGATCTAAGTTTTTGTTCAATTGACAACTAATGTACTGAATAAACTATCAATTAAAACTAATCCTTTTTCCCCATCTGGTGCATTGAGTGTATAGCTTCTTGAGAAAGTACAATGCCATCAACAATTTGGCATCCCTGCACAAATCCTCCTTGTTCAAGGGAAATTATGTTGTTACTAACCTTCTTTAGCCTTTTAGCCATGAGTTTAGTTATGATCTTATAAATCACATTGCAAAGATCAATCGAGTGATAATCTCTAAGATTGGAGACTTGTCCCTTCTTCGGAATCAATTCCAGAAAAGTGTCATTTAAAGATCGAAGCGTAGTTTTGTTTGAGCGAGATTCTTCCGCCACCTTATTTAAATCATCTCCTATGACCTCCCAGAAAGCTTTATACAATTTAATTGGAAAACTGTCAAGCCTTAGAGATTTTCCAGATTTCATACTAAATACTATGTTTCTCACTTCCTCTTTATCCACTTGAGAAAAAAGGTCTAGTTTTGTTCCCCTAAGATAATTTGGGGTATGTTTTCTAGTATCTCTTGTTATGCTATCAAATTAGGGGAGGCTTGAGCAGTAAAAAAATTTTGAAAGTAATTATTTTCTATCTATTGCATCCCAATGATAATATCCCTCACCTACCCATTTACATCTTGCATCCCAATCAAAGTCTTACTTTGCCTTCTTGTCAAGGCCATTTTATGAAATAAATGTGTATTTTGATCCCCTTCTAGTAGCCACTATGTTCTTGCTCTTTGTTTTCAGTAAATTTCTTATTGATGATCTATAGCCTCTAATTTTATCCATATAAGTTCCTTGGCTGACTTTAGCTCTTCTGTGATGACTTCGGTTCTAAAACTATTAGTGATCTCCATTTTTATTATCAAAAGAGCTCATTTGGTCCGAAAATCAGAGTTGTTTCTTTTCCATAGCTTGAGCTAAATTTTGGCATGATGTAATTGTTTCAAAACAACATGCATTGCCCTTCCATGAGAAGGACACCCTTCCTCCCACCACAAATGATTTTTTTTTCTTTTAGATCTTCTAGTTCAAGCCAACAGTTCTCAAAACGAAACCATCCTAGTTGAAAATTATTACCTTCCTTTCTTTCTAGAAGGATCGGATAGTGATCAGACTCCATACAATTGAGAATCTCCATTCTGAGAGACCAACTCATATAGGCTTCTTCAAATATCAAAAATCTGTCCAACTTGACTTTCATGTTTGCCTTTCCTACTTATTTGTGTGTCCAAGTATAAAGCAACCCTATAGGCTAGACATTAATTAGTTTGAGATGATTAATTTTAAACATAAATCTATGCACTTGGTCTAGAGATGAATTGCCTCCTTCTTGGTCTCTAATCAATAATTTAGCATTAAAATCACCTGCCACTATCCAATGGATGTTCTCTTTTCCAACTTTGATGTTGTTGTACTTCAAAATTATGGCTCCATAAAAATTGGAAACCATTAAGAGTTTCCCATTAATCCTACTTTTGAAGAGAAAAGTAAGAATTCCCCATCCAATAGAGTGTTTCAAGGCCTAACATTTCATATAATTCCACATAGTCATCAGTCTTCCTGATGCCCCTTGGGAACCAATTGCCATATGATCAAATTGTCTCCAATTCTATTTAGTAATGGTATCAACTTTTTGAATGGTTATCTTAGTCTCATGAAGAAGAATAAAATCAGAAGAGTTAGTTTTTACTAAATTATGTACAACGATTTTAGTGAGGCATGTTGTTTAGACCCCTTATATTCCAAGATTGGATAATCTTTGGGAAGACCGGGTTTGAATGTGTTTATACCTGTTGCTTCTATCTATGAGAAACTCGAAAATTATCTTCTCGTAATTTGTTTTTCTTCCTACACTCTTGGCTTGAGATTTTTTCAATCTTTTCTCTGATTGAAGGATCCCAAGTTTCAGTTTTCCTCTATCTTTGTCTTTATCTTTCATTGAGATATCATTTTTTACGAGGACCAAGGCAAGAGGTTGAGTCCCTAAATCTACCAAGCCTTCTAGCTCAACACCTATATCTATATTCTCTCTACCTATATTTTTTGGTTTAGTAGCACTTTTAACTACAAGATTTCCCCTTGTGGTTTGACTCTTAAAGTAAATTGATCTTTGTTATCTAAAAGAGAATCTACAATCTCATACATGTTAGAATTGTGTTATGTTGTTTGATGTGGTTTTGATAGCTTTTTTTTTTATTTCTTTTTCTCTTAGGAGCTTCATAATTCCCCTCTGAGGGCTTTCCAATTAAGTCTGGTGGTTGACTTTCTCCATTCGTCTCAGCTGAATTGTGAGTGTTATCCCCATCCTTTGAAGGAATTGGGTTCTTTGTACTATCCTTTAGGCAGAAGTGAGCCAAATGACCATGTTTGTGGTGGGCTCTGCATCGAAATGGAATGGTCTCATAATCCACTTGTTGAATCCATGATAATTCCCCCAAATTAATTTCGATCTCAGCTGGGAGAGGTTGATTTAAATCCATCTCCATGCAGATCCATGCGTAAACTATTGAGTTGCTTTTTAGTGTTTCCTTGGCCACTCCTATATACATGCCTAGAAAGTTACCTAGTTTCTCAAATATTGGTTCACACTAGTACTCCATCGATAATGCATAGAGTAAAACCCAAATAGCCACAACAGAGAGTTCCATCCATGGGTTAAATCCTATCTTCCATGGTTGAACAAAAACACTGGTTGCACCATAATTATCCTTCCAAATTCAAAGGTTATAAAATACCCATTACTGATTAGAGAAATGGAAATGTCTCTCGTTGGCTCCCAATTTTTCATTTTCCAAGAATACATAAAACTTAAGGAGGTTTGTGTGCTTATGAACTTGCATATAAGAGCATGCTTACTTCTGTAAAGAACATTTTCTGCTATTTGGGCTTGATCTATTCCCAGTTTAGGTCTCATTGTCCCTTGTGGGAGGCAACGATTAACTCGTACCTAATATGGTTGTTGTTCTAGTTTCTTAGTTGTGTTGATAACAATGACTAATTATCCGGTTCTCCATTCCCAAATTCCTTTGTGCCCTGTTTCTCCTGATCCGAGCTACAACAAATGATTTACAATATCGCTGATTCGACGATTAGGTCCCTATAGGGCCCATTTGAACACCTATTGGGTGACCCACAGATTATCCACAAATATAATATTTCTAATAAATAATTGTTAATTTTACATGCTCAAAAGTTAAGTTTTTCCCGTACTCATCGTGCTCCCCAACTTAATTATAATTCCCTTCTTATCAAAACCCACAATTCTAAAAAATTTGGTTATAGTTTATAAAGTAACTTAAAGTATATAAAACTACCTTGTAATAATTATATAAGTTAAAAGTGATATTTTATTATATTTATAATATAATTTCAATTGTGAAAATGAATTTATTATTAAATAAATATTTATATTAATTTATTATATTTTATATATCTTTGAGGTAGAACTACTAATCATGTACCTTAATTTTTTAAAAAGTGACATTATACTATTTATGTGTTAATTAAAAAAAAGCTAAACATAAGTTTTTAAAAAAAATTGAAAGAAATATTAAAATATTATGAAACTTAATGTACCATAGTTTGGGAAAAATATATATATATTAAATGTACCTTTTTCCTCCTTATCAAAGATATTTTAAAAGATCCCACTTTAATAATTTAAGCCTAGTGGCTAGGTTATAATGAATGAACCAACCACGCCTCACATCACATCGTATCACACTACACTTTCAATAGTTTTATTCATATGATAAGAGATAAGGTTGTGGAATTATAATGTTCTAAAAGTATAATCATGACATCTTTTAACTAGGCCTTAGAGACTTGTTCCGGTAATTTGGGCTTGGAAACCTTTGGGTCTCAACTACATTCTTTGCCTTCTTAATTTTTACTTTTATTAAAATAGTTTTTATATTAAAGATCTAATATTTTTTGAATTTATAATAAGAAAAAATATTTTTTCTTTTTTAGAAAATATTGTGTAAAAGTATGGCAGTATGGTTTCATGGTAAGTTGAAGAAGACGAGTTTATATTAACAATTAAAATTATCATGTAGATGAAGTCGGGAATAAGTCCTTGATGAGTTTGAACTTCTCGTAATGCAATTAATTGGCATAAATATTGAAGTAATGAGCATTTCTATTAAAAAGACATTTTTTAAAATTGACTTAATGTCAAAAATACCTCCAAAACTCAAGTACAAATATTAGTGACTAAACCTTTGTAATATCACAAATGAGTTCTTTTATTTAAACATCACAAATAGTAGAGTATGATTAATAATCTTTAGTTATATAATATATGAAACATATAAGTAAATAGAGAGTAATGGGAACTATGTGGCTTTAGGCAATGCTGCAAATCTTTTTAAGTTGTTTTTGAACTAGTTGTTAATATTTGAATCTATTTACACAAATTTGTAACTAGATGTGACTATTGCACCAAATTTGAAGATGAACAAAGATCAATTAATAATATCATAAAATCCCTAACACATATCACTAGTGTTGAATACATACTTTTGCTTCTTCACTTCCTTGTTCTAATTTTGCACACTACAATTCATATCCCCTTGCAATGAGCTAAATTTGCTTGAGCCAAAGTGTTGAGAAACATCAGGCTTGGAGACGTGTTAGAGCAACTCGTTGATTTCTACAACGTAAGCTTAGAACAAAGATGTCAAAAAACAAAACAAAAAAATCATAAAAAATAAAACTTCGAAATGTGTGTTGAAAGTCCTCCCCAATAAAATGCCCACTAAAAGTTGAGAAGTGCCTCCCTATTAAAATGAGCTATTATAATTTCCAATTTTGAAATAATTTAAATTTAAATTCAAACAATATTGATAAGGTAATCAAGTTCCAACAATTAATTTAAAAAGATGAGAAGGGATGAACAAGTACACTCAACTAAAAGGGGATGTTAGGACCATAAAAATAAAAGGGATAATATAGAGATGCACAAATAAGAAGATTTTGGAATGTTACAAATCAATAAAGAATAAAAAAATCTTAAGAACAAGGTAAAACCATGATAAGATTAAAAACGATGTAGGAATGCACAAATAAGAAGATTTAGAAATGTTAAAAGGCAATAAGAGATAGAAAAGGACCTTAAGGGTAAAATTAGGCCATGATAAGTTAAGGGAAAACATAGAATACACAAATACGCAGTTTTTGGAATGTTAAAAGTCAATTAAGAGTCCCACATTACTAAATTTAAACCAATCATTTATACATAGCCACATGCGCATAAAACATAATGTCTACAAACATATAAGATAATGTGAATTGAAGGCCAAGAGGCCATTATTAGATGTCTCCAACCCTTAAAATTAATTTAATGTGAAGATTGAGTATTTCAACCGGGTACCCAAATTATATTTAAAAAAAACATGTAAGAAAAGGTAAAAGGATATACAACAACACTAATTGATATACATTCTCTTTAATGTTTTTTTTTTTTGGCAACATACCTTCCATTTATAAAAAATAAATTAAAACTTTTATAACATAGCTAGACCAATCTTCTAGAAAACTCGTGGAAATAAAATTCATGTTCTGACATATAGCACCACAGTTGACTGATAATGCAAATATCAAACTTAAAATAATGTAATTATAAAAAAATGATAATTTAGTCTAGTACCATGATAGAGTGGCAAAGAGACACCAGAAATGTGCCACCAGAGACCAATCAACTACCAATTGATCTTCTGGTAACACCAAGAAGTTGCTTCTAAAAATTAAAAAAAAAATTCTAAAACCAATAAAATTTGACAAAACAAATCTTGTGAGAGAAATTACTTTCAAATTACAATAAACCATAAATTAAAACGACCGAAAATAACTTTTCTCTTTTGTGGGTATATTTGAGTATGACTAGCAAATTTTCCGCGGTACATTTTCTTGTAAACAGATTTTAAAAAGGTCTAGATGGAAGCCCTAAAATTCACCTGGTATTTCCAAAACAAAAAGACTGAATTTCCACGTCTTTTTTGGTAGATGTATACTGGAAACATAACTAAGCAGCTTAATGCGCCTTTCGACTATAAACTTTTTAGTTCCACAGTAGAGCATAGCAAATCCAGATACATTACAGAGGAATATATAAACTTGCAGTGTAACAAATCAATTATATCAGCCTTTTGGCTGCATTTCTGACAACAGATTAAACTGATTTTTATAATTGAAGAACTTGTTCCCTAGAGTTTCAAATATATACAATGCCAATCAGAAAAGTAAGTGTTTGCTGTTATAATTTTTGTTGTCATAACTTCCAAAGCATTGGGTGGAAGCAGTAAAAAGTTGAAAAAGTTGAGCATCAAACATATGCTAGCAAAATCCCTCCCTCTTTTCTCACATTAAAGGATCTGGAATGGAGTAACATACCCAAGCAGGGTATTCCACTGATTATGGTAAAGAAAGAATATCACTGAAAATTAGAATTTAAAGAGATTATGCTCTCAGTTCCAACAAATAGAGTATTTCTCAACATGTTATTTTCCCACTATAGTGGTGACACCTTTGCCACTTCTAAGACCACTTCATTAGCAGTGTTAACAACCTTGCTGTACATTTTGTGTGTAGGATCGCCACTAGCTGTTATCCACTCCTTACATTGACTAACGATCTCATCTTTCTTATGTTGAAAGTGTGTTAAAATTACTTCTTTAAAGCTAGAATCTGGGTCTCGAAGTGCACCAAGAATAGCAATTTTCAATGTATTATATCTGTGGTTTCGATTTTCTCCTTCAGCAGCATCACGACAATGCGCCCAAGTCTCGTGTCCTGGCTCATTGTAGAATGGTTCTGCTACAAATATCAAGCTCTGAATTGAAACAAGAACTTGCAAAAGAGTTGATTTCCAGGGTTGCCAGCTAGGACCGTCCCAAGTTCCAAGCAAACTTAAGCAGACCTTTCCATCTGCATAAAGATTTGGATTAAACCGCACCTTTCCACATCCTGTTGTAAGAAAATTTACTTTAGGCGGCACTTGAGGATAGTCTGTCACCACAAAGAAACATAGATATTACGAGGTTGATTTCTGCAAAAATTATCTTATGAACCAGCAAGATGGAACAAAATTAAAAAAAAGGGTTTATATATTGCCATGTTTTTCATAAGATATCTGTAGTGTTCAAGGATGTACAAGACTAGCATATCAACAGTATGCTAAAAGAAAGCTTCATTGCCAAGAGTATTAATATCATTGTTAGTGATATGGTCATCTGCGTTTGTACTTCTATGAAGATAGCAACAGATGTATGAAAACACAGCTCAGCAACACAAGCACAAGTAGCAAAACAACTATCTAGTTGGAGACCAGAACAATCTGGTTAGGTTAAGAGATGTACCTGGCTGCTAAAAGGTCATGAACAAACTATACAAAAAAGGAAAGACCATGATCTTATTGAAAAGAAAAGGCAGGCACCTGCAACTTATTTCCATGGTTAAACACAACTAAAT
Organism: Torreya grandis; assembly: GCA_037957365.1. Classification (NCBI taxonomy): domain Eukaryota; kingdom Viridiplantae; phylum Streptophyta; class Pinopsida; order Cupressales; family Taxaceae; genus Torreya; species Torreya grandis. The sequence goes on along the minus strand of JARHVA010003752.1, from coordinate 956,317 downwards.
CGGTGGGCCCCATCTCTAATCACAGTAGTGTTATTATGATCGAAAAGGTGGCAATGTGATTAATTCTATTTTCTACCTAGAATTGCATTTTGAACATCTGTCTGCAATAATAATGATGCCTGGATAGGTGTTGTTTGGATAAATCAAATATACATAAAGCAACATTGTTATTTTCGTGTAATATGTCAATTGGCAATAATGAGGATGCTGCTTCATTTTTCAGCTTGCAGGAAGAACGACCACCTCACTTTCAGCCTGTAAAAGTTTACCCTTTCAGAAGAAGGGTTCATCATCCCTTCTTTGCTCACCCTTTCTTTGGATCTTCCAAACTTCAAAATGCAAAAGAAGGGACAATTCTCCCTTCTCCAGTTTTCATTCAACATAGCCAAAGAGCACTTCAATCTCAGCCATCGTCTTCATTCTCCACCAAACTTTCACTTTTCGCTTGACTCGGCCACTTTTTCTAATAGGGGAGAATTTCAGTCTTAAAAAACCCATCTTCAACTCACAAAATTCGAGCTGAATGAGGAACCCATCCTTTCATACCTTTGGACCAAAATGGAGATACCCCAAGCGTAGCCATCTGAAAAATGATCCCCAGCATGCAGAATCCATTGGACAACCAAGGATGCTCCTATATCAACATATGGTACCTTCCAAGCCCTAGTTAACGTTCATAGTGGGCAAAGCTCATTTTTTACTCTTAAATAAGTGCAGTTTCAAAAGCTGCTGGACAACCACGGATCCCTCCTACATCAACAGATGGTACCTTCCAAGCCCTTGTTATTGTTCATAGTGGGTAAAGTTCCTCTTTTACTCTTTAAGAAGTACTTTCAAAAGCTAAGAACTATACATGCAGAGAGTGGTTCGCTTGTACGGTTGAGTGTAAAGTTTATAATCTGACTTAAATGACCAAAATAGAAAGTAGAAATGCATTATGTAATTTTTGCTTCAAATTCACTATCTAATGATCATTAAGGCCTTCCGAATCAGGTAGAAGTTTCATTTAGAATAGAACATTGGTGGCACCATCACCAACGGTTGCAGTGACCTGTCACATATCAAAGGGATCTCTACTACTGCATGTCAGATTTAAAGGGTATTCATTCAAAATTTCGCAGAAATGAAGAAAGAAAGAAATTATTAAGTTAGATAGTGGTTCTCTTGGTAAGATTTTGAGTGTAAAGTTTATAATCTGAATCAAATGACCTAAATATAAAGTATAATTGCATCACGTACTTTTTCGCTTCAAAATCACTATCTAATGATCATTAAAGCCTTCTAAATCAGTTGGAAGTTATGACCATTTATAATAGACAAACAATCACACTATCACCCATGGTAGCAGTGACCTGTCACATATCAAAGGGTCTCTGCTACTGCAAGTCATATTTAGAGGGCATTCATTCAAAAATTTTAAGGAAGAAACAAATAAACTATATTAATGTCCACAAATGACCAAAGAATGTCAATGGATCCCCAAAAAAATTCAGTTATACAAGAGAAGTACTACAGTAAAGACAACCTAGGTTATAAAAATTCAGTAAATGTAAGTGCTAATGAAATGTGAATGTAACAAGAGGGGGTAAACCTAAAGCAGTTAAACCCCAAATCATGTGAACTACATACAGAGTCCATTGAGCTAAGAACCCCTCAATGTAGCATGAAGCTGATGAAGAACAAATCAGGGTCCATGACCAGAGACCATCACTGACACGTTTGTAAGAAGGCTCGGGTCAAAGAACCAACCACATCATCATCTATAACTGTGAAAATAAAGATGGGAGAATGCTCATAGGGGAATATCCAAGGCTGAGGAGCTGTGTTGGACAATCCTGGGAGGAGTTTGGGTGATTACCCTAGAACCTTCAGTAGCAGAAAAAAACTATTAAAGAGTGCTTACCTTTGTGACTCAGTCTGCTGGCAGGGAGAAATCCCCTTGATGCCAAAACAAAGCAGATAAACAGATCCTAGAGTGACAGTGAACTGAATGAGCGCCCTGGTGATAGTACGCAAAGAATATTGCCTCACTAACTTGTCCCCGCATATGTCCAACCCGGTAGTATCCAAAACACTCAATGCCTCCAAAGTAACTTATGGAATAGAAGGAGGATGTGATCAGCCTGATAGCTCTAATGGTCCCCGGAAACGATCTACACCTGAAGGTGACAACCTCTAGAAAGAAAAAGGCCAAAAACTTCTAATTGGGATGGTGGAAGAAAGTGGGTGGAAAACTGCTCGTGACTCTATAGAAAATGGCACCTTTCCCGGATCTCCTCGTCGATAGGACACCTGAAAACAAAGTGCTCCTCAATTTCCAATCCCTAAACAAGGTAGAGATGGTAGAGATGGCAGATCTTGTAACCAAGGGAAGAGAAAGCAGAAGGTTTAAAGCATAAATTTGATCGATACTCAATGCTACTCAGAACTTTGTTATTGCTGAAAAAAAATTAACAATTGGTTTTTCAGATTGTATCGTCAACTGCTTTTTAGTTCTCAAGTAGCAATCAACCCCACACCTTTGTGGAAACTTAAGTAAATCTTAAACAATAAATAAATAACAATATTCAAATCGTTCAAACTTAAGCTGTATTTCCAACAAGAAACAAAAACGTATTTGGTAGTGCCTTATCAACAAATCAGCAATGTTTTCAAGGTCTCCTGGGGATGTGATAACGGAACCTTCAGAAGGAAGACAATTGATGCGAGGAAATAGATCTATATTGAAATAAAAAAATGTTTCAAAGCTCTCTTATAATAATATTTCAAAGGCCATTTATACTATTACGTTGGAATCTTATATTTTATGGAAAAAAAATAGCCTAATCCTTGGCGGAACACCCAAGGACATGCTAACATTGTAGTCTAGAGTCGGCACAAGGCTTTACACAACATTATGCAATCATATGCAATGAATAAACTATTCCGGTCAACATATATCAAAGAACAGAAATTAAGACTACTTAACCATTCAAATGTGAAGTTCCATCATAAAGGAACGTAACAAGAAAATTATGCATTGTAACATTCACAAGTCCATAGCACATTGAAATAAAACTTAATGAAGCTTTTCCATTATCTTATGGTAGTGAATTTATCGCAAATGGGGATATAATTTATAATGTGTTTCGAACCACTGTATAGAGAGTGGCTTTACATCTTCCTAAATGACTTCTTATGTTCTGAGGTGACTACTTGTATTCTTATATAAATTGAATTACGCACACAGCCATGCTTCTCTTGATATTCCTATCTTTCTTATAATTGACTTAAACTACTTTCACCCAACACATATACATCTTTTTGTCTTTTTCATTAGACCAGGAAATTACATGACTTGACGTATACAAAACTTTTACATTAAACTTACAAAAAGCTTTAGCATTCACACCTATTGTGCCTCTAATAGTCTCGAAAGCTTATAATTTTGTCTCATCCCAAGGAAAAATATTATAGCGACCGAATCAGACTAGAGGTTGGCTTCCTTCGCAATCACTTTGAACATATCTCAAACAAAACTTGAAGATGTCTGAATAAATGTCTTTTTCATTTTTTTGGCAAAGTTAGCAAAACTGGCAATTGATCTTTTGCATTCCCACCAAAGCTTTCGTCACAGTTCCATTAGCGTTGTCATTTACAGGTTTTCACCCCTCATGCACTACTCAGCTGCCCTTTTGGGTTTTCAACTAAGTAGCATACCGGCCCACTACCCTTTACAAGATTTCAATAAACTGGAACAACTAAAAGGCTGCCTTTTATAGGTTTCCAACCTTTCTAGCCTTGCTCGCAGATACTTTGGACTTCAACAGTCTTCAAAATTGCAAAATTGAACAAAGATATGAAACTTACTTTGGTGGTTGTGGAAGTGGCACCTAAACCATCCCATTCACCTGCTAAGCAAATATTTTTGGCACTTTTTGAGCATGCACTGCAAAAATGTTCCTTGTAATATTATCCTTGAATCCCTGCAAAGCTCTATAGTTTTAATCATCATAATGGGAGATCTACAAAACATTCCTTGGGGCTGCCTTGTATATCTCCAACAAATAAAATTTAGACGTATGGTGTCCCCATATTTTACAAATGTTACAATATTCCTTCATGGGTTCTAGGGACCCAATGGTCTATATCCAATTATCTTGGGACACTCGTTTCTATGATGCCTTTCTTACTGGCATTTGCTACACCACACCGTTACTCTATGATTTTTGTTATCCTACATTTCATCAATTCTCTTCAGTACCAAGTCCATCTTTGCCTGTCTTTTATTGGTTGAGGAACCCTCGCCCCAATCTTCAATCTTTTCTACTCTTATCGTTGCAGCTACAACTTCAGCCTTTTTAAAGAATTGTCTCTGGGCTAGGGCAAATCTAATTCAGGTACGTAGTCCTTCAACACACGATGCAGCTTTATCCTTCTCATCAAATTTCAAACTCATTATGTTCATCACTTCTGAAAACCTTTTATCATAGTCTAGCACAGGTTTTCCTAGCTTTTGTGTTATCTCCTTCAAGTCCTAAATAGCCTAACTTTCAGATTTACGTTTTTTTAAATTTTGTTTTAACTTGATTTGTCCCTACATCAGTGTAAGTGTCTCATCTTCAAATTTACCGGTATTCTAAAGCTCGTTTGCTCAAGGCTCCTACCAGTTCTCACAAATTTTTATTATCCTCCTTTGGCCCTTTCAACTCCCACTTCATATTACATGTCAAAAGGTAGTTCTACAGATCTGTAGACCCATCATATGGATGTCAAAAACACTTCTAATAGATGTTGGCAGGATTCTTCATCAAAGTTAGACAAACATTCTCATATACTACGGAAGCCCCAAACATTCTGTGGGGACAACAATGGACACATATAGACAGTATAGAGCATTGGCATTCAGGGACCTGCGTGGCACTGCACAGAGCTTCACAACATCTTCCATGCATCTGGATGAAAAATGGACATGCCCAAAAGACATGTCCTTTGATATTATATTGTATTGAGGCATTATACATGTCACGGAAATGTATTTGGTAGTACACTGTTAGTAGTATATTTGGCAGTACATTTGGTAGCATATTGAAAGTTGTAATAAGACGGATAATTAGTACATTCTACCAGTTACAAAGGGCTACCAAGGAGTGAAGGGTTGTGACCATTGCCTTTGGAAAGCTATATAAGATTGTCTACTAGTGGCGGAAGATATAATATGAAAGGAGGGAGATAGATGAGAAGAGAAGTATATGGAACCGTACGAGAAAAGAGAATAGAGAATAAATAGTGATAGAGAGATATGGAGTATGGTGGAATGTAATAGACTGTTATATTGAATAAAAAGGAGGTTCGATTAGAAAATATGTGTTCAGTTTAAGGAGATGTTATGGTCGAATTGAGTACCCCCTTCTTTTACTTATTGCGTAGATTACAATAATCTGTGTATGTGCATCTGTTTATTCTCCTTTGCATAGTATCAGATGTAACTAAGGTCCGTGAACCTTCTAAATCAGTGTACAACATCCGATTTATGTCAACAACGGAATTGATGGTAGTGACATATTTTCTTGTGGTTTTGTTTCACTTTGAGCTTCCAACTCTTCGTGTGTGTCTTCTTGCTCCATCAAATTCAAATAATTTAGTAGCACACCAAAGTTATCTACTCCTCTACCCAATGTTTCTACCATATCTCCTATATAGTTCCAACTATCCCATCATGGTACCAAACTCATGAATTCTGCACACAAACTTCTTCTCACCTGTTGTTGTCTTAATTCGAATTCAAACAGCTAGAAATTCAAATCAAAAGCCTGGACTCTTCACTAGAACTTCATTTCTTCTCCTCAGCTTCATGGGATTTTAAAGACTACTTACTTCCTAGTTGGACTCTTCACTAGACCTCTCTTTCTGCCCCTGAGCTTCATGTGACTCCATTTCTTCACCATCAACTTGAAGATGTTGTGATTCACTACTATTACCTCTATCTACTAACTCTTCCTCACGATCTCTTGGTCTTCTGCAGAGTCTTCGAACCCTTCCCTTAATATTGTGGCCTTAGTATCTTCAAATTGTTTCCCTACCAGCACTTCATCTTCTTTATCCCTTGTCATCTGCCTTCTTGGAGGCACCTTCTCTTTCTTTTTAACCTTTTCCTTATCCTTCCAATCTACCCCTCTTCTACCAGCAACTTTCTTTGGCTTCACAATATCTTTAAGCTTTTGAGTCTATGTGCTAAACTTTCTGATATCTACACAACTCCATCTACTTTTGTGGTTATCGGGTTTTTGGGATTTTACTTTCCTCGGCCAACCGTGATGATTCATCTTCCCCCTCATCCATTCACCATGATTTCACATCCGCATCTCCACCCTCCGCACCTCCCCCCCTCCCCAACAAACTTGAGGAACAAGTACCACTGGGAAGAGTTACCATAGGAAGAGGTAGAACATTAACATTTTCGGGTTTGTGGGCATTTGCTTTCCTTGGCCAAGCACGAGGAAGAAGTACCACAACTTTCTCAATCACCAACATTTTCACAAGTAAAGCAATGGTAATTTCCACAAGAACCCCAAAGTACAAAAAAATTAAATGCACTATAAAAATACCTATAACCGTATACAACATATTCATATACATCCTCCTCAATCATCGAATCAATCAAGTGGTCAACTACTCTAGTGCACTTGGTATCCAAATTCTTTGGAAGCTTAACTTTCTCCTTAGTCCATACAAATGGCTAATCGTTTCTAGATAAGAAACAATAGTGCTCCAATCATGCTAGCCACTACTAATTTCTCTAGAAACTTGCACCAAAATATCTCCATGAATAGTACTGGAAATTAATGTTCGTACTGCAATTCTAAACCTCAATGCTTCTTTCCTAGCAAATTCCCTTATCTTCTCTTCTGACCATCCCTCAGCTCGTGTTGGTTGGGAAACCATCTCAGCGTATACATTGGAGGTTGTCGTACAAACCATCAACAGAACCATTGTTAGCTTATTTTGTCATGTCCCCTTTTCAAAATAATTAATAATCTAATAATAATTAATTAAGTCATCCAAAAAGGTACTTTAAGTTATGATTTTCGAAAATGACACTAATTATTATTGAGTGGGGCCAAAAGTAATTAATACATGCATGGCCAAAAGTAATTAATATTCATTAATTGGCAAAAGATGAATATTAAATTAAAAAGTAATTATAATTAGTTTAGGGTTTGAATGAATTGAAAAATGAATCTTATATAAGGACAAATGGGGCAATGAATATGATTAACAATTATTCAACTTTTGACAATTCACGACTGAATTCCAAATTCATTCTACTTCTGTTTGAGGACAGAAACCCTCTTTGCAGCCAAACCAAAGGACGAAACCCCTCTAGTTTTCAAAGGTAGCTTCATCCAGGAGTTACACATGTGACACACAATTAGCGAACCGATTCAAGAGCTGCGTTGAGAGTTTGGGAGCTTGCTGCCACCTACATCAGTCCTCCAATATAAAAAAAAGAACTTCATAGCCCTAAGCAGGTTTTCTAATATCTATGTGGAAAAACTCAGTTTCATACTCCTTGTATTATTTGATTTCTTCAAGTTTTACATAGGAATTTACTTGGATAGCATATGAGCATTTGAATTATTTTATCATAACTTTTGAATGAAACTTCAAGATTGAATTGTATGCAATGAATTAATCATTTATTTTTGGGGTTCATCTTTTGTTTGAAAATTCGGTATTTATTTGAAAGGGATATATGTTATTGTGTTTCACCTATTATATTGGGATATGCACGAGCAGGAATTGCAATGAAAAGATTTCTTCATGAGGGTTTTGATTATATTGGGACATGCACATGCATTAATTGCAACGAAAAGATTTCTTCATGAGGATTTTGATTTTTTATTAACTGACGGTTCTAGTGTTGAACTTACTTCTTCTAAGGGAAATCTGAATTATTTCATAAGGGTATTACGGGAAATCTAGAATTGTTAATATTTATCCAAAAGGGATATTTCAGTGGTATCAGAGCTTGTATCTGGCCAGCTTGTGGGAAAGATTTATTTTGCAGCTTCTACTTCATACAAGGCAGTGATAGAGAAACCAGATATCACCAAAGAGAAAGGAAGAAGGGTCCAGCATAGCCAGATGAAAGTTTAGGACAACCAAATCCAAAATCACTTGCAGGGAAAGAAAAGGAAGCCATGGGCAATAGAGATCCGGAGGATGTTTGTTTTGAGAGGCTTGTACAAGACCACGTACAGTTAGCTGACATGATGGCTCAGCTAGTCCAGAGTATGCAAAATAACAGTATACACAGGTCTCACAATGGTGAAGGTAGTTCTTCAAGGGCTAATAATCAGCCCATTCAAAGGACAATCATAGGCTCTATTGCTACACCTTTCAGACCTGCCTTTGTTCGTAGGGAAGACACAATTCCAGAAGTGGAATTACAACCACCAATAGGTGATGAGATTGCAACCGATTATAGGGAGTACATTGCCTTACCAGATAAAATTAGGGAGGCTATCTCTCTCAATAATGTCATGAATTTAAAGAAAAATAGGGGTGGTCAAAGAGTTGACACAAGGCCACCAAGAAATCAAAGAGATCTCCAACAAACAATAGGGAAGATTATTCTTCCAAGTTATGATGGCTCCGGTAAGTGTTCAACACATTCTTGGATTCAAAAATTAGTTACATTTTTATCATTGAGGCCAATGATCGAAGAGCAAACCATCAAATTTGTCACCCTTCATCTGGAAGGTGTTGCACACGCGTGGTGGTACCATGGATTGATTACACAGAGGCACAATCACATCCACTCATACGTGGAGTTTAGTATTAGGTTAATAGAGAGGTTTGATAGAGTTGATCCGAAAATGCATTTTTGAGAGTTAGCTCAACTCAAACAAACCAATTCAATAGATGACTATGTTACTAAAATTCAAAAGCTCTCAATTATAGTGCCTGATGTGACAGAAAGGAGACTTATTTTTTTTGTTGAAGGTTTAGCTGAACCACTCAAGGGTTTGGTGAAAGACCCTATTTCTCTTCAAGAAGCCATCGAAAAGGCTTTAGACTTGGAAACATCAGCAACTAAAGGTAAAATTCTGCCCTATGAACAGCCAAGGACATCTTATGGGCAGCCAATGACATCAATTTTTTAGCAACAAAAGAAGCCATTTCAGCAAGGGGTTTCTTTCCAAAAAGGGCTGTCACAAAAGCCATGTATTGAGATAGAAACACGAAATGAACTCAGAAGAAAAAAACTATGTTTCACATGCAAGGATCCATGGGAACCAAGTCATAGGTGTCTTCCAAAAGGACAAATGCACTACATTGAGGTGATATCTGATGATGAGTGAGATGAAGTATTAGAACCTAAAAGAGGAGACGGGGATAGTTCAGGGAGCACCCTTGCCACACTTATATTACAGCAAGCATCTATGTTGCACTTTCTAGTACACCTTGGTATTACCCTTCTAGAATTTGTAGAGTTATGCAAGGATAAAATTCATAGTTTTGATTGATATTGGGGCAACCCATAACTTCATTGATGAGGGTTTGGTAGCCCAAAGAGGGTTGAAATCAAAAAAATTCTAGGGCTTTAATGTGATTGTCACTGGTAGATCTACTATTCTTTGCACTAGAAGGATTCAACAATTGAAGATCACACTTGATAATCACAGGGTGTGTGATAACTTCTATGTTGTGAGGATAGGAGAAACATGTTTGGTTTTAGGGGTGCCGTGGTTACATTCCCTTGGGGAATTTACACAAAATTTCCAGACCTTGGAGCTGAAATTTGAATCCGATGGAAAAGAGATGGTACTTCATGGTATGGCCAATGGAGCCCCTACAATTGTTACAGCAAACAGAATGGAGGGTGTCATTATTGGTAGTACTCTCTCTATATCATAGCTCATTCATGATTTTGCTATCATGGATTCACTCATAAAGTTAGTTGAAGAAGCACCAGTAGGTTCAGGGCTTCCAATTCTTAATTGTATCAGAGTGATCCAGCAAAAGCCATCTACATTACCAGGAGGAATGGTAGAAACAACAAAATTGATTTGGGATCTTGGTATTTGCAGGGCAGTTAGGTATTCCCTGAGGACAAGCGATTTTGGGAAGGGCGGACTGTCATGTCCCATTTTCAAAATAATTAATAATCTAATAATAATTAAGTCATCCAAAAAGGTATTTTAAGTTATAACTTTGAAAAATGACACTTATTAATTATTATTGAGTAGGGCCAAAAGTAATTAATACATACCTGGCCAAAAGTAATTAATATTCATTAATTGAAAAAAGATGAATATTAAATTAAAAAGTAATTATAATTAATTTAGGGTTTGGATGAATTGAAAAGTAAATCTTATATAAGGACAAAGGGGGCAATGAATATGATAATTGATTATTCAACTTTTGACAATTCAAGACTAAATTCCAAATTCATTCAACTTCTACTTGAGGATGAAAACCCTCTTTGCAGTCAAACCAAAGGACGAAACCCTTCTAATTTTCTGAGGTATCTTCTTCCAGGAGTTACACATGCGACACACAATCAGCGAACCGATTCAAGCACTGCGCTGAGGGTTTGGGTGCTTGCTGCCACCTACAGCAGTGCTCCAACATAAAAAAAAGAACTTCATAGATATGAGCAGGTTTTGTAATATCTATGTGGAAAAACTCAGTTTCATACTTATTATATTATTTGATTCTGTCAAGCTTTGCATAGAAATTTACTTGGACAGCATATGAACATTTGAATTATTTTATCATCAGTTTTGAATGAGACTTCAAGATTGAATTGTATGTAATAAATTAATCATCTATTTCGGGGGTTCATCTTCTATTTAAAAAATTTGTATTTGTTTGAAATGGATACATATTATTGTGCTTCACCTATTATATTGGCCCTTGGGACATGCACAAGTAGGAATTGCAATGAAAAGATTTCTTCAAGAGAGTTTTCATTATATTTGGACATGCACAAGCAGGAATTGCAATGAAAAGATTTCTTCATGAGGGTTTTGATTTTTTATTACCCGAGGGTTCTAATGTTGAATTTATTTCTTCTATGGGAAATCTGAATTATTTTATAAGTATTTTACGGGAAATCTAGAATTGTTAATATTTATCCAAAGAGGGATATTTCATATTTATTGACAGAACACCCAAGGACATGCTAACATTGTAGACCAGGTTCAGTATAAGGCTTTAAGCAAACTTATGCTGTCATACGAAGTGAATAACCATTCTAGTCAGCATATATCAAAGAATGGATATTAAGGAACTTAGCCACTCAAATACAAATTCACATCATAAAGATTTATTCAATAATAGGTTTTAAGTACCATGAGATTTTGAAGGTAGAGATACAGATGCAAAAGTTGTAACATTATAAGATCCAAACATCAAACAAGTTGTAAAACATTGAATTTCATGTAACAAGGATTTGTGTGTTCATACCTGGTGGAAGATAAATATCAAATATAAAGATTCCATTTTGATATGGAGTTCCTTTAGGACCCACTATCAAAGCTTTTAACAAATCCATCCTCACAGGATCCACTCGCACATGTATACTGGATTCCCACTCCAGAGGAAGATTTGTTGCCAAAGAAGCTACCTCTTTGGCAATATGCAACGTCCTGTTCTTATTGTGCACACCTGTGTTATCAATACTCTGTGGATTTGCTCCTGACTCGTCAAAATGAGAACTGTAGCTGTGGTGGTGAAAAACTTTCCCAATCAAAGGATAATCCCCAAATTGCAGTGGCTTTAAACTCTCTTTATATAAAGAGACATTCTTACAATGATCTGAACTCACTTCATTATCTTCAATGGTTTTGGAAACTTCCTCCTTAGAAGCAGATGTTGTCTGGTCTGAAGTTGCTTCACCGTCGCCTGTCATTCTTGAATCTTCCTCCTCTGAAATAGAAATCACATATGGTGTGGAGATTGCTTGCTTCTCAGATGATTTTTCCAACTTTTCATAGCACTCCAATAGACACCTGGCAATGTCAAGATCAGCTTCCACATTTTTGTCATCATTTCCATCTTTGAATCTATTCACAATAATCTTTGATTGATCATAAATGTTCTTCATTTTTTTTATGACAGAAGCATCACTCCGAACATTACCATGAACATCAGAACCTCCTTTTCTGTCAATTTGAAAGCAGGATCCTACCAATACTATCAGGAGTTCTGGATATTGTGTCATGGTTTTCAACAGGTCTGACAGCTGCAGATACAAAGCACTCCTTGCACAGATGTCCATCATGGAATCATTCATCACTAAGTATTCTAAAAGTTGACCAACTACATTCTCCCGTTTAAAAAGAACATAAGCCGAGAAACCTAAAACAGGTTTATGTCGGCTTGCAGCTATATTCTTAAGAACATTTGCTAAAGATTTTAGCACACTTTCTGTCCGGCAATCAAGTTCTTTTTCCACTTTTTTAACTTTCTCCACGGTTGACTTACCCTCATGCCTGTGACCACCAAAACCAGTACCTGCCCCCCAGACAGTCTTCACCGCATTAGAACCATATGGGGTAAGTAATCCCATGTTTATCCCACTAGGATGATAATTAACATTGGTTGTGCTTGTACCAGGTTGGTTTCCAGATTTACGGCTTCGTGTGTTATACTTATTACAAGGTTTCTTTCCAGGTTGGTCATCAGATCTAGTGGCTCCTGTGATATACTCATTATAAATCAATTCCAGATCTGTCACTATATCATTGATTCTGTAATTTGTTGCTTCACTACAAACATGATTACCTTTGCTTCCACTTCCTTTATGCTGGGAATCAAATGCAAACCCACAAGCTGCACACCAAGAAAATTCGCAATTTGTACATACCCATGAATCTGGACACTGAATATTTCCATTACATGCTGCACTCTGGAGATAACTCGTATCATTGTTCTTCTTTGCCTTTCCTGCAATACTCCTCTGAAGAATGTCAGAACCAATAAGGTAAACAAGATTGACTTAATAATTCAGCTGTTTATGCATATGGCAGTGTCTCTAGATCTAAATGAAAATTGGATCAACAACTTACTCCTCTGTATGTGATATCCATCTCTCCAAAAATACAGATATAAGCATCCAAATTTACATTTCCAGATTACTCAAGTTAGTCAAAACAAAGTAGAATACCTTTTCCTTTAATGGAAGACATCCTTGAGCATTTTATTGCCTTCCCCTGCTGACACTTAATACAATTTATCATATTAGCACTCGACATTGCACCATAAAGATCTCTGTAAGCAGTCCTCAACCAGTTCTCATAGGTTTCCACAGTAATAATATCAAGTAGATGGATTAAGTCTGTTTTACTGAGCTCCATTCCGCACCTGACACGCAACAAAACAATTACAAGTCAGTACTAAATAAAAAAGCAACTTCTCCAACTTACCTGATATTTTGTCCTCTCGTGATAAAATATTCTAATCCTCTTTACCTGAGAACCACGTTAATGTCAAATTGACAAGGAATGCACAAAAACTCAAACAAAAACCTTACAAGTTGCTTATAGATTACCTCTGATCTGGGCATAGCAATTGTATTCTGATCTCATCATATGATGGTTCTACTGTTATCATTGACTTCTCTATTACAGATTCCACATGAGACTTTAAGCATATTTTACAAGTGACATGCATGCAGCTGGTGACAAAACTGCTTCCAAGATTCTGATGCCCACAGTTACTTAATAAACCTAACAAAATAACATAGAATTACATTTCGCTTTCAGAACCAAAACTGTAATCAATTTCAACAAGAAAGAATGCCCGCATTCTGTAATTCCTTTATGCATATCTATCATAAATCTACAAAAAAGATCAACTAAAATAAATGTCGTGTTGACAACAAGTAAGATCCACACAATGTAAAGAAAATCCAAAGCATTTTGTGATGATTTGATATTTGTTCTAAATGCATGAAATTGACTTCACACTATGATGTCTTCTATTTGATAGATGCCATATACCTTCCTCATAGGCATCAACTTTCCACAATGGTTTCCCCTAAAAGTTCATGATAGGAAAACCATTCGAAAGGCATGTCCCTAGAAAAGCTCGTAAAATATGTTATATTCCAAAGGCGTGTTCCCTAGAAAAGCTCATGAAATATGTTCTATGGCACAAGCTTGCCAACCATTTCAGAATGGGTTCTCTCAAAACGCTTGTATACAGTAATCAAATTTTGTTCTAAACCTCTATACATAACCAATTATGGAATTAAATTATTAAAACAATAAGATTTCTCAATGTAGCTTGTCTTCTGCTTCTATGTTGGAGCTCTTCTATCTTTTCTTAGTTTGCAAGACTTATATTGTATACATGTATCCTGACTCTTTTTAGGGTTTCCGCTTTGGTAAGCCGAAATTGCTTTTTGGAGTTTCCCCTTTTATTGGTAACCTGATTTAACCAATTTTGCTTTTTTAGGCAGGAATTGCCTTAAACCTCCTCTTGTGGTTATGTTTGATGGCTGAATTTTTTTATTTATCCCTCAAATTGCAACTACAGGTTGCCCATAGTGATCAATTTTAATATCATTTTGTGATCATACAATCAAAATTCTCAAGGATTCGTCTGAAATGCCAACAACAGATATTCTTTAGCTGTGAATAACTATAACCATCCATAGATTCCAAAAAAACTAGAAAATGATTGGGCAATACCCATCAATCAGAATTATTAAAAACAGTCATTACTAATGATCATTTTGATGACAGCCTCTATAAACATTGGTCTTCTCTAAAACCGTCTTGCCAGGGGCATAAGAGGGGACATAGAGGTAAGGTGAAGTGAGACAATAGAGCTTTTACCGTATGTAGGGATGGGGATGTTTCCTTCTGCAATTAGATCTAAACCCAAGTCAGCAACATTGTCTTCCTTTGGCAGTCGGTGAAAATATCTTGCTACCTCAGTTCACTATGAAATCTCATGAAAAACAGTTTTTCAGTACAATATCAGTTTTCTTCAAGATTGTTACTCGCCTAAAACTCATGCCAATCATGTTTGGTATCAAATGATTAGCAATAAAGAAAACAAATAGGGTTTCAAACAATGTGGAGAAAAAATATATGGTAGTTTTCTATATGTACTCCCGGAGTATGTGGATTGCCAATTCCCAGTTTACTCTAGAACATTATATACAAGGTGAAGTGAAAGATGATTGAATAAACAGGGCTCATTCATAAGCTAAAGTGAAAAGGTCTCCTTGTTCTCACAAAGAGGATCTCATATGCCCTTTGCCTTCTTCATAGAATCCGAACCAGAAGATGGTTTAGATAAACAGGGTTCATGCGAACCAACCCCAGAATGAATCAGCTTCACCCTAGAAAGCTGCACCCCTAAAGCCAGGACAAATTTGGGAATAAGGAAATGTGTAAGATCCCAAAAAAACAACAAAAGCAACCCGAATTTATAGGTATTACACCATTGCAATCAGTTTTGAAATCCAGAGCAAATTCGGGAATAGAAAAGCAATGAAATAGATTCCATAAAAAACATAGCAAAGCTAAATCAATGGGTGTTACATTATTGGATTCAGCTTCGAATTGCAGGACAAATTAATTACACGAAACACACTAATGGGTATTACATAATTGCATTCAACTTTGCAATCTGTTTAGGATTCCAGCAAAATTTTAATTTTTAAAAGCCAAAAAAACTAATGGGTATTATTACATCATTGCTTTCAACTTTGAATTCAGATTGGGGTTAATTACATAAATCAAAAAACTTATGGGTGTTGCATTATTGCATTCAAGTTTGACTTCTAATTAGGAAAGTTCCTGACCATAAGTGCTAATACTAACCTGCAAATTGTGAAGGCCTTAGTCGCTTGCCGCTGCTACTGAGGGTGTCTGAATCTGATTCATGGCTGCTCCTCGCCCTCCTGGACTTCCCTTCAATTATCTGTAACCCTTCATCCATATCCTCATAACCAGGTCTCCGAGCACTAGGTCCACAATTGAGAACCTCAACCCCATCTTCAACAGGAACCCACACGCCATTAGAACTCAATTCCATGGCCTTAACCCCTTTACCCCTCGAATTCAATCGACAGCTGAAAAATCCCACTGATTGAATTAGAGTTAAATCAATGTAAAACACAGCAATTTAACATGCATGGTAAATTTTCAAAAGCATAATGAAAATCAATCTTGTAGAGATTTAGTTATCAGGCTTGTCCATTACACTTCTTAAAGTGGGTATTGCTTAGGGATCCAATTCAAGAGCAGCCACTTAATGTTTATGGGTTGAATTCAATTAAATACTTTTCTTGACAAAGTGGGTCTCTGATTTTCCAGATAACTTACAAAATGCAACACTCTAAATTCCTCGCCAAAAATTTAACTAGACCTTTTTTTTTCAATTTCATTTTTAAACCTCGAACGCTCTGCTGGCTCACCTCTAAAATATAATGATGATTTTTTCATACCCATTGAAACATGTTGCTCTCGTGAGCAGTCATGGTATTAAATAATGATTGCCCTAATTATATTAGATTTTTTTATTCCGATGGCTTAGTGTCTATAGTTCAGCTTCTAAAACGTTAGCGTGCTGGAGGAGAAAATCTAGGATTGATAAAAAGGCCTGCAAAAATTAATTAAAATATTAAAAAATATTAAATTCCATTTATTTGATGCCTTGTTAAATGTGTATTAAGAAGTAGACGTGTTGTTTGAGTTGAATTTCATGCATTTAAGTTCATCAAGTAAACTCCACCTATCAAGGAAGGGTAAGAATATACTCGTCAGCGGCATAATATGTTGAAATAGTAAAGAGTGTTGCAGTTTGGGTGTAATAAGCGGCATAATATGTTGAAATAGTAAAGAGTGTTGCAGTTTGGGTGTAATAAGCGGCATGATATGTTGAAGTGGTAAAAGAGTGTTGCAGTTTATGTGTTTTTTTCTTTATTCATATATATTCCCATGAGTGTTGTAGTTTTTTTTTTTTTTAAGTTTTGTTTTTTAATAAATATTTACAATAATGGGTTATGAAGTGTGATATAATATTTTAATTTAAAAAAAAATTATATAGTGTAATTTAAAAATAAAATGTTTTATTATATGAATTATAGACTAAATTTCATAATTATAATTATAATCATTAAATTTAATAATATTTAAAAATTATTTTTTATGTATTTATTAGATTGTTATATTGCAATCTTCAATTTAAAAAGTATTGGTTTTCGTCATTAATGTAGGGTGGTTAGGTTTTGTGGAGCTTGTTCTTTTATTTTAGTGAGACTTCTTGAAATAATTATAGAGTATATTCAATCTGGAGCCTACATCCTAAGGACATTTAACCATTACTTTTCTTCAACCTTAATTTCTCATAAATTGGCATGCTAAAGGTTTTTTATTGTTTATTTGATTTAATGGAGTATATTAGATTATAGTAAGTGTGTAAGTTCATTGTTTGTATGTGTTATCCCCTTTTGTTGTTGATAACTCTCAATCCTAATTAGATTTATTTCTCTTGAGTTGGATTTTGTGACATTCAAATGAGTCTACTTCATATTCTTTACCTTGTGCTCGTCAAAATTCCCTGCACTTCTTTATTGAATTCTAAGTTTTAAAAGTTTATCTTTTTACTCTGAGCTTTATATTTGTCCCTTTTTCAAAGCCCACTTTCCTATTATCTAAAGTTTTAATAAGTTCATATTACACTTATTTATAGTGATAAGACTCTCTAAAGCTATACACTATATTGTGTTTATTATTTGTTTCTTACATTCTTCCATTACTTTCAAATTGTTTCATTAACTCTCACTCTCTCTTTCATTTGACATTAGTACTTGTTCCTCTTTCTTCATTTGTTGTCCTTCTTTTTTGATCTTTGATTTCAAGTCTCTTTCCACTATTTTCTTATTCTATACTTGTGTCTGATCGCCCCTTTTTTTAATCTTCAATCATTTTATTTACCAAACAATTTAAGTCTTCCTTGTTTTGTTGTTCTTTCGCTCCTCTTAGTCACTTATAATATGTGTTGTGTTATTTTGATGCCATTGAAGTATTGTTGAATCAAATTTAGAATTTATCATAAAAATAACAAAAACATTGTTCATGTTGGCACTTATTGGTGTCCATCAGTAATATCATGTGTAACCATTATGATATGCTTATTTAAAGTTTTGAAAATGTATATTTTTTTTTAACTCAATGCATTAAGGGACACAAAATTTACAATGTTCCTCCCTGGTGAATGCAAAACATAAACCATGCCAAAATAGTACTCCAATATTATATGATTGTTGTTCTTATATCATTTGATTTGGACACAAAATTTACAATGTTCCTCCCTGGTGAATGCAAAACATAAACCATGCCAAAATAGTACTCCAATATTATATGATTGTTGTTCTTGTATCATTTGATTTGGACAATGTGGGTAACGTGATTTCCATTCATATAGGATGTCACTGATAAAATTATGGTAAGGAGAAGGAAATTTCATGGAGAAGGTCCAAGGTCAAAGTTGTAAATTTGCATTCGATTTGAACAAACACATATATCCCACATGCATGTGGTTCAGGTTTGTGGTAATGTTTATAGGTTTTCATATTAACTATGTAAAGTTCCCAAGCAAAGGCATGATTTATGAATGAAAGCGGTTAAAATTGTTTCCTTAAAATCTTGTAACTTTATAAAATGTTGCATTTAATCTACATTTAAAATTGTGCATATGCTTCTTTATTTGTTGACATTGTTATCTCACATTCTTGTATTAAGCCAAAATAAATACAAGCTAGATCGTGATGAATTTAGATTGATAACAACACAACACCTATGATGCCAATAATAACGATAGTCAAAATGTTATTAATTATTTAACCCAATGTATATATCTTGTTCTCAATTGCACAAGATGCTCTCAGTTGAATGTAGCAAAAAATATAACACAAGCTTGCTTTGATGTAATTTGATCACAAATAAACTCTCTATAGTGCTTCTTATGCTACCAGCCACATCTCTATGCTTGTTATCCACATGTATTCATCTAAATAATTTGTGTAGTTGTTATTATTGGTTGGTTGGTGCATTATGATATTAGGAACTTGTTTAGTTCCAAGCATCTGAAAAAATAATACATGGCTAGTCAATCAAAAGGTCACTTATTGGTGTAAAGCAAAACTAGCTAGAAGACTTATCTCACAATTCGAATATCCTTAGAGGTTTTTTGAACTTTTGTATCAAAAATTTACATGATCATGTTTTAATTGTTTTTTTTAAATGGCAATCATGGCCATTCATCAACATTTCATAGGTAATGCTTGCAATTATGGGATTAATATTTGAATCAATGCAAACCTTTAATTTCATAGTGAAGGGTCTCAATTGTTCATCAGAATATTAGGGATCAAGTCATTAAATGGAATGATTAAATTTGATTCAACATTCACTGTTTATCTAGATGAACCAATTAGAAGCTATCCATTAGAGTTTTTAAAGAGTGATCTACCAAGGTAATAATTTTAATTTTGTATTATTGTTGATCATTGATTTCAAATAATCTAATCTCGATCTTTCAATAAATTTTAAGAGGTGATATATATGATTAGGGAGGTAGGATCTGAATCAACACAAATTGTTGAATTAATAGGGATATATCTCATACATTCATCATAATTTTGGGGATCAATTAAAATGTAAGTGGATTATGCTCTGAATTAGAAATAATTATTAAATTTTGTATGGTGTAATCTTGGTCATCCATTGGAATTTCAGAGGTTAAGACCTTAATGAGAAAATGCTCCCTCGAATCAAGACCCTCATTCATATTATAATATTTTATCTCAACCATTCCTCACTGTGTCAAGGCCCCTGAAGCATCAAAAGGTATTGATTCATGAATTAATATTAATCATCAATTTCATAAAAATTGATCTCAATCATCCATTAGAGGATCATGAATCCCAAGGAATGATATAATAATGAGTCATGAATGAACACTCATTATTGATCATGTACAATGTGATCTTAGTCATCCATAAATAATTCAAAAGGTGCATGTATATTAAATAAATGCAATCCCTAATCAATGACATATGTCAATGTTATGAAATACATTATGGGTCGTCTATTGTTGAAGTTTAGTTTACTAATCATAAAGGAAGGTCAATTAATGAATCAACATCTACACTCAATCTCACAAAATATAATCCTTACCTTTCATCATTAAATGATAGGCTTCATTGTTAAATATAATACCAAGTCAAAATTGTTTAACCCTTTTTGAAAATAAAGGTAAGGAGAGTAGCCTAGTCAACTAAGGAGTAAGCTACTCTAAAAATAGGCCAATTATATAATTCATATTCATAATATATTACGATACAATGTTGAATTTATGAAAACTTGCTAAATATATAAAGTATAATGCCAAAAATTAATTTGCATGCTTAAACACAAAAAATAGATAATACTTAACTTGTTTATTAAGGTGCAGGTAGAGCTAGGAAATACAGGTGCATAAATAATCAGAATGATGTTTAGTTGTGATTTGTCATATTCTAAAAATTAGCTCTCTATTAGCCTAGACACTAGCATAGAAATAGGGACTCTAATGTTGATACTTCTATCCTGTATGGAATATAGGTCCCTCCTTGGAAATTCCACTTGCACCTATTAGGGTTCATTGTCAGTTTACATATTATCAATTGAGATTATGCACACATGTTTTGAAAATCAGTATTTGTATCAAAACCATAGGTCCTCTAACTTGGGCATGTCACCTTGCAAAATGGGGGTTAGTGGTCTCAAGTGAAGTTGAGATGACCTCAAAGACCCCTCTATCAATGAGTGTTGCCTAAATAGACATATGCTCTAAAAAGGGCCTCATAACAATGTAGTTCTCCTCCTTATGTGAACTTTTATATGAATAATGGTGTAATATACTATATGTGAGTACATGTAGTGATCTAGTTTGTAACTTCACAAATACTACTCATGGGCTATTCTTTGAATGCTTCAGACCTATAAGAAGACTTCTCCTATAACTTGTTTTTAAATAGGGAATGATAGAGTAAAAGAACTCAGTTGTGCAAATGATTTAGTGAGCTTGATATGTGCTTGCTCGATAATTACTAAACATGTGCTTGATGATAATGAATGGTCTTTATTTTATATTTATACCACACCTTTTGAAATAAATATCATAAGAAAGTTAATTAAGATAGATAGGTTAACCCATACATATTGAAATATTTAAAATTTTGAGTGTTTTTAGGGTATAGACACTAGCATCGAGACACTAAAATCATATCTAGGGCACTATCATCAATGCTAGTGTCTTGCTCTTGATGGTAATGTCTTGGAGAATAGATAATTGTTGAATATCTATAATTGATAATGCAACATATATATCATATTTTAATCATATTTTGGGCTACAAGTCATATGGGTAATTGAAATATTAGGTTTAGACCATAAGATAAGCATTTAGGCATAGTGAGATGACGAATGAGAGCCTTTCAGTAGTGAGAAGGTCATGAACTGAAGGGTTAATCCTTAAGTGATATTTGTCAAGTGTGCAAGTCTAGTTTATCATGTAAAAATCATATTTAGCATCTACATTTACCCCTCTTTAATATAGTAATGCATAAAGATGAAATTACTAGGTTAAAGGAAATAAATGGGTCCCATGGTGTGTACTATAGATTAGGATTGTGAAGCGAGTTAGTTCATGCGTTATTAAAGAAAACTCATAATAAGCATAGAGAACATAATTTTATGCTAGGCCTACTCCCTTGAGGGGTGGTGTAAATTTAATTGATAAATTAATTACAAAAGTAAGACAAACAATACCTTCCAAGTAGTGGCTCTCTTTCAAAAATAGTCAGTAAACATGCTTATGCCTGGATTTGGTGCTCCAAGTCTTTATCAATACAGTGTAGCGTGCACCTTCATCATCTCTTAGTTCACAAATGGATTTGGTTCCTTTATTTGTCAATTTAGGGGAATGAGTGAAGCTTCTCTATCACTATTTTTGCATAATAACTTTGCACAACTAAAGCTTAAAAGTTATGGTCATGGTTCACATATTTATAGCTTTCTATAAATATTGAGCATCAACCCTGACTGTCCATCTTGAGATCAAGATGTGTGGCCAAGGATTGATTCAATTTTGGAGGACAAATCCATTAATATTTTGGAACAAGTGAGCATTAATGAGGCATGGGTGGTCTTAAACCTAATATTTATCTCCATTAATGCCTAATGCTTGACATCCCTTTGATGATGTCAAGGGTGAGATATTTCCAATTATGAATTTCCAATAATAGATATTCAGTACTTGCCATGGGTTTTACACTTAATCTCTTAATTTGGTTTTGATTTGCTTAATGGCTTTAATTAACATTTTTTTAATTATTGGAAATTGGTTGCATGTTTAATCAAATTGGTCAAAAATATCAATTTATCAAGTCATAATTTTACTAGAGTTAAATCAAAGAAAAATGTCAATTACGTACAGGGTAATACCCCGATTAGGGTATTATAGAGGTGAATTGACACATGCACGTGATGTGTGTAGCCAAATTAGAGGATTTCAGTGGTCTAGGACATCATTTACTTGGTCACAATTTGACTCAAAGTGGATTAGGAAAATATAATAATTTCATAAAATGCATTACCCCAATCAAGGATCAATGGACAAGAATTGACACATGCACATGACATGTGCAAATGAATTAGAGTGTTTCAGTGATTTTTATCTAGATTGTGCATTGTTACGGATGATCATTCAGATTTGCACTTTTAGCACAACAGTGATAAGAATTGGATGTCTACATTTTTCCCATATTTGAGAAGTCATGGTAAGACATTTGGATGAAGCAACATATTTTCAAAGAAGAAAAAGGTCATTTAAAATGATTATAATTAGGAGAAATAAATTTGTTCCTACTTTCCACTAAATTTTGCACGGGTCACAAAGAAATGAGGTTACGAAAAATTCCCCAAACAACATTCGGGCAGCCATGATGCCCCCCAAGGGGAGGACAAAAAAAAATATTTGATGGGTTGGACCTTGATCAGAAGAAAAATAATCACATAATTTAGCGAAGGAGGCTGAAAAATGAAGCAGTTAGAAGAAAATGATTTGAAAAATGGATAGACAAGGTGAAAATGAATGCCCAAGGAAGATAAATGGGGTAACTATAGGCCTAGGGGGTGAAAATTTTGAAAATTTTACTATAATTTTACCCTTGGGGGGTAAGATTTATTCATTTGCACCCTCCACTATTACAATCCAAAGCCCTGAGATTTGCACACAAGGAAGCTGAGGAAAATGGCCAACATCTCGTACCATAGACACCTTAGCAAGCTCGTCTAAGAGTACCAATGACCATCGAGGAGCAGAGCATCAATAGGTACCATTATTTGGTATTTAATTTTCACATTTATTGCATTATATTCTAGGTAGAAGTAGGAGGTTTGGGGATCCCACTGTTTGTATAAATTTACAAATAATGAGGTCATCCTCGACAATGGTGAGTTTACCATCGAGAATGATGATGTCACCAGCTCTTTGGTGGGGTCATGGATCAAAACGATGAGGTCACCATTTTTTTGTGTTGGGTTTATGATCCAAAGTCTTTTATTTTAAATTAGTTTTTACTTTAATGTTAGTTTGTTTATAATAAATGAGTTGGTTCATAGGAATTGGTTTTATCCCATAACCACCTATGAAAGCATTTATAGCTTTCACCTTTGTAAATATCATCTCAAAATACTACATTAATATATTTTTTGTGAAATAGAATATTCACAATGTAGTTTTTTGGTTATTTCTCCATTTTTTTGGGCCAACAATGGTATCAGATCTTGGGATTTTTGAAGAGAAGAAGTGGAGATTTGAAAAAAACATGTAGAGGAGAGAGAGATTCAATAGTACAGTGATCCCTTCAGCATTTGCAACACATTTTTATTTTCCATATGTCAAAAGGTTCCTTGATTTAATTGATTGTTTGTATCACTCTTTTGTTTCGATGTGGCTGCAACACAGACCATGTGTAAAGCCCAAGAATAATATGCGGGAGAGTATGAGATGATGGAGCATCTAAAGGCATTGTGAAAAAGTCCAGGTGGGTTTTTAAGTAAAAGGTGTGTAATCAAAATAGTAGCAGCATTCGAGCAAAATTAAGTGAATCTTATTGATGAAAAGGAAGCCATCATCGTGCTTGATAACCCTCCACACTAAAATTGAAACTAAAATTATGGTGATGTGCTAAGAAAAAAATAAAAATTGATTCCCATTGA
Source organism: Torreya grandis (assembly GCA_037957365.1). Classification (NCBI taxonomy): domain Eukaryota; kingdom Viridiplantae; phylum Streptophyta; class Pinopsida; order Cupressales; family Taxaceae; genus Torreya; species Torreya grandis. The sequence goes on along the minus strand of JARHVA010003752.1, from coordinate 932,036 downwards.
TTAGTTCATTTGTAAGACACTCAAAATTGTTTTGATGTTTTGAAATGCACTCTCATGGGCACCAATAGTAAGAAGATAAATTACCTGATTAACGTATCTTAGGGAGGATATATCAATTTCTTGTCATCTTATGACACCAACAGAGCTAATTCATGTTGCATCTTCTCTAGGATCACTATTGATGATTGCATCAACAATTTCTGTTTTTTATTTATACCAAATCAATGATTGAAGCTTCGTTCTTGACCTGGTATGTGGTTGTTTGTAAAGTAGACCTGCATTATTTTGCAAGGGAAATCAACAAAGAATAGTAAACATTTTGGAATTAGGTATTATTTAAATTATTTTTTGCATTGGCGTGTGGGCCCTCGATAAAGCAACAAGTAGTTTTTTCAAAATTATTTTTCTTGAATGAATTTTATTTTAAAAGGAAAAGTAATTTTTTTATCATAGAGAAGGAAATCAAGTTCAAATGTAAAAATCTCTCCTTGTCTCTTGTAAACCCTCTTGGAGCACTTAGAAAAGCTTATTTTGTGTAAAACTTTGAAGGTAGGAGGTCAAGGGTTCAACCCTCAAAAGTGCCAAAAAAATCTTTTTTTTTCAAAGGGGTTATTTGAATTAATTGTGAAAACTAAGAAAATCTGCACCTACCATGATCATTTTCACCATATCTTAAACACACTATCATATCATTTTCTCAAAGTTACCTTTTTGGAAACTAGACTCGGATAAATTTTTAATGAGTATAAACAAAGAGGGGTCCATCATGTCTTGATATGATATTTTAATCCCCGTAAACTAGTCAAATTATCTGAATTAGCATTGAGGGGGGTCTGCCTAGCTTGACAAAGGAGCAAAATTTCAAACTATCATATCTTCTGCATATGGTGGCCAAATTATTCATATGACCACTCATTTTCTATGTAAATAGATTTCTAAGAGCATCTACGCAATTATTTTTTTATTATGGCATGATTAAATATATTTTTTACATATTTTGAATAAATTATGCATTATAATGAAATCAGGTGCACTTTCGGTGGAATCCAACACCCCAAGTTTTTCTCAAATAGTAAAAATATGTTGTATACATCAAACAAAGATCATAACGATGTGTCCCACCGCTTGTGTTATCAGTGATGATGGTGTTATATTTCAACATTTATAGGTCCCTAAGGATCTAATAGGTTAAATAGATCCAACTAGAGGTTGGAGGATATTTTCCCTTCTCCAGTTTGCTATTCACTTAGAGTCCGGTTCACTACTGGGATAGTAATTTTTGGCTTGTGTTTTTTATTTCAATTCCATTTTTAGCTTTCTAAATATTTATAATCATGATATGGAGTCGACAGAGTAGTTTGAATTTGTTTTTTATACTACACAGCTTCTCATCTCTTGCTCGATAGAGGGGGAGATATTGCATAGTGGCCTTCGATCAGTCGTCAGTGGTTGTATGAGTTAGCATTAGATTTGATAGCATTTTGAGTGTTGAGTAAAGGCATGCATGTGATGTTGATGATTATTGGGCATCTAAAAGATGTGCCATATAAAGTATTGGAGGATCACTTGGATGGGTTCCTATATAGGACCTTATATGGGTCAATGTAGTTGGACAAGATTTGATCAGGGTCTACTATAGTGCGGTATGATGATCATAGGGGATGAATAGGCCTTGATCATGTTCATTAGTCTTTTATGCCATAACTTGCAGGATAGGCTTTGGTATGGAGTAACATCAATTTTGATCAGTACCATGATGTACAGTGTGTTAGCTTACAGATTTAGCAAAGATACTCATTGATGACTTCTAAGTCATTACTCCAGATCTTCTTCTATACCCCTTTGGATCAAGGGGGAGTTTATTGGGTTTATGATCCAACGTCATTTATTTTAAATTAGTTTTTATTTTAATGTTAGTTTGTTTATAATAAATGATTTGGCTCATGGGAATTGGTTTTATCTTGTAACCACCTATGAAAACATATATAGCTTTCACCTTCTTTGTAAATATCATCTCAAACTAATAGATTAATATATTTTGTGTGAAATACAATATTTGCAATGTAGTTTTTTGGTTATTTCTCCATTTTTTTGGGCCAACATTTTGTTGTCTCTTTCTTCTTGACTTTTATTTTCTTGTTTTGTGTTTTTATGTGTTTTAATTATTTATTTATTTGGGTTGTTTGTTTGTTTTTAGTATCGTATTTGCATACATTTTGTAAGCCTTTTGAGTCTGGCCTTACCTTGGGCTTGAATTATTTACATTTGTATTTGAATTGTTTTATTACTTGTTTATTTTTAAGTATAATTTGTTAATACGTGGATCTTTATTACTCATATATTGATTCGAGGTTATTTACAATTTGTCCTTATTTTGTTTTATTGTTTATTTATGTTTTAGTACATCGCTTAAGTCTTAATAATTCATATCTTGATTTTAAATTGGTTACATTTTTTTATTTGACCTATCTTTTTAATGTTTTCTTTTTATTTTTTTTGTTCAAATGTAAATGCTTGCAACTTTAGTTTTTGTAATTTTTATAATTATCTTTTAGTCATAAATATTCAACTTTAAACATGTCAATTTGCAAATGAAATCCAATGTTATTATAAGTTGTTCATACTTATAGTGCATAATTTCATTTTTCTAAAATAAACACCAAGTGATCCAAAGTCCAACAGTCAATGTAGCACCAAAGAACATCTCTGAAAACCCTATCCTACATATCCGTTACCTAAACATGATATCATACAATGAAAGCCCAACATTATAAACAAACAAGACTCTCTATGTAGGACATGCATCTCTTGACATACACATTGACTCATACTGACTATTAATATGATTAATTTAGGATGTTCATCTCCTAAATTATCATCTAAAATCTAGTGATACATCCAACAAAATAATAAATACATGAACATATATATGCTAACTAAGGAAATGCATCTCCTAACATTAACATTGACCATCATATCATAACAAGAGCAAAATAAATGTAAACATCATGAGACATAAAGATATTAAAAGTCCATGTACAAGTAACAATGAACCATAAAATGAATGTCATATATATATATATATATATATATATATATATATATATATATATATATATATATATATATATATATATATATATATATATATATATATCAAATTAATGTTTTATACATTGAGATAATATCTATACATCTCATATACAAAATGGAGCTACAAAATAAGTTTTTATCATGGCCATCCCTCGAGGGACTCTGATGAAAGCTCTAACCAATCCCTAATGTTGGAGATGGTGGTGGTCGTGGTGATGATGGCCCCATCACTACCCACTGTGCAGATGGTTGTGCAATTGATCACTCTGACTCTATAACATGTATAGAGCTAAAGGTCCTATTAGTCTACTAGGATCTCGAATAATCTATATATGATGGAGATCTCCTCTCTATTGAGACTATTGCCTCATATAGTCTGTGGTAGTATGTGATCTCATCCTTAGTGCATAGTAAATTATCCTTCACATGTAAGGCATCATCCTTGGCCACAATCACATTGGCTAAGGCTCTAGCTAACCCACCATCTATGTCGGCTCATTAAGCCTCATCTCACTCCTTAGTGAGCCTCTCTACCTAAGATATCAGTCTCTCCCCATCCACCTAAGCTCTATACCACTTGCTTGTCACTATTTGAATCTCTACATTATGGGTAGCCAACTGAGCTTGTACCTCTACCAATTGGGCCACCTGTCCCCTCAGTGTAGCAATATCTACATCCATAGCTATAATAATCCCATGTAGTTAGGTCATCTCACCCTATGAAGTATCCAACTATGTACACAACCCAAATATAGTCTACAAGCCTACAATCTCTAATAATCATATAGAGATCTCCTTTTGTATCCTGTCAATCAAAGCCTAGTCCTTTGTGGACCTACCTATGTCATAGGGCCCTACCTCCCTTGTGTTTATGCATGTACCTATACCAGAGGTCCCAACCTCTCCTATCTCTATCTTTTGTTCCTCATCACCACCTAGTACCTCACCCACCTCTATATCCTACCCATCTAAATCAACCATCTATGTATCCCCTGGAAGATCTTGTTATACCTAGGCATGAACTACCTATAATAGAAGGGCCTGCCAAAATGTAGAGCATGATTACGAAGCAAGTTAGTTTATTTATTAGTAAAAAAACCCATAATAAGCATAGATAATGTAACATGCTAGGCCTACTCCCTCAAGGGGCAGTGTTAATGAAATTGATAAATTAATTATGAAAGTAAAACAAGTAATACCTTTCAAGTAGTGGTTCTCATTCAAAAATAGTCAATATGCTATGCCCTTAACCATTGGTGTGTCTAGGGATATGTGTGGCAGACTTGTGGCTTACATACCTCTTTTATATACTTGTTACATTTCTCTATGTTCTTAGATAGGTTAGCCTATGGAATAACCTTGTCTAAGTAAACTATATATATGAGGTAGTGGTTAGTCTTTATTCATTATGTTAAGTATTCTGCTATTAGTGCATTATTGTGGAGGTTTCCCCCTCGAAGTGGCTTTGTTATTATTATCCAGTATTCTGTTATGTTGTCAATTATTATTGTGTGATCTCTCATATTTACTTATTCTATGTGATATAAAATCATTTTGTATGAACATCTAAGCAATTTCATTACAAGTGGTATTGGATCTTTAATTTGGGCAAGTTTCATGTGGCATTTTTTTCAGATCTGGCGAGGCGTGACTTTTGGGAGCAGTGGGAGTGAAAAAACATAACTTATAATCTAAGAAGAATTAATTTTTCCATCAGTGTAGTATTGCTCAAAATGCTTTTTTTGAAAAAAAATAATTAAAAAAAAAGTCTAGAATTTTTTTTCCCTTTGCACAATTGCATTCATTAGATTCGTCTTGATGAGATGATCACAACGGTATATTCTATCGATACACTTTTTTGGTGCCAAATTTTTTACCCTAGTGCACAAAGGTAGTCATTAAATTCATTTATCAAGGTGATTGTAATGATACCATCTCCTAGTATACTTTTTTTGGGGTAAAAACCCTCCTAGGGTTTTTATATGACAAGTCCTGGTACTTGGGGAAAAAAAGGGGGCAAGAAACTCTTAAGACTCCTTCTATCGATGACATAGAATATGGAACTTTAGATCTAGTAATTTCTCAGCTTTAAGTAGACATAAAGAACTTGGTGAGGCATGATGACTTTATTACAATCCAAGTTGATGTTTCAAGGATGCACAAAGAGATTAATGGGATTCACAATAAATTACATCATATCACTATGCAATTGGCTACCCTTACATCTCAGTTTCAGCCCAATTACCCTCCACTTCAACATTCAAATCCTCCTCTCAACACTAATAACTCCCATGTTGGTATGAAACTGATGTTTCTAAAATTGGACATGCATAAGTTTGATGGTAAGGATAATCTCACTTGGATTACCCAAATTGAGAATTTATTTGAGCTACATCAAACCCCTAGTTCTTAGAAGGTGATAGTGGCATCTCTGTATCTGGAACCTGAGCAATTCATTTGGTATCATTGGTTATGTGCTCAAAATAAAATGAATGGTGCTCCTATTACATGGTCTATTTTCACTAAGGAGTTGTTGGCTCATTATCATAATAATCTCTGAGAACTATTTTAACCAATTAGCCAAACTATGGTAAACAAGAACTGTGAAGGATTATATTCAATAGTTTTAGAATCTCTCTTTATGGGTGGAAGATATCACTGAGAAAAATTTGACTGATCTATTTTTGGGTGGCCTCAAAGATAGCACCCAATTCAAGGTTTGAATGTTTAACCCAACATTTGTATCAAAAGTTATCCATAGGGCACATATGGTAGAAGAAAAAGAGATGGTCAAAAGGAAAACTTTCACTACGGGTCATGATCGCACCTTTCCAACACCATCATTTCCATAACCCACAAGATTAACACAATGAAAAATTGAGGAGAAGCAAGCCAAAAGGTTGTGTTATGGGTGCAACAGTAAATGGAGCAAAGACCATAATTGTGCTGGAAAGATGTTGTTTTACATTGAAGGTGCCAATGATGATGAAGATGATGAGAAGAAGTACATAGTGAGGATGCAGAAGGTCCTGAAGACTCTCAACCTACTATTTCTTTTCATGCCATTTTAGGTATTAGTATTCCCCAAACTTTTAAGGTGATGGGTTTCCTTAAGAAATAAAAGGTCACTATCTTGATTGATTTTGAAAGCACACACAACTTCAAAAATAGTAAGTTGGCTACTTGTTTGAACTGTTTCATTTATCCAGCTCCAGAATTTTAGGTTATGAATATAGATGGTGGTATTTTCTGCTATTCAAGAAAATGTCATAGTATTAAACTAGTCATGGGAGACTACTTGTTGGATTCTCTTATGTTTGTTATTCCCATGGGTGGAGCTAATATTGTTTTAGAAGTACAATGGCTCACCACTTTGGGCACTATTGAGATAAATTTCCAAGAATTATTTATGCATTTTTATTTTGAAGAAATGATATTTGAGCTAAGGGGATTAAGGGCTAAATCTCTAAAACTTGTTATCTCCCATCAAATGACAAAGATTCTCTGTAAGGGTGCTGAAGGATTTGTAGCTCGCTTATTTTCCATGGAAGTACAACCAACTCAGCCATCTCCACCTCTTGATCTACAACAAGTGATTGATGCCCATTCTATTATTTTTGGTAACATGCCAAAAGGACTTCCACCTAGCTGCATGCATGATCATGCTATCAAACTTATTCCTGATAGTACACCACCCAACATCAAGCCATACATGTATCCCTATGTTCAAAAAAGTGAAATTGAAAAGATGGTATAAGATATGTTGGATGTAGAAATCATTCACCATAGCCAAAGCGAATATTCTTTACCAATTGTCATGGTGAGAAAGAAAGATGACACCTGAAGGATGTGCCCTGACTTTAGAGAACTCAACAAGTACACTATCAAAGATAACTTTCATATTGCTATCATTGATGATTTTCTAAATGAATTGAATGGTGCTTTTTATTTTACCAAGTTAGATTTGCATTTTGGGTATCATCAAATCCAGATCCGTGATGAAGACATACCCAGAACAACGTTTAAGACTCATGAGGGCCATTATGAGTTTTTGGCTATGCCTTTTGGTCTAACAAATGCATCATCTACTTTTCATAATTTGATGAATACTATTTTTAGGCCATTTTTAAGGAAATTTATTATGGTATTCTTTGATGATATCCTCATTTATAGTAAAAATTGGGAAGACCATTTGTAACATGTGAAATAGGTACTCTCTATTTTGGAACAACATCAATTGTATGTCAAACCTTCCAAATGTACTTTTGGGGCTTGTGAGGTTGAACATTTGGGTCATCTAGTTTCTTATGAAGGAGTGAAAGTGGATCCTACAAAAAACCAAGTAATGGCAGACTAGCCAATTCCTAAGACACTCAAGTAACTATGAGGGTTTTTAGGGATAACTAGTTACTATCGTAGGTTTGTCAAAAATTATGGTAGTATTGCAACCCCACTCACCTCTTTGTTTAAAAAAGGCTCCTTTCAGTGGATTGATGTAGCTACCTGGGCATTTAAACAATTGAAATTGGCTATCTACACTACTCCAGTCTTGGCCACTCTTGATTTTTCCAAGACTTTTATGGTTGACTGTCATGCATTTGGGTATGGTATGGGTGTTATACTCATGCAAGAAGGCATACCACTTGCATTTGAAAGTCATCAACTAAAGGATAAAAATCAGCACAATCCCATATATGAGAAGGAAATGATGGTCATTTTACATGCAATCAAACAATGGAGACCTTATTTGATGGGTCGTCACTTTTAGGTAAAGACTGATCATGATAGTCTCAATTTTTTTTTGGAATAATGGTTGTCATTTGAAGAACAATAGAAATGGGTAACTAAGATGTTAGGCTATGATTTTGAAATAGTCTACAAAAAAGGCAAGGACAATGTGGTGGTAGATGCACTATCCAAAAAGGATGAATCAGTCGAGGCATTTCTATATGCCAAAACCATTTTCTAGGTAGATTGGCTAGATGAAGCATGATCAGAATGGGAACATGATAGTGCTACCCGTGATTTGATTCAAAATCCTCAGCAAGGTTTAGGTGGATTTGAAAAATTCACATAGAAGGGTAATGCATTATGGTATAAAGACAGAGTGTACCTTTGTAAGAATTCTCTTCTTAAATTAAAAATCCTTTAGGAACTTCATATAACTCCAATTGGAGGTCATTCAAGATTTTTGAAAACCTATCACAAAATCAAGCAAGATTTTTTTTGGGGGAAGGACTCAAGGGGGGTGTTCAGAAATATGTGGTTGAATGTATGAACTGTCAACAAAACAAAGGCAAAACCATCAAAACCCTAGGTCTTTTATAGCCTTCATCCATCCCTAGCCAACATTGGGAAGAGGTATTTATGGATTTCATTACAGGGTTACCAAGATCTTATGGTTAAAATGTTATCATGGTTGTTGTGGATCATCTCAGTAAGTAAGCTCATTTTTGTTCTTTATCATAGCCATTTGTTGCTAGTATAGTAGCTATTGCTTTTCTCAATACAATTCAAAAATTACATGGGACCCCTAAGATCATTGTCAGTGATAGAGATCCCATTTTCACTAGTAATTTTTAGAATGAGCTATTTACATGTTTGGACACCCAGTTGGCTCATAGTTCATCCTATCATCTTTAATCTTATGGACAAACTGAGGTAGTCAACAAATGTTTGGAAGGATATCTTCATTTTTTTGTTTCTAATAAACAAGAATAATGGGTTCATTGGTTACCATTTTTTGAATGGTGGTATAGTACTTATGTTCATAGTTCTTCCAAAATGTCTCCCTTTGTGGCACTATATGGATACCACCCTCCATCCATCACTTCAACCTTGAAGGTCCATCTTAAGGTTCATGTAGTTAAAGAACATATTTACCATTAATAGGAGGTCCTTGCAAGTTTGTGTGAAAATTTAGCTATGGCTTAGAATCGCATGAAGCAATAGGCAAATCAACACAAAAGTGAGAGGCATTTTGACATTGGTGATTGGGTATTTGTTCATTTGTAGACATATAAGCAGATGTCATTGAAGTAACAAAAAAATGATAAAAAGATATCCCCTAAGTATCATGGGCCTTATAAAATCTTACAAAAAATAGGTAGTGTGGCCTATAAGTTAGAGTTTCTTTCATCCACTAGCATACATATAGTATTTCATGTATCATGCCTGAAGAAAGTCATTGGATACAGAGTTGCCATTCAAACAAAATTACCAAAATTGGATGAAGAAGGCAGAGTTGTTCTTGATCCTGAGGTGATCCTTCACATGCACACTAAGTATCTATGTTCCAGAATGATTACAAAGTACCTGATCAAATGGAAGAATCTGTCATGTGAAAATGCCACTTGGGAGGATGCAACATTTGTGTAACAACATCCAAAACTGCCACAACATTGAGGATAACATTTTTTTGAAAGGGAGGGGCTTGCTATATCCTTAACCATTTGTGTGTCTAGGGATATGTGAGGCCGACTTGTGGCTTACATACCTTTTTTATATACTTGTTACATTTCTCTATGTTCTTAGATATGTTAGCCTATGGAATAACCTTGGTTGAGTAGACTATATATAAGAGGTAGTGGTTAGTCTTTATTCATTATGTTAAGTATTTTGCTATTAGTACATTATTGTGAAGGTTAGCCCCTCGAAGTGGTTTTTCTATATTATCCAGTATTCTACTCTATTGTCAATTATTGCTATGTGATCTCTCATATTTGCTTATTTTGTGTGATATAAAATCATTTTATGTGAACATCTAAGTAATTTCATTACACAATAAATGTGCCTATGCCCATATTTGGTGATCCAAGTCTTTGTTAATGTAGTGTATCATTCACCTCCATCATCTCTTAGTTCATCGATGGCTTTGATTCCTTGACTTTTCAATTTAGGGGAATGAACGAAGCTTCTCTAGCACTATTTATGCATAATAACTTTGCACAAATGAAGCTTAAACATTATGGTCATGGCTCACATATTTATAGATTTCCATAAATTTTGAGTATCAACCATGACCATCCATCCTAAGATCAAGATGTGTGGCCAAGAATTGATTCAATTTTGGAGGACAAATCCATTAATATTTTAGAACAAGTTAGCATTAATGAGGCATGGGTAGGCTTAAACCTGATTTTTATCTCCATTAATGTCTAATTCTTGACATCCCTTTCATGATGTCATAAATGATGTCATGGGTGATATATTTACAATTATGAATTTCCAACAATAGATATTCAATACTTTCCATGGATTTACCACTTAAGCTCTTAATTTGGTTTTGATTTGCTTAATGGTTTTAATTAACATTTTTGCAATTCTTGGAAATTGGTCACATGTTTAATCAAATTGGTTAAAAATGTTGATTTACTAAGTCATAATGGAGTTGAATCAGAGGAAGATGTTAGTTGCATACAAGGTAATACCCAAATTAGGGTATTATAGACACAAATTGACACATGCACATGACATATGCAGCTGAATTAGAGGATTTCAATGGTCTAGGGTGTCATTTTACTTGGTCATAATTTGAATCCAAGTGAATTAGGAAAAAATAATAATTATATAAAATGCATTGTCCTAATCAAGGATCAATGGATAAGAATCAACACCTTCACATGTCGTGTGCGGATGAATTAGATCATTTCAGTGATTTTGGTCCAAATTGTGCATTGTTACAAGTTATCATTCAAATTTACAATTTTAGCATTATAATGATAAGATTTTGATGTCTACATATACAACACACCTTGATTTGAATTGAGCCCTATTTGAATTTGTTGTATGTGTATTACCTGAAACTAAGAAAATATTATAGTGTTATTACTACATATAATCTAAAAGTTTAAATAATTGAAATTGCTTGAAAGAAAAGAAATAAAGGAAGGATTATACATATATGTCATTCCAACCATGTTTCCCCTTGGTACTTTACTTTGGTGATGATGCTTCCTAGCTGAATCATTGAATAGGGGTAAAGGTGAGTTATGCCAAGGATATTGAGATCACATAATCTCTATAGCATCCCCACTAGGATCTACCTAGAATAACATAATTTTTAAAAAATTAATCAACCTATATTTTCAATAGAATTGACCAAAATAATCTAAACAATGATCCAGCTAAATCACACTAAGTATCTTAACTATAAAATAAGCATGTAACAACTACTTGTTACTGATCATTAGCATCATATGAAACAAAATAACTAAATATAGAAAGTAATTATAGATGTCCAACCATAATTGGTACAAACATACAACCACTACGGTAAATATATAATAAGTAATAATTACATCTCATCAGGTATAATGTTTCAATAATAATAAATATAATACAATGTACAAGATACATGGCTCCACAGAGAAAGAGTTTTTGAATTTTAGTATATATGGTAATCTCAAGTGTCATCTCTAAAGAAGTACTATTAGGGGGAGGGAGAGCATCATCTAAGAACTTTTCCACACTAATCATGAACCATCGATCCCCCAGACAATCTCTCATCAAGGAATATCCTTCCCTTCACAGATGAGTAGATAGTGACGGTATGGGAATCCAGAGAGATAAGCTAGTACTTGTGTATTATATGATTTATAAGAACATGCAATGTACCATAAAGAAATCCATTCTGACATGATATCACACAAACATGTAAATCATACATATAAAATGACAATTTCTAACTAACATTACTTTAGACAAAGTTTTTAATAGTTTTTGATTCCTAAGATTAGTCAAATTCATACACACCACTTGATCAGATTGCCTTCATCTAGAATTGGTGATAATAGTAAGTTAGTGAAGTTTGTCTCACTACTTACTCAGTACCAACAATGCGAGATTTAGTTAATATAAATATAACCAACAAATTCATATATATTACTTCCTACTAGCAGTCATAAAACATGTTAAACACATGAATAATCAAAATGCATACATTTAGTCTATCAAACATATGCATGAATCTCCACCATATTATATATCAAATAAATAATAATAAGTATAACAAGTACAATTTATACCAACCAAGGATAATATATATTAGACTGCATATTCTAATTTTTGTAAGTAAATACAAATACAATACATTCTATGATAAGCAATAACGTTGCAGTCCATCATTTGTATGTACACACTACTCAATTTCAATAGCTAGTCATAATAAAGAAAGTCATAATTATCAGAAAACATAACCTTTCATTTAAAAAACTTGTTATATTTTTAGTAGACCACATTCATTTAATTATAGATTTCTAACCCTTAGAATTATATGGCTTATTGGCTTATTTTTAGTAGTTAATAATACTATAGATATAAAAACACCACTATATACTATATATAAGTACATAAGCCTTCATATTGATATTTTTCATATATACGAGCACCCGTATATCCTAATTATATTCATAACATTTACCATATATAAGACCTCAGAAAATACATAAATATAATATATAGATGTCATCTATCATTTTACAATTCTAATCAGTGTATAACCATGAGCTTCAATAGTCCAATGGTTTAGTTTAATATACTTTTCAAGTCCAATTAGGTATTTAATTTATTTACACATATTTTATTCCTTATGTTCAATTTCATTGTTTCCAACCACCACATTGTTAGGTGTAAGTTTATCTAAGTGAGTTTTATTAGAAACTAAAATTGTGTAAGATAATAATTAAGAACACTACACGTCTCCTCAACACATACCTCAACTCTGATCATAAATATATATGTCAATTGAACTAAATCTAAAAATAGTTCAATCAAAAGATCAAATCTTCTAGATTTATTTATGTATTTTAAACATCTCATCCCAACATGATTATTATAAAGGAAGATTCTTTCAATCCTCTATGCCACATAATATATTCATCACCGTAGAGATAACACACAATGTTCATTCTAATTCATCGTAGTTATAATCAATATAGATAATTGAATGATAATCGATAGTATATCAATTTGCCTTAATCATAACCAATAGAAATCATAACTTATGGATAATATAAATCTAATATTATATTAACCTATATCAATAAATAATAACCTATGGATAATCAAATGATAATGATTGAATAACACTTAACATTAGTTTCATTCATATATATCACTGGTTTCACTTAAAAGCCTACATAAGTATAAACAAGCTATCCAATATTCTAACTATACTTTTCTCCTTCAAGGATAACATGTACATCATTTTCCCATTTATCTTCAATATTTAGAAAATTACTAAAAGTGGTTAAGTCAACGTCTCCATCAAGAAGATAGGTTTTAGTGGCACTGAACCAAATGGGAATAACTCAATCAATACGACTCTAAATAAGGCATTGGACATAGTCAATAACCTAATAAGATTACAATTCACTATTACATATATGACACCACATGTCATATATATTATTTTCATGTAGTGTGTGTGTGTTATTATAATATATGTAACTTTGATACCATCTCTAGAGTTTAAATAAGCATGTGGTTCATTATTACCTATCATTACATGGTAGCAATGTTTGAATATATTATTAGAATGCACAATATAATCTTTGAGGCTCTTTCTTCCATTATTGCCCATAATTTTTCATTAATTGAAGTAGGATTAGGGTTTATCGAAGATGAGATTTCCTTTTCTTCTGTCACATTGTCGTTTAGATGAGGCCAAGCTTGGAGATCACCCATGAAAACCACTATTATTTTATCTATCAAAAAATAATCTTATCTATGAAATCAACGCTTCCATCACCCTTGGATTAAATAAATTAATTTCCTCCAAACTTAACAATGGTGATGCCGATCTCCACCATATGATAGATATATAAACTAAGCCAAATGATTACACACACACACACACACACACACACACATTCTCAATTTCACCTAAAATATTTACCATGATTTGGAGATCATAAGTGCATTACAATTTTGTATGTGCTTATAGTTTCTCATTCATTTATATAGCTCAATGCATATATACACAAGGTCACTAATCATGGTATATACTAATTCACAGTTAATTGACATAACTCATCATTTGTTTAATACATATTAGTGGATGTAATACATGTAAAATCCATAATTCACATGGTAAATAGAGTCACTGCATACATACATGAGGAATGCAAGGTAAAATAGTTCACTAATGAGCCAGGTAAACATATATTAGTGGATGAGTGCAAGGTCACTGCATGCTACAATTAGATCACCCTTATGATTACCCTATAGATCATTATCTTAAATGTACAAGTTCACTATATACCTTATTTAATTTTCTATAATCATATATATTATATCAGACAATAACTACATAATTTTTTTGAATAACAATACTAACCTTTTTTTATGACGTCTAGTCAATTCTAAAAGTCTCTCTCCTATTGTGTTGTCCTTTCTTCTCCTCTAATCTACGCTCTTTTTCTTCACATGCTGCACACATTCTTCTCCCTTCTCCCTTTTTTTCCATGAATAACATATTCCCTTTAAAGATCGCCTAGCTTTCTTTCCTTTAAAACTCTCTTTTTTTTCTATTTTATGACTTTCCTTTTTGTGTCTGTTTTTTTAAACTTATTTGTGTTTTTATTTATTTTATTTACTTTTTCTATTTATATATTTTCTAAGTATAATAAAATACAATTGCTTTATTTCATTACCAACTTAGAATGCTAACATCATAATTTTAATAGTAACCAGACTAATATATAAAGTCTATTATTTTTTATCCAAAATGGTAATTAACACATTATTATTCATATATAAATTATAAAAATGTAGTCATTATTATCACTTCACTATCTAGGTTATCTCTGTCCTTTTGTTATCTATTAAATTATATAATGATAATTTTGATATCATAAAGATAACCGGCTAATGTTCTCAACCATTACTAAGACAAGTTGGTTAGTTTACATAAAATAGTGCCAACACAATTCACACAAATTTACATTTTAAAAAATATTAACAATCATAAATATAATGACACGACATAAACACATAGTGACATTCACAACGTAATCACATGATATTAATTAACCTAATCATAAATATGAACTAACACACAGATATGCAGTTACATTAATGTAGATACCATAAGGAACATACTAACTCTAACCATTCAAACTATGTATTTAATGTGTACTTTTTAACATGATGTGTGTATGGGTTCTAGCCGTTCCTCTACATCCCCAACACCTCCATCTACATCACCCTTTCCAATGATGCTCTCTCTCCATCATGATTTGAGGGATGAATCTCTCCTGCATCAAACTCATGACAAGAAGGTAGTTAGTCTATAACATCGTGACATATATATCATAAAATACTACTAAAATAATAATTCAACATGATAACGATACAAGAATATACCATACAACTAAACTCATAGCAATGCAATCATGAAATCAAAACAATACTCAACTATGGCATTATAACATATGACTTAAAACTTAGTTAATAATAATAAAATCAAATTACCAACTATAAATATCCATGGATAATCAAGTATGTTTACTTAGTGAGAAAATCAAGATGTAACATCCTTCTCCCTAAAGTTGGTCATCATCCTGATGACACTTATTCAAACATAAGCTCTGAATTAAAAACATTATTCAACAAAAATATAACATAGTATGAAGCATCAAATCAAGCAAATAAAAGTGGAAATCACTTATATAACTCATCATAGTCCTCCCAAGTAGCACTATCCTTAGAGTATTAGTCTCATAATACTTTACATTGTGACATCTCCCTATTATGCAAACAACATTTGTGAGTGTCAATTACTCTGATTGGTTCTACCATTACCAATCGAGGTTCAAATCCTCTCAAAGCATTCCAATCCAACACATGTGAAGGATCAGATATATACTTTTTAAGTTAGGAAACATGGAAGATATTATGTAATAGAGTTAGCGCTGGTAGCAAAGTAAGCTTATACACTACATGATTGACCACTTCTAACACCTCGAAGGGTCCCACATATCTTGGTGATAATTTTATATACTTTTTGGATTTAATCTTCAACTATACACATATAAAATCATAATAAAATCCAAAAACAAATGGACATGGAGAGTTCCACAAAGCCTCTTAGTCCTTCTACACACCTCCCTAACCTAGAGAGTGTTTTTCTCATTCTTGAGAAAAGTGTTTAGAGAACCTGGCAAGAATGATGTGTATAAGTTAATACCATCATTACTCTCCATAGCTCCTGATAAGATGACATGTCAATACTGCCACTACTCCATGTAGCTCCTGACAAGTATGATGATGGATACAAAATTAAGGAATAATCGTTCCTCAGTATGCATGTGTATGGCCATATAATTGAATTTAACAAGTCCCCCTTACCAAATTTGGGATTCAACAAGCTCCCCTTATCAAATCCAAACTTAGTAACTACCGAGTCAATGTGAGACTAAATAAGATCCACTTCAATCTCTTAGTACTCACATTCTTAATTTACCACTCATCCCTTAGGTCTCCATGACCTAATGATCTCCAAAATGTGCACATGGTTCAATGAATCACAAATTCATACTAAAAAATCTTAGAGTGCAATGATATATGCTAAATATTTCAAGAAGTATTAATATCCATCACAAGAAAAATCATACAAACATTCCATAATTGCATTAAGTTACAATTATTTAAACATAACTAGTATCAAATTTCATAGCTTAACCCATCTCTATTCTATTCATAGTTAGGTGGAAATAATTTTAAAGTTAACATAAAAAACAAAGGCCAGGGATGAAACCATCCTTACAACCTTATAAAGTGAAAAAGTGAGACAATTCCTCACCACTTGCTCGGTTAGTTACACAACAAGTTATAAGCTTATCTCAACCCTTTAGACTAACAAGATGTTTCACACATCTTATTTCATACTCGCTCTAGGTGAAAATTACATAAATGTCTCATCAAATTAATGTGTTTTAAGAAAGATGAGAATAATACCAATCTAATCAAGGGTGAATCATAATATAATGATTATAATCAACTTATAAATCTTAATCTAGAACCAATATAAATTCAAGTTTTGCCACTCTATATGGTCAAAGTTCACAAGTTTAGATAAAGTAACACTAGAAAGTGTGGCTTTAAAATGCCACAAGTGAAAAATCCAAGACTAACATCTCAATAACAAAACTCTTAAATACCCTCACATGGTATGAGTGAAACACCACAACCCAAGTTGCCAAAATCTCTGCACACTTAACAAACATGTAAGTGTAGTATCACAACTTATTTCTATAAATGGAAGGAAAATTATTAACCACATATATGCATTAATCCATTCCATTCTTAAAAATTCTCTATCAACAAGAAGTACAAGACACTATCCCATGAATTTTAGGGAATATTGTCAAAAAAATATTTCAGAAACAAGTTTCTGATTAAGGGAACACTTAATGAACATCATGAAAATATGAATCCACTCAGTGGGATTATAATGATGTCAAAGGAGGGTGAGAGAGTAACAACAAAACTCTATACTAGCTATGTGAGATGACACCTCTTCCCAATCCACATAAACATATGGGTTGCCAATCCATGAGCAAACTCGTAATACCTAGGAGTCCTCAACAAAGATAACTACACTCCATTACAAGGAGAATTCCCACTGCACTAGGTGGTGCTAATCTATAAGTGGTATTTTAAGATTTTATCCCCTAAGATTAATTTACATAAGATACAAAACTCTATCTAAAATGCACATATTCTCAAGTGAGAAACATATCATTTTTTTTTAACACTCACAATATAAAACACAAGTGGCAGAGGTGACTTGATTACTAAGTATGGATGTAATCATTCTTGAGGTGTTCAATCTAAGTGATCAAAAAATATTGTAGGAATATCTTATTCATGAATCATGAACTATGTTATGCACTCACCTATCCAAACATCATATACAACCATCACCATTGATACATTTGATAAACCAAACCTTTAACAACTTTAATAGGGTACGAGTGCTCCTAAGGGTACACACTCCTAAGAGATTAAGTTATTTGATCAAATGTAAAATTCATCCACATAGGTAAACATAATTTCCAATAATCATGGATGTATATTACCTACAATAGTCATCAAGCCATACTTTAGGATCTACTAAATCTCACAACTTCAATCATGGTGTAGCATAATTCTAAATTGAGGCACTACAAGTCCAAAATACACTTCACTTAACTAGTAAAATATTACTTGTTACTAGGTTATCCATACATGGGTACAACATGTCCTATCCAATGATGTAACAATTAACACAAAGGGAGAAATTTAAGTTTTAATGGAATGTATTATTTAAGTTAAACAACATTAATGTATATGTTATTACAATTTTGATTAATAAGACTTCTATCAAAAGTTGGTACATCTACTACGCTATTGTTACACCTTTAAATTCTATTAAATTATTCATAAAAGAGTAAACTAGTGATATATTTAATCAAATAAAATATAGACTCACTTATGTAGATATCAAATAAAATACTACTTTAGTGACCTCAGAGTAGTTTCAAATCTCAAAATACTTCTCCATCTCAATCAACCATGCTTCAACTCTATCACCCAAAATAATTCCATTGTACTTAGGTGGATTCACCTTTTTCATATCTCTAGCCAACTCCATAGCTACTTATGCTCTTGCATCCTCAAGGTTTTCCTTCTCAGCGGGTTACTCTTTAGGTTCATCTTGGTGTTCTTCCTCTTCATGGCCATTAACTTCCTATTCTAGGGCTAAAATTTGGTCCCTAGTTTCATTCATGGCTGTGAGAATCTAATCCAACTTTGGTGCTTGCTTAACAATAAATCAATTAGGATCAAATGGAGGGTTATCATTGACATTTGAAGGACCCTCTCTAGATACTCTAGCTTTCACCATTCTCCTTTATTGTAAACAAAAAGATACAAAAATATGAGTGGACTCTTTAGGTCCTAAAGTTTGAGCCGTAACTCTGATACCACATGTAACATCTCCACTAGGATCTAACTAGAATAACATATTTTTTTATAATTATTTAATCAACATATCCTTTCATTATAATTCACCATAATAATATAAATAATGATCCATATAGAACACACTAATTATATTAGCTATAAAATAAGCATGTAATAACTACCTGTTATTGATCACTAGAATCATATGAAACAAAACATAACTGAATATAGAAAGTAATTACAAATGTCAAGCCACGGCTGGTACAAACATACAACCACTACTGTCAATATATAATAAGTAATAATTACATCTCATTAGGTATAATGTTTTAATAATAATAAATATAATATAATATACAAGATATATGGCTCCACAGAGCAAGAGTTCTAAAACTCCAGTATCTATGATAATCTCAAGTGTTGTCTCCAAATAAGTACTATTGTGGGGAGGAAGAGCATCATCTGAGCACTTTTTCACACCAACCACAGACCATCGATCCCTTACACAATCTCCCATTATAGAATGACCCTCCCTTCATGGATGAGTAGATAGTGATGGTGTGGAAATCTAGAGAGACAAGCTAGTACCCATGTGTTGTATGATTTCTAAGAACATGCAATACACCATAAGGATATCCATTCTAACATGATATTGCACAAACATGTAAATAATACATATGAAATGACAATGTCTAACTGCAATTACTTTGGCCAAAATTTTCAATAGTTTTTAATCTCTAGAATTAGTCAAATTTATACACACCACTTGATTGGATTACCTTCATTTGGCATTGATGATACTAATAAGCTTAGTGAAGTTTGTCTCACTACTTATTATTGGGAAAATTCAACCTACATGTCTAGTTCAAAATGAGAAGCTGAGCAGAGTTTTGATTGAAGAGTGACCTAATGTCACAAGGAGCGTATAGACTTAAAGAGGAGATCACATAGCATTTACAACCTTTTGAAACACTTTAAACAAGCTTAAAGTGTAAATATGATGATCTTAAGGAACCAGATTGTCATCAAATGTCATGCAAGAATGGATTGTTCAACTCATTTGAGCATTTTATAAGTTTACTCAGAAAGCTTCTTAGAGCCAAAATAAATGCATGGACATGATGCCCTTCAAGCCTTGATCTTTCTTCACAAATTTCATGTCTCGATGAGTTCTCTATCTCAAGATATAAGTGTTAAAAGTTTAGATTACAAAAAAAAATTCATGCAGATGTCAAAATTAAGCCACATCAAATAACCATTGGGGTTCAAAATGGAAATGAGCATGTGGATGTCAATAAGGATCACATGAATGCCAAATCAAGGGTGTATGGATGTCAATATTAAACCATAACAAATAGCCATTGGGGTTCAAAAATCCTAAGACAAGCACATGGACATCAAATTTGGGCCTCGTAAATTAGTCATTTCAGTTCAAATGGTAGGTCTCAACAAGATCAATGGATCATGTGCAATCGTACATAAATATCTAATGGTGAGAAATGAGTCAACAAGTCAATGGATATTGAAGGATAATGAGAAGGAAACAAGTGGCATAATCTCATTGGAAGGATCTTGATCCAACAGTATGTGATATAAGCTCAAGGTAACAAACCCAAATAGATCTAAAGTGCATGTTCATTCATACATATAGATCTAACAATGCGAGTTAAAGTCAAAGAGTCAGAGGATCTAGATCAAAAGCTCATGTTAATTCATATATCTAGATTTAATGGTGTGAGTTAAAGTTAAGGAGTCAATGTATCCTAGGGACCAATAAAGAGAAGATAGTTTGGCAAAAATTGATAGGTCTGAGTTGACTATTGATAACCAATAAATAAAGGGAAAATCTAAAAGCTTCTAGTGGAGGTCAACGAACTAGTTTTTGACCTAGGCAAATGAAGGTTTCAAAGAGCCATATCAACATTAGATCTTGATCAATAATAGATGTAGTCATACAGGCAAAATGGTCAAGGATAATTTTTTTTTTCTATTAAAGTTTAGACAAGACCTCTGGTTGATAATTTGGAACCTATCGACCCTATTGTAATATTAAACCATTGATGTGTTTATTGCTCCTCCAAATTGAATATCCTCATGTGTAGTAGATTATTAGCTCGTACATGGTTTAAAGGTTAAATAGGTCTTTTTGGGTGTAATACAGAGATCAAGCAAGACTAAATGTCTATCATAATTTCATGGATATTGTGACTATGTGAAAATTGTTAGATTGGGTTGGTTTTCGATCTATGGTGGACCTATGTTCAAATTGGAGAAAATAAAGACATAAATGTGATTATGGGGAAGTGTCTCATCTTTTTATATGGTCACATTTCTGATAAATAGGTACTTATGGCCATCCAAAGTAGATATGGCATGAAGCTATCAGTTCTGAGATATGAGAAGTTTGTCCTCCTGAGTAGATCAAGTAGAAGGTGGCATGGAGTTTCAAGAAGGAGACCTGGTAGATAGATAAGGACAATGGGCATTCAATTATATTATATATTTTTTAAAATATTGATTCCATCTTGATAATATCATGACTTAGTAACCTCAAATTAGTGCTAATCCATCACAACATCCCCTCTCTTCTCCCCCTTTTCTATATATGTTCCATCTTATTCTACATTGTAGATTTATCTGGAATTTTTTAGACAAAAAAACTCTAAGATTTTTTAGAGAAATAGACTCTTATGCTTTGGCTTGCTTAGGCTATGCTAAAATTTGTACTATAAAACCTTTTGATGTAATAAAGACTGAATTCCATCATTTTTACAACTAAATTAAAGTGTGAACTATAAATTCATGTATTGTGGTTAAGTGAATATATGATTTCATTACCTATGTCTAAATTTCCTCACCTTCATTTAGTTCTTTTTAATCCTCATAGGTCTTTTTAAGTGCAATATATAGTTTATTAGTTAGCTTGGAAGTGGATATCTTCCCTCTCATGCTAGTTTGATAGCTAGTCAATGCCTTATTATGAAATACTTATGTGGGATCGATCTTCTTTGGTTTTGAATGTGTCTTATAGTGTGTCTTGTACAAATTATAAGTGTTTCAATTATTAGTGCATCACCTCATTTTATATTCTTTCATATATTATTGTTATTCTCTCTCCCCTTTTCTAAGCAATTATTAGTTTAGGTCTAGTTTAGGTGATAGATCCAAAAGGAAGCCAACCTTCTCTAAAGGTTTAACCCAAGATTATGTGACCCATAGCCTAGGGTCATTCCTATTTGGATTAAATTTGGGTAGAGGACCTAAACAATCCCCTTGCTTAGCTAGGGTGCAATCTAGATCTCTAATAGTTTTGGCATGCCTGATGGGACAAAATTTTCCTTGGCATGGTTGAAGTTTAAAGATTGAAAGAAGAAATTGCAGCAGGAGGAGATATCTACCATCATCAAAAGCTGAAGATTTTTCAAGTTGCAGTAGAATCATCCAGATAGTGATTTCATGCCAAAAATTACTACAAGATCAACAAGTAAGGGTACTCCTTTTGAACACATTGAATTGGCTTCAACTTCTTATAAAAAGCAAGATTCAATAGGATAATTCCTTATCTTCAAAGGAAATTTTCATCTCCTAGTCATCCTATTGTCTTAGTCCAAGATATTGTCTTAGTCAGGAATCAAGTTTTTGTTCCATTAAATAGGGGGAGTCCCTTGAATTTAGCCCAATACGATGACATTCTTATGTGTGCCCTTAAGAGTATTCCTTTCTTTTCAAGAGAATGGGATAAAATAACTACTATTGAGCATATCCAAGATGTTTCCAACCTTTTTTCTATTCACAATGTTATTCAAGATAATGTGGCTATCAGATTGCTTATTGCTTCATTCAAAGGAAAAGCATTGCAATGATACATGAATCTTCCTTTGACATCCATTACTTCTTGAGATGAGTTAGGTGCAACCTTAATTAGGCAATTTGAAGACAAATATGATCATCTATCCTTAGTTGAATAGTTGACTACCATTAAAAGGTACCCCCATGAATTCATGTCTGATTTCAACCTCAAATTTCAAAAGACATGGACTATGATACCTGCATTGGTTAGACCATCCCCAGAATATGCATTATTATACTTTCTAAAAACCTTTAATTATGATATTAGTATGATGATATAGTCTGTCGATGGTAATTCTTTGCCAAATGCCTATGATATTGTAATAAGAACAAAGAACAACTTGATACGAGCTGGTAAACATTCTCCAATGCCCCTAATGCATATTCTCCTAGAACTATAACTTATTCCACCCCCTCAAGTTCTTCAAATCCCCTCTATAGATCCTATTCCATCTCCTAAAGCATAAGTTGTAACCCCTTCTAATCAGGCTAGTGAGATTGGAGATTTAAAAATTATGTTACAAGCTTTTGGAAATGAGATAGTTCAACTCAAGAGATAATAGTACCAGGGTAGGCCTTATTAGTAACAAAACCATAACACCTATTAGCCCTCCAATAATCAAAGGCCTCCTTATCAACTTTTCAGAGAAAATAGACCACCCTATCAATCTCAAGGAGCCATAACCCAAGCTAAACCATATGCAACCCTTGACCCTAATATACCCTCCAGTTCAAAATCCATTGTTCCCAGACCTCCTAAAAACAACTTGATGCAAGATTTAGGTTGGCAGGCTTTTAATCAAGCCTTGGTATCATATGATATTACTATGCCACAAATGACACAAGAAGAGTTTTTTCTTCAATCAGGTCAGTATCAAGAGACAAATTTGATACCCCAAGGAGAGGATCAATAAGTTCAAGGGCAACCTGATGTTATTAATGTAAATTGGCAAATAGATGATCATATTGCATTCAATAAGATTAGTGAGACTAGTAACACAAGTGGTCATGTCATAGCTCTAAATAAATATAAAATAAGAGTTGTTAAGGAAGCTCAAGATGTGAGAAATACTTCTATTACTCTTAACATTATTTCCAAGAGTATCATGGATCAACTTGGTGCCCGTATAGCACAAATTAATCAGAATGTAGAAACTAGGAAGATCCCTCAAGTACCTCTGATTAAAGAACAACCAGTGGTTCACAAAGTGTCTCCAAAGGTTATTGGAACCTCATTCAGTATAATAGATCAGATGAAGAAATCCAATGTTAGTATTAGCATGCGGGATTCTCTTGCTACTCCAAGGCAAAAGGACATGCTCATCCAAGAGCTTTCAACTCTCAAGGTGTCTTAATAACCAATTGAGAAAGAAGGTGATGTTTTAGCTAATTTAGACCAGCCAATGAAGAAATAATATCAATAGGTACATAAAATGATAAAGGTAGATAAAACCAATTTCAAATCAAATAAGACTCCTCCTTTTTACCTCCCTTAGATAGTTGTTGACTATTTAGTTCATAATTGTATGGTAGATAGTGGAGCCAGTAGCACTGTCATGCCTAAATAAATTACAGATAAGCTTGGTCTTGTCTATGAACCAAATACTAAAGGAGTATTATAGCTAGATGGGTCACCAAAAAAGATATTAGGCATCATAAAAGATCTAAAGTTGAAATTACATGCTTGTCCTAATGTTATCTTTCAACAAGATGTAGTTTTAGTGGACTTGCCTCCCTTTTTTGCCATGTGTATTTCAAGGGACTTTACCTCAAAGATTGGAGGATACTTATCATCTGATTAGACATATTTGTTGTTCAAAACTAGGTATGGTACTAAGAAAATAATACATTATGAACCTATTACATGTTTCTATTTGGAACCATAAATGCCAAGTATGGTGAATACTAATTGCACTATCTTAGATGAGGTGCTAAAAACTAATAAAGTAGAGATTGACTCACCTCCAGATGGAGTTTCATATCTATTCCTTAATGAATGGGCCTTTTTTTTTCATGAACATGATCCTTATAAGTTAATTGAAGAAGGACTTGGTGTTTATTGCCTTCATGAAAAAGATACACCAATTCTAGCCTTTATGAAGGATGATGAGTCTGGTCATGGCCTATGGCAACTAGACTTTGATGGATCAAGGAATAAACATGGCATTGGGGCTAAAATTATTTTGATTTCTTCAGATAATCAAAGTTATTTATCTTCTCTCAAGTTTTAGTTTGGTTGTTCAAACAATGTTTTTGAATATGAAGCACTAGTTCATGATTTACAATGGGCAAGAAAGATAAAAATCAATACCTTATATGTATTTGGTGATAGTGAACTGGTAGTCCACCAAATAAGAGGTATAAATATATGCAAGAATCCATTATTTAGTTATTATAAGAATAAATTATGCGACTTACTTGAAGACTTTCAAGCTTTCAATATTTGTGCCATATTAAGAAATGAGAACAAACATGCAGATAGGTTGGCTGCCATTGGGTCACACTTCAGTATCCCAGATGATATAAAGAATGAAAAGGTTTAGTCACACATTAAGATGGTTGTAAGACCTTGTATTCCAGACAACCATGACAATTGGCAAGTGTTTGAAGATGATAATCACATTGTCAAATTCTTACAAGAACACCGTTGAATTTTCTTTAAGGAACCAAGATAAGCTCTTACAGCAATATGGTGACCAGATTGTGCAATTGAAGACAAATAAGTTGCCCAAAGGGTTTGTCACACTTGATAATATATTTATCAGAGATGGTGAGTTGAGAAAATAAAAGTTTTCATTTTCAACAAAGGAGGAACACTATAAAAATGTGGAAATTACAACTTATAAGAACTTGAAGTTGGGTAAAGTTTGCACTCCTTTAAAAAAAGAAACTTTCATTGAGTTATGTTTAAGTTTTTCAGATGTCTTTGCATGGCAATATTGTTGTCCCCCAAAAATAGCAGTCTTTTTTGGGACAACATTTCAACTATTTTGGTCTTACAGACCAAAATTGTCTCTTCCATTTCCAAAATTTGTCCTAGACATTCAAATTCCTCATTTTCCAAGCTTCTCAGAAACTCTACAAACTCTACAGGCTTGAATCTATGGATTTAGTAGGAAAAGGAAAATCTACGAACTCTGCAGGTCAAGTTCAATGGGTTTTACGTGTTGATTTCTATGGACTTTATTTCTACAGACTCTACAGGCAAGTTCATTTATACAGGTTCAAAGGCTTTTGTAGGTGGTTTCCATCAAAAGAATCAGTTTTCAACACTTAGTCATTTTTTGGGATTAGTTCAGAGCCTCAGTTCAAATCGAAAATCTCCATCGGCAAGCATCTGAGTGCAAAAAAGAGACTTGAACCACTGAACCGTTAAACCATTGAACCACTTTGGTTCAAAGGGTTCAAGGTTCAACAAGTTCAACATCTTTGGAAAGAGTTAAGCGCTTCATCAAGGTTCAAAGTTCAATCATTGCAATTGGTTCATCGGATTCCAAACACTTAACCAAATCAAGGTGACTTGAACCGTTGAACCATTGAACCACTTTGGTTCAAAGGTTCAACAGGGTCAAGGTTCAACGGTGTGTTCAACCAAAGGAACGGTTCAATGGCTAAGTTCAACCAAGTGGTTCAATGCTTTATTTCACTCAGGTGGTTCATTCCCTTTATTTCAGCATCTTTTGGTTTAACACTTTATTTCACTCAGTTGGTTCATTCATTTAGTTCATCGTTTGGTTTAATGTCTCAAGGTTCAACAACAAGTTCAAAGACATTTTCAAAGCTTTGTTTGAACCGTTGAACCAAAACTTGGTTCAATGAAATGGTTCAACTGTTGGTTCAAAGGCAAGTTCATAATGTTTGGTTCAATGCTTAGTTCATCGGCTTGTTTCATCCAATTGAACTATCGGCTTGAACTATCAACTTGAACCATTGGCTTGAACCATTTTTGGTTCAACCGATTGGTTCAACGTCTTGGTTCAACATAATGGTTCATCGCCAAATTTCAAAGGGGCGGTTCAATGCAGAAGGAAAATTCTCAAAGAACAAGTGCCCTTGTGGAGGACACTTAATCAATAAAAGCACCCTTCGAAAGGGTCATTTTTCAAGGAAACCGAAAGGTAATTCTTTCAGATTTGTTTAAGGCATTTAAAATTGGCTAAGGAAGAATTCCTTCAGACTTTTATCTGAACGAATTCCTTCGAACAAAAAGTTTGAAAGAATTCTAAGTGGCTACGGGCGCAAAAAATCCGAAGACCAGTCAGAGACTTTGCGAAACAAATTTTTGCAGACTTTTTGTTTGTGGGAATTTTCCCCAGACAAATTATCTGTGGGATAAATGTCCACAGAAATTACCCACGGGGAGAAAACACTCAAGAATTTACCTGAAGGATAGTTTGCAAGAGACTCAAATTGAAAGGGCTATCGAAGGACCCTGAAGGGCAGGTGCCCTTGCGGGGGAATCTCAACTGCCAAAGTAAAGGGCTCTTTTCAACCCATTCAAGGATCATTTCTTAAGGCCCAAAAGGGAAAAGCCAAAAGTTGAAAGAGGACCAAGGGGTGACGCGCCTGAAGATGTCAAATTCAAGACAGTGAACTAGCCGTTGAGAGTGTTAGGTTGTGGAGCTAAAAGATTCAACTTTGTAGACAGAAATTGAAAGTTGCTGAAGATCCAGAAGCACCAACGTCAGTAGCATGACCGACGTTGGTCATGACCAGTGCAGAAGGCAATCAGCGATGACAAGAAGTTGGCCAACGTCGACAGCACTAGGCAAAGCTGGGACCGGCGTCGATCGCCTGTGTGTTTTAGAACTGTTCGTTGCACGAATAGTTAGTTAAGTAAACTAAATGTTTGCATGTAAAGGCCAGTTAGAGTCTTGAGCTGCGTGGATAATCGTTCCAAATTAAGAGTCTAAGTTATTGTTTAAGTTTGGGATCTATTTATAGACCCATTGGCATGTATTGTAAAATATGAGCTAGAAAGGAAGGCAAAGAAGTTCCTTCCATTGTAAGATCATTGAGTTGCAGGTTGTTGCAAGCTCATAGGAGATCTACATGTGTAAGTATGGTCTATTGAATTGTAGGTTGCAGGTTCATGGGAGATCAACTTGAAGTACTATAGAGTGCTTGGTGTACTAGCAGGGTTATTACTGACTGGTTGGAGAGGTGAACACCAATTCTGTGTGTGAGTTGTGTGTTGGGACCATTTTTGGTAGGAGAGTGTTTTGAAGAAGAATTACTATACACTGAGGTGTGGGAAGCCTCTGTAAGGTGGAAGAGTGTGGCGGCTCTTTATTATATTCTTTTCTATACAAAGTGTTAATACAAGATAGTGTATTGTCTCTCATATTCTGTGCTATTTGTGAATTCTAGTTACTTGTGCTTCTGGTATATTTCTGCATGTTTAATTGCTTATATTTGGTAATCATATTGTGCTCTATCTGAGGAGCAAGATCCTAACAAGTGGGATCAGAACAGGTGTGTTTGTTCTTGGATTCCCTAACAACTGGTATCAGAGCATGTTTGATGTTCTAGGTACTTGACAAGTGGTATCAGAGCCTGGTTGTAGGTTCAAGAGCTGATACCAACAAGTGGTATCAGAGCTTTTAGGTTGGGATACTAACAGATTGGATTATATCTGGTTAGTGTGTTTTGATTACAGGTTACTCACAAGGTTTCTGTTTGAGTGGGAGTTGAGCAATGGTAGAAGACAGTAAGCTACGAATGGAGAAGTTTAATGGCAAGAACTACCAATTATGCAGGATGCAGATTGAGGATTATCTGTATCAGAAAGATTTGTATTTACCATTGGGTGGGGTTGATTGCAAACCCTGGGATATGAAGGATGAAGATTGGGAGGTTCTTGATCGGAAGGCTCTGGGATCTATAAGATTAAGTCTTGCATCATCTGTGATTTCCAGCTTATCACAATGTAAGACAACGGTGGAGTTGATGGAATCTTTGGCAAATTTGTATGAAAAACCCTCGGCTTCAAATAAGGTATTTTTTATGAAGCAATTATTTAATTTGAAAATGTTGGAAGGTGGATTTGTACATAGTCATCTTAGTGATTTCCATGGTTTGGTAAACCAGTTAAGTTCAGTCAATATTATTTTTGATGATGAAATTAAGGCTCTCTTAATCTTATGTTCATTACTTGAAAGTTGGGAAGGTTTGGTAATGGCAGTTTCTAATACTGCATCTGCTTCAAAAATCTTAAAAGTGGATGATATTGTGAGTGTGATCTTGAATGAAGAGATACGCAGAAAAAGCACAGGTGAATCATTAGGGAATGCTTTGAGTGTTGAAGGTAGAGGAAGGCAAAGAGAGAAGATAGAGCGTGGGAGATCAAGGTCCAAGATAGCCAGGAGATCCAAGTCCAGGTATGGCAGAATAACCTGCTAGAAATGTGAAAAGCAAGGGCACTTAAAGAGAGATTGCAGATCAGGTGAAGATCAACATGAAGGACATGAAGAAGAAGCAGATGTTGTGCATTTCGTTGCATAGGATGCTCTGGTATGTTCTTTGGATAAAGTAGAATCTTGGGTTTTAGATTCTGGTGCCTCTTTTATGCATCCCCAAATAGAGAATTTTTTCATGAGTATGTCCAGGGAGACTTTGGAGAAATTTGTTTATGGGATGGTAAGCCTTGTCAGATGGTTGGCAAAGGGAAAGTGAAGCTAAAATTGCAGACAGGTAACACATGGGTGTTAAAGGAGGTCATGCATGTCCCAGTTTTGGAGCAGAATTTGATTTTTATAAAAAGTTTGGGTGATGAGGGCTGCATAGTAACTCTCACAGCGGACTCTTGGAAGGTTACCAAGGGTGCATTTGTTGTAGCTAGAGGTAAGAAAGTAGGTACGCTTTATCTATCTACTTGTATTACTGATTCTCTTTCTGGGTTATCTACTTCAGCTGTAGATTCGGAAATGTGGCTTAATAGGTTTGGTCACATGAATAAGAAGGAGATGCATGTTCTTGAGTCAGAGGGTATGCTTTCGGATTTGGAAGGCATGAATCAAGATTTATGTATGCAGAAGAATAAGGTGACGTTTCTTGAGGAATCCGATGTTAGTGACAAGAACAGGAAAGCCTTGGTTTTCAAGGAGAAGGTGATGAATAGAGTTCAGCACAAGGGGCAAAAGAATTTTGAGCAGAGCAAGGGTGATTTGGACAAAGGTTTGATCCAAAAGGAGCTCATGAAAAAAAGTCAGTTCTTACTAGAAAAACACAGAGATCGACGTCGGCAGGAAAATCGGCGTCGACGTCCATACAGGGACCGACGTCAGCTATGTGCAGCCTGATGTCGGTGACTCAAGGAAGATAACTACCGGCGTCGGCCAGGGAGAACCGACGTCGGCAAGGAGGCAGTCATAGGGAACCGACATCGGTCGGGTGCAGACTGAGATGTGACCGGCATCGGTCACTGAGACAAATTTTGGGTGGACAATAAGCTATCAAGGAGTCTCAAGCGCCCATACGGAGGACTTAAAGGGTATGTAAGCCTCAAATTCATCATTTCCCTTCTTTACACTACTTGTTGCTCACTTATGGTATAGGACCAAGAAGTTGTTGAAGAAGCAGAACAGGTAGATCCAGGAAACAGTGGGAGCTTGGCATGGATGGAGGATGTCATTCCTTGGAGGAGAACCAAACAGGAGTTTTGGATGGAGTTGCCAGATGGAAGTAAGCACTGAGAGATGAATGGATGTTCAGAATGAAGAAGAGTAGAAATGGATACGTGAGACAGAAGGCTAGGGTATATGGTCTTGTATAAGTTGCAGACAATGGAGGTTTGATCATTGTGTTTCTCTTTACCAGTTTGGATAATATTAGCTACATTATCCTATTACTGTATGATGTGCTTGTTACAGGGTTACATATATAGGCTATTACTGAACTAAAGGTAAAGCTAGTTCAGGGGTGTGTCATAGAGAATCTGGGAGTAGCAAGATTCTTTGGCATGAGTGTGTTCTAGAGACATGGAAGGTCATATGTTGACTTTGTTTCAAGATGATTGTGTGAGACCGGTTAGCACGCCGATGGTTGGACAGTTCACAGAACAGGTGTCTTGATTCACATAATGAGGTTAAGTGCATGGTATGTACTAAGCCTGAGTTTTCCCAAGCAGTGGGAGTTGTCACAAGTTTGGAGCCAATCCGAGAGAGAAGCATTAGAGGGCAGTTCAGTGGATTCTTAGAGGGACCAGCAGCAGGTGCACATGCTATGCAGGTTCAAGTTATTTTCTACATGGTTTGTAGATGTGGATGTGGCAGGTGATTTGGATGACACGAGTTTCACCACAGGGTGTATGGTGGTTGGTCTTCAAGAGTGATCTTGAGGAGGGATACAAAGCCAAGGGAACAAACTAGACAAAGTATAGGTATAGGTACAGTTGCAACTGTTTATCTCCAAGTGGGAGATTGTTAGGTTGTGGAGCTAAAAGCTTCAACTTTACAGATGGAAACTGAAGGTTGCTGAAGATCTAGAAGCATCGGTGTCGACAGCATGATTGACGTCAGTCATGACCTGTGCAGAAGGCAATTGGCGACGGTAGGAAGTCAGCCGACGTCAGCAGCACTAGGCAAAGCAGGGACCGACGTCGGTTGCCTGTGTGTTCTAAAACTGTTTGTTGCACAAATAGTTAGTTAAGTAAACTGAATGTTTGCATGTAAAGGCCAGTTAGAGTCTTGAGCTGCGTGGATAATCATTCTAAATTAAGAGTCTAAGTTATTGTTTAAGTCTGGGATCTATTTATAGACCCATTGGCATGTATTGTAAAGTATGAGCTAGAAAAGAAGGCAAGGAAGTTCCTTCCATTGTAAGATCATTGAGTTGCAGGTTATTGCAAGCTCATAGGAGATCTACATGTGTAAGTATGGTCTATTGAATTGTAGGTTGCAGGTTCATGGGAGATCAACTTGAAGTACTATAGAGTGCTTGGTGTAATGGAAGGGTTATTACTGACTGGTTGGAGAGGTGAACACCAATTCTGTGTGTGAGTTGTGTGTTGGGACCATTTTTGGTAGGAGAGTGTTTTGAAGAAGAATTATTGTACACTTGAGGTGTGGGAAGCCTCTGTAAAGTGGAAGAGTGTGGCAGCTCTTTATTGTATTCTTTTCTGTACAAAGTGTTAATACAAAATAGTGTATTGTCTCTCATATTCTGTGCTATTTGTGAATTCTAGTTACTTGTGCTTCTGGTATATTTCTGCATGTTTAATTGCTTATATTTGGTAATCATATTGTGCTCTATCTGAGGAGCAAGATCCTAACAAGTGGGATCAGAACAGGTGTGTTTGTTCTTGGATTCCCTAACAACTGGTATCAGAGCATGTTTGATGTTCTAGGTACCTGACAGAGAGCACATCGACGGGCATGTAAACGTCAATTTTAAAGCCCATGAAATAGCCATTGATCCTTTAGATTTACAAACATGAATGCATTCCCAGAATTCAAAATCAAAACTAGTAGAAAGTGAGGAAAGATAGATCAACGAATGAATCCAGGACTCGATTCAATTAATAAAAAAAGGAGGAATAATGAAGACAAGATCAGACCGCCAGGTGGACATTGAAAGTTGCAATCTTTTAATTGCATGGCTTGTTTATCTACATTGAGAAGATCAAATCGGTAAAATGCCCCAAAGTTCTAGCATGTCTTCTTAACAGTTCCCAACACATCATGATATGTTACTGTTCTCGAGTCCTTAAAGTGGCTATATAAGGGAATTTCTTTCATTGTAAATGGATCTCTTTTTTGACAATTTGAATGAAACTCTGCCCAAATTGAGAGGCATCATTGAGACTTTGTGCTCAGTCTATTAATCATATTTTGTTACTGGAATAAGAAAGCAAGGGACTTTTTTAGATTTTGTGTTGTGATATCTTTGTTATTGAGGAAATTGTTCTTATGTCTTTTTCCTTGATATATTTTTTGTTCCATTAATTTAACACGCAGGATTAGTAAAATTAGTCAGGAACGTGTCCTAAAGAATCAACTGTGGAGAGACTTTGTGCCCCAATAGCTATCTTTAGTGTGTTTTCTTTTCATTGCTGCGTAAAGGACTTTGAGAAGACTTTGTGCCCTCATTGTCCTTCGTATATTACTCTTGAGCATTTCAGGTGGAGACTTTGTGTTGTATCTCGATTTGCTAGTTACTACATCCTCAGTTACATTTTGCTTTTATTTTTAGGAGTATTCTTGTGGCTAGCTGAATAGTCCTTCTGAAAGAAGAGGAGTGATGTCTATCATTTCCCTTGAGTTTTTCCTTTGTTTTGTACACATCATCTTTGAAGAAAGAGATGGATGGCTTGTCCTATCTTTGAGTATTATTTTCTGTTTATACACATATATAACATATCCACAGGGAACCTCCCCTTGATGAGAGGAGAGAGCAGTCTCCTTCTGATGTGATAAACTTACACATTTAGATGACTAATCTTCCTACTTTGGCTGATTAGACCTATTTTATTTACTAGTACGTTGATCGACAAAATATTCAACCAACAATTTTTGGCGACTCTGCTGGGGATATAACCCATTATCATTATAACCCTTATCCATAATAGTTTTTGGTGACTCCGCTGGGGATATAATCTATTATCATTATAACCCTTATCCATTACAGACTATGGTGACTCCATTATTTAACTTACCCATTATCCATTCATAGCCTTACCATTTACCATTCACCTTCATACTAACTAGGAAAGAACGCATAGTTTAAAGCCCCAAGCTTTAACTGAAGCAAGGTCAATTCTTTTCCATTTTTGTTTCACAATCTGGTAGATTCAAGGTATACACGAAGCTAAAGGGCTAAAGGTATCGTTGATCCTGTGTTCGAGCTGGTATAACAAAGTGATTTTGATCTATTTCCTTCACCATCTCATCTCCAATGAACTAAGAGCTTCCCTCCTACTAAAGCCAGATCTCCATTACCAGACGAAGTATCTACTTCTACTATTGATAAAGTTATGCCTATAATTACCCCTTTGAGATTTGTTATCCCTCCTTTTCAGAATCCTATAATGGTAGTTCAAGGCCCCTGGGGTAATGCTTTTGGTCCTCTCAATCTTACTCCTCTACATGAACTTCCACGCAGTTCTAGGAAGAATTTTCCTAAATTCTATGGTGATGGAAAAGTTCATCTTAATGAACACATTGCAGCATTCAGTATAGCTTGTGGAGTAATCAGAGTAGAATTTGAAGATGTAGCAATCAGGGTTTTTGTTGAAACACTACAAGGTGCTACTGTAGATTGGTTTTACCATCTACAGGCTTGGTCTATGACTGATTGGAATACTCTTAAAGGTAAGTTTGAAGCCAAATTCAAACTTGCAGAAGATGCACATACACTTCTGGCTCAACTTACACAGATGAAAAAAGAGCCTCATGAGCTTATGAGAGACTTCATAGCTAAATTTGACAAATTGAGAAATAGAATCCCTGTAATTGCTAGACCTACAGTTAAGAATCTCAAATGCTTTTTTATTAATTCTCAGCGACTTGAAGTCAGTTTTCTCTTGAGACGTGCTGGTCAAATAGATCTCGCTACAACTCAACTTTTGGCCACTGAAGTAAAAGATGATCTCATCTTAGCAGGGAAAATAAAAAGAGATCCAAATAGAAATAGAGCTTCATCATCTTCTGAATTTGCATCTACAAGCACCACAGATCCAATGATGTAGAAATTAGAAAATGAGTTACTTGCTCTCAAAAAGCAAATGGCTCAAGGAATGTCTTATGCTCCTACATACAAAAGGACATTCCCAAATCAGTCATATCAGGGCAATGTTGCCAGGAATTAAGGGCAACAAAATTGCCTTCCTTCTCCACAAAGAAAACTTGCCCTGGAAGCTCTTCCAACCAATTCAACAGTGGGATACCTTGAAGTAGAATCAGAATTCTCTTTCCAGCCTGAATTGAATCAAAAAAATGATGCTGATATCATTGAAAAAAATCAAGAAGAATCAACTGATGACTCCCATATTAGTTTTCTAAATTACCAGGATGAACCCAAAAGCAAAAGAGAAGCTTCAGATGGATCATATACAATATTTACCAAATCTAAGAACCAATCAATCTAGCAAGCTGATAAAGAAAAGACAGAGAAACAACCTTAATTAGCAATCACAATTGCTAAACGTGGAACCACTCTGCCTTTTCAATCAAAGGATCTGATCATCACCTAAAAGGTAAATACATCCGTTTCACCTTCACCTTCTATTCCCAATTCGCAAACCAGCCCACCTCCCATCCCTCTTAAAACTTAAAAAATTGAAGTACCTTTTTCTGTACCTAGCTCAATTCAGCCATTTGACATAATTGATCATGTCAAAAAGACAAAAATATAGTTATCTAAATTTGAATACTTACAGTCCAATCCTGATCAATTGAATAAATTGGTCAATTATGTCAAAAACCAAACTATCCCTGCAAGACGAAAAGCTAAAAAAATAACTCCTGATTCTCCAAAGAACACGCCTATTCCAAATAATCTGGTCATTACTCCTCCAGCTGCTCCTAGAAAAATAGAACCCTTCTATGTTTCCCTGTTAATTAATGGCCACAAGCTGAGTAACTGTATAATAGACTCAAGCACATCTGACAATATCATGCCTGCTAAAGTAGCTGAGTCTCTTGGTCTCACACTGACCAAAACATTTGGGAGATGTTTTTCTATGGAGAATAAGCAAGTACCATTGGTGGGGCAAATCAAAGATGCCCAATTTGCATTTGTAGCCTTCCCAGATAAGAGAATTAAGATGACTATCTTGGTGGCTGACGTTTCAACATCCTATGGCATTTTGCTTGGATGAAATTTTTGTAAGGACGTAGGCGGAGAATTGAACATGGATCTATCTAAGGCAAGGATCCCTGTCCAAAGCGTGATGAAGAGGTTGCTCCCTGAAAAGGAGGAAAAATACGTAGTTACCCAGACATCAGCTCCTGAAGCTCAAATCCTTTTTGAATCTGCAAGTATGGGTGACTACTTTCTATATATAGATGAAAAAAGGCCCTCCATCTCTGATGAGGGAAAGTTTGAAGAAAAGTTAGTGTATGATGAGATTTGGACTCTAGAATTTGATGATAGTTGTTCCTCTACTGGTTCAGGAGCTGGGATTGTCTTGATATCTCCTCAAAGAGATATGTTTCCTTCATCCTATAAATTACAATTCAGCAACACTAACAATATAGCTGAATATGAATCTCTATTGCTTGGCATGAAGGCTGCTCAGGAAAGAGGCATCAAGTTTTTTCATGCCAAAGGGGATGCTGAATTAGTGGTTTGTCAAGTGAAAAATCTATATCAGACCAATAATGAGAGGTTACACCATTATCGCAACCTAGTTTGGGATCAAATTGAAAGCTTTGATGCTTTTAACATTTTTGCCATATCCAGAGAGTCTAATGACAGAGCTAATGCACTGGCTACTTTAGGAACTCTTTTAGTTCCTCATTCAGATTTCAAAAAAGACAAGTATACCATTGAGCTAGTCTATAGACCAAGTGTTCTTGACAATGCTGATCATTGGCAAATATTTAATGATGATCATCAAATCATTGCCTTCTTGAAATGAAAAAATAATTTTGAACAGCTGTATTTTGAAGGCAGTGAATCTCAAAAGTCTGAATCTATTTTTGAATCTAGTTTAGATATAAATGAAGAATTCCTACAGTTGAAAGGAAACAAAATTCCCAAAGGCCTGGTTTCTCTTGAGAAGCTGTTTGACAAGCATGATAAATTTGTCAAACAACAACAAATAGATTCAAGTTTCTCTTAGGGATTTGACCAAGTAAATCTGACCAACAAAGAAAATCCCAAGATGGTCAACATTGGTAAGTGTTGCACCCCTCAAGAAAGATTCAAGTTCACCTCTTTGCTCCGTCAATACATTAATGTCTTAGCATATTCTTATGAAGACCTGAAGTCTCTTAGACCTGATAAAATCTACCATCACATTCCTCTCAAGGCTGACTCAATGCCCTACAAGCAAAAATTTAGACAATACAATCTAAAAATTTTAGGTACTATTATGTCTGAGATATAAAAAATGTTAAATGCTAGAATTATCTTCCCAATCCATCATTCTACATGGATTGTGAACATAGTGCCTGTAAAGAAGAAAAATGGTGAAATTTGCATTTGTGTAGATTTCAAGAATCTGAATTAGTCATCTCTAAAACACAATTACCCTCTGCCAATCATGGACCAAGTGCTTCAAACAGTAACAGGGTCAGAGATGTTATCAATGCTAGATGGCTTCTCAGGTTATAATCAAGTTGAAGTTGGTAAAGTAGACCAACACAAGACTACATTCACCACACCTTGGGGTACATTTGCATATAGAAGAATGCATTTTAGTCTAATAAATATTGGTGCTACCTTTTAGAGAGCTATGGACATGGCCTTCAAAGATGAGATTGACAAATTCATAGTGATATATCTTGATGACTTAATTGTCTTTTCAAAGCATCGATCTGATCGTGTACACCACTTACAACAAGTGTTGGAGCGCTGCCACTAGAATGGTATTTCCTTGAATCCTAAGAAGTCTATTTTTAGAGTAATAGAGGGGAAACTCCTTGGACACATTGTGTCCAAAGAAGGCATAAAGATTGACTCAGATAGAGTCAAATCTATTCAAGAGTTGAATTTGCCTACAAGTAAAAATGTTGTTCACTCTTTCTTTGAAAAAGTGAATTTCTTATGGAGATTCATCCCTGAATTTGCTGAGAAGAC
The DNA here is from genome assembly GCA_037957365.1 of Torreya grandis. Lineage (NCBI taxonomy): Eukaryota > Viridiplantae > Streptophyta > Pinopsida > Cupressales > Taxaceae > Torreya > Torreya grandis. The sequence goes on along the minus strand of JARHVA010003752.1, from coordinate 894,404 downwards.
AAGACACATTGTGAACATGATGAAAGGGAAGACTACCTTCAGCTAGACTAAAGAAGGCAAATCAACATTTCAAGATATCAAGACTGCCATTGCTCATGCCCTACCTTAGTTTGTCTAGATTATCACAGAGATTTCATTATATACAGCTATGCGTCTGAGCACACTCTTTCAACGATTCTTGTTCAATGGAACAAGGAAGGTATGGAATCCCCCGTCTCTTTCATGAGTTTCCCTCTCAAAACCCATGAAATGAAGTATTCAAATATAGAGAAGCACGCTTATGCATTGGTAAAAGCAGTCAAACATTTCTGCTTCTATATTCTGAGTTCACACACTACTGCTTTAGTTCCTGACACTAAAATCAAGTCTATATTAACTTAGCAGGAGTTTGGCACAAAAAGAGGTAATTAGATTGCAAAGATCCAAGAGTTTGATCTAGATATCAAGCCAACAAAGCTGGTCAGGGGTAAAGGCCTATGCCAATTAATGGCTGACAATAAGTCAGAAGATACACAACGTGAAGAAGCTGAAGTGGAAGATATGCCAATAGTCCTTTTTGTCTCCATTACCAATGAATGGTACTCAAGTATTGCCTATTTTTTGACTTATGGTGAATGTTTTTCTCATTTGTCTTACAAAGAAAGGAGGCCTATCAAGTTGAAAGCTGCCAATTTTTTTCTTTGGGATAATGGCCTGTACAAAAAAAACATAGATGGAGTATTCCTTCACTGTGTAGACAAAGAACAACAAATCTAGCTTTTGAAATCTTTTCATAATCTGGCCTGTGGAGGACATTTTTTTGCTCCTATGACTGCTCACAAAATTTTGAAAGCCAGGTATTACTGGCCAACTCTTTTCCAAGATGCACATAAGTGGGTGAGGAAATGTGAACTTTGCTAGCAATTTGTTGGAAGACCCAAGTTGGTTGCCCTGCCTCTCAAGCCAGTAATTATAGAGGAACCTTTCTAGCAAGGGGGACTTGATTTTATTGGGACAATAAACCCATCTTCAAGTGTTAGACATGATTATGTCTTTACAACAACTGATTATTTCACCAAGTGGGTGAAGCAATCTCAACTAAGTATGCTACTTTAGAAGTTGTATTCAACTTTCTCAAAGATAATATCATTTTCAGGTTTGGAGTTCCACTCAAAAATTGTTACTGATAATGTAGTCTATTTCATCTCTCAAGAGATTACGTAATTCTATTTTCATTATGGAATTACACTCTCTCATTCTTATGGTTATTTTCCACAAGGGAATGGACAAGCTGAATCTAGCAATAAGAATTTGGTAACTATTATTAAAAAGCTAGCAGATGATAATCAAAGGACATGGCATAAAGCATTGGTTGATGCTCTGTGGGCAGACAGGATCACACCAAAAAGGGAAATTGGTATGTCCCCATTTCAACTTCTTTATGGTATTAATGCTGAGATACCAATCACCTTAGAGTTACCAGCCTTGAAATTGGCAAAGGCCATTGAAGATCAGACATATGAGAGTTCTCTTGACAAAAGAGTCATGTGCCTGACTCAGTTGGAGGAACATAGAACCATGGTGGTGGATAGAATTTATTCTCATCAAATTTTGGTAAAGAAACTCTTTGATCAGAAGGCCAGAAATCGTGATTTTTAGATTGGAGATCAAGTCCTGCTGTGGGACAAAAGAAGAGAACCAAAGGGTATGCATGGAAAGTTTGACTCCCTTTGGAGAGGCCCATTTATAATTCATCAACACATTGGTGAAAATAGCTTTCTATTGAAATACCAAGATGACACACTCTTTTCTCTGCCCCATAATGGGCACCATCTGAAACACTTCAACTCTTGAAGTATCAGATCATTACCTCTATATATATGTATATTTGTACAATTTTAATTCTGTTTTGTTTTGTTTATTTTCTTTTTGATGCCTTTAATTTCTGGGTAGCATGACTCCAAAGCCCAATGGTACACATGAAGACATTAGAAATTTTGGATTCTACTCCTTTCAATTCATTTTGCAATTGACAGAAGTTCTCTAACTGGAGCCAGCCGTTGTCCGCTAAAAATAGCAGTCATTTTTGGGACAACATTTGAACTATTTTGGTTTTATAAACCAAAATTGTCTCTTCCATTTCCAAAATTTGTCCCAGACATTCAAATTTCTCATTTTTCAAGCTTCTCAAAAAATATACAGACTCTACAGGCTTGAATCTACGAATTCAATAGGAAAAGGAAAATCTACGGACTCTACAAGTCAAGTTCAATGGGTTTTACATGTTGATTTCTATGGACTTTATTTTTACATACTCTACAGGCAGGTTCATTTATACAGGTTCAAAGGCTTCTGTAGGTGATTTCAATCAAAAGAATCAATTTTCAATACTTAGTCATTTTTTGGGATTGGTTCAGAGCCTCAGTTCAAATCAAAAATCTCCATCGACAAGCATCTGAGTGCAAAAAAGAGACTTAAACCACTGAACCGTTAGACCATTGAACCACTTTGGTTCAAAGGTTCAACAGGTTCAATAAGTTCAATGTCTTTGGCAAGAGTTAAGCACTTCATCAAAGTTCAAAGTTCAATTGTTGCAATTAGTTCATTAGATTCCAAACACTTAACCAAATCAAGGCAACTTGAACCGTTGAACCATTGAACCACTTTGGTTCAAAGGTTCAATGAGTTCAAGGTTCAACGGTGTGTTCAACTAAAGGAATGGTTCAATGGCTCAATTCAACCAAGCGATTCAACGCTTTATTTCACTCAGGTGGTTCATTCCCTTTATTTCAGCGTCTTTTAGTTCAATGCTTTATTTCACTCAATTGGTTCATTTATTTAGTTCATCCTTTGGTTCAACGTCTCAAGGTTCAACAATAGATTTAAAGACATTTTCAAAGCTTTGTTTGAACCATTGAACCAAAACTTGGTTCAATGTATTGGTTCAACTGTTGGTTTAAAGGCAAGTTCATAATGTTTGGTTCAATGCTTAGTTCATCGGCTTGTTTCATCCAATTGAACTATCGGCTTGAACCATCGGCATGAACCATTTTTGGTTCAATCGATTGGTTCAACAGAATGGTTCATCACCAAAGTTCAAAGGGGCGGTTCAATGCAGAAGGAAACTTCTCGAAGGACAAGTGCCCTTTCAAAGGACACTTAATCAATAAAAGCACCCTTCAAAAGGGTCATTTTGCAAGGAAGTTGAAAGGTAATTATTTCAGATTTGTTTAAGACATTTAAAATTGGCTAAGGAAGAATTCCTTCAGACAAAAAGTTTGAAAGAATTCTAAGTGGCTGTGGGTGCAAAAAATCTGAAGACTAGTCAAAGACTTTGCAAAACAAATTTTTGTGGACTTTTTATCCACTAGAATTTTCCCTAGACAAATTGTCCATGGGAATTTTCCATAGGATAAATGTCCGTAGAAATTACCTGTGGGGGGAAAACACCCAGGAATTTTCCCAAAGGATAGTTTGCGGGAGACTCAAATTGAAAGGGCTGCGGAAGGACCCCAAAGGGTAGGTGCCCTTGCAGGGGACTCTCAGCGGCCAAAGTAAAGGGCTCTTTTCATCCCATTCAAGGATCACTTCTTAAGGCCCAAAAGGGCAAAGCCAAAAGCCGAAAGAGGACCAAGGGGTGACGCGCTCGAAGACGTCAAATTCAAGACAATGAACTAGCCGTTGAGAGCACATCGACGGGTAGGTAAACGTCAATTTTAAAACCCATGAAATAGCCATTGATCCTTTAGATTTATAGACCCGAATGCATTCCCAAAATTCAAGATCAAAACTAGCAGAAAGTGAGGAAAGACAGAACAATGAATGAATCCAGGACTCGATTCAATTAACCAAAAAAGGAGGAATCATGAAGACAAGATCAGACCACCAGGTGGACATTGAAAGTTGCAATCTTTCAATTGCATGGCTTGTTTATCTACATTGAGAAGATCAAAAGGGTAAAATGCCCCAAAGTTCCAGCCTATCTTCCTAACAGTTCCCAACGCATCATGATATATTATTGTTCTTGAGTCCTTCTTGAAGTGGCTATATAAGGGACTTTTTTTCATTGTAAATGGATCTCTTTTTTGACAATCTGAATGAAACTATGTCCAAATTGAGAGGCATCATTGAGACTTTGTGCTCAGTCTGTTAATCATATTTTGTTACTGGAATAAGAAAGCAAGGGACTTTTTCAGACTTTGTGCTGTGATATCTTTGTTGTTGAGGAAATTGTTCTTATGTCTTTTTCCTTGATATATTTTCTATTCCATTAATTTAACACGCAAGATTAGTAAAATTAGTCAGGAACGTGTCCTGAAGAATCAACTGTGGAGAGACTTTGTGCCCCCATAGCTACCTTCAGTGTGTTTTCTTTTCATTGATATGTAAAGGACTTTGAGAAGACTTTGTGCCCTCATTATCCTTCGTATATTACTCTTGAGCATTTCAAGTGGAGACTTTGTGTTGTATCTCAATTTGCTGGTTACTACATCCTCAGTTACATTCTACTTTTATTTCCAAGAGTATTCTTGTGGCTGGCTGAATAGTTCTTCTGAAAGAAGAGGAGTGTTGTTTGTCATTTCCCTTGAGTTTTTCCTTTGTTTTGTACACATCATCTCTAAAGAAAGAGAGATGGATGGCTTGTCCTATCCTTGAATATTATTTTTTGTTTATACATATATATAGCATATCCACAGGGAACCTCCCCTTGATGAGAGGAGAGAGCAGTCTCCTTCTGATGTGATAAACTTACACATTTGGATGACTAATCTTCCTACTTTGGCTGATCAGACCTATTTTGTTTACCAGTATGCTGATCGACAAAATATTCAACTAACAAGTACAATGACCTCAAAATATTTGATCCAAGTCTATCTCAACACACCATTAAGTTAAAAGATGAGACTAAGCTAGTAAGATAAAGACAAAGGCCTATTAATCCAAATATTGAGCCTTTGATGAAAGCTGAGCTTCATAAGCTCATTGAGTTAGCTATAATATTTCTAATTAAGCACTCAACTTGGGTGGCAAATATTGTTCCAGTACAAAAAAATAATGGTGAGATTAGACTATGTGTTGATTTTTGTGACTTGAACAAATCTTTCTTTAAAGACCACTACCCATTGCCATTAATGGAACAAATTTTACAGTTGGTTGTCGGTTCAAAAAGGTTCTCCTTGTTGGATGGATATAGTGTTTATAATAAAATTTTGGTCAAAGAAGAAAACCAATTCAAAATAGCCTTCATCACAAAGTAGGGGACATTTGCATATAGAAAGATGCCTTTTGATTTATTTAATTCTGGGGAAACTTTCCAAAAAGCCATAGATATGGCATTCGAAGGTCTCCTCAATAAGTTTATACTTGTTTATTTAGATGACATAATAATGTTCTCTAAGAATGTAGATGAGCACATGATTCATCTCAGATAAGTGTTTGAAAGGTGCAGACAATTTGGGGTGTCTGTTAGTCCCAAAAAGTGTGTTTTCTATGTTTATGAAGGTAAGCTTCTTGGACATGTGATTTAAAAACATGGTAAAGTATATATCTGGATAGGATAGATTCAATTCTTGCACTTTCCTTGACTAAACATAATAAATATTTTCAAAGATTCTTAGGCAAGATCAATTTGATAAGAAGGTACATTTCATATTTTGCCACTTAGCCAGGCCACTTATAACCATGCTAAAAAAGGGCTAGAGTTTCAGCTAGTCCAAGGAAGGAGTGATGATCTTTGAAGAGATCAAGAAAGCCATAGCCAGTGCTCTTACACTCTTGAACCCTGATTTCACAAAATATTTCTTCTTGTACACCTATGCTAACATTGACATAATTTTAGGTATTCTCATGCAGTAGAATCAAGAGGCTTTAGTGTAGCCAATAGCCTTCTTCAATCAAAGTTTGGAAGAATATGAAACAAGGTCATCTTTTGAAGCATGTACTTTCAGTTATAAGGTCTCTAAAAAATTATAGATACTTGTCCAATAATAAGATACATCTGATGGTTGCACATCCAAGTATCAAAGATTTTCTCCTGAACAATGATATAAATGATAAAAGAGCTAGTTGGATAACCAAGGTAATGGAGTATGATGTGGAGATCAAGGTCACAAATATGGTTAGAGGCAAAATACTTTGTGAACATCTAACTCAAGACTTGTAAGAGGATAATGGAGTGGTTATGGTGTGAAATGATGAAAAATTTACAACTGATTACACCTCACCTTCCAAATGGTTCTAAGGCATGGTAAGATACTTCCAGAATGGTATTTATCCTTCTCATTTGTTCCCTTCAAAAAGGAGGCATTTCAGATTGTAGTCAATTCATTTTCTCATTGTTGATAGTGTTTTGTTAAATAAAGATATCAATGGCATGTTACTAAGATGCATAGAGCTAGGTCAAACATAGATATTGCTTGAGCAGTTCCATGATGGACAAAATCATGAGAGGTCGGTATTATTGGCTAAACATATTTGGTGATTGTTATGCATGGGTTAGGAAGTGCAGATAATGTGTTATGTTTGTTGGATAAGTAAAAATTGCAACCTTACCTCTCCAACCAATTATAGTGAATCAACCCTTTGTTCAATGGGTATTGGACTTTATTGGTTTCATTAACCCCCCTTCAAGCTCAGGACATAAATGGATATTAACTACTACAGATTATTTTACTAGATGGATAGAAGCAGTGAAATTGAAAGAAGCCTATGAGTCCAATGTTCTAGATTTCTATGAAGGTTTGGTTACTAGATTTGGAGTCCCTTCAACCATTATTTCTGACAATGTTATGGCCTTTATGGGGTTTAGAATCAACTAGTGGGTAATTCAACATAATGTTTTTCTTAGTACTTCATCAAATTATTATCCATAAGGTAATGACCTTGCTAAGTCCACTAATAAAAACTTATTGAAGATCATCAAGGGGACTATTGAAAACAATTAGAGGTCATGGCATCTCAAATTGAAGTTATCTCTATAGGATGATAGGATCACCTATAAGAGATTAATAGCCAATTCTCCATACAAGATGGTATATGGTAAGAAATCAAGAATGCCTATTTCTCTTGAATTTCCTAATTTGGAACTAATGCATCAACTTGAGATTTTAGAGAACAAGCCAATGGAAATTAGATATGATGAGCTCATGGAGCTAGAAGAGACAAGACATCAGTCCATGTTGGCAATGGAAGCCTATCAAGCACAAGTGAAGAGACCTTTTGATAAAGGAACTTCTTTAAGAGACTTCAAAGAGGGAGATTTAGTCCTTAAGTGGGATGAGGATAGAGCTAAGCCAGGAAGGCATATGAAGTTTGAATCTCTTTAGAGTGGTCCATACACAGTCTCCAATTGCAAATCCTATAATGCCTTCTAACTTGCAAAGATGGATGGTGAGGAACTTCCTATCCCAATTAATTGGATACATCTGAAACACTACTATCGAGGAAGCTAAGTTCTTTGTACATAGTTAATTGGTCTTATTTTCCTACACGTATTATTCTTACATATTAGTTTGTTCTGTTTTATCCCAAATACGTGCTTTGTTTGCATTTTTACTTTGATTAGGTTAGTTTTCCTTTCATGTTTATTTCTTTCCCTATTTGGTGGAATTTATTGTCCTTGTAAGTCAATAGGGTTTCTTGTAGTCATGGATCAGAGTCATGTAAATTGTCCATGTATCATGTAAATATTTTGAGTTCTCAAGCATAAAAGACATTCTACCTAAGTCATCAAAGATGTTGGCCAAACTTGCCCTACATGCCTAGTTCAGAATGAGAAGCTGAGCAGAGTCCTGATTGAAGAGTGACTCAATGTCACAAGGAGCATATAGACTTCAAGAGGAGATCACATAAAAATTTCAACCTTTTGAAATAGTTTAATTAGTCTTAAAGTGTAAATATGATGATCTTAAGGAACCAAATTGTCATCAAACATCATGCAGGAATGGATTGCTCAACTCATTTGAGCATTTTATAAGTTCACTTGGAAAGCTTCTCAGAGCCAAAAGAAATGCATGGACATGATGCCCTTCATGCTTTGATATTTTTTCACAAATTTCATGTCTTGAAGAGTTCTTTATCTCGATATATAAGTCTTCAAAGTTTAGCTTACAAAACAAATTGTTTGCATAAATGTTAAAAGTAAGCCACATCAAGTAACCATTGGGGTTCAAAATAGAGATGGACATGTGGATGTCAATGATGATCATGTAAACATCAAATTATAGGCACATGAATTTCAAAATTAAACCACAAAAAATAATCATTAGGGTTCAAAAATCCTAAGATGGGTGTGCGGATGTCAAATATGAGCACGTATACATCAAATTTGGGCCCTGTAAATTAGCCATTTGAGTTCAAATGGTGGGTCTCAGTAAGATCAAGGGTTCATGTGCAATCATAAATAGAGATTTAATGGTGAGTAATGAGTCAACAAGTTAATGGATCTAGAAGTCTAATGAGAAGGTGACAAGTGGCATGATTTCGCTAGAAGGATCTTGATCCAATGATATGTGGTATAAGATCAAGGTAGTGGGCCCAGGTAGATCTATGATGCATGTTCATTCATACATCTAGATATAATAGTGTGAGTTAAAGTCAAAGAGTCAAAGGATCTAGATTAAAGTCTCACGTTCATTCATACATCTAGATCTAACAATGTGAGTTAAAGTTAAGGAGTCAATGTATCTTAGGGACCAATAAGGATAAGACAGTTTGGTACAAATTGATAGGTCCGAGTTGACAATTGACAACCAATAAAAAAGGGAAAATTCAAAAGCTTCTGGTAGAGGTCAATGAATCAATTTTTGATCCAAGTGAATGAAGGTTTCAAAGATCCATGTCACCATTAGAGCTCAGTCAACAACAGATTTAGTCATACAGATAAGATGGTTAAGGATAAAACTCTATTGTTATTAAATTTTAGACAAAACCTCTAGTTGGTAATTTAGAACTTGTTGACCCTATTGTAGGGTTACTCTATTGATGTGGTCAGTGCTCTTCTAGATTTAATATCCTCACGTGTAACATATTCTTGACTCTCACAGGGTGTAAAGGTAAAATAGGTCTTTTTGGGCCTAATACAGAGATCAAGCAATACTAAATATCTGTCAGACTTTCATGGATATTATGACTATGTGAAAACTAATTGATTAGGTTGGTTCAAATTAGAGCAAATACAGACATAAATATGATTATGGGGAAGTGTATCATCTTTTGATATGGTCACATTTTTGATAAATAGGTACCTATGGCCATCTAAAGTAGATGTGGCATGAAGCTGTCAGTTCTGAGATATGAGAAGTTCATCCTCATTAGCAGATCAAGTAGAAGGTGACATGGAGATACAAGGAGGAGACCTAATAGATAGACAAACACAATGGGCATTCAAAATTGTTACAAAACTTTTAAAAGATTGATTCCTTCTTGATAATATCATGACTCAGTAACCTCAAATTGGTGCTAATCCATCACAAATTCCCCTCTCTTCTCCCCCTTTTCTATATATGTTCTATCTTATTCCACATTGTAGCTCTCTCTAGAAGTTTTTAGATAAGAAATATCTAAGATTTTTTAGAGAAATAAACTCTTATGCTTTGGCTTTCTCAAGCTATGCCAGAAATTGTAATGTAACACCTTTTGATGTAATAAAGACTAAATTCCATCATTTTTTTGAACTGAATTAAAGTGTGTTTTATGAATTCATGTACTAGGATTAAGTGAATATATGCTTTTCTTGCCTATGTCTAAGTTTTCTCACCTTCATTAAGTTATTTTTAGTCCTCATAGGTCATTTTAAGTGCAATATATAGTTTATTGATTAGTTTAGAAGTGAATATCTACCCTCTCATGCTAGTTTGATAGATGTTCATTGCCTTATTGTGAAATGCTTATGTGGTACTAGTTTTTTCTAGTTTTAAATGTGTTTTATACTATGTCTTGTGTAAAGTATAAGTGTTCTAATTACTGGGGCATCACCTCATTTTATATGCTTTCATATGTTGTTACTCTCTCTCTCCTTTTCCAAGCAATTGTTAGTTTATGTCTAGTTTAGGTGATAGATCCATAAGGAATCCAACCTTATTCGAAGGTTTGACCCAAGATTAGGTGATCCACAGCCTAGGGTCATTCCCATGTTCGACTAGATTTGGGCAGAGGACTTGAACAATCCCCTTGCTCAGCTAGGGTGTAATCTAGATCTCTAACACTTACTCAGTACCAACAATGTGAGATTTGGTTAATATAAATATAACCAATATATTCATATAGATTACTTCCTACTAGTAGTCATAAAACATGCTAAGCACATGAATAATCAAAATGCATACATTTATTTCATCAAACATATGAATGAATCTCCGCCATATTATTTATTACATAAATAATAATAATAAGCATAACAAGTATATTTTATACCAAGTGGGTATAATATATATTAGACTACATATTCTAATTTTCATAAGTAGATACAAATGCAGTACATCCTATGACAATCAATAACATCATAGTCCATCATTTTCATGTACACACTACACAAGTTCAATAGCCAATCATAATAAAGAAAGTCATAATTCTCACAAAACATAATATTTCATTTAAAAAACTTGTTATTTTTTAGGTAGATTTTGTTCATTTAATTATATATTCTTGACCCTCATAATTCTATGGCTTATTTTTAATAGTTAATAATAATACAGATATAAACACACCTCTATATGCTATATATAAGTACCTAAGCCTTAATATTGATATTTTTCATATATACGAGCACCTGTACATCCTAATTATATTCATAACATGTACCATATATAAGTACTTAGACAATACATAAATACTATACATAGATGTCATCTATTATTTTACAATTCTAATTAGTGTATAAAGATGAGCTTTAATAGTTCAAATATGAGCTTCAATAGTTCAATGGTTTAGTCTATTATAATTTTCAAGTCCAGTTAGGTATTCTATTTTATTTACACATATTTTGTTCTTTATGTTCAAGCTCATTGTTTCCAACAAGTGGCATAATCACATTATTTAACCACCACATTGTCAGCTGTAAATTTATCTAAGTGAATTATATTAGAAATTCTAATTGTATAAGATAATAATTAAGAATTTAAGAATGTTACGCATCTCCTCAACACATACCTCAACTCTAATCATAAATATATCTATCAATGGAACTAAATCTTAAAATAGTTCAATCACAAGATCAAATATTCTACCTTTATTTATGTGTTTTAAGCATCTCATCCCAACATGATTATTGTAAAGGAATATTCTCTTAGTCCTCTACACTACTCAATATATTCATTATTATATAGATAACACATAATGTTCATTCTAATTCGATGTAGTTATAATTGATATAGATAATCAATAGTATATCAATTCGCCTTAATCATAACCAATGAAAATCATAACCTCCATATAATATAAATCCAATATTATATTAATCTATATCGATAAATCATAACCTACAGATAATCAAATTATAATGATTGAAAATCACTAGTTTTACTCAAATAGGCTACATAAGTATAAACAAGCTATCCAATTTTCTAACTATACTCTTCTCCTTCAAGGATAACACACATTATTTGCCTATTTATCTTCAATATTTAGAAAATTACTGAAAGTGGTTAACATCTCCATCAGGAAGATAGGTTTTTAATGGCACTGAACCAAATGGGAAAAACTCACATAGTTAATAACCTAATAAAATTATAATTCACTATTACATATATGGCACCACATGCCATATATATATATATATATATATACATATGTATATATATATATATATATATATATATATATATATATATACATATGTATGTATATATATATATATGTATATATATATACATATGTATGTATATATATATATATGTATATATATATATATATGTATATACATATATATATATGTATATATATATATATATATATACATATGTATATATATATATATATATATATATATATATATGTATACATATATATATATATATATACATATATATATACATATGTATATATATATATATACATATATATATACATATGTATATATATATATATACACACACACACACACACACACACACACACACACACACACATAAATTACTGAAAGTGGTTAACATCTCCATCGGGAAGATAGGTTTTTAATGGCACTGAACCAAATGGGAATAACTCACATAGTTAATAACCTAATAAAATTATAATTCACTATTACATATATGGCACCACATGCCACACACACACACACACACACACACACATATATACACACACACACACATATATACATATATATTAGAATATATGTAACTTTGATACCATCTCCAAAGTTCAAATAGGTGCATGGTTCACTATTACAAATCAATATTACCTATCATTACGTGGTAGAAATGTTTGAATATATTATTAACACACATAATATAATCTATAAGGCTCCTTCTTCCATTATTGCCCACAATTTTCTATCAATTAAAGCAAGATTAGGGTTTGCTGAAGATGAACTTTCCTTTTCTTCTGTCACATTGTTGTTTGGCTGAGGCCAAGCTTTAAGATCACCCATGCAAACCACTATTATTTTATCTATTAAAAAGAAGAATCTTATCTATGAAATCAATGCTTTAATTTCCCTTGGATTAAACAAATTATTTTCCCCCAAATTTAAGAATGGTGACGCCAATCTCTAGTATATGACAGATATATAAATAATCCAAATGATATATATATATATATATATATATATATATATATATATATATTCTCAAATTCACATAAATTCTTTACCATGATTTGGAGATCATACGCACCTTAAAAATTTATGTGTTTACAATTTCTTATTCATTTATACAGCTCACTGCATATATACATGAGGTCACTAATCATGGTATATCTCGATTCGTAGTTAATTGAAATATCTCTCATCGTTTGTTTAATAGATATTAGTGGATGTAATACATGTAAAATCCATAATTCACATGATAAAAAAAGTCTCTACATACATACAAGAGGAATTCAAGGTAAAATAATTCACTAATGAGCTAGGTAAACAAATATTAGTGGATGAGTGCAAGGTCGATGCATACTTGTAAAATAATTCATAGTTTGTTTAACATATGTTCCTATATTCAAGAAGTATATATAAGTCCTAGATTTCACTACAATCATATTGCCCTTGTGATTACCCTGTAGATCACTATCTTAAATGTACAAGTTTACTATATACCTTATTTAACTCTCTATACTCATATATATTATATCAGGCACCGATAACTACATAATTTTTCTGAATAACAGTACTAACTTCTTTTTTTATAGCATCTAGTCCATTCCAAAATTAATCTCTCCTCTTGCATTATACTTTATTATCCTCTAATTTATGCTCCTTATCTTCACACATCACACACCTTCTTCTCCCTTCTCCTTTTTTTCCATGAATAACATATTCCCTTTAAAGCTCGCCTAGCTTTCTTTCCTTTAAAGCTCTCTTTTTTCCTATTTTATGACTTTCCTTTTTGTGTCTTTTTTTAACTTTCTTTGTGTTTTTATTTGTTCTATTTCCTTTTCCTATTTATATATTTTATAAGTATAATAAAATACAATTGCTTTATTTCATTACCAACTTATAAATGCTAACATCAAAATTTTAATAGTAACTAGACTAATATATAAAGTCTATTGTATCTTTTATCCAAAATGGTAATTAACATATTATTATTCAAATCCAAATTATAACAATGTAATCATTGTTATCACTACACTATCAAGGTTATTTATGTCTTTTTGTCATCTGTTAAATCACACAATGATATTCTAAATATCATGAAGATAACCAGCTAATGTTCTCAACCATTACTAAGACAAGCTGGTTAGTAGACATATGGTAATACCAATACAATTCACGCAAATTTACATTTTTGAAAACATTAACAATCATGAATACAATGACAAGACATAAATGCATAGTAATATTCACATTGTAATCAAATGAGATTAATTCACTTAAGTATAAATCTAAACTAACACACACATATACAATTATCTAAATGCAAATAACATAAGAAAAATATTAACTCTAACCATTCAAACTATGTATTTAATGTGTACTTTTTAACATGGTGTGTGCATGGGTTATATCCATTCCTATATCATCCCTCATCACCTCTATCTACATCAACCTCTCTGATGATGATCTCCCTCCATCATGCTCTGAGAGATGAATCTCTCATACATGAAACTCATGACAAGAAAGTAGTTTGTCCATAACACCATGACATATATATCATAAAATATTATTGAAATAACAAATCAACATGACAATAATGTAAGATTATACCATACAACTAAACTCATATCAATGCATCATGAAATCAAAGCAATATTTAACTATCCCATTATAACATATGACTTACAACTTAGTTAATAATAATTAAACCAAATTATCAACTATAAATATCTATGGATAATCAAGTAAGTTTGCTTAGTGAGGAAATTAGGATGTAAAAATCTCAATCACACCACTTAAGTGTAAACATAATCTAGCCTATCTCATCCATGTTAAATTGTGTAATCACACCATCCTCCAAAATGGAAGTAGTGCCAAGGCCATTGAGTGCGTTGAATTTTGATCACACTACTTAAGGGAGCCAACTATTGCAGTAGATAAAATCTTGATTAGTGCATCGTTGGTAAGGTCGGTATATGAATATTTGTATAATCTGAATATGTATCTATAATTTGATGCATTTATAAGGCATATTCATCTATAATGTATATGAAGCTAATGTATCTATCAAAATGTAATCTCTGCTCTAGAAATTATATGTAAAATGTGTCACAAATCTGAAAACACTCTATCCCAAATCTATGATAATAAGTTCTAAATATATATGTTAGAGTTGGTTCTCATATTTGCTAGGTTTTATAGATAGTTTTTGTCTTTTTTCTAGTTTTTCATTTTGTGGATTTATCCCACATTGGTTAGTTTGACTTACTTCTTGTTTGTCCTTGCCTATATATGTAAGGCTTCTCCTTCGTAACATATAAAATTTATTTGATGGATCTTATATGATTATGCCTTTGTATTTCCATATCATATTTATAGCTCTTACAACTCTTATTATGATGATTTTGTTGTTAATACTTCATATCTTAGGCTTAGAATGATTATGTTGACATTCCTTTCATGGTATCAGAGTAGTAGGTGTTGCAGCCATCTGTTTACGAGTTTGTTGTTACAAGGGTTTGACCATTTATCAATTTTTTTCTTGGCAAAGTGGAGGTATTTTGTATAGATCTAATATTTATATTTTTTTTCCATTGACCAATACATATGGATTCTAGGTTGTACCATTATGTACTTATTTTTCTATACCCATGTTTAATTTGTTTTGAATGTTTTTTAGGTAATTTGTGTATGTTTTTTGATGGTTTTAGGCCGTACATGCATAAAAAATACAAATATAAAATCATATAAGAATATAAATATGAGTTTTATGTCCTCTATAATTTGTTATAATATCCAAAGATTAGGCTGTATAACCCTTCTACTAAAAAAACTCGTTCACTGGTTTGCTGGTAGATACCTATTACCTATTTAGTTTTCTCTCAACATAGGTGGTACGGACCTGATTGTTCAGATCTAAAACCTGGTACTATTAGCTGGCAATCCCAAATTTCCTACCATATTAGTTGGAATAATTTTGGAGTAGGTTATATAACTCTTTTGTCAGCTTAAAATTTATTTTACTAATTTATCTTCATCATCTGGATAACTGGTCAGTTTTCTTCTGGTTTGAGGCCATATAATTTATAATTTGAGATCTAATTCTTAGAGAGGATATAATTTTAGGTCTAATTTCAACTATAATAGTAATTAATACTATGCATGATGATGTAACACCTTTTGGGATGTCACAACAGGGCCCATTTAGCCAATTTTTCTAGATCTTGCAAAGAGTCTTCATGAATTTGGATTTTACCCATTTTTGACAACCTGTGCTTAGTTTCTGCTAAAGAAATTGTTGGAAATATTTTTTTTAAAGATATTACTAGATTAATGAAGTGGTAAATCATTTTTTATTCCTTATTACTTCTAATTTTTGTGCAATATTTACTTATTTGACCCATTTTAATGACGAGAAACTTGTAAAAACTATAACTTTTTAACATGACTCAAAATCGAGTTCTAATTTTTTAAAAGTGTACATTTTTTGTTCCTCATAAATTGGGGTTATTTATCTTGTAAAAATATTTCAATTATAAAGTGTCAAATTTGGGGGGGCCTTATACTTTTTGGGGGGTTTATTTTTTCCTTGTTGAAGGAGTTGTTATTTCAGGGTGTTTATTAATTTTGTCACAAGATGTTAAATTATCATAGGTGGATTTGTATTTTTGAGAGGTAGATTATTCTTCTTGAATTTATTCTTATTTTTTGACAATGGATTCCTACTTATTTGATCCCCTCAATACTTCTAACTACATTATTTGGAAGATCAAAATGAAGATGCACTTACAACTAAAAGGCATGTTTAGAGTTGTTCTTGGCAACATTCCCCACTTTATAGATGAGAAAGATATTTCCTGGATTGCATCCATGCAAGATGAGGTTCTTTGTTTGATTCACCTCCATGTTTTCGATAGTTTACAGTGCTATGCCACATGCAACACATCACCAAATAAAGCTTGGGACACTTGTATAGCCCTATTTGAGAGGGATATTGAACCTTTTAGATCTTTTGCACTCTCTTTTACTCCACCTCCTTCTATTCCACTTCCCTCCTCCTATTAGAAAGGATTTATCTTTTGATGATGACACTGATGCTGTTTAGGATTTGAGTCTTGATAGTGACATGGGTGAGGAACTATTGGTACTTGGTAGTTCTCCTCATAGTAAGGATTCACTCTTTACTATGACATGAATCGAGATTCCTCTTCATTTTGTGAGGACATACTTCTTGATGGTGATCTATATGAGACATTCTTACCTCCTACACCTCTCACTATTCCTCCTTCTTTAGTTGTTAGTGAGGACTTATTTTTTGATAATGGTTTACTTGAGACATATATTACTCCTCTTATAGTTTGTACTCCTATTAATTTAATTGATCAAGAGGATATGATTCTTGAGGATGTGGCACCTTCACCATCACTTTTGTAGATCATGGATGGGACAACATCATGAATTCCTATTATTTCATTACCTACTACTCTTGTTTATGAGGATATGTGTTTAGATGGTGATTTCCATGAGGAGACTATTATTGTTACACATTATGATTTGGACCTTGTTTCTACTCCTGCTACTACATTTTTTGCTTATCCCACTTTTGATCCACCCAATTTATGTGTTTATTTCCTTTGAGAATCATACTCTTAGATTTGAATCTTGCATGCTTCACTCTATGTGCTACACTCATGAAGGTCTTGGCAGACTCTTACAGGGTATTTTATCTCCTAGTAACATCGATATTTCTATAGGTGATGTGTCTTTGGGACATCTTATTCACATCACTCAGGAGGAAGGTACATTAATGGGAAGACAATTTCATTTTTGGGACTATCTCACCACCTATGTAGATGGTTCTTTATATTATTTCCATCCACACAAGATATATAGTTATGATCTTCTTGTGGGGTAAAGGAAGTTATCCTTAGGGAGGATTCCACATGAAATACTTCCTTCCTTTCCTTCTTTTCTCTCTTTTATAACTTTTTTTTTTGCGGGGGGGGGGGGGGAGTTTTGTTCCTATGGGTTTTATTCCTTTCTCCACTACATGGATATATATTGTACATGAGTACCTGATTAGGCCTTATTATTGGGAATCATACTATGGATATGACACCTTTTGTTTTTTGATATTTTTAGCCCTTATCTTAATTTGAGGGGGGGGGGGGGTGTTAGAGGTTCTCATGTTTGCTAGGTTCTATAGATAGTTTTTATCTTTTCCCAAGTTTTTCCTTTTGTGGATTTAGCCCACATTGGTTAGTTTGATTTAATTCTTATTTGCCCTTGCCTATATATGCAAGGATTCTCCTTGATAACATATATATATTATTTTATGGATATTATATGATATTGAATTTGTTTTTGCATATCATATTTTTAGCTCTTAGAACTCTTCTTATGACGTTTTTGTTGTTAATGCTTCAGATCTTGGGCTTGGAATGATCTTGTTGATGTTCCTTTTAGTATAAAATTTTGTCCTAAATATATATCTAAATTATTTAAATTATATCAAATTCTACCAATTTTTCCAACTATGTATATGTGGACTCAAGTATCTATGGCATGCCCCCACTAATATTCCCCCCTTTTGAGGTGAGGGGAATGTAACATGAGAGTTATTTTATCTCAAAATGATAAGTTAAATATGATATATATGTATCAATCACATAATAAAGAAGCATATAGTGGTATAATGTCTAAGTATATGTATCAATGAAGCTCATAGTATTTAAATATAACAAGCCCTAAGATGCATGATATGGATCATGACAATATCTAGAAGTAACAAACACAAGCTCAACAAAAAATCAAGAACACACATAAGAGCACTCAATGTCACACAAAAAGGGTTTAAGGAGACCATAAATAAGGGGCATGTTTAAATGCCACACACTCAAGAAGAGGACATATTCAAATGTTCACAAACCAAATAAATTACTCTCACTAGCACTGGGGTCAACAAACATGGAACATGTTCAAATGTTCCACAATCAAGGCAAGGTAAAAAAACATAAAGTAATTTAAATTAATCCATGTGATATGATGAATAAGTGAAATATAAACAACTATCATAAGTATGTCATAGTAGTCCTTACATTTGTTGGTAAAATGTCTTATAGCATAGAATATCAAGTACATTATTAAGATGTAAACATGAGTATATACATGTGTAAGTGTTAGTAGATAAGTTCAACATGATAATGTAAAGTTATCATAGAAAAATATAACCTCTATCGATTGTGATCAACACAAGCAAGATGCCCCCAACATAATGTGTCATTTAAGAAGAGGAAAGGTCCAATATATGTATTCTCATATATCATGGATCTAGTACATGTCTTTATCAAACTCAAGTACCCATGTGTAGTTATCAAAAGTGTCATTTTAATGTAATGAGTGTCACTTAAGACCACATTATCCCTAACTTATCCTAGACCTATCTTAGGGCCTCTCTTGATCACTTTTTAGCTTTTGTGTAAGTTCAACCCATTCCAAGATATACCAAAAATAACACTAAGCCACCCTTTAGGAACACAGGTCTCTTTTTTGCCAATTCTTACCACCTGTACATTAGTGTAATCATTTTGACTTTAGCACACTATGATACTAACCAAAGTGTAGTGATAATGTCCCCTTGCTCTTTACTCTCCAAATAGATATATTTTTGTTCCTCAAAGTAAACTTAGGGTTGGCCTAGACCTATTTCACTTTTTGATAATTAGTAGAATGTTATATATTAATCATTTTTATTCATTTATCCCTTAGATGGAAATTAGATGAGAATACTAATAAACAAACTCAAAAATAGTTATGTAGATCAAGGTCATTGATTTTATTCTACCCTACTTATGCATACACTCATCTACAAGAACTTAGATCTCATATTACTTAGGTTTTCAGTCTCAAGTCACTCTCAAAGCACTCAAACCATCACTTATATTAACATTCACTTGTGCTTTCACTAGCACTTATATTGAGAGAACTACATTGGGCTTGATCCCCTTTTGAGGTATTGGTATGTAGGAAATGCTCAACACATGGGGTGTTGAGGTCATATCTAGCCTACCCTACTAACACCAGTCTTTTTCTACTTATGCTCCTCAAATACCCTAACAAACATGGAAGCCTAGGGTTTTTCATTGAAATCAATCAAAATAGGGAACATAAAAAGAACTATCATTCATTCACATAGGCAGAAACTTCTCATAACCAGGTGAAGGTCCACCCAAAAGCTCACTATCCCTATTACCAAAAAGACACTAGTGAAACACATAAGACACTAGTGTGGTATGCTACTATCTAGGGGGTCACATTATTATCCAAGAGGGTTTCTGACTCCTAATTGATATTTATAACACATTGAAAAATTCATGTACCAATTTATAGTCTATCCCTTATCCATCTTAGTTGATTTCAAACTAAGTACATCTCTTGTGATTCATTATTATTTATAGAATAATTAGATAAATCAATTATTGCACAAATTAGAGGATATTGATATTTCTATATGTATTCCATGATTTATTATTCCATCACCTTAACAACCTAGTGTTTTACATTTATAAATATCTTAAAAGTTAAATCATTTGGTAAACCTAACTTACTTTGAATAGTGTAAAACCTTATCCCTAGATGATATTAGGGTTTTAATCCTTTTGTTTCCTATTTTTAGTGGCTATGTTAGGGTTTATAGACCTAATATGGTCTATCATAAGATCCATCTTCCAAGTTGCATTTCTGAATTTCATGGATCAAGAAGATTATTTTCCTCCTCCTCATCTCTAAAAGGGTGATAATTACTTTCCTTCTAACCAGGTCAATTTTATCACTCCTCCAAGAGGTGAGAAAGCCTATAATATGGTTTCAAATGTCTATACTTAGCCTTTTCATCCTTTAAACCCTTCCCTTCAAATATATTCCATTTAGGATGTGTGCTTGCAATGTTTAATTAGAAGCAACTAGGGTTTGCACTTGTGAGACTTTAAGGGATTAAATTATCAATATGAACAAGCTAATTTTATAATTTCAAAATCAGAATCAGTGATTGCATAAAAAGATGATAGTATTAGTAAATTAGATTACAAAATAAAATCCTCTAGGGAACACTAATGTCAATCATGTTTATGCATTATCACCTAGTCAATTTGTGGTAAGCAATGTTACATATCAAAACAAAAAATCACAACAAAGTACATCTACAAATAGTGATTCAAAAATTAATCAAAGATAAAATACAAGTTCAAGTGAGATTTTAAGGTAAATGATTAAAGCTAAGTTGATCAATCTACCTCCTTTACATCTATTGAGGAGATCCATATATTATTATGCATATCATAAAATGCATGGTCATCACACAAATTCATGTTTGGCATTAAAAAACCATTTATAACAAATAATTTTTAATGAAGACCCTATACAAGATAAATAAGTTAAGTAATATACAATGATACATGATTACATTTAAAAAGGGTCAAATTTAAAAAATAATACAAAAGTGGTTACCAGAGCATAACTTAGAGTAACAAAAGGTTCATAAAGCAAAATCAGAGCAAGAAATAGTACAAGTAATTAATAATTTTGAATAATAAGGTTTGGGATTTATGGAACATACTAAGACAAACAATTCACATGTATAGTTTATCAAGGCAAAATATCTAGATGAAAAGGTAATGTTACAAAAAGGGCAAGAACTTAAGTTGAACATTTGGAATCAGGATAAGCAAAGAACCATTATAGAAAGAAGGTTTCTATCAAAAGAGTCTTAAAAGCAATAAATACATACAAAATATACATCTTCAAAGGTCAATGTAAAGGGGAAACTATAATCCCTCCCTTGTATAAGAATCATTTCACTATCACAACTTATATAGATAGAAAGCAATGCACAAATGTTAAGATATTGGATTATAAACCAATTAATTTTTTGTTCACTATCATTTCTTATCTCTCTTAGAAAGGACTCTACACATATAGATACAACACATGCTTCTATTGAGTGCTTGGGTTCACTTCAATTAAAAGTTTCATATGCCCCAAAATAATGTTCTCTCACTTTTCATGTTATTACAAGTTCAATTTCTTATAATGTTGTCTTTGGAAGTTCATGGTTAACAATAATAGGAACAACATTTGACAAAAAGAAAGGTTGCATGTCCTTTTCACATTTGATTGTAATGATTACAACATCTATAGAGGATATAATTTTTTCCCAATAAGAGCTACAAAAGAAATCTATGCCTACAGTGGATATAGTTTTAGATGGCAAAATTCCAATCAATAATCCAAACATTGCTAATTAAAATGAATATGATTAGAAAAACACAAATTATTAGGGCATAGACCATTTAGAAAGTGAATATGCCACCTATTTTACATAGAGGAATCCCATCCATGACATGTTGGGATTATAGAACCATTATTTATTAGCACATAGATTTTTATTGCTAGCACTCTTCTTGTACATAGTTTCATTCATCTCTAGCATACTTGTACATAGTTTCATTTTCATTCCAATTTACTTATACATAGTTTCTCTTATTTTTCTCCTTATATATAGTTTCATTTTCATGTTGCTTATACATAGTTTATACTCAGAAATCACAAAAAACAATATAATATGTTTAAAAATACAAAAATATTAAAATATTACTTAGAAAATATAAATTTTAGATTGTATGCATTTCCATGTTTACATTCCTTCTATTTTCCAGGTGCTACATATGCTATCTATGTTAGTGTAGTTGGTTTCATCATTTATACATGTTCACTTTTTATCTTAGAGTGTTCATAGATCACTATATGACTTGTGTCCTCTACATAGATCCAAATTTGCTACTATTCACCCATTGGGGGCACATACACATATACATAAATTTAGCATTTCTATATTATCCCTTTGAGGGCATCATACTACACAACTTTTAGTTTACTAGGATATATCTTTCTATACTCCACATCACAAATTTAACATTGATTATATCTTGATATTGATTATCCTATACTACACAAATTTTTTGCCAACTACTATTATTATAGACTTAGCTTATGTATGTCTTTGCTAATTATGGATTTGTATCACATGTTATGCATACTTTCATTTCTAGCTTTACTAGTTTAGATTTGATTGTGTCTCTTTTATTCTACATATACTTGAGGGCATTTGAATATGTCATTATTCTATGGCTCTAAGCCAATTATTTTCATTGTATGTATGCTTTTGACATGTGCCCATGTTCTTGTGTGTGCTTCTTGATTGTGTATGTGAACATTTGAACATGTCCTTCCATATGACTCTAAGACAACCTTGCTTACTCTTTGATTATGTGGACATTTTAACATGTCCTTATATGTGTGCTCTTTCTCAGACAGTGACATGTGCCCATGTCCCTTGTATTGTGGCCCTGTGGCCTACTTTGTGTGCCTTATGTGTTTGTATGTATGCTTTCATGTATGCGTCATGGCATGCCACTTATATCTTGATTTTTATACTAACATCTAGTTTACGGTGACATGAGGGACCTCATGCATCTCCCCTTCCTCCTTGGGTGCCTTGATGGACATCATTCCCCATATCCCAAGGTAATATACATGCTTACATTGTTATATATATATTGACAACCTTGTGAATGTTAGATCTAACATACATTGTACATTACAAACTTATGTTTAGAATGTTTTACATTATGATGTCATGTATACACATTATGTAAGTTTATCATGCATATATCATATATTTTGAGTCGAACACAAATGATGCATAAATTTTATTTTGACAATTATTACACATGTTCAATAACTCCCCTTAAAAGATGGGGCATTCATAGGGGTTTATCACAGAGATCAGGTCATATTAATATACTAAGAACACAAATTTCAACATGCAAACATAGATTATAGAGCCTAGAATCAAAAAAATAAAGTGAAAAATAGTCATATATAGATCAGTCTTAGTTTTGCATAGAAACAAAACATTTGGTCAATAACACAACATATAAAACACTAACATAGTGTGATATTTGTTGGAAGCACAATAACTAAGGGGGGAGGGGTGAATCAGTGTACCAAAATATTTATTTCAATTACATTCAATCATTAATGAACTATGAAAGCAACATTAGGATCTAGCAATGTATAATGATCATTCACATGAACGTAACACAAGAAAATATACATATGAGTGGGAAATTTGTTGACCAATTTTTGGTCCTGCAAGCCAAAATTGGGCGCCTCCTCCTTTTTCTTTGAAAAAGTCATCCAATCCATATTTTGGATAGATCATCCCTCTACTACCTTGTGAAAAAATGTTCTCTACCAGACCTTTCTCATGAAAAAGCCAGGCATTTCCCTCATTTTGCTTTGCCAAGTGCAAATCAGGTTTGTGCAAGTGCATTACTTGTCTACTTTTATAAGTAGAAGCGATTGAAGAACTTGAAATAGTCTAAAGTATTTCACAAAAGGCAATAGATTTCCTTCAAAGGGAATTTTGAGGGCTTGAAGGATGTTTGCAACAAGTTTGAAGGGTAAGTGCTCTTGTAGAGGGCACCTTGGTCAGTGGCAAGACCAAATCAAAAGTTCCAAAGGGGCATTTTGAGGCACAAAGTGCCCTTGTGGAGGGCACCTTGAGAAAGTGAAGAGCAAAGACAAAAGGCCTGAGGGGCACGTGGCCTTCAAGAAATAAAGCAATCAAAAGAAAGAATTCCTTTAAACAAAATGTCCAAAGGAAAGCATGATAAAAAGCCTAAGACAAAGAAGGCCTGATAAGTCAAAGAGTAAGCAAAGAAAATGCCAAGGCAAAGGAGAAGTCAAAGGAAGGAGACAAAACATGGGTAAAGATTAAGTGGAAAAGAAAAAATAAGGAATAGTTCTAGTTATTGATAAGAACAAAGGACACAATCAAGGACCACTTAGACCAACACAAGTGGCATAGATAACTCATCAAGGAGAATTAATACATTTATTGAAATATATATACCAAAAACCAATAAAATAGATTGGTTTTTGAACTATGGAGACCAGCGTCCCATGTTTTGATGCTTCACCATTAATGTGCATCCAATTCACATCTAGGTATTAAAGAGAGCTTAATCAATCACAATAACTCAGAATGGCCTTGTCAGTTGCTGGGGATGGTCTCCCATGATTTTGCAGCCCAAGGATAGTAGAAATAGTAGTTTGGACACCCTACAACATGGCTCCCATAGGCAGTTCAAAGAAAGTGATAGCAACATGGTCTTTTGGTCTCTGTAGAAGTGTTTAACTCAGCATAGGTTTCCATTCCTTGATTTTTTATCTTTCTTGTTTCTAGTTCTCTACATATTTGTAACTTCTCATTTTGAGAATGGATATATCTCAGCTTGTATAATGAATCCTTGAAGGAATTTACCTTGAATCTAAAGAAGCATTTTTACCTCCATTTGAGCTTGCACTTTTGAATATGTCTATGGTTTTATCTTGTGTTAAGTCATTTTATTTTCATGATTTCATAAGTTTATTCCAAAATATCTAGTGTATTGTGAGTTATTCTCTTGTAGGTCAACAAGAAGTGTCTAACTCAGTGTATAGGTGCATGTGAATAGGCTGTCCATAGTGTGTATTAGAATACCTTTGGTAGTTCTTTCTCCTTGTATCTCCATAAGATCCCCTATTGAAACACTGATGCAGGAAAGGTTCTAATTTAAATTAAGTGTATGCTTGATTCTCTCTAGTGTAAAGTGTATGTCAAAGCTAAGTAGACCAACCATTTTGGTGCATCACCAGTTTAGTTTAGGTTCTGATTTCAATATTTCTCTCCCTTTTCATCGCCCCCCATTATTAGCAGTGGGAAATCTAGGGCCTCAAGGTGCATCAAGGAGAGATATCCCCTAATCTAGAGATTCATCCCTCATGTTTTCCACCCACAACAAGAGGAATGTCTCCATTATGTCGCATGGAGGAAGAGAGCTGAGCCTCCCTTCAGAGGGTGCAATCCACTGCATCAACAAAAACCTCAAGGAAAAAAAAACCCACTATGATTCCTATAAATGGAATATAATCCTATAAAATAAAAGATCAAATTTTGTTGATCACCAACTCAATTTGGATTACCAACCCCAATACAATAATTCACCCACTTGACTAGGCTTTAGCAAGCACCTACTTGCAAGGAAACACCAACTCCATAAGTGAGTCAACACCAAATAAGCCACCTCATCAATTTTGGTCACCACACTTATAAACTACTGTTATGGTCTCATTTTAAGACCTCCTTCTACTCCATTAAGAAATATTTTATTTGATTCTATTGCTTACTTTGAAAATAGGCCTAAATTACCTTGTATATATACTATACTCATGGTTACACACCACTTATTTGGCCATACACCTTCAACCTCTTAGGTCATCCATAGAATATGTCTTATAAAATTTTTATGAACATGGTTCAAATGAACTTTGGACACCTTTTGGTCTGTAATAACTCAATTAGGCCTCATGGAGATCTAATAACATTAGGTCTATCTTCTTAGCATCAAAGCTCGATTATCTTGGGCCCAGATGGCCTTCTCCAACCAATAAAAACCATGAAATCACTTAGAAAAAGACCACTACTAACCTCCTCCATGATTGATTATGCCTATGTATTTTGTTCATATCTTAAAACTTTGTTTAGGACAAACTGCCCTATTATGCCTGTGTACAGTAAAAAATCCATCTTGCAAGAATTAAGATCAAACACTCTTAAGAAAATTAATCATGACAAATGAAAAATGCAGATATATACTTCATGACTTAAATATCATCCCAAAATTCTTGGAATACCTTCACTCATGACATAAAGTCTCAAGATCATTTATGAAACTTACTTAGAACTATCAATTTACCTCAAAGACTAGTCATTGTGACATAGACCTCTAACACATGTGTAGTCACTTAACATGACTCATGATGCATGTAAATGGTCCTATGTGACCTATAGACCATTATAATATGATAAATTCATATGGTCTAATGCTAAATATTGATTTTGTAGACTAATTTCTTGACCTTATATCACATAGTCTTGTCTCAACTAGATAGGTCATTTTGTGAGCAACTTTTTACCATATTCACTAACCTCCAAAACTTATTTCACGCATGAACATGACTTATAAGTCATAAATAAACTATTAATTCACTTGTTTGAATCAATATAACATGCTCATACCCTCAAATCCATCTTCTCATCTCTTCCTGGGTTTTGCATTATTTGCACCATTAGGTCTGTCTATGACTAGCTAACTTAGATGACTTATTTAACACACTTGAAGAGTGGAACCTATACATAAACCATCATAGGCATGTATTATGAGTCTCTATCTTCTTCTTCCATCCATTTTCTCTTCTTAACCAATATAACTTTTGAGAGCTACTATTATTTCTTGATAAATAAGCCCATAATTGTGCATTTTCTCTCTCATTTGAATAACCATCACCACCTAGAGGTACCTGGGAGAGTTGACTACATGATCTAATAGCTTTTCTAGGAATTTGAATCCATTCTAAGCTAATTTGAACAATATATTTCACATCAGGTCCTTATTAGGGTTTTAGGGAGGTTTAACACAAGTTTTGGTGTTAACGATTGTTCATAAAGGATTGCCCCTTAAATGAAAAGTCAATTCCTAGAGATCTTAGCTAGAACCCTTCCCCATCTCTCTTTAATAGCTTAGGTTTATAGGTAGAGGTTAAATGTGCCAATGAACATTTGAAACTGCTTCTTGGGTCTTGAGACCTCATTCTGTGATCTCGAGAAGGCCTAAAATAGTGTTTAATGCAATTTACTTCAAACCATGACCTAAAAGTTTGTGAACATGCATAAAATAACTTATCTTACCTTTGTCCATGATCACATTTGAAAAATTGGTTTGAAATCTGATCTTCATACCTCATTAGGCCAGGTAGGGTCTAGGAGAGGTCTAAGTGTAGGCTTAGTCTAAAGGTCCTACCCCTATAGGCTCACTCTAAAACTCTCATGAATGCTTCAGTGCCTTACATGCATGCTCAACCAGTGCCATATAGAGTTCATATGCATGTGTTCATCCATTTTCATGCACATACATCTTCATGCCATGATTAGGCTTATGATTAGGCTTCTTATGCACTTTGACATCAATGACTTGTATCATCGTGCAACCATAAGGAATTAGTTGCATTCAAATTTTATTTTTCACAACATCCTTCAATGATGATATTATTTCAATGCCCATTGTCACATCAACACACTACAAACTAGGCTTAGTCACATTTGACATCAACCTCATGTAAGATACACCTTTGGCATCAATGACAATACTCAACAATCTCCCCCTTTATCATTGATGGTAACCACTCTCAGAAACTTCTCTCAACAAGAAAATTATTCCTCATTCTGAACCTTCTCCCCCTTTGACATAAATGACAAAGTATAATTTGCAACTCCTTAGACCACACCTCTTGCAATCAAAACACTTAACATACATGTATTACGAGTTTATGAAGCACTATACAAACATGCTCCCCATATCTCCATGCATACTTTCTTAGCAATAATCACCTACACTTAGAGCTAATGAACCACCTAATTAGCTCCCCCTAAGCACTTGACTTCCTTAGTGACTGCTAGGGGTAATAACTACAGCCAATTCCTATCTTAGGTGTTTAAATGTTGCCTTTGGAAGTGGCTTGGTCAAAATGTTTGTAATCTGATCTTGTGTAGAAACATATTCAAATTTAACACTTTGTTCACTTACCTATTATCTTAGTAAATGATATACGATGGGTGTGATTAGTCCTTGAGTGTATGACAGGGTTCTTTGAGATGTTTATAATACTTGTATTATCATAATAGATAGGTTTAGGAATATCACACTCGACCTTGTAGTATTTTAAGGTCTATCTCATCCATATGACCTGAGTGTAATATGAAGCTACTAAAATTTATTTAACATCACAAGTGGATAATGCCACTCATGGTTGCTTCTTGGTTATCCATAAAACTAGGCACCCACCTACAAATAAATCTCCTCCACTAGTACCCTTCCTATCATCTAGACTTCCTATCCAATTTGCATTTGTATAGGATATGAAATTGAACTCCTTGCTCCTTAGATACCATAACCTAAAATCCATAGTCCCCTTGAGATACCTGAGTATCCTTTTGACTGCTTGCTAATTATTTTCCTTTGGGTCTTCTTGAAATCTTCCAACAAGAGCTACTACTTGTATGATGCCATGTCTAAAGGCAGTAGTATACAACAAGCTTCTAATCATTAACCTATATGATGCCTGATTAACCTTTGGAGACTCATATTCCTTGCTTAACTTACACCCTATGATCATAGGTGTGTTAAAAACCTTGCAATATTCCATCTTAAATTTATTCAACATCTCTCTTATGTACTTGGCTTGTGAAATGAATATACCTTTTTTATATTGAATAAATTACAACCTAAGAAAGAATGATAGTTCTCCCAACATGGTCATCTTAAACTCCTTCTTAACCACCTCTAAAAGGCCTTAGTCATGTTATCATTGTTTCCACCAAAGATGATGTCATCTAATAGATAATAATAATCAAATGATGGTAATCTTCTATCTTTATGTAGAAATTACTATATATAACTCCTCTTTTGAATCTTTGACCCAATAGATACCTATCTAATCTGGCATACCAAGATTTAAGAGCTTACTTTAGACCATAAAGATCCTTTTTCAATCTAAAAACATAGTCCTTATTACCTGATAGTGAGAAACCCTCAATTTTATCTATGTACACCTCCTTTTCCAAAAATAGGTAGATTTTACATTCATTTGGTACACCTTGAACTCTTTGAATCTTGCATATGCTAGAAATAATCTAATGGCCTCCAATCTTGTTACTAGTGTAAAGGTCTCCTCAAAGTCTACCAATTCAACTTGTGCATATCCCTTGCATACCAATCTAGCCTTGTTCCTAATGACTTATCCATCTTCATTTAACTTGTTTCTAAACACCTATTTTATGTCATTGAGATTCTAATTTTTAGGCTTAGGAACTAGTTCTCAAGTCTCATTATTCTCTATTTGGTCTAGCTCCTCATTCATATAACTTATCCAAAACTTGTCTTTGCTTGTTTTTATTAGGTTTTTATGTTCAATCTTAGACAATAGAGCAACATTCTCTTGATTTAGTTTACTTACCAACCTTCTTTTTGTTTGCATACATGCATCTTTGTTGCCAATAATTTATGATTTATGATGATCTCTTTGAATTTATCTTGAGGGGCCTTTTAAGTCTTGTCTTTCCTCAACTTCTCCTTCTTACTCATCAATATCTATTATTTCCTCTTCATTATTGAAGTCTAGATTCTTTGATGTATCCTTTGACTATGAGTGTGATTCTTTTGTTTCATCAAACTTCACATTGGTGCTTTCCACTATCTTCTGCAACCTCTTGGTATAACATCTATAAGTTGAGCTTACTAATGAATAACCTAAGAATATACCTTCATCAGACCTAAAATGAAACTTACCTAAGTCTTCCTTATCTCTTTTGATGAAACATTTACTTCCAAATACTCTAAAGTGTTCCACATTAATAGGTTTACCTTTACATAGTTCATAAGGGTCTTGTTATCATTAGTCCTTATCCATCCTCTATTCAAGATGTAGACTTCAGTTCTTACTGCCTCTCTCTAGTATCCATCAAATAATCTAGATTCATTTAGCATAGTTCTTTCCATCTCTTGGATTGTCTTATTCTTTCTTTCTATTACCCCATTTTGCTGAGGTGTCCTAGCTACTGAGAACTGTCTCCTTATCCCATGGATCTCATAGAAGTCATCAAATTCATTAAAACAAAACTTTCCTCCTCTATCAAATCTTTGGCACTTTATATTTCCATTTTTCTCATTATGAACAAGAGCTTGAATGCCTTGAACTTGTCAAGAGCTTCTAACTTTTCTTTCAAGAATGCTACCCAAGTCATTCTTGTGTAGTCATTTATGAGTAACATTAAATATCTATCCCATTAAATGATTTGGATTCTTGTAGGTTCACATATATTAGTATGTATTAACTCCAAAGTTTTTATAGTACATTACTCATTGGGCTTGAACCTTCTTATAGTTTTCTTACCATGCTGACATGCCGTATAAAGTTTGTTTATAGGTTTGGTGATCTTAGGAATGTTCTTCACATACTTATTATAGCTTATCTTGACAAAATTATCAAAGTTTAGGTGGCCCACCTTCTGTGACATATCCAAAATTCATCCATCTTGATCATAAAACATCTTTCCTTTTTGATCTCATTCAAGACATACATATTGTTCTTAGTTCTCTTAGCATTAGCAATTAGTCTTCCTAATTTAGCTCTCCTTATATCAAACCCTTTATCATGAAAGGTTAGTGTGTGTCCTTGGTTACATAGTTGACTTACACTAATTAGGTTATGTTTAAAACCTTACACATAAAACACATTCTCTATCTTGGTCTTCCCATTATCCAAACTTAAGATACCCTTGCCAACTATATTGGCAGTTGTGTTATAGCCAAATCTTATTATTTCTATAACATTATTATCCAATGAGATGAAGTTGATCTTGTCTCCTATCATGTGAATTTATCAACCACTATCTATATACCATTTCATGCCTTCACATGTGAAAGGTAGTCTAAGATAGCATAGATTCTTTATCTTTTATCATTTACTCCTCCTTCACCTTGTCCAT
The DNA here is from genome assembly GCA_037957365.1 of Torreya grandis. Classification (NCBI taxonomy): domain Eukaryota; kingdom Viridiplantae; phylum Streptophyta; class Pinopsida; order Cupressales; family Taxaceae; genus Torreya; species Torreya grandis. Next base: position 862,974 of record JARHVA010003752.1, on the reverse strand, counting down.
AGGGTCTAACTTCTTGATCCACTTCTCAATGGTATGATTGTATACCCTTTTGTCTTAACTAAAATTCATCATATGCTTCATCTTATAGTCCCTTGTAATATGTCCTCTTTGATCACACTTATAGCATAGTATTCTACTTCTATTATTGTAATGGACATTCACCATATTCCTCCATGAGGAATTAATTCTAGCATAGTGTCTACAATCCATAGCTCTATGCCCATATTGATTTCATGAGAAATAATAATCATTGAATGAATATACATACCTTGTTTATTTGAGTCTGAATGATACACCTCTACCTTTATTATCTCTTGAAGGATTCAAGTTCCTCTTGACTTGTTGATGATCAACTCGAGTCTCAAATTTGAGAGTTTTTGCATAGGTCTTTACTTTTTCAATATTTTTGTTTGAGGTCTGACTCTCCTTGTTTTCCTTTTTATATTATTTAAACCCAATACCTATATTTTCATGTGGAGACCTTTGATTATTCAAAATATAACCAAGAAATTTAGTACTCTTTTTTAATTTATAATGTGTCTTCAACTTGACTTTTTCTTAATCCAATTATGCCTTCAAGGACTCTATTTCAACTCCAAACTTGATGCATTCTTCCTCCTTGGTATTAATACTTGTAGTGACAATTTCAATCTAAGTTTTCAATTATTTGATGATCTCCTCACGTTTATTGGTTTTGTTGCTTAGTCTCTCTTTAAAGATATTGATTTATTCCTCATAACTATTAACCAATGATCTTAGTTTTTGATTCATACTTATTTGGAACTTCAACTCCTCTAGATCACTCACTAATTATGCCTCAAGGTTCACTTTAGCCTCTTCTTCATCATCCATAAGACTTTTGCCTTTTGAACAACCCTCATTGTCTATTTTTATAACCTTGAATAAGATTTCATTGCTATCATGGTCAGTACTGTCATCATCACTATTAGATGTACTATTGTCACTTACATTAGATGAGCTACTATCCTCTTTGGTATAGAATTTTTTTTTTTAAATTTAATGACCCTTTCTTGCCTTCATACTTCTTGAAACCCTTTTTATTCTTATCAGTCTTATAGACCTTTTTATCATCACCATGATGTTCATCATGTTCTCCATCATGCTCAATCTTATCCTTTTTAGGACATTTAGATGCAACATGACCAATATTACCACAATTAAATAATTTTAAAGGCAACTTGCCCTTATAATTACCTAATCATTTCCTTAGTTTTCTGATAAACATGGCTTCTATCTTGTCATCATCAATGTCTGTGTCAACATCATCCTTGGCTTTTTTACCTTATGAATTTTTCTCAAATTTTAATGCAAATTATTTATTGGAAGGTATTCCATCACTTTTTCTCATTTCATAGGTAGTCAAGATGCCATGAAGTTCATCCATCTATAGTATGTTAAGATATTTGATCTCCTCCATAACAAACACCTTTGAATCAAACTTAGATGTTAGGTATCTCAATACCTTTTGAACCACTGCTTATTCTTCCAACTTCTCTCTTAGACCTATGATGACATTTACCACTTCATCTACTCTTAAAAAATAAGATGCAATGTTTTCATCCTCCTTCATTCTTAGGCTTTCAAACTGCCTTTAGTGAGTCTACAACTTTACCAACTTAACTTTGGTTTCTCTTTCATATATGTTCTAAAACTTTTCCCAAATCCCTTTGGCTATATCACAATGCATGACCTTAATAAATTATTCTTCTAAAATACCACATAGGATGGCATTCATTTCCTTAGAGTTATTCTCACTTGCCTTCTTGCTTGTTGCATCAGTTGGTGGTGTAGAGGGTGGAGTAAATCCATCAACAATAGATTACCATATATCATAGCCTAAGGACATTAGATAGGTCTTAATTATGATTCTCCAAAATGAATAGTTAGTCTCACTGAGGAGAGGAACCTTATTGGTTGAGAAACCTCCTTGTGCTTGGTGACTAGACATGTTTGTGCTTATAAGATCTCCTTTAAGCTATTAGGCCTACTTCAAAGGACCAAACTATGACAAAAAATGTTGGAAGCTCAAAAATTGAGAGGGGGGAGGTGAATTAGTGCACCAAAAACTTTATTTCAATTATTTTCAATCCTTCATGAACTATGAAAGCAACATCAGGATCTAACAATGTATAAAGATCATTCACATGAGCATAACACAAGAAAACACACATATAAGTGGGAAAATATAAAGGTAAAGAAAAAAAACTATGATTAATAAATGGAATATAGTCCTATAAAACAAAATATCAAAATTTTTTGAACACCAACTCAACTTGGAGCACCAACCTCACCATAGTCAATCACTCACTTGACTAGGCTTTCACAAACACCTACTTGCAAGGAAGCACTAAATCCCTAAATGACTCAACACCAACTCATCCATCTCATCAATTTTTTTCACCAAAACTATTATATAATGTTATGGTATCATTTCACGACCTCCTTCTACTCTACCAAGCAATATTTTATTCATTTCTATTGCTTACCTTGAAAATAGGCCTAAATTGCCTTGTATATATATTATACTCATGGTTACACACCACTTAGTCAACCATACACCTTAAAAATATTAGGTAAACCATATAATAGGTCTTATAAAATTTTATTAACATGTTTAAAATGAAATTTGGACTCTTTTTGGTCTGCAACAACTTAATTAGGCCTCATTTCTCTTTTAGGCCTCATGGAGACCTAATTGCATTAGGTCTATCTTCTTAGTGTCAAAGCTTGATTCTCTTGGGAATAGATGGACTTATATAAATAATTAAAACCATTAAATAATTTATAAAAATACCTATACTAACCTCCTCCATGCTTGATTGGACCTATTTATTTCATTCATACCTTGAAACCTTCTTTAGGACAAACTACCCTATTAGGCTTGTGTATAGTCAAAAATCCATCTTACAAGAATGAAGCTCAAACACTCTTAAGAAACTTAGTAATGATAAATTAAACATGTATACATATACTAAATGACTTAAATATAATCACAAAATGTTTGGAATACCTTAACTCAAAACATAAAGGCTCAAGATCATCTCTACAACTTTCTTACTCAGAACTATCAATTTACCACAAAGACCAGTCATGGTGACTTAGACCTCCAACACCTATGTATTCAATTTAAATGAATATTGATGCATTAAAATTGTCCTATGTGATCTATATAAAATTATAATATGAAAAATTCATATGGTCTAATGCCAAATATTGGTCTTACAAACCAATTTCTTGACCTTATATCACATAGTCTTGTTTGAACTAGATAGGTCATTTTTTGAGCAAATTTTTACCATATTCACTGACATCAAGAAATTATTTAAAGAATTAAAATTAATTAAAATTCATAAATAAACTCTTCACGCACTTGGTTACACCAATTTATCATGCTCAGACCCTCAAATCCATCTTTTCATCTCTACCTGGGTTTTACACTATTTGCACTATTAAGTTTGTTTGTGACTGACTAACTTGGATGACTAATTTAGCACATTTTAAGGGTGAAAAATATATATAAACCATAATAGGCATTAAATATGAGTATATAGTTTATTTTCCATCCATTTTATCTTCTTAACCAATACAACTTTTGAGAGCTATAATAATTTCTTGACAAATAAGCCTGTAACTATGCATTTTCTCTCTCATCTGACTAACCACCACCACCACCTAGAGGTACCTGGGAGATTTGAATACATGATATGATATATTTTATTGGAATTTTAATCCATTATGAGCTGATATAAATGAGATATTTCACATTGGGTTCTTATTAGGGTTTGAGGGAGGTTTAACACAAGTTTTGGTATTAACGATTGTTAATAAAAGACTGCCCCTTAAATCAAAAACCAATGCCTATAGATCTTAGATAGGAAACTTAAACATATATAATTAACATATAAAGTTCCCATGGAGAGTTTACACATACCAAAAAATGTTTGAAAGTGCTTCCCAGGTATTAATACCTCATTCTATGAAATTGAGAAGGCCTAAAATAATGTTTTATGCAATTTACTTCAAACCATGACCTCAAACTTTGTGAACATGCCTAAAAAACTTATCTTACCTATGTACATTCTCAAATATGTAAACTTGCCTTGAAATATGATATTAATACCTCATCAGGCTAGGCATGGTCTAAGAGAGGTCTAAGTATAGGCTTAGTCTAAAGGTCCTACCCTTATAGGCTCATTCTAAAACTCTGATGAATGCTTCAATGTCTTACATACATACTAAAATAGTGCCATATAGACTTCATATGCTTGTGTTCATCCATTTTCAAGCACATACCTCTTTATGTCATGATTAGGCTCATAAAAAGTCTTCATATACAACTTTGACATCAATGACCTATACCTTCATGCAACCACAAGGTATTAGTTGCCTTCAAATTCTCTCTTTCATGACAACATACTTCAATGACAATACTCTCTCAATGCCCCTTATCACATCAACACACTACCAACTAGGCTTAGTCACCTTTGACATTAACCTCATGCAATATGCACCTTTCACATCAATGACAGTACTCAACACTATTTACTAGGGGATTGTACTATTGTCTAATAGCCCAAAAAACTAAAAATTTCAAAATTATCAGAAAGGTACAATATTCATAGTTTAGATTCATACTATATTAGTCATAGTTTATCTCTCTTAGTTCAGGATATACTCAATTTTCACATAGACTACATAGGTTTTGCTCAAATTGGGGGCATCATGCACATCACGATGACTCCCAATTCAGTTTCAGATACTTAGACACATATTATTATGATTCAGTTTATAATCCATATACACATATATTAGATTTGGGGGCATGTGTGCAACACATTGTTCTCATATGTTCAGTTTGGCACCAATACTCTCAGCTAAAATGACAGTTCTATGTCATTCTCCATGTTTTTACTCTAGACACCATTTATACCAAGTTTACACTAGATTGATTCCTTATTTTGTCTACAATGGTTGGCATTGTTTAGTGGCCACTGAGCTACATTTTAAAGTTCCCGAGTGGCCCCTGAGACATTTTGCATTTTAGAGTTTTTGAGTGGATTCAAAGGCATCTAGTTTTAGTTACATCACACAACTTAAATTATATGACACAAATTTTAATTTTAGATGCATATACTACACATGGGTAGGCAATGATGGAGTCATAGCCTACTTGAGTTCTTGACGTACCTACATAGGAGGATTGTACAAGACATCAATCCAATCCAAATTATTCATAGAGTATGATCCACTAAATAGGCTAGACAATGATGGAGTCAAGGCCAGCTTGAGTTCTTGAGCCACACACACATGAGGATTGAGTAAGCCATCAACTTAGTCCAAGTTATTCATGATTTGATCACCATACACATACATACATAGAATGCCACTAGGTTTTAACATTGGTTCACATACCTAGTGAGGTGTATTCATTCCTTTCTTATTTCTCTCAAATATTTACTTATCTTTGTCTTTACTTATGATATTTATTAATTAGGGACTAATTCATTCATGTTTCATTTGCATAACTTGCAATAGAGTATGCTTCATAAACTTAGACTTAGATTCATAGGCTTTGCCTCTTAGTAAGTCCATGTACATTTATTTTCTATTATCCTAGTCATTTTGATTTTATGCATTTATAGAATAAAAGGGGCATGAATATAATAATCTAAAATGTCATTTTAGTGCAATGAGTTTCACTTAAGACTACCTTATCACTAGCTTAGCCCTAAACCTAACTTAGGGCCTCTCTTGATCACTTTTCAACTTTCATGAAAGTCCAACCCTTTCTCAGATATACCAAAAGAAAAAATAAGCCACCCTCTAGGTACCCAAGTCTCTTTTTTACCCATTCCTATGACCTAGGCATTAGTGTGGTCCTTTGGACTATAGCGCACTGCACTACTGACCAAAGGGTATCATTAATATCCACTTACTCTTTACTCTCCCAATGGACATATTTCCATTTCTTAAAGTAAACTTAGGGTCAACCTAGACCTATTTCAAACTTAAAAAGTACCATAATCCTACGTATAGACCACTTTCAATCATTTATCCCCTAGAAGGAAATCAGATGAAAATACTAATAAATAAACTTAAAAATAGTTATGTAAATCAAGGTCATTGATCCCTATTCTACCCTACTTCTACATACATCCATCAATAGTAGCCCAAAACTAAGACTACTCAAGTTTCCAATCTCGATTCACACTCAAAGTAATCAAAGTAACACTCATAATAGAATTCAATTACACTTGCACCATCACTTAGATTGGGAGAACTACATCAGTTTACTCAGGTTTCCAATCTCAAGTCACACTCAAAGAAATCAAATTGACACTCATACTAACATTCACTTGCACTTGCACCAACACTTAGATTGGGAGAACTACGTCAATATTGATACCTTTTTGAGGTATTGGTATGTAGGCAATACTCAACACATTGGGTGTTGAGGTCATGTCTAGCCTATCCTACTAACACCATTCTTTTTCTACTTGTGCTTCTCAAATACCCTAATAAACATGGAGGCCTAGGGTTTTACAATAAAATCAATCAAAATAAGGAACATATAGTGAACCAAAATTATTTCACACATGCATAAAATTATCATTACCAGTTGAAGGTCTACCTAGAAGCTCACTATCCCTACTGCCAAAAGGACTTTAGTGTGGGACAAAAGACACTAGTACAGTGCACTACTATCTAGGGGACTGTACTATTATCGAGGAGGGTTTTTGAATCCTAATTGCTATTCACTACAAGTTACATAGTTCTTGCACCAATTTTCATCTTGTCCCTTATCCATCTTAGTTAGTTTCTAGCTAAATACAACTTGTGTAATTCATTACTATTTATAGAATAATTAGATAAATTAATTATTACACAAATCAAAGGTTGTTGATATTGCTATATTTATTCCCTGATTTATTATTCTATCACTTTAAAAACCTAGGGTTTTACATTCCATAACTCCATTAAATTTTAAATCACCATGAAACATATGTGTGTAAAGAAATTATATGCTATCTACTAAAATAAAGTAAACAACATATATGTAAAAGCCAGTAAACATGTGAAATACTATTTTTTTTGTATTTATACTTTATTTTAATGTTTTTGTATTTTCTTGATTTTTTATTTTTGTTTATTTTTAATATTTAGAATCTCAAGGTGTTTGAAAATTCACAAGCTATCCAATGATCTCAAGATGAGGACAATAAAATATGTGATAAATGGTAAATTAGTAATATTTTCTGAATAAAATGTGACATGAATGTGCATAGCAGAATTAGAAAGTGTATCCTTTATTATCACATTTGAAACTTTAGATTTGTCAAGTGTCTCTTGCTCTTTGACCTATTTTATTACAAATATTTCTTTAAGCATGTTTATTTTCTTACCTTGAGCTTTATTTTCTAATTTCTCTTTTTGTAATGTTTCCTTTGTAATACATTGCTTTTGTAATTGTTCCTTTTCATCTTGTGCCTTTTGTAATTTCACTTTCTCATATTGATATTTTTGTAGCATTGGTTGCTCTAGCTTTGACTTTTTAAATCTTTTCTTGCTCTAATTTTTCCTTTTGAATCTTTTATTTATCTATTATTTCCTTTTGACTCTTTTCTTTCTCTAATTTTTGCATTTGCAAGTGTTTTTATTTTGAATTGTCCTTTGGCACCCATACTTGTTCTTTTTTCACTTTTGCTTTAGGAGATGAACTCATAAGGTGAGTGGGTTTCTTGGTTTATGTATAGATGATATGATCACCATTATCAATTATCTTTTGTATTTTATTCTTCAAAGCAAAGCAATAATTTATATGATGCCCATGCATTCTATGATATGCACAATACTATTTTGGTCTTCTAAAATAATGTATATGAGGTAATTAGATCACTTTGTTTCAAATCATTTCTCTTAAAGTTTTACGTGATATATTATTATTCTTTGGTTCAATTATTAAAGAACTAGTTATAGGTGTATTTTATTGTGGCTTCTTATTAGGAATAACATTGCTAGATGAAGATGCAAACACATGATTTACAATAGCATATTTTGGATTCTTTGTATGTGTGTTATTGTTTTCCCATGATGTGATATTTGAAACCAAATACTGGTTTTACTTTTGTAAATCTTTTATTAACCTTGTCATAGTGATGATTTGATCCTTGAGGGCTTCATAAGCATAAAGCCTAGGTAATTCAAAATGGATATGCATAAACACATCATCTAGAGGAGATGTGAGAAGTGGAGGGGTTTGAAGGAGGACATATTTATTACCTTTATTTCAAACTATAAGGTTATTCCACTTATCTCTTGGGATAGTGATAACATGAACCTAATTAGAGGTATGGTATCTATCACCCTCCTTGGGGTTAGAATGATGAAGAGGATCCTTTTATCCATTTTAAATTTTATAAATACTAAGATACGAATAGAATAAGAGAGACATACAAATTCTAGTGAATAATCCAACATGATAAGAAAATCATAATTGAATAATTACTACAATTGAAACCTTAGATGTTAGGTTGTGGAGCTAAAAGCTTCAATCCTTTGCAAACTGAAGGAACAAAGGTTGCTGAGATCCAGGATCACCAGCATCGGCAGCAAGACCAACGTCGATCGTGACCAGTACAAAAGGCCACCGGCGACGACAGGAAGTCGGCCGACGTCGACAGAACCAGGCAAGCAGGGACCGGCGTCAGTCACCTGTGTGTTCTAGAACTATTCGTTGCACGGACAGTTAGTTAAGTGAATGAAGAGTTTGCATGTTAAGACCAGTTAGAGTCTTGGGTTGCGAGGATAATTGTCTAAATTAAGAGTCTAAGTTATTTTTTAAGTTAGGGATCTATTTATAGACCCATTGGCATGTATTGTATGTGGATGAGAAAGAAAGGAAGAGTTCCTTCTGGTTGTAAGATCATTGAGTTGCACGTTGTTGCAAGCTCATAGGGGATCTACATGTAAGTTTGGTCTGTTGAATTGCAGGTTGCAAGTTCATGGGAGATCAACTTGAAGTGCTATAGAGTGCTTGGTGTACCGGCAGGGTTATTACTGACTGGTTGGTGAGGTGAACACCAATTCTATGTGTGAGTTGGTTGTTGGGACCATTTTTTGTGTAGGAGAGTGTGTGTGAGAAGAATTACTGTACACTTGAGGCGTGGGAAACCTCTGTAAGGTGGAAGAGTGTGGCAGCTCTTTGTAGTATTCTTTTCTGTAAAGTGTTAATACAAGATAGTGTATTGTCTCTCATATTCTGTGCTATTGGTGAATTCTAGTTACTTGTGTTTCTGGTTATTTCCGCATATTTAATTGCTTATATTTGGTAATCATATTGTGCTCTTTCTGAGGAGCAAGATCCTAACAGGTGGAATCAGAGTAGGTGTGTTTATTCTTGGATTCCCTCCTCCCTACAACTGGTATCAGAGCTTTTGGTTGGGATACTAACAGATTGGTTTAGATCTGGGTAGTGTGTTTTGATTACAGGTTACTCACAGGGTTTTAGTTTGAGTGGGAGTTGAGCAATGTCAGAAGACAGTAAGCTACGAATGGAAAATTTTAATGGCAAGAACTACCAATTATGGAGGATGCAAATTGAGGACTATCTGTATCAGAAAGATTTGTACTTACCGTTGGGTGGGGTTAATAGCAAACCCTCGGATATGAAGGATGAAGAATGGGAGGTTCTTGATCGGAAGGCTCTGGGATCTATTAGATTGAGTCTTGCATCATCTGTGATTTCCAACTTATCACAGTGTAAGACAACGGTGGAGTTGATGGAATCTTTGGCAAATTTGTATGAAAAACCCTCAGCTTCTAATAAGGTATTTCTTATGAAGCATTTATTTAATTTGCAAATGTTGGAAGGTGGATCTGTTCATAGCCATCTTAGTGATTTCCATGGTTTGGTAAACCAGTTAAGTTCAGTCAATATTGTATTTGATGATGAAATTAGAGCTCTCTTAATCTTGTGTTCATTACCTGAAAGTTGGGAAGGTTTGGTAATGGCAGTTTCTAATACTGTGTCTCCTTCAAAAGTCTTAAAAGTGGATGATGTTGTGAGTGTGATCTTGAATGAAGAGATATGCAGGAAAAGCACAGGTGAATCATCAGGAGATGCTTTGAGTGTTGAAGGTAGAGGAAGGCCAAGAGAGAAGATAGAGCGTGGGAGATCAAGGTCGAAGATAGGCAGAAGATCCAAGTCCAGGTATGGCAGAATAACCTACTAGAAATGTGGAAAGCAAGGGCACTTAAAGAGATATTGCAGATCGGGTGAAGATCAGCATGAAGGACATGGAGAAGAAGCAGATGTTGTGGATTACATTGCACAGGATGCTCTGGTATGTTCTTTGGATAAAGTAGAATCTTGGGTTTTAGATTTTGGTGCCTCTTTTCATGCATCCCCACACAGGGAATTTTTTCATGAGTATGTCCAGGGAGACTTTGGAGAAATTTGTGTAGGGGATGGTAAGCCTTGTCAAATTGTTGGCAAAGGAAAAGTGAAGCTGAAATTGCAGACAGGTGACACATGGGTGTTAAAGGAGGTCATGCATGTCCCAGTTCTGAAGCGGAATTTGATTTTTGTTAGAAGTTTGGGTGATGAGGGTTGCACAGTAACTCTCACAGCAGACTCTTGGAAGGTTACCAAGGGTACACTTGTTGTAGCTAGAGGTAAGAAAGTAGGTACGATTTATCTATCTACTTGTATTACTGATTCTCTTTCTGGGTTATCTACTTCAGCTGTAGATTTGGAGATGTGGCTTAATAGGCTTGGTCACATAGATAAGAAGGAGATGCTTGTTATTGAGTCAAAGAGTATGCTTTCAGATTTGGAAGGCATGGATCATGGTTTTTGTATGCAGAAGAAGAAGGTGACATTTCTTGAGGAATCCAATGTTAGTGACAAGAATAGGAAAGCCTTGGTTTTCAAGGAGAAGGTGACGGACAGAGTTCAACACAAGGTGCAGAGGAATTCTAAGCAGAGCAAAGGTGATTTGGATAAGGGTTTGATCCAAAAGGAGCTCGCGGGAAAAAGTTAGGTCTCACTAGAAAAACACAGAGACCAACGTCGGCAGGAAAACCGGTGTCGGTGTCCAGACAGGGATCGACGTGGGCTATGTGCAGCCTGACGTTGGTGACTCGGGGTAGATAACGACCGGCGTCAGCCAGGGGAAACCGACGTCGGCAAGGTGGTAGTCGCAGGGAACCAACATCGGTCGGCTGCAGACTGAGATGTGATCAGCATCGGTTACTGAGACGAATTTTGGGTGGACAGCTAGTTGTCATGGAGTCTCAAGTGCCCATATGGAGGACTGAAGGTGTAAGTAAGTTCTTAAATTCATCATTTCCCTTCTTTACACTACTTTTTGCTCACTTATGGTATAGAACCAGGAAGTTGTTAAAGAAGCAGAACAGGTAGATCCAAGAAACAGTGGGAGCTTGGCATGGATGAGGATGTGATTCCTTGGAGGAGAACCAAACAGGTGTTTTGGGTAGAGTTGCCAGCTGGAAGTAAGCACTGAGAGACGAATGGATGTTCAGGATGAAGAAGAGTGGAAATGGATACGTGAGATGGAAGATCAGGGTATATGATCTTGTATTAGTTGCAGGGCAATGGAGGTTTGATCATTGTGTTTCTCTTTACCAGGTTGGATAATATTAGCTACATTATCCTATTTTTGTATGATGTGCTTGTTGCAGGGTTACATATACAGGTATTGCTGAACTAAAGGTAAAGCTAGTTCAGGTGTGTGTCATGGAGAATCTGGGAGCAGCAAGATTCTTTGGCATGAGTGTGTTCTAGAGACATGGAAGGTCTTGTTGACTTTGTTTCAGGATGATTATGTGAGACCGGTTAGCACGCCGATGATTGGACAGTTCACAAAACATGTGTCTTGATTCACATAATGGGGTTAAGTGCATGGTATGTACTAAACCTGAGTTTTCACAAGTTTGGAGTCAATCCAAGAAAGTAATACTGAAGGGCAGTTCAGTGGGACCAACAGCAGGTGCACATGCTATGCAGGGTCAAGTTCTTTTTCTACATGGTTGTAGATGTGGATGTGGCAGGTAATTTGGATGACAGGTTTTGCACTATAGGATTTGTGGTGGTTGGTCTTCAAGAGTGATCTTGAGGAGGGATACAAAGCCAAGGGAACAAACTAGATGGAGTATAGGTACAGGTACAGGTTGCAGCTATTTATCTCCAAGTGGGAGATTGTTAGGTTGTGGAGCTAAAAGCTTCAACCCTTTGCAAACTAAAGGAATAAAGGTTGCTGAGATCCAAGATCACCAGCATCGGCAGCAGGATCGACGTCAGTCGTGACCAGTGCAGAAGGCCACTGGTGATGGCAGGAAGTCGGCCGATGTTGGCAGAACCAGGCAAGCAGGGACCGGCATCGGTCGCCTGTGTGTTCCAAAACTATTTGTTGCATGGACAGTTAGTTAAGTGAATGAAGAGTTTGCATGTTAAGACCAGTTAGAGTCTTGGGCTGCGAGGATAATTGTCTAAATTAAGAGTCTAAGTTATTGTTTAAGTTAGGGATCTATTTATAGACCCATTGGCATGTATTGTATGTGGATGAGATAGAAAGGAAGAGTTCCTTCTAGTTGTAAGATCATTGAGTTGCAGGTTGTTGCAAGCTCATAGGGGATCTACATGTAAGTTTGGTCTATTGAATTGCAGGTTGCAGGTTCATGGGAGATCAACTTGAAGTGCTAAAGAGTGCTTGGTGTACCGGCAGGGTTATTACTGACTGGTTGGTGAGGTGAACACCAATTCTGTGTGTGAGTTGGTTGTTGGGACCATTTTTTGTGTAGGAAAGTGTGTGTGAGAAGAATTACTATACACTTGAGGCGTGGGAAACCTCTGTAAGGTGGAAGAGTGTGGCGGCTCTTTGTAGTATTCTTTTCTGTAAAGTGTTAATACAATATAGTGTATTGTCTCTCATATTCTGTGCTATTGGTGAATTCTAGTTACTTGTGTTTCTGGTTATTTCCGCATATTTAATTGCTTATATTTGGTAATCATATTGTGCTCTTTCTGAGGAGCAAGATCCTAATAGGTGGAATCAGAGCAGGTGTGTTTGTTCTTGGATTCCCTCCTCCCTACACTAGAGTAAGCTAAGGTTTTGTAAGAAGACTCAGAGGTTAGGTTCACCAAAATTTTAACCTTTTTGGAAATAAGGGTAAGGATAATAACCTAGTAAACTAAGGAGTAAGTTACTTTAAATCAGACCAATTAAATAATTCATATTAATAATATATTATCATATAATGTTAAATTTATGGAAATTTTCTAAATATATAAAGTATAATGCAAATAGTAATGTTCATGTTTGATCATAAAGAAGAGATAATACTTATATTTTTTTATTGATACATATGCATATCCAGGAAATGCAGGGGCAAAAATAATCAGGATGATGCTCAACCAAGATTCATCATATTATATAAATTAACTCTTTATCAGCCTAAAAACTACCATCAAAATAAGGACATGAACATCAATGATTTTGTCTTGAAATTGATGTTTTTGTCCTATATTAAATATAGGTCCTTTTATATAAATTCCACTCATGCCTATTAGGGTTCACTATCACCTTGCATATTTTCAATTGGGATCACACACATAGATTCTGGACATCAATCTTTTGATCAAAACACTAGGTCTTCCAACTTAGGCATGTCACCTTATAGAATGGGGGTTAGTGAGTTCAAGTGAAGTTGATCTGACCTCAAATAACCCTCTATCAATGAGTACTTCCTAAAATTCATATTCTCTGAAGAACACCTCATACCGATCTAGTTCTCCCCCTTATGTGGTTCGTGTGTGAATAATTATGTAATATGTTATATGTAATTAGATGTAATGATCTAGATTATAACTAGAAAAATATTGTTCATGGTTTGTTCTTTGAATTATTTAGACATGTAAGCAGATTTCTTGTATGATTGATTTTGAAATAGGGAAGAATAAGGAAGTGTAACTTATTTTTTCAAGTTATTTAGTGAGCGTGATAGGTGCTTGAATGGTAATTGCTATATATGTGCTTGATGATAATGAATGGTATTTGTTTTAAATTTATATTGAATTTTTTGAAATAAATCTCATAAGAGGGTTGATTAATACAAATATGTCAACTCATACATATCAAAAGATTTAAAAATTTGAGTGTTTGTACAGGACAAACATTATCTTCCAATTTAAGACACTAATGTCAACACTAGTGTCCTACTCAGGATGATAGTGTCCTAGAGAGTAGAGAATTTTTGAATATATATAACTAAAAATATAACATATACATTAGGTTTTAAGCATACTATGGTCTAAAGGTGATTTGGGTAATCAAAATATCAAGGTTAGACTATAATATAAACATTTAGGCATAGTGAGATAGTGAATATGAGCCTTTTAACAATAGGGAGGTCATGAACTAAATAGTTAAGCCTTGAGTGATATTTTTCAAGTGTGAAAGACTAATTTATCATGTACAATCCAAATTTAAAATCTAAAAAAAGTAATTAGTGTCATTTATATCTATAGATGCATCTAAACCATCCATTGACTTTTCAGGGGTCCTCCATTAATCCCCACAATGTTATGGATCATTAGTATCATTATAATTTATCCCCACTATTAGTTGTTATTTTAGGAAATGAAGAAAATAATAATTGTGTTCTAAAATGATGTTGAGTGTTTAAATATAAGGAAAATTTAATTACAACCATTGATTCAGTTATGTTGTATTAATGAAAATTAAACAAGCATTTGGAAGAAATAAAAATGGCATAAGGTTGATTACTGCTATTGAAGAAGTTAATTATTTTCATTAGAAAATTGATTATTTACATTTGAACATTGTTTTATATATATATATATATATATATATATATATATATATATATATATATATATATATATATATATATATATATATATATATATATATATATATATATATATCTTTCACATTTCCAAGATGACAAGGCCAATTTCAAGGATAATTTTGTGAGCTCCAACATCTAGACATAACATGTTGAAAAATAGCTATGAATAAGTCTTTTAATCTTCCTCTTATATATTGTATTATTGATAATTGTAATCATGGGCCTTAAGAGAGGTACCAAATTTTATAAATATGAGAAACCCCCTTAGAAGGATAGTTTTCCTAGGAAAATATTTGGGTCCATAATCTCCACCTAAGCCTCTAAAGTGGCCATTACTATACCCCCCATGATGTTGAAATATGATGACTCCACTAACCCATTTTTTCAAAAATGAAACCCTAAGAAAGTTCTCACTAATGAATTGAATTTACTTGATCATTTCATAGATGAATAAAGAGGGATTAGAGACCATAACCTAAACCAACACATATGTGACATATTCAACCATGCTTTCACTCACTCACAATCCCTTGAACCAATTTTAAACATTTAAAAACATGACTTGGGAATATTAGTTATGCCTAGTTTTCATCTAGACACTAGCATGGTCATATAGATTATCAGTATATATGATTATCCATATAGGCTTGTTATTAATAGTAAAGTTGAGATTTTTATCTACCTTACCTATGAATACATTTGAAGGGTGCTTGGTCTTCACTTTAGGTATTTTACACTATTGACATTAAGAAGGAATTTATAGAGTTCAAGATAAAATATGACCAATGAAGGAGACATATATACCCATGGTTATGTAATGACCTTACCATACCCCAAATTATTCCAAATTATTACCTAGTATAGACACCTAATGTTGGTATAAAATAATTTTCCATAACATATTTGTCATGTTTTACCACACTTAGTCCATTTGTATACATTTGGTTATTTTCAGATACTTTCGATCCACATTAAGCTCTTCTTAGCCTTGAGACATATATATTTTCTCATAAACACCTCATATATGTCATTTTTCAACACCAAGATCATAATCAATCATCCTCTATATAGCTCGATATTTATTTTGACTAATGTTTTCCATTGGGTCACAATCAATGGTTAAATAATTATGACCCTTATTCTTTTGTAGGCCCTTTCCACTTTGGATTGATTCCTTGTGCCTTGATTATTGATTATCAATTTTATCTAGGATCAACCTATGTGTGAAGCATCCTAGGAAGGCTTGTATATACAAATCAATCCTAAGTCATTTATAAACTTATTGATTTTAATTACTTGGAGCTCTTAAAATAAAATTCTCTCATGCACAATCATCAAGTCTTATCAATATTTATGAATAATTTTTCAAAGGAGTATACACATTAAGCCTACATTTCATCACCATAATTCCAAGACTTTATGTCATCATATATTATACCAAAATAAGGTCATAATGAAGTATATACTTACATCTATTTATCTATGAATAGGAGGTGAAGTCTTATCTTTCATTGGGTTGGGAACACTCATAATCACTACATCTACATTGAGCCTATATTATACTGCATGCAATATATGTAGTTGTAACCCCCAAGAGGGAGGCCCAAGCCATTACACTTACACATGTTTTATTATTACAACATTATGGTGAATTAGATCAATAAAAAAAGAGAATAAAATCACACAATTATGTCTAACAATTCAATAAAGTGAAGCCAAGATCACGATGATTTGCCTTTGTTAAAGTTTCTTAAAAAATTACATAGCTTGAAAATCAAAAGAGGTCAAAATCATAGTAGTGGGTTATGTTGACCATTTTGAACATAAGTCAAAATGGGTCAACCCCTTATAGTTAATTTTTTTTATATGGGTCTAATATAATGTTACAGGGTGTATTTAATATCATATCTTATGTTTTTAGCCTTGGTCATGGTCTAGTTAGTCCATATGTCATTTTGAGTCACTTAGGGGTCATTTTAGAGCATTAAATGCAAGTGGCATGGTTTTTAAGGTGTCCAAATGTCGTAGTTTTCTTTCCAAAATCCAATATGTTATATTCCCTATCAGGAATGTTAGTCTCATCTGAAACTTGCAGGTTCCTTGACTAAAAATCAAGAAAGTAACTGAAAAAGAAACTGTTTGGCACTTTTATGGCTTATTAAAGAAGGTGACATGTGTGGAAAACTTTTGGTATGGATATTCAACTTCCATGGACTCATATTAGTGCTTGACATGATTTGGAAGTGTTAAAATTGGTCAAAAACCATTCTACTCCTTCATTGCCCTTCTAGACATAGAACCAGTCAATAAGTTTATGCTTAATACGACCATTTAGAGATATTTCAGACCAAATTCCTTTAGGGGGTGATATTAAAATTATGGATATTCATTTTAATAACAAAATTTCAAGGATTGGTCAATTATGCTTTATGAGTCATCTCTAACAAGTTGATTGTGTTTTTCTTATCACTATTTCCCACACCTTATAGGTTTTACTCTTGTTTGGATAGGTCCATATAATCCAACTAGTGGAATTGACACAAGATGACATGTAAATCTTCACCTCATGTTACCCATGCTTGGTTTCATGTTTCAAAGTGCTTTGATAGGTAAAACAACTCAAGTTGTAGAAAGGTGTCACCATGTGAGATCTCAATTAGGTTTCATCATTTACAGAATGTTCATTTCTCTGAAAGGACTTAAAATGATTGTAATATGACGTTATACACATTTAAATTATATAAAATTCACATTCCCTCCATGTTTGACCTTAAAACATTAGACCTTGATCAAACACTCAGCCATACTAAGCTCATAGTCAAATTTCTGCTTGGTCTCAACTATAGTCATGGTGTTTTGAGCTCTGATCACATTTATAGAGGAGTAATGGAGAGTCTAAAAAGTGTTTGACATGTATTTATTATATGATCAATCAAATTTTACCCTACAAATAGCACAAAAGGTTTATGGTGGTAGTATATGAAACATGTACAATCAATCAGCCATGAATGAGCATACACAGGAGCCTACAAGAGGGTAAAAATGTTGAAATGAAAGATCTAACATAGGTTTCAAATAATTTAAGATGGAAAGGTTGAATTATAATACGTTTAAATGGTCTAAAACTCATATAAATTCATTCATCATGCATACTACCTCTACTCATAGTCATCACCTTGTAATCTACAGTGATCACCTATAGGTGGCACCTATAGAGACAAGAAAATGTTGATTATAGATGTTGGAACAAGTTTTGATACCTTTAGTGAAGTATTAAGGTGTAATAGGTATAATATAATCTATAGTGAAGTGGCATATTATCAAATAGATTTGAAGAATCACATTCATTGTTGAAGATTGAATTCCACTGTCTTGTGTTTTGGAATGGGCATCTACAAGCTAATGCAGAGACTTGAGTATAGACATGAAGGAGAATTAACATGCTTAGAAGAATTATTAAGGTCCTAAGATGTTGAAAATATCATGGAAAATATGTTTGGATCATTAGGCAAGTAGGCATGCTTGAAATCTATGATCAAATTGAAAGGCCTATGTTAGGGATAAATTCCCTAAAAATACAAAACAAAGTACACACCCTTTTTGGAGATGTCTTATGATAAGGTCATGTTGAATTTTTATCACTCCAAATAAAATCATCCTATATAATTATCATAGTATTACAACTTGAAAAGTGAAGTGGGTAATTTAGTCAATTAATTTTCTTATTAGAAAGGTCCAAAGATGCACTTTTGTTCACTAAATTGAGACAATGATATCTATATTATTGAGCATTAAATGACATTTATACCCAAATTTGAAAATAGGGAATGTATCCATGTTGGGTGATATTTTTGAGATGATGAGTAATTTTTTATCCCAAGGGTCATCAAAGAATACACCAACAAAGGATGAATAGTATGGTTTGGGTCCTATCAACACTTACATGTGTCCTTTGCCTGAGATGTTGACCTACAACTGACTACAAGCTCTCACAAGTTCATAGTATGAGCTTAAGTATGAATATATAAAAATATAAGGACACATATGAGTTCACCAATACTTATTAAAACATAATATGATTCTTGAGGGTACGTTTCACAATTTTCAAGGTTAATCAACACCTATAAGCCCCTGCATAATCAATTATAGCTGATTGTGGTGGGTAGAGAGCAAAGAAGTGGGGTCCTTGATATTGGAAAAGATTGAATGTGTAGAGGATTGATTAAAATAACTATATAATTACCTTTGGATATTCAAAAAGGTCTTGTACATTATTTCCTAGGTTTAAATCATGTAGATCAACACCTACATGTGTCACTTCTTTAGGCAAAATAATACAACCACGGTTGACTGTGACTAAACATGACAAAAGAGGTGAAGGCACCTTAGGTTGAGAATGAAACATGAATATCACACATGATTGGGGATATTAATAAAGTGATAATGACCTATCATGATGATCATGACATGGAGACAATGCTGAGAGAGTTCTCAAAGTAGGAACTTACAGTTGATATGATGAAACCTTGCACATAGTTTGCCTTCCCAGGGGTTTATCTTGGATCTTGGAGGAGTTAGAGGGTCAAATGATAGGAAAAATGGATGAAAATTGATAGATAATGTCTATATTACTTGGATAATACTCTCTAAATTCTATTTTATCTTATAGAATAGGGGAAGTACCCTCTATTTTGTCTTAGATAGAGGGTACTTCCTTAGAGCACAAACTCTACAGTCTTGGAGAGTGAAGATGATAAAATGAGATAAGGGATGATTGGAACTTTAAAGGAGGTGTGTAAATTAAATTAAATCTAAAAAAACATGCATAGAGATAAGGATCTCAACAAGATGGTTTAAACCTTTAAGAATGTAGATAGGTCTATTAGGCAAGGTTTAGGCCTAAAGCCCAAATAGGGAGTCAATGTCATTTTCAACTTTAAGAGAAAATTATATCACTATGGATCATGTTAATAGAGTAATATCAGGTAGTTATAATCTATTTTCATGCATAATAAATCACAAGGAAATCCACTTTTAGCTTAGGACCACTCATGCCTGTGTAGAATGAGGAATCAAGCTCGATAGGGTGACTTTTAAGACTCACATGTTCTTGGAGAGTGTGCATGGAGGTAAAATAAGTTTAGGGAAGTTGAAAGGGGTCATGAGATTTGATTTTTTGGATTTTTTATAAAATTCCAATGCAACATATTCATGAACAAAGCTTAAGAGCAAAAAGGACCTAAAACCCTACAAAACCCTGAATAAGGACCCAATGAACAAAATGAAGGAGAAGATCTATCCTAATGGACCCAAATGGGAATATAAGTGTTTTAAAATTTTAGGGGAATCTCTAGAGACCCTTTCCACCCACTTGAGGCATTCCTTACTTGTACAGATAGGGTAAATAATTAATTTATTTAATTGTTTTGGGTGTTTTTAAGGTTCTAAGGACTATCAAGAGATGCATCCAACTTTGGGAGAAAGATAAAGAATTATTATAACTCAACATGGCCATTTTATGATTCATCAAGAATTATAAATGTGTCTACCACCACCTTCATTTTAGCCAGTCAAAACTAGCAAAGTGAGAAAGATAGTGAGAAGTGTGAGAACTTCAAGTGGGATCCTATTTAAGGTGTACTTGAGCACTATAAGGCCATGAAGGGTATTTAGAGGTGTCATTCACTCCATTTTATTGATTTTCATGGAAAAATAAAGCCAATTTTGAGTCCAAGTGTGAGGGGTGAGTGAAAGAGGAATTTATTTGATTATAGGCAGTGATGGGTCACTTCTATAAGAATCCAAATGATTAAGAATGCAACCAATGCATAGTAGAGCATGTATAAATCCCCTCCCTCTTAGTGAAATCATGAGATCTATCCCTAGTTAGTTGTGGGACATTCCAAAAGGGTTGAATGATGAGGGTGTTTTTTTTGTGTAGAATGAGGAGTTTTATGCCACAATTCATGAATCTAATGACTTGAAGGGCCATTTATCCTATCGTACCTTGCATGATCTATCTCTTATTGCATTATCCTACATATGTAACTCCTCCTCTTAGAATGACAAGTGTTCTAGTGACCTTTGGACTTCTCTTTTCCCACCTCTCTCTCAAATGATATAAGTAGTTGCCATTTTGGCCTTTGTAATCTAATACCACTACATGTATGGAAAATCCCTCCTAGAATGATGTCATATTTTTCCTTTGAACATTAATTCAAATATATTTTTGAGTTCATGAATAGTTATCTAAGTATGTAAGTGATGTATGGTGAGGCAAAGTGATAACTTTATATCCTTTCTTCCCTTATCCTTTTATGTTTGTGTAAAGTTCATTTCAAGTGTATGATTGTCCTTGGAGTGTGTAATTTTCCCTCTAGTTCATTTTCCTTGTGTTTCTTAACACATCTCACCTCTATATTGAAATACACATGTTAGAATCCTTTAAGACTTTGAGACTAATTTGTATGATTTGTTTCTTAGTGAATAGATTATGATGGTCATGTGGAAAATATATTATTATACCAACCCTTTAGATTAGGTTCATTTAATGCAACTTATAACTCTTTTCCCATAAACAACCAAATAGTTTACGCGATAAGCACTTCAAGATATATTCAAGGAGCTAGCCTTTAAACCTAGAGGTTCACTTCTACTATAGGTACACCCATATACCTGAAAGTGTTCCCATGTTTCCCAAATTTGGAAGAGGCTTGAAAACCCTCTTCTTGGGTTAAAAATTTGGTGACAATAGTTCTAGCATGCCCGATGGGGCCAAGGTCCAAGAGAGTGGAAAGATTATTGGTGTGTATTTCCTCTAATTAGATTTTAGAAGCAAGTAAGTTAACACCAATGGGAATCTGAATAATTAACTTCTAGGTATAATCAACCTAGGTATATATAATTAACATTTTTGATCAATTTTTATATCTCATATAACACATGAGGTTGATATGAATAGATATGGTGAATACCCCTATCATGAGACTCCTTATTGACCTTACTATGAACCACATTTTATTCCTCAACAATCCTATTATAATGGATATCAATCCTATAAGCCATGGCAACCATATAGTCCTCCATTTCCCTTTCCATATGGGCACTATGCTGTTAAACAACCCTATGAGGAAGGATACCAAGAAAAATATAAAGAAATGCCTCCCTATCAGTTCCAATATGATCCTTACCAATCATGCCATGATGCCTATTAACCCCCAAAAAATGTTTCTATGGATTCTAAATCAAGATATCAAGAAGCAAGAATTGAATTCCTATAAGTTGAAATACAACAAGCTAAAGATGGTCTTGATCCCCATCATTACTCTCATCTTCCATTTTTTCCATATTATATCAAATATTTGTTGGAATCCATACCAAATTTTATATTTAATGAAGATGGTATGAGAACATGGGATGATGAGGATGATGTGCTCCCTGATCATCTCATGGATTGGTTAAGAGGTGATGCCCAATGTTGGAGATGTTTGAAGAGATAGAAGGAACTTAATTAGAGATCAAATATTAAATGGAATTGGTAAATAAGTGCCTTCAATGCTCAATAGATAGGTTGAGTATGTAGGAGGATAAAAAGGTAAAAAATGAACATGTTGTTGAAGATCCCCAAAGAGGCTATTGGCAAGGTGAGGTTCCTATTGATGTAGGTGTTTTATTTTCTAAGAAACCCAAAAAATCACTTCCTCATGAGCTTAATAGTGCATTCATTTTTCCTAAATCTACTCAAAACCCCTCTCATATCCCTCACACTCCATATCCAATTCATAAACCTTCCACTGCACCTCATATTCCATCTCCTTCACATGAGCCTATCCATCAACCTTCCACCTCACCCTTTCTTGAGAAAGAGCCAATCTTGAGGAAAGCAAGTGAAAAAAATAAAATCCAAGCCATGGATAACCAAGAAGATGGCATGAGTAACTATGAATAAGAAATCACCATATGGACTTCCCTTGGTGAATAAAAGGGCAATCCTACCTTCTTGAGTAAAGAGAAACATATTGAAGACTCTTTTATAGTTGTCCATGAAGAATATGGCCAAGAATTGAAGAGAGAGCTATTTAAATAAAAATCCATGTCTGATCATGAGGTTGAAGATGATGATCTCAAGCATGAAGTAGAGTGTATTATCAAGGATGAAGGTCAAGTTACTCTTCAAGAAGTTTCAGTCCTAAAGAAGTCTCATGAGATCAAGGTAGAAGACATAGTTATTGGAGATGACTAAATACCCCTATATAATTTTAAATCACCCTCAGATGCATTGGAACATGAAGAACACTAGATTGATGAACTCATACAATAATAAGAGAAGATTGAAGAGGTGATGGTCTTAAAAAACAAGGAAGATAAAGATGATTGGCAGCTACAAATGAAGCTCTTTCAAGAGCTTGAATATCTTTTCCAAGTTGAGGGTAAAGTAATTGAGAAGGTGGAAAATGAGTTTCCCATGGAGGATAATGACCAAGATTGGGTGGACTATGCATAGCTCCTTGATGAGATTGAAAAACTTGCAGCTGAAGATAAACCTAATCTTATTAAGAAAATTATGGAATTCAAGAAGGTATGCCTTGTTGAACCACCATTGGAAGTCATAGTTGAGGAGCCATATGAGAAATTCAAGGTTTTTTAGATGAAACATAAGTTTTTTTCTATAGCTAACCTATTTGGAGCTACTTGGTTCTCATTGAACATCATGAAAATGAAGTTGGCAAACACCATGAAGGAAATGGAGGCATCAATGACAAGGATAAAAAGGATACATGCCTCATCAAATCCTCCATGTCATGAAGAAAGAGAGGTTTAAAACTTCCCTTTTGATATAGGAGGAAGTGTTCATCTCAAGTTAGTTAGTGTTTGAGTTAATTAGTTTGGTTGTTTTGTTTATGTGTTCCATAAGTGCTCATGAAGCACATGTGTGTTTCTTATCTTGTGTGTTATTCTTGTTGTTTTATGTTGTTGGGTGTGTTGTCAAAGGCAAATTGTGTGTTAAACATGTGTATAATTGAATCCATATCCAAATGGATAGGATTAGGCAACTGGTCTTGGCATAACAAGCATACCACCCTTGGTTAATCACCAAGAATGTTGCCCATTTTGACCACAAGTCAAAATAGGTCAACCCCATATAGTCAAAAACTTGTATAGGGGTATAATATAATGTTATAGGGTCTATTTAATGTTATATCTTATGTTTTAAGCCTTGGTCATGGTCTAGTTAGTCTATATGTCATTTTGAGTCACCTAGGGGCCATTTTAGAGCATTAAATGCAAGTGGCATGGTTTTCAAGGTTTCCAAGTGTCCTAGTTTTCTTCATAACATCTAAGATGTCAAATTAACTATTAAGAATGTTAGTCTCATCGAAAACTTGTAGGTTCCCTAACTTATAAAAATTAAGAAAGTAACTAAAAAATAAAGTGTTTGGCACTTGTATGCTTATGGAAGAAGGTGACACATGTGGAAAACTTGTCGTATGGATATTTAGCTTTCCTAAACTCATCTTAGTGATTTACATGCTTTTGAAGTGTTAAAATTGGTCAAAAACCATTCTACTCCTTCATTATCCTTCTAGACACACAAAACCAGTCAACAAGTTTATGCTTAGTATAGCTAGTTGGAGAAGTTTAAGACCAAACACCTTTAGGGGGTTATAATAAACTTAAATAGATTCATTTTAATAACAAGATTTCAAGGATTGGTCAATGTGATTTATGAATCATCTCTAACAAGTTCACTATTTTTTTGCTCACTGTTTCCCATACCCTATAGGTTTTGCTCTTGTTTAGATAGGTCCACATAATCCAACAGATGGAATTGACTGAAAATGATGTGTAAATATTCATCTCATGTTACCCATGCTTGGTTTCATGTTTTAAAGTGTTTTTATAGGAAAAATAACTCAAGTTACAGAAAGGTGTCACCATGTGCAGTCTCAATTAGGTTTCATCATTTACATAATGTTAATTTATCTATAAGGACTTAAAATGATTGTAATATGATGTTATACACATTTACATGCCATAAAAATCACCTTCCCTCCATGTTTAACCTTACAACATTAGACCTTGATCAAACACTCAACCATACTAAGCTCACAGTCAACTTTATGCTTGTTTTCAGCTATAGTCATAGTGTTTTGAGCTTTGATCATGTTTATATAGGAGAAATATAGAGTTAAAAAAGTGTTTGACATGTCCTTGTTGTATGAACAATTAGATTAGACCCTCCAAATAGCATAAAAGGTTTGTCATGGTAGCATATAGAACATAGACAATCAACAACCATGAATGAGAGTACACAGGAGCCTACAAGAGGGTAAAAATGTTGAAATAGAAGCCTTAACATCAGTTTCAAATAATTTAAGATGGAAAGGTTGAATTAGAAGACCTTAAAATGGTATAAAATTTATATAAAGTTATTCATCATGCTTACTTACCCTACTCATAGTCATCACCTTGTAATCTATAATGATCACCTACAACTGGCACCTACAGAGATTGGAAAATGTTGATTATAGATGTTGGAGTAGTTTTTGAGACCTTTAGTGAAGTATTAAGGTGTAGGATGTATTATATAAACCAAGGTTAAGTGTTAGATTATCAAATAGATTTGAATAATCACATACATTGTTGAAGTTTGAATTCCACTACCTATGTTTTGGAATATACATCTACAGGTTAATGCAAAGACTTGAGTATGGTCATGGAGGAGACTTAACATGTTTGAAAGTATTATTGAGGTCCTGTGATGTTTTAAATATCATGGAAAATACGTTTGGATCATTAGGAAAGAAATAAATCTTGAAAGCTATGATCAAAGTAAAGGACCTATGTTAGGGATAAAATCCCTAAAAACACAAAACAAAGTACTCACCCTTTTTGGAGATGTCTTATGATAATGTCATGTTGAGTTTTGATCACTCCAAATTCATTAATACTATATCCTTATCATATAAGTAAAAATTAAAAAAAGAAGTGGGTAATTTATTCAATTGGTTTTCTTATTATAAAGGTCTAAAGATATACTTTTGTTCACTAAACTCAGACAATGATAACTATTGTATTGATCATCAAATGACCTTTATACCCAAAGTTAAAAACAGGGCATGTATCCATGTTGGGTGACATTGTTGAGCTGATGATTAATTTTGTATCCCAAGGTTCATCAAAGAATGCATAAAAAAAGGATGAATATTATGCTTTGGGTCCTATCAACACCTACAAGTGTCCTTTGCCTAAGATGTTGACCTATAACTAACTGCAATCTCTCACAAGTTCATAGTATGAGATTAAGTATGAAGAACTAAAAACATAACCAATAATTGTTAAGACCTAAAATTATTCTTAAGGGCATGTGTCATAATTTTTAAGGTTAATCAACACCTATAGGCCCCTGCATAGTCAATTGTAGTTGATTGTGGTGGGCAGAGAGCAAAGAAGTGGGGTAATTGATATTGGAATAGATTTAATGTGAAAAGGATGGATTAAAATGACTATATAATGACATTTGGAGATTAAACAAGGTCTTGTACATTGTTTCCTAGGTTTAAAGCATGCAAATCAACACCTACAAGTGTCACTTCTCTAAGGAAAACAATATAGTCATGGCTGACTATGATTGAACATGACAAAAAGAGGTGAAGGCACCTTAGGTTAAGAATTAAAAGTGAATATAAAGCATTATTAGGGATCCTAAAAAAGTGATAATGAACTATCATGATGCTCATGACATGGAGACAATTCTGAGAGAGGTCTCAAAAAAGGAACTTATAGTCCATATGATGAAACTTTGCACACAGTCTGCCTTCCCAGGGGTTTGTATTTGATCTTGGAGGATTTGGAGGGTAAAATGGTAGGAAAAAGGGATGAAAATTGGTACAAAATGTCTCTATTACTTGGAAATCCTCTCCAAATTCTATTTTGTCTAAGAGCATAGGGGAAGTACCCTCTTTTTGTCTCAGACATAGGGTACTTCCCTAGACCACAAACCCTATAGTCTTGGAGAGTGAAGATGATAAAATGAGATAAGGGATGATTGGAACTTGAAATGAGGTATTTAAAGTTTATTTAAATATAAACCAAAATGAGAAAACATGCATAGAGGTAAGGATTTCAATAGGATTTAAACCTTAAGAATGCAGATAGGTTTGTTAGGCAGGGTTTAGGCTTAAAGCCTAAATATGGAGTCAATGTCATTTTAAACCTTAATAAAACATTATAAAACTATGTATCATGTTAATAGAGCAATATTAGGTATGTATAATCTATTGTTATGCATAAGAAGTCACAAAGAAAGCCACTTTTGGCTTAGGACCATTTAGGCCTGTGTAGAATAAGGAATCAAGCTCGATAGGGTGACTTTGAAGACACATATTCTTGTAGAGTGTGCATGGAGGTAAAATGAGTTTATGGAAGTTGAAAGGGGTACTGAGAATTATTTTTTTGGAAATGGTCTACAACTCCAATGCCACATATTCATGAATAAAGCTTAAGAGCAAAAAGTACCTAAAACCCTACAAAACCCTAAATAAGGACCTGATAAAGGAAATGAAGGCAAAGAATTATCCTAATGGACAATAATGGTAATGAAAGTGTTTTAAAATTTTAGGGGACTCTATAGAGATCATTTCCATATACTTTAGGAATTCCCTACTTGTATAGATAGGGTAAATAATAACTTTCTTTGATTGTTTTGGGTTTTTTTTAGGTTCTAAGGACTTTCAAGAGATGCATCCAAATTTGGGAGAAAGATAAATAATTATTATAACTCACTGTGGACATTTTATTATTCATCAATACTAATAAGTGTGTCTACCACCACCTTCATCTCAGCCAAACAAAACTGGCATAGTGAGCAAGATAGTGAGAAGTGTGAAAAGTTGAAGTGGGAGCCTATTTAAGGTGTACCTAAGCAATATAAGGCCACAGAGGGTATTTTAAAGAATCATTCATGCCATTTTAAGGATTTTAATGGAAAAATAAAGCCAATTTTGAGGCCAAGTGTGAGGGGTGAGTGAAAGAGGAGTTTATTTGATTGTAAACAGTGATGGCTCACTTTTAGAAGAATCTAGATGATTAAAGATGAAGCTAATGCATGGTAAAGCATGTATACAAGCCATTTCTCTTAGTTAAATCATGAGATATATCCCTATTCAGTTTTGGGACATTCCAAAAGGGCTAAATGATGAGGGTAATTTTCTTGTGCAGAATAAGGAGTTTTACACCACATTTCATGAGTCTCATGACTTGGAGGGCCATTTGTCCTAGAAAAAAATTCATTATATTTCTCCTACTACATTCTCCAACATATTTAACTCCTCTTAGCATGAAAAGTGTTCTAGTGACCTTTGGTCTTCTCTTTTCCCATCTCTCTCTCAAATGCTATAAGTAGCTACCATTTTTGCCTTTGTAATCTAATACCACTCAGTGTATGGAAAAACCCTACTAGAATGATGTCATAATTTACCTTTGAACATTAATGAAAATATATTTTTGAGTTCATGAATAATTTTACAAGTATGCAAGTGATGTATGGTGATGCAAAGTGATAAATTTCTATCCTTTCTTCCCTTATACTTTCATGTTTGTGCAAGAGTTCCTATTCTAATAAGCCATATAGAGTGTAATCAAGTGTGTTAAGATCATTTCAAGTCTATGATTGTCTTTGGAGTGTGAAATTTTCCTTTTATTTCATTTTCCTTATTTTTCTTAACACATCTCACCTCTATATTGAAATACTCATGTTAGAATCCTTTAGAACTTTGAGACTAGTTTATATGCTTTATTTCTTTGTGAATAGAGTATGATGGTCATGTGGAAAACATCTTGGTGTATCATCCCTTTAGATTAGGTGAATTTCATGCAACTTCTAACTCTTTTCCCATAAGCAACCAACTAGTTTAGGTGATAAACACTTCAAGATACATTCAAGGAGCTAACCTTTAAACTTAGAGGCTCACTTCCACTATAGTCACACCCACATACTTGGAAGTGTTCTCATGTTGCCCAAATATGGAAGAGGCTTGAACACCCTCTTATAGGGTGAAATATTTTGTGATAATAGGTTATAACCAACCATTCCATGATTTTGTCCCTATCACAATTGGTGAACCATCAAATTTATCTCTCTCTCAAATCATAATTATAATTTAATGTTGCAATCCAATCACTTCCATAATTTGATTTCTAGTATTAAAATCTATTTATATGCCCAAGTGTGTTTATTTCAATTTTATTTCCCTCTCTTTCATTAATATTGCTTATTTGTCTATCAAACTATACTTTCAGTCTTCTATTTTTGCATATTAAATATATTTAAACATGCAGTTTATTGTATCTATATAGGTCTCCCTTATGCCTCTATTCTAGTGTAATTGTGCATCGTGTAATTCCCATTATGCACCAAATGGTTAAAACATTTTGATGAACCCCTCCTTTATTTGAACATGTCAACCTTAGGGTTTATTTATAACATATAATTTTTTGCCTCCTAGATCTGATTTTAAAATCTTGGTTGTTCTCATTTTTCCATCATAGTCATATATCCTCATTCCCATTCACCTCTAAAAAATTTGTCTCATATTTTGGTGAATATTTCCATTTTAAAGCTTCCCAACCCTCTAGGTTTTGGTTTTTTCTTTCCAATTATATTTTAGGTTATAATTTTATACCACTCAAATATTATTTTCAAACTTTGGTGTGTCCCATATTATTCTATCATTAGTCCTAGCTCTTTGTATGCCTTCTATATTGTCCATACTTCCATCTTACGCCAATAAAGAGAGCTAGACCTACTGAACCTACTAGGCAAAGTGCCATATTGAGTAATTATACTATTGATTTAATTTAACTTCCTTTGCTTCATACTCATGATTATTTAAATTAAAAAATTTCAAATACTAGTGAAATTCCTTCTTTTATGGTCAATATTGAAAACAACATGACTATGAATCGTGAATATCAATATGTTGATAATGTTTATAGTTATTTTGATGATGATTTGGATGAAAGTTATTATGATAACAATACTAATGAATGTAATGTTAATATGCCTATTAATATTGATGTCCCAAACATTGATATTACGAAACTAGTTTTTTAAATTATGTTTCGATGGTCCCTAGTAAAATTGATGTTATTATTTATGTTGTTACTAAAAAATGAAATAAGAGAATAATGTGTAAGGAAAATACATTTGAGAATGTTACCAATCATCCTTTGAATGTTCCCAATATTTCTAATAGAGGCTCTGATTCTTCATCAAGTGGTGAGGATAATTCTCCTACTAGTACATTTATACCTTCACTGAGTTTTACTCCTCGGGTAAATATTTATATTCATGGACAAGCTAACACTTATTATGTTCTTCCTATAGATAATGTACCATCTTGGCCTATTCCTAATGATTTATCTTTTAGTCTTGATCTTAGTAAAAATAATAAAAAATCCATTCCTACCAATACTAATCTTGTTGTGGTTCACACACATGTTATTACAATGAAGGATGCATTCATTCAATAATCTCTTCAAGGCATGCAAACAATTAACCAACTTGCCTAAGGATCTCAATTATCTAATCACGTGGTACAATCCATTGGCTCATGATCTCCTCACTTACTCTTTTCTTATTGCTTTTTATGGTGCCTAAATTTTAATTTTACAATGAAAAGTGTGATCATTTACTTCACATTCAATCCTTATTCTCTCATGATTTTGTCTTTCACATGATCTATTGATGACCAAGCTCCTTACTAGAAGTATTAAGGACTATGTTTTGGATTAGTTATATGCCTTACTAATAGGTTTCATGCCTTTATTTAATTATTTGGATGAAATATTCTAACTCATGTTTCCATTAACATTATCTAAAAGGTCACATTTTATCAACTTTCTCAACTTAAACAGGGACCTAATGAGAATGTTAGTGAGTATGTGCTTAGATTCAAGACTATGATTATAAAAATGTCTTACCAAATACTTGGTAGTGAGTTACAAATTATTTTCTCTAATAGTTTGCATCAACCACTCAAATATAAAGTCATATTTAACATGTACAAATTTTACAATGAGATTTTCCATATAATTTAGAAATTCAACATAAAAAATTTAGAGGGAAATATGTTCAAATATGGGTATAACTACCCTACCTATACTACCTCAAAATATCAAGGTAAGTTAATAGTCAAAGCTAAATATAATGATAATCCAACATTCTAAGCTAAGAATGAGACCAAAAATGTAAACATAGTTTCAAAACCACCTAGCATGTTAGTTCTTTCACCTTCTCAAGAGCATATGAAAATTAAAAGGTTACCTAAAACTCCTTACAACATGCTTAAAATGTTTCATGAATGTAACATGATATATTTACCTTCCCACTGTGAGTTGGATGCACCTTAACCTTTGCCTACAAACTATGACATAAATGCATATTTTGAGTACCATATATTTTCAGGGCATACTACCAATTGATGTTATTAATTGAAACATAAGATACAAAATCTCATTGATAGTAATGTTATCCAAGTGGAAGGACATAATAATAAATCTAATGAATCATTTATTACATTAAACCAATAGTTACAAATCTTTAACAATCCACTTCCAAAGCATGATGTTTCAAATAAATATAATGTTCACATAGATATACCTACACACCAACCAATAATTTGCAATGAAAATTTCATATTTGGTATTATTGGTATGGCCATAGATTATCAAAAGCAAGCTCATTCTATTATATTTTCTAACTATGATATCCCAAATGATGATATTAATAATTGTCCACTAGTTATACTTCATTTATCAATTCACATCCTATAATTACACATGGCATTATGGTAGACAACATTTCAAGTCAAAACATAATTATGATTTCATTCCTAGCTAGTAGAGGCTTGATTAAACAAGACTTACTTGGCACACCCATGGTTCTTAAGAGATATGATGGTATTACAATAACACTAATCAATGGCATCACATTGCCAACCACCATAGGTATTAATACCCTATTAGTATGGTTCTATGTATTTTTAGATAATGGGACACCTATTCTATTACTTGGATTCCCATGGATTAGTGAAATTAGAGATATCCCTTCCACAATACACCAATGCCTTAAGCTTATGCATGTTAACAAAGTATCTAATATTTACAATACACCATATTCATTACCCATATAACATTATAAATAACATGAGACATTACCTAAATTTATTCTTAAGTAATAGTTCAATAACCTCATGTGATGTATGTTATAATTTTAACTCATATAGTTATGATTCTTGTAAGCCTTAAATATAAAAATTTGGTACCTCGAATTATATATCTTTGCATCATAGATCTTCGAGTTAAAACTCCCATAATTACACTATTGAGAGATATAATACCTATTTGTGCATGTCATAATATTTTCTTACCACATCTTACATATATTCCTACCGAAGCACCTAAAAATATTTCAACTATACAACAAAAAATTATAACTAATGCACATATTTATTTCCAATAGGCTAACAAGGATATTATAGCCCATCACAATGATGAATCTCTTTGTGATGATAATTAAGGTTACTATAAAACTCATGATCATATTTATGATACTTCTAATGATTTGTTTGACTCCCCACTCTCATGATATTCTATTTATAGATGGATTAGATGAGATCATTTATTAGCCATGCTAACTAATCCTTTACACTTGATAAATAAACCTTAGTGTACATATATTATATTCACATATTTCATCTATATTTCATGCCATTTTTTGGATCTCAAATACTCACACCTAGATTTAGAGAGCCCAAAGAATGGGTAGACAAGAAAATATGTGGATGGGTTGTTGTAGCGACAAGGCGTATTGAATCTTTCCACTAAAAATGGGTTGAGTCTTAAGGACATAAAATATGAGAGGTGACCTAATATATTATCTTTTGGCTCTGGTAGACTAAGGGGAGATACCCTAAAATAATATATAAAACATAATAATCTTCAAATAAAACAAATGCAGATGGTATACATGGCCATTATGATTACTTTTCCCAAATTTTTGTCAATAATAAAATAATCACAAGATACTCAAATTGTGGATAAATATTATTATAAATGAATATGAATAAATACATTAATAACTTGTAGGCTTATTATTCACATATTTACATGCACTCATAAAACTAAATTAACCATTATGAACTGGAATGCATGATAATGGAGATCCTTGTAAAATATGCAAAGTGAAGAGATCCCAAGAAAAAGTTATTGAAAATAAATATAAAATAAGGGTGATCAATCAACTATGACTAGTACCTCCCATCTATTTGGGAAAAAATCATTCTCAAACCTTAAATTAACATGCCAATGAGAATAGAAAAAGACACACCATTTACATAATTATGCAAAAATATTTCATAAATCAAGCAAGTATTAAAATGACCTACATATAGATTTTTTTACTCATAAAATTGATGCATTACAGACCATTGAAAACAAATAAATGAAAAACTAGTTAAAATATTCATGAAGATTACACATCAAGATACTAACATTACACAAGGATATTTACAACTTCACTCTTCAGCCAAACTACATATAAGGCTATTCCATGACCAAATGACAGTTCAAAATCTCAACCAACTGTAAGGCTCTATGATTTTTTTTGAGAACACAAAACTCTATGTATTAGTCACACTCTCACTAAAAGAGTCATAAAAAACTACTAAAAACTCAAACATCTAGGACCAAATTTTTTTTCCATAACCATTAGATCTAGATGAAGAAAATATTAATCAATTTATTTAAAAAATCCCTCCAAAAAATCCCAAGATTAGTCAAGAAAATTTATCATCAATGATAGAAGAATAGATAGGTGTATGTATTAGGGTAAATCACACTCTCATCTAATCACTATTTATATTTTCAAAAGCACAAATCACTCAAAACACTCCATGGGGCATCAAGTGATAAGTGGTAGAAGATCTCAAGTTCATTCAAGAGTAAACAATTTATGATTACTAAAAACACAAAATTTGTTGTAGAGAAAGTTATTTACAATATGTTTTTTTGCCTTAGATAAAGACAAAGATCACCTTAACATAACAACCCATAGCAGGTGTTTTAGCATGAAATTAGGGGGATGGGAAATGAATAGCCTCTTACATAACACTTGGCACAAGATCTCACTTTTAATTATGAGAACCAATCATCAAGCATGTATGAGGATACAAGGATCACTCAAATTATCACTATGGAGAAATATATGACATCTAGTAGCTTCTATAGTCTTATGTGCACTCAATTTCAACTTATTTTTTATGATCAATCCATTATGTGCATTGTTATTCCACATTGGTAATAAAAAGTCATAAAATTTAGTTTTGAACAAGTCTTTGGGTATGCATTAGTTACTCCCAAATGTGAGATCACTATGTATCCACTAAAGAAACCTTTCCAATGAGACTAATCACATTTGAAATAGACCTTTACATCTTAAGATATGAGTGAAAAACTAGTCCCATACATCTTTGCCTTTGTGACATTCACTATGATAAAATGACGTGGAGATGCCCATCAAATTTAGGCCCATATAAACTAAAAAATCTTAACCATACATGTGGCACCTTTTCATAAATTTAGCTTCATAGAGTCCATAACCCAACTTTTACATTCATCTTACCATGCCCAATCACTTTGTGACACATGTTTACCCTTTAGTGGTCATGGGGAACGAGGCTTACAAATAACTTTAAGCTCTTTAAACTCCCTTTGTGATCTCACAGATGCATCATATTCTTAATTCTACCTTTATATTACCATAGGCCCACATCCCTTCATTTGTGTTTGTTATCGCATTTACATGGCCAAAATGCTATGAGGAAAATCCTTGTTGGTCTCATGTCATCCACATTGAATGATCCATGTGGCATCTAATTACTAGTCATGGAACTCTTTTGATCATAGAGTGCCTCATTCAATTTATTATTCACTTTGTGTAGATACTAAAATTTGATTCATGTAGTAATAGTCTTGTACACTTGGAAAATATCCATCATGGCTGTACCTTTTAGTTATAGACTTTCCCATTGCCTAAAGGCTTACATTCATTATCTCTTTGTGCTTAAATTTTTTATCTCTTAATCTAACCAATATTATTCTAATGACCAGGGCTTATATACTATGAAAAAATCTCTAAACTTAATTATTATCCTTCACTACTAGTGTCTTCCTGTACCTTTTTTTATAGAATCTTAAACACTTGCATCTCAGACAATTACCTGTGTTGATGCAAGTGTCTAACTTTCCTAAAAAATGTCTAGTGCCCAAAAGTCATCCAATTTAAAAATGAAATGTATCCTAAACATTGGCTTTAGTGATTAAGTGTCAGAAATTTCTAAACATGATTGGTATATATTCAATATCAACCTTCATTCATTCCTAACCTATCAAACACCAAGAAATCAAAAAGTAACTTAACAAAAAGCACTCAATCAAGCATTCAAGTGAGCAAACCTACCCTATTCATCCCTATTTCTATATTAATCAAAGGAGCATTATTTACATAGGTATGAATCATTCAGAGAGTAGTCTATGATCCATATTTTCCAAGTTACAAATAAGTCATTGCATGTCATTAATTATCACATGTTGCATCTTGATACACACACAATCTAAAATGTAGGGGATAAATACATAAGTTTGACACCCACTTCAGAGTATTGGCTATGTAGGTAGTACACATTGATAGAGGGGTCCTTGGGGAAGCTTGACACCATCAACCCACTAACCCATTTTTTCCATAGTCACTCCAAGGGTGAGGAAGCTAAGGTTTACTCATTAAACAAAGGGAAATGACATGTGCATGTGATCTATATACATAAAAAAGGTATAAAAAATCAAAAGTCTCTAATTAGTTGCATCCAAATCTAGTCAGTATATCAATATTTCATATTGGACACCTATGTTGAAGTTAGACACCTACATCAACATAACCATCTATATCCAATGCAAGAATCCAAGGCCATATAAAGAATATTCCCATAATCTAATGATTATTCCAAGATCACCTTCTAGTCCCCTTCCATCCTATTCTAGGTTAGACCTTCATGAGCATAATAAACCTGTTAAGTATCATTTCCCTCTTTTTATTGTAATATATATCGATATATGTACTTTATTATTTTTAACAATCTCAATTTTATAATTTCAAAATTTTATTTGTCTCAGTTTCTATTAATTGGCATGCTCATTAGATTAGTTCACCATACTTATGTAAAATCTAATCTAATACCCCTTTAACCCTAAATACCCCATTTATCTACATTTAGGGTTAAACATTTAGTGAATGTAACATTTGATCTCTAAACCCTAAACTGACCTAGGGTTTTCTATTTTGATTATTATAAATTGATCTTTCAAATTCTAAATTTTTCATTTATAAGCAATATAAAATGTTAATAAAAAGATCATTTTAAAATGGAAGATAAAAAATCCTTATTCACTCATCTTAATAACAAAAAAGACTTAATTAATGCATTTTTGTATGTTACAAGAGATGAAATCAGTAAACATACCAACACTAAGGCTAAGGCATCCTCCCCTAGTGATGGTGAATCCTTAGGTGGTCCTACAACTAATTCCATATCAATAAACCTCCCCTTAAGCACATCATCACTTCATACTTCTAATGGGGCATGGGTTATGTTTTTACATCATTATTCCCTAAAATTAATCCTACTATTACTACATCCTTCATGGGAAACATTGGCACTTGAACTTAGTTACTAGTTTCAATGCCTTCATCAACTCAAACCATGGGTACGCCTCCTTTGGTAAGTTCAAAAAATTTAAACCTTAGTGATAAAAATGTGTAAGATCTTGTCTAAATTATATAACTTTTATAATCTAAGGTTACAAATATTGAACAAAATTATATGAAGTCACCTTATGCTATTAATTCACAAGAGGTGTTTCATAACCCTGTTGAACTTGAAATATTGTTACACCCCTTAGCGACCAATTTTATTGCACCCAAGTTCATATTTTATGATGGTAAGGGTGATAATAAATAACATATTTTATCTTTCTATGTGACATGCATTGATTATTCCCCCAATGATAGAATTTTGACTAAACTACCTCTAAGGAGCCTTGAGGACTATGCTCTAAGGTGGTTCTATGATTTACCAATCCAATCAATAAAATAATTCAAATATCTTGCATATCAGTTATGTGAAATAAATTTAGAAATGATAAGAAATAAAATAATCTTAATATAATCTAAATTCAACCTAAGATCGAGTAACAAACAAAGAAAATAGAAAACACAAACTTTATGCTTCAAATGTGCAAACTTTCTCCATTGTCATGTAAACTTGATTTGATCTTTGAAAATGTGGTGCTTAATATTTAAATGAAAAGGACAATGGGTAGTGTTTTGGTTCAAAAAGAGTCATTGATTCATTTATATTCACTTGGATTCACTTGTGAATAGAACTTTGTTATCATAAGTTTGGATTCTTCAGGATTCAATTTCAGGACTGAGGATTCAAGACTCTTAAAAATAAAGGTTTATAGGTTTATTTATAAATTTTTGGAGGAGGATCTAATGGTGGAGGATTATTTGGATTTATTAAATGATCCAAATAATTAATGGTGGATAATGAGTCCTCACCCATGAGGATGAAGGCCATTTCAAAAGGTTGAGAGAAGCATGGGACTGGTTAGTTGAGTCAACAAAAATAAGTCAAACATCTTGAAAACTCAAGGGATGGGTCATTGGAGGCTAATAAAGTTATGGGTTTGGTTGGGATGAGGGAGAAAAGTTTGGAAAATATTTGGATGAGGTGTAAAATCTAGATTTTATATTTAAAATAAGGATTTAAAGTGTGCATAATTGACTAATTTGACTTATTCAATTATTTGATTGTGGGGGGAGAAATAATGAATTATTTCAAGAAGAATTATTAAATATATTTTAGGTGCATTTTGACACTAAATGAAATTTAGGTGTCTACATTTTTCCTTATTTGAAATAGTATTGTGAAGCAATATTATTTTGAAGAATAGTTGAAGAAGTAGAGTGTTGATGATTAAGAAGGAAAAATTTGCCCCAAATGAATGAAAATTGTTAGGTTGTGGAGCCAAAAATATTTACTAATGCAAACAGGGGAGGAAGTTTCTGAGTGTCATAGACACTGGCATCAGTCAGGCCAATCAACGTCGGTAGGGTGCAGATAGAAGAGCAACTGATGTCGGTCAGAGATCGGCTGGCGTCGGTCACCTCTAGGCAGACAGGGACCGACGTCGGTCCCCTGTGCAGTTTGGAACTACTGATTCATGGATAGTTAGTTAATGAACCAAGTGTTTGCATGTTGAGGGCTAATTATAGTAGTGCCAAGGGTGTTCAAGGGTGTTCCTCCTAGTTCCATAGTAGTGCCAAGTGTGGGTGCTGGTTTTGGAGAATTAGAAGGGTTCTTCAGGTGTGTAGGATCTTGGTCAGCAGGTGTTGCAAGGCCACGTTTGGAGATCTACATGGTGTGTGTGTGTGAGAGGTCAAAGAAGATCTACAGGTGACAGCAGAATCAAAGGTGACAGCAACACATCAAGAGCAAATAGAGGAAAGTAAGGTAGTCCCTTCCAAGTAAGTAAGATCAAATTGATCTGCAGGTGTATGTGGATGCAGGATCCAGGTTTGCAGGTGTGCAAGATCAAGGAGGACAACAACACAACAAGTAGCAAGATCAGGGGAAATCTACTTGGAGTACGTTGAGTACTTGGAGTGCGTGGAGCACTTGTGGAGTGTGTGGAGCACTGGTGTACTGGCAGTAGTGGATACTAACTAGTTGGAGGTGAACACCAACTCTATGTTTGAGTTGTGTGTTGGGACCGTAAGAGAGAGAGCTTTGAGGAAAGAATTACTATACACTTGAGGTGTGGGAAGCCTCTGAGAGGTGTGGAGAAGAAGTGGCATCTTCTTTAATGTATTCTTTTCTGGATGAGTATTAATACAATTGTGTATTGTCTCTCATATTTTGTGTTATTTCTGAATTCTAGTTACTTGTGTATTCTGGTTAATTTTTGCATGTTAAGTTGCTTGTATATCGTAATCAATTGTGTGCTTCCATAATTCCCAACAAAGGTGGTGGTAGAGTTTTTGGTTGGGTATTTAACAAAGTGGTATCAGAGCAGGTTTGTTGTTCTAGGTGCCTGACAAAAATGAGTGTGATGATGACCCCTCGAGGGTTTGTGCGAGAAAATGGAAAAACACTCAAAATTGATAAAAAGAATAAATAGAAAAAGTG
The DNA here is from genome assembly GCA_037957365.1 of Torreya grandis. Lineage (NCBI taxonomy): Eukaryota > Viridiplantae > Streptophyta > Pinopsida > Cupressales > Taxaceae > Torreya > Torreya grandis. The sequence goes on along the minus strand of JARHVA010003752.1, from coordinate 823,753 downwards.
ATTGGAGAATGATAAATCATATTACTATAGAATCTATGTTAAAATTGTAATATGTTGGTTGTGTAAAAATTTTGCCCCTAGTTAAGTAAAATTAGAGTATGGACTTGAAAAAAATAGTTTAACCATTCAGAGATTGCACGCTTAATGTTTTGATAATGATATAGGGGACAATTGAGTGGTTATGGGACTGATATATCCCAATGATAATAAATTGCAGATCTAAAAATAGAAAAAGAGATATTGAATTGCAAATGATAATGATAATTTTATGCAAATAGATTGTTGCAAGATTTGAAGAAAATTCATAGTAAATTTATTTAATGTATCTCAAAAATTTGAAAAATGGATGAAGAATGAGTATTATGGAGGGATGGAAAGGAGAAAATTGTCATCAATAATATAGATACTTATCTCAATACTAATGTTTACAAAATTGTAGAGGGTATGTGTAGAACTATTTACCCTTGGATTTTAAATGCTAGAGAAGATATTAGAAAAAATACATTTACCACTTTATAGATTTCACACTTGGATTGTGCTCAGACTCAGGGGTCTCACAAGCAGATGTGGGAATGATATATCCCAATGATGGTAAGCCACAGGCCATAAAATAAAACATATAGATTGTTTGATTTGTGATAAAGATTTTTAAAATTGATATTTATAAGCATTGATAAGGAGATATATCAATTTGATTAAATGACAGTAGAAAATGTGGATGAAATGGCTTGGATGGATGATGGTGATCGAACTAACCATATAAACCTCATGTCTCTAAACATTACATAAATAATCCACCATGGACAAATTATGAGTGGGAATATTAGGATAGATGTAGTTCTCTCAATGTGAGAAGACAAGTGATGATGTAATGTAAGATTGACCCATGGATGTTGTTAACATACTTAAGTTAATGATTGTAGATTATGATTGGATGACATATTGATTTACCCCAAAGTAATGATAAATGTTAGGAGTGGAATGGGAAGTGATATATCCCAAGAGAAGTTGCATGCTTTTGAGGTGACCCATGAATCAGGGTTCATAAGAAAGGATGTTGGAATGATATATCCCATTGTAAAGATAAAAGATTAGATAGGTTTACTGATTGATTGATTGATTGATCAAGTGATGGGTTGATGGAGAAAGGATGGATATTATGATTTTGTCAATCTCAATTGATAAGTGAAAGATATTGAATGGAAATATTAAGAAATGATTATGGATGATTGATATACAAGCATTAATAAGGAAATGAAGTGACTACATGGATTAATGATGATGGATCAAATGATTTGACAACATAGATGAGATAAGGATAAATGGAAGACAAAGATTATTATGGGATAATAAATTTGGTTTTGTGTAGTTAAATTGTTAGAAAAGGAGAATAAAATAATTTTGTAATTATCATAATGATGAAATTGGTATGAAAAATGATGAATTAGTTGAATAAAGTGGCAAATTTGTTGAGAAATGATTTTACAACTATAATGATTTTGTTTGAGATGACACAAAGATGATTAATCTAAGAACATGAGATGGTTTGATAGTTACCTTATGTTTATTTTGTTCTTGCATTGCATTTACAACAATAATTCCAACCAAGACTTGAGAAACCTGAGTTTTGATATTGCACATGATAATATGCACCAATGGTATTAAAAAACTATGATGACTATCATGCGATACACATAAGGACTAATAGATTCACAAGGACAAAACTTAGTGTATCATGATATGAAATATCATAATAAAACCATTAGTAATGCATATAGTGATCTATACATAAGAAATAACAATAAATATAAGATAAAAAGAGATGTTTGTAATAATGAAAATGATGTAAGTAAAATAAGCATGAAAGTAAACAAACATTGTAGAAGCAAGTAAACACCCATGATGTAAAAGAAAGTAAATGACTATAAAAAAAGTAAGAAAATAACTAAAACAAGTAAGCAAAAGACTTTTTTGGATGTCCTTGGCTAGATTAGAACCCTTTGACATGCAATTTTTGGCAATGTTGAACTATCTGATGAGTAATCCCTATAAGGGATGACTAGGGTATGTAACTAAGGATGAGATTTTTTGACTATTTTTTGGATTATTTTTTGTATTTTGTTGGATTTTATAATTTTTTATAATTTGTTGGATTTTTTAATATTTTTGAAATTTTTTTTGGATTTATAGGTGTATATACAAGGAACACCAGTAAAGAGAAAACCATATTCTAGCACTGAAGAGTGAGTGGTAGGGCATGGAAGGAATACATTATTTATGGACTATGAATAAATAGGAATGGATTGTAATTAAGATGATAAATTTATGGAACACATGACTTAAGAACTAAGTGTTGAGTCATCAAAATAACATTGAAAGGATACATCAAGATTTTTCCACTTCTTTACCAAGGTTGAAATGAGAATAAAGATGGTTTTATGATGGTAAAGACTAGATTAATAAGTATGGGTTTCAATGGGTTTGGGTTTAAATGTATAAGGATGGGTTTGGATAGGTAAGGGTGTTTAAAGATGGGGTTTGGTAGTTAAAGATGAGTGTAGGATGGATGTAAATAGGCATAATATGGGTAAGCATGCTTTAGGATAGCTTAAGATAAGTAAGGATGGTTTAGGATAAGTGTATGATGGTAAAGGATGGGATTAAAAAAGTTGTAAGATGGGTAAATATGGAGGGATGATTTAAAATGTATATGATTGATATGGAATGAGCTTGCTTCCATGTGTAGGGTACTTTTACACAAATAATTATTTTATGTATTATGCCAAAAATTGATTTTCATGATAGTACTTGCCCAAGGTGCCATATGAATGGTTTTCACTTGTGGATGAATTTATTTCTCTTTCTCTTTCTGATTTTTTTTGACATCTCAATTATAAAAGGGATTGAGATCCATGATGCTTACTACTATTGATCTGTTAGGTATGCATTCTAGAGGTATCTTCAGTAGCTTCATTGATTTCTAAGTTGGCTTCTTCCAAATTTACCAGGAAATAGTCATAGTCCTTATGATAGAGGGTGCTGGCATGCAGGGTGAAGTGAAAAGTATGTTGGATGAAGGATGTGTGTTGAGTGCATGAAGGATTTGGAGGGATGGAATTATATTGGGAATTAGTATATGCATCATGATGTAAATAGTGAATGAGACCAAGAATATTATGTTTAACAAGATTGGGAGTAATTGCAAGTTGGATGATTTGAGAATTTATTGTTGTATCAATGACATCTTAAATTTTCATTGGGATCCATACTGTAACTATGCTAATATAGAGAAAATTTTAATTTTCTCATCCATTAGTGTCATATAAAGGTTTTCACCAAAGGATTCCTCTTGACAATGTTGATTAGGATTGTCCAATAACACCTCAAAGAGGTTTTCACTAAGGGACTCATATTTTTGATTTTATATATTTTGATTTGGATTTTGATTGAAATTTGTATTTTGATCATACGATAGTGCCTCAAAAATATTTTCACCATGAGATGTTAGTTTTATATTTAGACTGTAGGATTTATTTTGATTGAGGTACACTTTTTATTCCTCATAATATGTAGATGTTTATTGATGCTCTTTTAGAAAAATATCAACTAGGAAGTATACAATTATTTTATTATCATAGAAGGAAGTTAACTACAAGTAAGATCATTAGTCCCAATCAAAAGGTGTAGAATACTAGGATTGGTGATGTTGATGAAAGGAGTGGTGGCAACACAGTTCTCTTAGAGACTATGAAAGGATCCTATTTTATTTATGGATGAAGTTACCTTATAAATCATAAAATTATAACTAACATATTTAAATTGACTTTAAAATGGTTTGTAGCTGATGCTATGGGGTCTAGCATTTACTTCAGAATGGATGGGTTTGATAATTCCTTGCTCATGGATTGTTTTGTCTATAAGTACCTCTATCACTTGGGGTTCATGTTATGGGATGATAGGAGATTCAATAGGTGATAAGGGTTTGGGTGTTTGGCCAATGGGTGATAGGCTATGTTGGTTGAAGGAGGTTTTGTCCAAGATAAGATCTTGGTCAGAAATGAGATCTTTGTCAAAAATGGGATCTTGATAAAAAATGGGATCTTGATCAAAGATAGGTTTTTGATTGAAGATTGGCTCTTCAATAAAGATGGGATCTTCATGAAAAATGAATGGTAAATCATGGTTGTCAAAGGTAGGTTAATCGACTATGGATTGGATAAAAATGGATGTGTCAAAAATGGGATCTTTAAAAATGGATAGAAGGTTATGACCTTGACTTAAAAGTGGTGTGGTTGGATTAGGCTCAGGAAAGACATCTTGGTATATCCCCAAGCTATGATTTTTAGACATGGATACACTTGGCTCTACATTGATGTACCCTTAGTCAAATATTAGATATAATGCTTTAGTCTCATACAACAGTTTTTAGAATGACTTTCATTTTTGTAATAATTACAATATTTTTTAGGTTTATACCACTCAAGTTTTGGGATATTTGGCTCAAAGTATTTGGTGTTTGGAAATATGACTAAGTTTGTAGCGACCAATTTTCAAAATAATACATCATAAGGTTTCCCAAAAGGAGTGAATTTTTTCTTAATAGGTATGGTAATGTTATTGACAGGTTGGGAGTTTTTGATATTTTTTAACTCTAGGGGTGGAATGATACTAGATGGTAGAGGTGTTAGAATTGGATTCTATTTACTAGTGTAATGTGGGATGTTGGAATTAAGACTATAACTAGTGGATGGGAGACTTGATTGATTTTAGAAAATAGGGTCACTAGTGATAAAATGATGTTGATGTGGAATGTTTTGGGATTCCATAGTAATGAAGTGGGATAGAGAGGTAGCTTGATCTTGGAAGGATGGATTTGTTATATTTGTTTTGAAGGTGAAGTATTCAGATTTGGTAGATTTGTGAAAAAGTTTAGATTTGATGGATTTGTGAAGGTTGATAAAATTGATGTTGATAGATTCATGTTAAAGGGGTGATTTCAATTTGTGAAGTTAATAGGATTTGAATTTGTTGGATTTGTGAAAAAATGTGGATTTGATGTAGTTTGGTTCAAGTTTGGGAATGGGTTGAATGTAAAATCAAATGTCTGACTTTGATGAATTTGGAAAGGTTGGTTTTGATGGATGTAGGAGTTGAAATATTGATTTGGATGTAAGATATTTAGATTTAATTGAATTGGGATTTGATTTGTAGATGGGTTTTGGTTCAAGTAAATATTTGAAAGTGATGATGATGGTAAACCAAAGGTTTGATTGATGCTAGGGTTAGAACTAGACGTATCTATGAACATATTTTAATTTGTGATTGGTGGCATTTGATATATGGATGGTGTAGAATTGGGAGAATGATTTTGACTATCACATCCTAAAAATTGATTCAATGTCATCCATGAAGTAAAATTTTCATATTTTTATATGGGTAAACATGAATAATTATGCGAGTTTGAAATTGATTGATTGATGTTTGGGTTGGATTGGTCGATTGGTAAACTTGAATAACCATTCAGGTTTGAATTTGATTGATTGATGAATGAGGATGGATACATATTCAAACTCAAATTTGAATTTGTTAGATGATTGATTGGTATGTTTGTAATGACATTGAAACTTTGATTTAAATTTGTTGAATGATTGATTTGATGTTGATTCAGATATGTATTTGAATCAAATTTGGTTGGATAAAACCCTAGGTTAAAACAAAGATTATTTGGATTTGGATTTGTGACTAAATTTATCAAGGGATTATTCCACATAGCCATGTGACTTTTAATGAGTGACATTTTCTAAGGGAAAGAATTGACTCAATAGATGAAAAAAATTTGAAATTAAACTCTAGGAAAGCAAAATACCAAAGTGACTAAAAGTTTAATTGCTATCAAAATGCTTTTGTGATTTTAGAGAGAAAGTTGTGATTTTTATGATAACATTTAAACTCAAAAGAATTTATTTGTAAACAAGGATTTTTCAACACGTGGAAAACATAATAAAAATAACAAACAAATTTCTATTCTAAACAATCAATAAATTGCACACAAAAGGTGAAAAACTAGGATGAGGGTCGTGAATAACTATTGAGAATTCTGATATCACTAACTCATCCATCCTCTTATCTATAACCTAATATTTCAAGGCACTAACCATAGAGGATCTTGCCATTCTCATGGCCCATTGAGTCTAGTTTCAAGGGTGTGTAAAAGGTAGCTTCTCGATACTAACTGCTAACCGATGCACCTAATTCAAATGACAAAAGAGGTTATCCTAGGCTTAAGGTTTAAACATGCTTATCTAGGAGGATAAACCATGGAATAAATAGATAAAGTAGACACACACTATTGGGTCTTGTCCTAAAGTTTCCAACACAGTCTAGTGGTCTCAATGTGTTGACAATCAGTGATATCATATTTTGAGGTAGGTGTTGAAACCCTAGGTATTGGAGAATGAAATCCCCTAACATCATGATGTTCTTAAAACACACAACTTCTTAGGTAATTGAAGCAATTGGATTTGGATTTATATACCCCACCAGTAAATGGGGTTTGGCCTACTGCATGATGGTGAAATCCACAGCCAATAGAGCTCCTAAAAATAAAAATAAAAACTAAGCATTCATTTCTAATTTTTGAGTATCATCACCAATGTAACACTAAATAAAGATCATACCCAGTCATTACTTAGGTAAACATTACCATTTTTACCAGAAGTTAAAATGGATCAATTCCCCTACAGTTAAAATCCTAAATAAGGGCTAATTATAATGTCATAGGGTGTGTTGTAGTTCATCTAATGTCATTTCATATGACATTCTAGTGTTGGTCATTATCTAGTTTAATCCTTGTGTCATTTTCTATTTTAGAGGTCATTTTAGAGTCATATTTGAAAGTGACAGGTCTTCACTTTGTTCAAACAGTCCTAGAATAGGTACGAGTTGCATAGGTCTTAAAAGTTAATCTAGAGCCTTCATAAGATCAAGCGACAATTGATAGAACAATCCATAATAACCTATGGGCTCAAAGGCTTGTTTGGTACTTAGGAAATTTTTGAATTGGACAAATAAAAAATTCTTTTGGGGCATTTATTCCACTTTATTTGGCTAAGTGTTGGAATTCTTTTAGGAAATTTGTTTATAGGTTTTTGGCTAAGTGTCAGAAATTATTTTAGACATTTTATCTAAAACAAAAGGCTTGAAGACATAAATTCTTGTAGATATTTTGTCAATAGTAAAAGCCCAAAGATCATTTATTTTAGAAAAATTATCTAAACAATTTTATTGAAGGGTCATTTTCCAACAAAGTGTCTCGATACAAAAAAATTGAAGGGTCATTTTTTGGGAAAGTGTCCAAAGACAAAAGCTCTAAAGGGTCATTTTTTAGTAGCATCCTATAAAAAAGTCTCAAAGGGTCATAAAGGCTGTTTGAAATTAGAAAAATTACATCAAAAGTCTAAATATAAATTCTTTTGGACATTTTGTCAGAAATAAAGATCCCAAAGGCATGAATTCATTCAGACATTTTGTCCAAATCAAAAGTTCCAAAAAAAAGCTAAGTCCAAATTCTTTCAGACAAGTTATTTATGATAATTTTCTCAAAGACCTTTTTCACTCAAAATTTTTATCCATAAGAATAAATATTGAAGACATGAATTATATTAGAGATTTTGTATACAAGAAATTATCTAAGTCAAAGATAAGGTAGACTTAATTCTTTTGGGTAATTATTCCATAATAATTTCCCTGGAAATTTTATCCGATGCAAAAGAGTCACAAACAAATTCCTTTAGAGAAAGTGGCTGAGACACAAATCCTACAATAAATGTCCAACAAAAGGTCCAAAAGAAATATCCCAAGGAATTTGTGATCTAGTAAAATGAAGATCGTGTAAATGTCAAAGTTCAAGCTCAGCAGTCATCCATCGGATGTTATAGACACACAAAATAACTATTGAAGTTTGAATATCCTAGTGATGGTCACAAGGATGTTATAGACATTTATGTAGACATCAAATATGGTTACGTAAATGTCAAACTTCAGCCACAATAAATAGCCATTTGGGTTTAAATAGTGGGTCCCAGTAGATCAATGATCAACATTACATCATACATGAAGATAAATGAAGTTAAGGATATAATAGTATAAGTGGATATAAAATAGCTATCGTGTGTATTTGATCATGCAAAAGTGGATCGATAATGTGAAACAAAGTCAAAGTGTCAATGAATCATGAGATTGAATCATGTTCAAGTAACTGGATCATGATCTATGACTCTCGTTCAATCACACAAATAGATTTAATGGTGTGAGTGAGAGTCAAAGATTAAGGATCTTAGATCAAATGAAATATTTCCATGTTATAATATTGGGACCTTAGATCAATTATCAGTGTTGAAGGTCAAAATAAAGAGACTTCAGAGGAGATTGATAGGTCAGATTTGATCGAATGCCAGATGGATGAGATGAGGCTACGTGCCCAAATGATGAAAAAGAAAATTCTAAAGTGGGATAAGTAATGTCAAAAAATATTTCCATATGGGAAACTACATAGGATAAAAATAATCTATAATAAAGTGAACTCTTTGAACTCATATGCCACCATGAAGGCACAATCAAGGTACATGATAAGTAGTGACTACTAGATGTGAAGAATCAAGGTCTAAACGACTGCAGATGGTAAGCGCAAGTGTTTAAAATATAGCCCATAGTTAAAAGAACATATTATGACTATCATAGCATGTTTTAATCCCCTCAAATAGTGCATATGTGTTGACTCTCTTGGTTCAGTTTCAAATGCTCGAGAGAAGATCCATGATGAAGGCAATTTTATAAAGGTTAGCTAAAGAGTCCCTGCACTATTTTGGAGAATTCATCATTATTTATATGGAAATATATCTTAAGAGACATTCATAGTCTATTTTTTAATTCATACCCCTATAAGTGTAACTCTTCTTATCTGCTAGACATGTGTTCTAGTGACCTTTGAACTTCATTATTTTATCCTCTCTCTGAAGTTCTATAAATAGCTATCATTTTGGACTTTGTATTATATACCACACCCATATATGACAAATCCCTACTAGTTTTGACATTAAATTTTGCCTTATAATAATAAATATGATCTATTTTTAGTTCATATCTCATTTTTATAAAGTGTGTGAAGAGATATACAGTGAAGAGCTAAGTGATATTAACTTATCCTTGATTTTCTCTTAGTCCTTCCATGTTCGATGCAAGTGAATTCAACCTAGCAGGTTATATGAAGTGTAGTCAAGTGTATGAATCTATCCCAAGTGTATAATGATCCTTAGTATCTATAATTGATCTAGGGTCTTACTTACCTTAGATAGTCTTTGTACATCTCACTTTAATATCAAAATACTAATGCTATTACATTCTAGAACTCTTAGGTTGATATCATAGGTATTGATTATTTTTAAAAGAAGTGAAATATTCATGTGGATAACCTTGTAGTGAATCATCTCCTAGGATAGATTTAATTCATGTAATTTTTAACTATTTTCTCCACAAGTAAACACTAGTTAAGGTAAGAGCATTTCAAGATACACTTAGGAAGCTAGCCCTTAAATCTAGAGGCTAATTTCCAATATAGGTACACCCACATGCCTAAAAATGTTCCCATGTTGTCCAAATGTAAAAGAATATTGAACAAATTCTTATAGGGTGCAAAAGTTGGTGACAATAGTTATAGCACACTTGGTAGGACTATTGTCTTTAAGATAATTTTTCAAGGTGAATGCTGGTCTTGACAACATTAGTTGTAAACTAGTGTGCTACTCATTATTTTGAAACTTCATCAAAGTAAATCTAGTTTGAGGCCATTGTCTTGTTGTAAAATTGATCTCATGATTTATGGTTCTCACTAGGTCATCCTCTAGAAGAGTCTTCAATCCCATTGACCCACGCTTTCAGCCTAAACTTCCTCTTGAAGTTCAATATCCTCAGCCTAATTTACCTTTTGGAGAAGTAGTAGATTTTTTTATAGAGGAAGAGGTCAAAGAAATTAATGAAATTGAAGATACTAAAGATTTTGATGAAGATATGGATAGACCTCATGCTTTCCCTACATTCAATACAAAAAATCCAATTCACCTTTAGGCATATGATGCCATTCCTCCTAATGCCACAAAAAGTATGCCCCTATTCAATGGTGAGAGTCATGTTACACTGAGTGAGCACATTAGAGATGTCTTTAACTTTTTTAGCTTCCATAATATCACTCAAGAAAATATTACCATTAGACTTCTTGCCATGTCCCTTAGAGGGAAGGCTCTTGATTGGTATTGAACTATAGAAGGTGGATGCATCATGATATGGGATTAATTTGGAGTAATATTGACCTCAAGATTCAAAAATGAGAGTGACCATGCCTCTATCATACACCAGCTTAACATGATCAAAAGAGGACTCAAAAAGACAATGCATGATTTCAATGAGAGGTTATAAAAGACTTGGAATATATTTCCTCCTCCTATGCGACCACCTCCCAGCTTTGTGTTCCTGACCTATTTGAGATCTATTGGCACTAAAATTGTTGACATGCTTCAATCCATGGGTGAATCCACACTCCTTAAAGCATATGAACTTGTTATCAAAGACAAAAATAATCTAATCCAAGCTATAAGATTTCCACCTAAAATGTCTATGCCTCATTTATCTCATACTTATGCTAATACTCTAGATGTATCCCAAGTTCCTAATACCAATACCAAAACTAAGGTTGCTTCTAGGTAGGCAAAAAAATATATTGATTGGAAAACAAATTTCTTAGCCTTAGAGGCTCAACATAGACAAGGAAATATGCAACAAGGTGTCCATAAAAAATCATAACCTTATCAAAAACAATATGGTCAATAATATGGAAGAGGAAGAGGCCAATGGAAGCCTAATCCCAATAGGCTTGTTAATCCATATAATCCCAACTCTACCACCAATGTAAGAGAGATGGTGTCAGTTCATAGCAACTTGGTGTAAGGTGAAAATTGGTAGTAAGGCCAATTTATGGATGGTAATGAAGGTGAATATAAATATATTATTTCTTAGAATGAGGTTAATCCTCTCCTATCTACTAAAGATAAGGTTATTATGTAGACAAGTACAACCTCAAGAAGAGATCTTTACCAACTTCTTGGTCAAAGACACCTTCGTGCTTAATCAAGGAAACTCAGTTGAAGATAAAATTAGAGCAAAAAAAAACTTTGGTTGGTGATATCAATTTTCCTACATGCTCATTCAATCCTCATATGAAGTAACAAGGTATGGATGAAAGTGATATAGCCTCTAATAACTCTATACATCTTTTAAATCAGAATGTTGGAAGGACTATTCAAGGCACTATAAATCCTTAGGTTATGAGTACTTAATAACCTCCAATAATTAAAGATAAAGTAGGTATGAATTCTTTAAAAAATATAGATTCATTGAATAGTACTAAAATATTCATTTCCCTTTAGGATGTTCTGCATATGCCTAGCCAGAAAGAGCTCCTATAAAAATAATTATCTACTATCCCTACTAGTGTGCCTCCTTCAAATAAAATTCAAAGTCATGTTGTCCTTGAAAATTTCCCTAATACCATTGATGAACCATCTAGCAAGGCCGAGAAACCTCCACCATTCTATCTCATTCTCATAGTGGGTGACAAACTAGTCCATAATTGCATTGTCGATAGTGGAGCTTTTACTTCAGTCATGCCTAAAGTGGTATAAGATAAATTGGGTTTAAATTATGAGCCTCATATTAAAGGAGTTATCCTAATATATGGAACACCTAACAAGATGATAGGAATTATAAGAAAACTTGAAGGTCTTCTTGCATGATTGTCCTAGTTTTCCTATTTTGTAAGATATAGTTATTATTAACCTCCTAGTTCACTTTGCAATCTGCTTGTCAAGGGAATTTATTGGAAAGATTTGTGGCTATATTTTGGATGATTGGTATTTTTTTGCCTTAAATATGAGGTATGGGACCAATGTGACATTTATGACATATCCTCTTGCAAGGTTTCATCTATAACCTTACATTGAGACAAGTTCTAATTTGAATTCTATTGTCATTGAAGAGAAGGATTCTATTGTAGATGATGACACTTCTTCCAAGATTGAAAGAATTTATAATTTGTTTCTTGATTAATATGTTATTAAAAATTGTGATCATGACCCTTATGCTCTCATGGAGGAAACTGATCTAGGATTATATTTCATGCATGAAGAAGGAATACCAACACATCTACTTGCCAAAGAAGAGGGTGAAGAAGATAAGATAAGGAAAATGTTTTTTGATGGTGACAGGACCGAAACTCCCCAAAGCTCTGACACAAATTTTCAGATTTAAGAGCACACATGATTACCAATGTATAAGCAATTAAACATGTGGAATCCAGAAGAACAAATAACTATCAATGAGAAAGCACACAGAATATGAGAGGCAATATACAATTATATTCAACTCATTACAAAGGAATTTACAACAAAGAGGTGGCACTCTTTCTTCCACTTCGTGGGATTAAAATAAACTTCCCTCTAGAGTAATCTTCTCTCATAGGTCACAACACACAGCTAACACAAGCTGTTGTTCACCTCATTGCACATTTGTACAATTGAGTACACATCCGTACTCCAAGTAGATCTCTCCATGATCCTGCTGATGTATTACTGTCACCTTGGATCTAGCTACCCCACTGATCTCCTTTCTGACCCTCGCATCCATACACCCCTGCATATCAAACCTGATCTTACTTATCCATACATGGGGAATCCTACTTGATTCCACCATGGGAAGAACTCTCCAAGCTTCACATAGCTCTTCTCCAAATTCTCCACTTAACAATACAGCCCATGAGTCTATTAAATAGATCTCATGCATACACTGATTAGACTTGTGGCTCAAGACTTCGAACAAGCCTTTAACATGCAAACTCCGCGTTCACTTAACTGACTGTTCGTTAACAGCAGTTTAGACCACTACAGGCGACCGACGTTGGTCCCTGTCTACCTGGGGGTCACCGACGCCGGCCGATCCATGACCGACGTCGGTTGCATTCCTGTCTCCTACCTGCCAACGTCGGTTGGCCAGACCAACGCCAGTCTCTGTGACACTCTGCAACTCTCCAACAACCTCCTCCATGTCTGCATCAGTGAAGCTTTTAGCTCCACAACCTAACAGATGGTTCAAGAAATAAAATTTGTGAAGGAGATGGTGTTATGTTGGTATCTAAATCAAAACATAAATATTATACTTCATATATATTTCATTTTAGTTATACTTGTAACGTAGCTAAGTATGAAGGTTTAATTCATGGCCTTCAATGGGCAAGGATAAAAGGAATCAAGAACTTGCAAGTATATGGAGACAGTGAATTGGTTGTACATCAAGTAAGGAATGTGGTTCCTTTTAATAACCCTTTTATTAAGTCATAAAATCATAGGATATGGTATTTTATTGAAGACTTTAATGCATTCAAAATACAATTGATCCCAAGGGAGAAGAATAATCATGCTAATAGACTAGATGCCATAAGAGCTCAATTTGACACTCCATCTACCATAAAAGAGGAGGGAAAATAGTCTCATATTAATATAATTATTAGACCCTATGTACCTAATAATGAAGTTTCTTGACAAGTTTTTGATAGTGATAGATACGTCACATGCCTCCTACAAAACGAAGCTGAGTTCTCTTCAAGGAATCAAGGGAGATTCTAAGAAAAATTTGGTGATCAGATTGTGAAACTAAGGACAAATAAGATACCTAAATTTATGGTGACATTAGAAAGTATCTTCAATGAGAATGATCAAAATAAAAAGGAAAATGTGAGTATGTCTACAAGAGAGGAGAATTATGAAAGGGTCTTGATCTTTAAGGACAAACTCCTCAAACTAGGCATGGTATGTTTTACTTTAGAGAAACAAACATTCTTTGATTTGTGTAGAGAGTTTCATGACATATTTACTTGGGAGTATAAGGAATTGAAAGGATTTGATCCTAACATGGCACACCATACTATTAAGTTAGAACCTAGAGTTAAACTAATCAGATAAAATAAAGACCCATTAATCCCAAGGTTGAGAAACTCAAGAGGTTAGAGCTCACTAAACTCCTTGAGTCTGAAGTAATCTTTCCCATCAAGCATTTGACATGAGTAGATAATATTATGCCTATTATAAAGAAGAATGGGGAGATAAGACTCTGTTTGGACTTTAGGGATCTTAATAGGGTGTCACTCAAAGATCACTATCCTCTACCTTTAATGGAGTAGATTCTACAAGTAGTTTTAGGTTCTCAACATTTCTCTCTCTTAGGTAGATATTCATGCTATAATTAGATTCTTTTGAATGATGATGATTAGTTTAAGACAACATTTACTACTAAATAGGGTACTTTTGCTTATATAAAGATGTCATTTAGTTTGTCAAATTCTAGTGCTACCTTTCAAAGGGCAATGGACATGGACTTCAAAAGTTTGATTAATGAGATATTGTTGGTTTATCTAGATGATATAACAATGTTTTCTAAAGATGATAATGAACATCTGCAATACTTGAGACAAGCGTTTGAAAGATGTAGATAATATGAAATATCTCTTAATATAAAGGAATGCATCTTCATTATTCATGAGGGTAAGCTTTTGGGACACATTGTTTCCAAAGATGGTTTAGCTATTGATCTTGAAAGGATAGAGGTTATTATTGGCCTATCATTATCATTTCATAAGAAATGTCTTAAAATTTTTTTAGGAAAGATAATTTTTTTAAGGAGATTCATACCTAGTTTTGCATCTTTGGTGAAACCTATCACAACCATGCTCATAAAGAATGAAGTCTTTTCTTGGACCAAAGAAGATAAGAGCAGTTTTGAAGCCATTAAAAAAGTAATTGCACAAGCTCCTACTCTTATGAATTCTAACTTTGCTAAAGACTTCATGTTGTATTCATTTACTAACCTTGATATTATCCTAGATATATTAATGCAAAAGAATGATGAGGGTGTGGATCAACCTATTGCATTCTTTAGTCAAGGTTTAGAAAATTATGAAGTCAAATACACCTTTATGGAGAAACAAGTCCTTGCTATTGTGAGAGGGATAAAAAAGTTTGGGCATATGGTTTCAAATAATAAAATTCATGTTTTGGTTTCTCATCCTAGCACTAAAGAGTTTATTTTGAGCAGAAACCTTAATGAGAAGAGAGTAGGGTGGATCACTAAGGTAATGGAATATGATGTTGATATCAAAGTAACAAAATTGGTAAGAGGTAAAGGCCTTTTCGAACATTTAGCTTCATATTTTCATGAGTTAAAAGAAGAGGTTCTAGTCAATCATGATTTATCTCAACCAATTGGTTCCTTGCTTGAACATAAATGGACATAAGATGTGATTAGATTTCTTCAAAATGGTGAGTATCTTTATAATATGAGTCTTTTGTCTTGTGGATGGTATTCTATTTAGAAGTTACATTAATGGTGTGGTATTGAGACACATTGTTAATGATCAGTTTGGAGTGTTGCTTGAGAAGTTTTATGATGGGACAACAAGAGGTCATTTTCCTCCAAGATCCACAGCTACCAAGATCATGAGGGTAGGTTATTATTGGCCCAACCTTTTCAAAGATTGTCATGCTTGGGTGAGAAGGTGTGTACAATGTGCTTTCTTTGTTAGAAAATAGAATCTTATATCCCTTCCTTTGAATCCTATCTAAATTGATTAACCTTTCATGCAATGGGGTATTGATTTTATTGGTATGATAAACCCCTCATCAAGTGCTGGACATAAATGGATACTCTCAACAACTAATTATTTTACTAGGTGGGTTGAGGTAGTAGCTTTGAAGGAAGCTAATGAAAATGTTGTCTTAGAATTCTATGAGAGCATCATAACAAGGTTTGGTACTCCTTATGCTATTATTTTAGATAATGCTATTGTTTTTATGGGTACTAAGATAACTGACTGGGAAAATAATAATGGTATATTCTTGAGTACTTCATCTAACTATTACCCTCAAGGTAATGGATTGGCTAAATCTACTAACAAGAATCTGACCAAAACCATTAAGAGAACCTTGGAGCATAATCAGAGATCTTGGCATACCAAACTAAAGACAACCTTATGGGCTAATAGGATAAATCCCAAGAGGTCAATAGAGAATTCTCCTTTTGTGCTTGTTTATAGAAGAGAGGCTAGGTTATATATTTCTCAAGAGCCTCCAATTAGATTATCACCAAGTATTGATAAAGAGGTCTTTTGACAATAAGACAACTCTAAGATCATTTTAGGAAGGTGATATAGTATTGAAATGGGATGAAGATAGATCAAAACTAGGGAGACATATCAAAAATGATACCCTATGGAGTGGACCATATTTCATCATCAAGTGCAAGTAGAGAAATTCTTTCCAACTAGCAAGGATGAATGGGGAAGATCTGCCTATCCTTGTGAATGGCATATATTTGAAACCTTGCTATTGAGTGGTGAATTTTAGTTCTATAAATAATAGAATATGTGCATGTTTTGATTTAGTTATGTGTGTGTTGTATTCCTTAAATGTTCTAGTTGAACATAAGTGTGTTTCTACTTTGCATCATGTTGTTGTTGTTTTCTATTGCTTGGTGTGTCATTTGAAGGCAATCTATATGTCAAACTTGCCGTACATGTGACTCCATAACCCAATGGATAGGATTAGGCAACTGGTCATGATATAGAAATCATGTCACCCTTGGAAAATCACCAAGAATGTTGACCATTTTTACCACAAGTTAAAATGGATCAATTCCCCTATAGTCAAAATCCTAAATAGGGGTTGATTATAATGTCATAGGGCGTGTTGTAGTTCGTCTAATGTCATTATATATGCCATTCTAGTGTTGGTCAATAGCTAGTTTATTCCTTGTGTCATTTGATATCTTAGAGGTCATTTTAGAGTCATATTTGAAAGTGGTAGGTCTTCATAGTGTTCAAATAGTCCCATAATAGGTACAAGTTGCATATGTCTCAGAAGTTCATTTAGAGCCTTCGTAAGATCAAGTGATAGTTGCTAGAATAGTCCAAAAGAACCTATGGGCTCAAAGGCTTGTTTGGTACTTGGGAAATTTTCTAATTGGCTAAATATATAATTCTTTCAAGGTATTTGTTCCACTTTATTTGTCTAAGTGTTGGAATTCTTTTGGGAAATTTATTTACAGGTTTTTGGCTAAGCATCATGATTTATTTCATATATTTTATCTGAAATAAAAGGCCTGAAGACAAATTATTATAGACATTTTATCCATATTAAAATCCTAAAGATCATTTATTTTAGAAAAATCATCTAAACAATTTTCCCAAAGGGTCATTCTCCAGCAATATGTCCTGATACAAAAGTTTTGAATGGTCATTTTTTAAGAAAGTGTCCTAAGACAGAAGTTCCAAATGGTCATTTTTTAGCAAAGTGTCCTATAAAAAAGTCCTAAAGGGTCAGAAATGCCATTTGAAAGTAGAAATCCTACATCAAAAGGCTACGTGTAAATTATTTTAGACATTTTATTCAAGACAAAGATCCCGAAGGCATGAATTCTTTTAGACATTTTATCTGAATCAAAAGTTTCCTATAAAAAAGCTAAGTCCAAATTTTTTTGGACAAATTGTCTATGATAATTTCCCTGAAGACCACCTTCTTCATACAATTTATCCAAAATAACAAAATCTCGAAGAAATGAATTCTATCAAACATTTTTTTGAAAGAAATTATCCAAGGCAAAGATAAGGTAGACTTAATTCTTTTGGGCAATTGTCCCACAATAATTTCCTTAGACTTTTTGTCTGATGCAAAAAAGCCACAATCAAATTCCTTTAGAGAAAGTGGTTGAGACACAAAACTTGAAACAAATGTCCATCAAAAGGTTTGAAATAAATAACCTAGGGAATTTGTGATCTAGTAAAGTGATGATCACACAAGTGTCAACTTTTAAACTCAACAGTCATCCACCATAGTCCATAGATTGATGATTACGTAGACATCATTGATGTTATCATGGATGTTAATTGATGGGTATATGAACATCACATTTAAGCCATGGTAAATGACCATTGAATTTATAATATCCCAATGATATTTGCACATATTTCAAATGAATTCATGTAGACATTAATATGGTTACATAGATTTCAAATTTCAGCCATAGTAAATCACCATGTGGGTTCAAACAATGGGTCTCAATAGATCAATGGTCGACATTACATTGTACATCAAGATCAATGGAGTGAAGGATCTAATAGTATTAGTGTATTCCAAATATCTATGGTACATATTTTATCATGTAAAAGTGGATTGAGGGTGCAAAGCATAATCTAAGTGTCAACAAATCCTAATATCAAATCATGTTCAAGTAACCAGATCATGTTCTATGACTCACGTTCAATTGCAAAAATGGATTCAATGGTGTGAGCAAGAGTAAAAGGTTTAATAGATTAGATCAAATGAAATGTTTTTAATTGTTATAATCTTGGGACCTTGGATCAATGATCAATGACCAATATTGAAGGTCAAAATAAAGAGACTTTAGAGGATATTAACAAGTTAGATTCGACCAAAAGCCAGATGGATGAGATGAGGCTATGTGACTAAATGAAAATTTAACAAATTCTAAAGTAGGATGAGTAATGTGGTAAAGGAGTGCCATATGGGTAACTATGTAGGATAAAAATACTCTGTAACAAAAGTGAACTCTTTGAACTCATATGCCACTATAAAAGCATAGTTGAGGTCCAAGATAAGTAATGATTGATAGATGTGAAGAATCAAGGTCTAGATGACTAAAGATGGTAAAAATAGGTGTCCAAAAGATAGCCAATATTTAAAGGAATATATTATGACTATCATAACATGTTTCAATCCCCTCGAATAGTGCATATGTGTCAATTATCTTGGTTCAGTTTCAAATGCTAGAGAGAAGATCCATGATGAAGGTAATTTCATAAAGGTTAGCTAAAGAGTCCCTGCACCATTTTGGAGAATTCATCATGATTTATATAGACATATATCTTAAGATACATTCATGGTATGTTTCTAAATTTGTCCCCCTAAAAGTTTAACTCATCCTATGGGATGGACATGTGTTCTAGTGACCTTTGAACTTCATTTTATTCTCTTCTCTCTAAAATTCTATAAGTAGCTACCATTTTAGCCCTTGTAATATCTACCACACACCCATGTATGGAAAATCCCTATTGGTTTTGACATTACATTTTTCCTTAGAATAATAAATATAATCTATTTTGAGTTCATACCTCATCTTGTTCAAGTGTGTAAAGAGATATATAGTGAAGAGCTAAGTGATATTAACTATCCTTGCTTTTCTCTCAGTCCTTTTATGTCCAATGCAAGTGACTTCAACCTAGTAGGTCATATGAAGTGTAATCAAGTGTATGAATTTATCCTAAGTGTATAATGAACATTTGTATCTACAATTGATCTATGGTATTACTTGCCTTGGATAGTCTTTGTACATCTCACCTCCATATTGAAATACAAATGTTAGTGCATTCTAGAACTCTTATGCTGACATCATAGGCATTGATTCTTTGTAAGAGAAGTGAAATATTCATGTGGAAAACCTTGTGGTACATCACATCCTAGGATAGATTTAATTTATGTAATATCTAACTCTTTTCTCCACAAGTAAACACTAGTTTAGTTAAGAGCATTTAAAGATACACTCATGAATCTATCCCTTAACTCTAGAGGCTCATTTCCAATATAGGTACACCCACATATCTAGAAATGTTCCCATGTTGCCTAAATATGGAAGAAGCTTGAACAACTTCTTATAGGGTGCAAGATTTGGTGTCAACAGTAAAACATAAAATTATGGAAATGTTTTTGATTCTTGAGTATCGTCACCAATATGATACCAAGGGAAGAACATACACAAATGAAACATTGAAATGAGATGTGATGTAATTACTAGAAACTTTGAAAAAAAAATTGAAAGTGTTAATAAAAGAATTGATTATTGTACTCAAAATTATCAAACAACATTGTCTCTTCTATGCACATTTTAAATATAGACTACATTAATCATTACTTTGTCATTAGTTATTTCAAACATGCTCATTAATATTCCCAATCATATCAAAAAGCACTTCACATTATCAAACAACATTCTTTTTATCCAACCTAACATCTATATTTAATTTTTCACTTTTTCAGTGATTTTTCCTAACCAAAACTAAAATATGTGTTTATATTTTAATTCTTATTCTAAATAGCTTCATTTTGATAAAAATAAGATCTCAAATAGAGTCTGGATTAAAAAGTTATGCCCTTTGAAAAATGGTCACTTCTAGTGTAAACGAATTCACCACTAACTTAAATGAATTTGCTGCTAACTTAAACGATTTTACTGCTAAGAATGACAATTTCACTACTAAAAAGAATGATTTCACTATTTCAAAATGAATTCACTATTGAACCTATAGATATAGAACAAAAAACATAGAAAAGGATTAATAGATTAATTTTGCTATGCAATTGAACAAATTCACTATTAAGAACAACAATTTTGCTATTAATGCTTCCAAATTCATTGTTACATAGTTAGTATACAAATCTAAATAGAAAATGCTTGATAAAAGCTTATAGTTTATACCAGCACTAAAAAATAGAAGATTAAGTTCATATGAAAATATAAACAGCAAAAATCAATTGAGAAAATGCTTCTTAAATACAAATATGATGAACAAAAGATGTAAAAGATGAGGGAAGGTCCCACTAGGCATGCCAGGAATGTATGAAATAAATTTATAAATGATAAGAAATAACTAATCTTAATCTAAGATAAATTCAACCTAAGATAGAGAAGCAAACAAAGAAAACATAAAACACAAACTTTATGCTTTGAATGTGCAAGCTTTCTCCATTGTGACGTAAACTTGATTTGCTCTTTGAAAATGTGGTGCTCACTCTTCCATTGCAAAGGAGAATGGATAGTGTTTTGGTGAAAAAAGAGTATTTGATTTGCTTTGATTCTCTTGGATTCACTTGTGAATATAAATTCATTAGCATAAGTGTGGATTCTTCAAGATTCAATTTCAAGACTCAGGATTCAAGACTTTGAAAATGAAGGTTTTCAAGTTTATTTATAGATTTTTGGAGAAGGATCTAATGGTGGAGGATTATTTAAATTTATTAAATGATATAAATAATCAATGGTGGCTAATGAGTTATCACCCATGAGGATGAAGACCATTTAAAATGGTTGAGAGAATAATGGGATTGGTTAGTTGAGTCAACAGGAATAAGTCAAACTTTTTGACAACTCAGGGGATGAGTCATAAGAGGTTGAAAAAATTATGGGTTTGGTTGGGATGAGGAATTAAAAAGTGGAAGATGTTTGGCTGAGGTGTAAAATCTAATCTTATATTTAAATTAAGGATTTAAAATGTACATAATTGACTAATTTGACTTATTTAATTATTTGAATGTAGAGGGAGATATGATGAATTATTTAAATAAGAATTATTAACTAGATTTTAGGTGCATTTTGACACTTATGTGTCTACATAAATTTTTGGTATACTTCTCTATCAACATTACCAAAAAGGTACCCTGTGCTCAAATTACAAAAATCAATCAAGGAACCAATAAACCTATCAATGAACATGTCTTGAGATACAAGACAATGTTGGCCAAAATGACAAACTAAATGGTAGATAAAGAATTTCAAGACATATTCAAGAAATTTTTGATCACCCCATTACATGATTCCATCATTTTCAAAAAAAATCAAATCTTTTGATGACTAATGTAATATTGTGCAAGATCATGAAATGAAACTTATCCCATTGAACAAGATTAAGTATGTAGCCAACATACTTACTACATCTACTACCAAGTTTCATATCAAACCAAGATACAAGGTAAAACATACATAATCTAAAAATGATACAACTACAACTGTTAATGTAGTGTCATAATAACCTAATTAGCTTATCTTATCCAATTCACTAAGTAGATAATTTACATGATTACCTGAGACTCTAGCTTCTCTACTTAAGAAACTTATCAATTATCATATCATATCACTCCATTATCCCATATATATTGATATTATTATACCTATACCTCATGGATATGATGCCGATGCTTATTGCGACTATCACTAGGGACCTAGGCATTCTATTAATTGATGTTATAATTATTGACTAAGTTTGACTTTTAGGTCAAACATAGACCCCCATAGGTAAAACCATGTTTCTTAAGATGATATATGGGTATAAAAATATTTTAATGGGGATTATTATATGTCATTTGATGTTATTCAATGCATTTTTAGCCTTAGTCTTAGTTATATTAGTCAATTTTTCAATGTGTGTCATTTTAGTGGGTTTTAAGGGTCATAAATGCAAATGGCACATTTACAAAGGTTATAAAATGTAATATTTTCATTTATAATATCAAATAGGTCATATTAAATGTTATTTATGTTAGAAACATCAGAACATGGTAGGCTCCCTAACTGAACTTATAGAAATAACTAAAAAAGAGAGCAAATGGCACTTGTACAACCTTATTGGGAAGTGTGCCACATGGAAAAATATCTTGGGATGCCTATTAATCTTACCAAAACTTATATACATTCTTAAATTTATTTTGGAGTTCCATTTTTTAACAAAAACCATTCTTCTCATTTTTGGGTTTCTTAGACACACTAAAGTGACCTTCAAGGTTTTGCTTGGTATGATAAAAATAGGTAGTTTCAGAACAAATGATTTTAGGAGATGGTATTAAACTATAATAAATTAATTTTAATATATTTATTTTGAATATTGGTTAAATTTTCTTTATGAACCATTGCTAACAAGTTGACTGTGTCTTTTTACTAGTTGTTTCATGCACCCTATAGGTTTTGCTCAATTCTTGTCAAATCCATACAAAAAAATTGGTAATGTTGGATCCATAGGATTTTTTATTCCTTCTTAGATGGTATCAATTATTTTTTTTATGATTCATGATGTTTGGATGAGTAGATTAGCCTATGATGCAAGGAGGTGTCACCATGTGTAGTTTCAGTTTGAGTGCCTCTATATGCTGAGTGTTTTATCCTATAGGTGTCTCATACATCTTGTAAATGGTGCTCCATAATTATATATATTATATTATCACCTCCTCCCATGTTTTTTCTCACCATAACATTCTTTGAGTAGTTTGAAAGCCTATCTTACTTCATGGTCAACTTAATGCTTAGTTTCACTTGCTTGCACATGTATGGGTTGTTTATCTTGTTATTAGAGTTGTATTCACGGTGTGTCAATTTTTAATATCATCAAGAGTTGAATAAAACCCATTGAGAGGTTTATAAAAGGTGTAAAAGGTGACCCCAAGCATATTTTCCATGCCAAACAATCATTTGGTGCCTCTATTTGCTCTTTTCCACATATATGCAAGTGATTTCCATGTTAAAGGAGATGGTTTGAATCTATTTTCAAGGTGAAAATAATGGAGATCATGAATTTCAAGGTTTAAAATTCATTTTAGGTCATTTAAAATCTATTCACACCATATTTTGCCATATTTCATGTTTTACCTCCATAATTTGCTTAATGCACACCCACAGGGCCATTTACTGACATCATACTAAGATATGAGAAGGTTGATGGTGTTAAAAATTCTTGGTTTTTCTTGAGATGCATTAGGATGTTTTTCAAAATCATAATAGTTTCATTTGCACTCATGCTTTCAAGTTGCTCATGTTCAATTCACTGTGTGAACATCAAAATGCCCACCTACAGGTGGCTATGCAAGAATTCCAAGTGTTGTACATAAGGGATAAATAAATGTAACACTTCATTTTCGTCTTGTTTTTATAAGGAAGCCATTGAAATCTATTCAAGGTTCCTATAAGGAAAAATGAGGTGTGAAACCATTTGGAGACACAAATTGGTTGTGTCTAAGACTGTCTACCCTGAAAAGTGAAAACAAAGACCAAAGGGCTTTTTGTAAACCCCTTATAACACACTTTCAGGAGGTTTTAAGGCCTAATATTAGGTATATGTATAGATACTAGAAAAAAAAATAACCATGCCAAAGATGGGGGCCTAATGGTATGGAAAATTTAGAATTATGGAGCTTCACATATGCTTCAAAACACTAATGATATCTAGAAGCTTGTAAACTCAAAAGGCCTTTTGTTACCTTGAGGAACAATTTTGAGCATAACCTCATGAATGGAATAACTATAATGGTGTATTGAGGCAAAATTAGGTTAGAGGTCATCAAGATAAATTTAATGAAAGTCTTATCACCCCTATGCCCACCTACAGGTACCCCTTAGGCTGGAAAATGATGACCTACAACAAGGTTTTGAAAGGAAAATTATCTCAATCAAGGAAAGGGCATAGTCTGAGTTTCCATGGAAAAAACAAGTTGATTTCAAATTAAATACACATTGTGACCTCATAATGTGTCCCAAGGAGCTTTTTAACATTTCAACCAAATGCATAATACCCCTTTATTAACCTCACATGTAGGGTTAGTATTGAAGTTTCTCAGATAGAGAGTAAAGACTCAGTTTTCAAATTTAAGATGAACACAAAGAAGTGAACATGATAAAGTTTAAACCCATGAAGTATCAATAAATTGGAGATCACAATTCCTTATAAACCACTTACATAACACCTCTCAAGCCCCAAATATGCACCTACAGGTTAGATAGGTGAGTTGATGCAAATAGAGGTATTAGCATGAGTTATGGTTTTCCTTTGGTAACATAGGATGAGTGAAGGTGACATAGAATGTTGTAGGTAATCCATATGATATAAAGAGGATGTTTTTATCACTCAACCATAAACACCTACATGTAGACCTATAATAGGGGTCTCAGTCAGGGTACCTAGTTGAACTAGGAATGCATTTAAAACCCAAAAGATGAATTTGGATGACATATCAGGAAATTTAACACCTAAATGGAAAGGGTTAAAATGTCATAAGAAAAAAATGGTCATTGAAACAAGACATCTACAAGGTTCTTAGACCCTTGTTCTCAGTCCTATAGTAAGGTACAACCTGGCAGTCCAAGTGGGAACATGAACATGAGAGGTTAGTAATAGGTGAAGGTTATAATCAAGGTATAATGGTTCATGAAAGGTATTTAAGTGATTATAAAATCTCAAAATACTACCAAAAGGATCATCTTCATTCCCTACTTGGCATATGGGCAATAGTCTATATAAGAAAACTAGGAAACCTCTTGGTTCAAAGGGTAAGCATGAAGAATCTAAGGAAGTGTTTTAGATGGATTTAAAAGATCCATGATCATGAAATTAATATTATAAAAATCTAAAATATCCAAAAATCATGGTGTTGTCTTTAAAATGTCACCCATAGGTGGATTTGAAGAAAAAATGCAGGAAAATAGGGTTTTTGAGGCCTTTTTTAGGCATTTTGAAATGATTAGACACCCTAAACATGGAATCATAAAACACCATTTGGTAAAAAATGTCATTGGGACTTATAAAATATCCTAAAACACTCACTTTTCCTAATGGATTAGGTCTATACCTCTTTATTTTGTCTCAGAGGTCAGCCAATTTAGGAAAATCAAACTTTGGCAAGATTTGCTTTTGAGGTCAAAATGAGAAAAAGACTCGTAAAGGAGCTTTGAAAACTTCATAAAAACATATAATGAGGTATATATAAGGAAAATAATGGATAATAAGAAGTTTATCAAGCTTATACTCCTCAAATTACCCATTTTCCCTTTGCACACAATCCAACTAGACAAGGTTTCTACTAGGTCTAGTTAGTGAATCAAAGAAGTTGACAAGGTAAAGTGATTGAGAGGGTATGTAGTGGTATTATGAGCTCAAATGGGAAGTAAATATTCCTAATAAACCAATAAAACCATGAGTTACCAATCCTAACATCCAAATCGATCAAGGTGCCTAGTAAACCTATTAGGCTTTGGGAAGGCCTAGTGCGAAATAGTGATACATTTTCACTTTTACTCTTTTTTGAACTATATATATGGTTGAGGTAGGTTAGGAAAGTGTATATACACATTTTTGAACTCATAAAATTAATATAATCTCAATGAGAATCCACTTTTATCCTAAAAAAGGGCTTAAACATGGAGTAGACTCCATCTTGAAGGGGTGTGTTCAAATGCTTAGATATTTTTTAGAGTTTTGTATGGGAAAGAAATGAGTTAGGGAAGGTAAATAACTCCCTGAAGATCGTATTTTGAGAGTTTTTTTGTAGGTTGGATGTTGTATTTTTATGAACCAACCTTAAGAATCAAAACTACTCAAAACCCTTACAGTGACCCAATTGGGAAAATGAGATTAAAAATCTGATCTAAAGGCATATTTTGGAAATTAAAAATAGTGGATCATAGATAAGACTCTATCAGGATCCCCCCATGTAAATGTGTAGTACAAAATTGTATGGACAACATGCAAAACAAGGTTTTTCTCACCATTTTTTGTGTTTTTGTAGGCTACAGGAGGATTTTGAAAGGTAAATATAATTTGGGTGGAATATTAGGACTTATAATAGATCCCTATTCCCATTTTATTCTAAGAATTTTTTTCCAAGTGTTTAAACAATTACCTTCCTTTCAACTAGTCAAAACTAGCATAGTGAACACAAGGGTGAGAAGGGTAAAAACTCTAAGTGTGAGCATTTTTAAGGTGTACTTGAGTATTCCATGGCCATGGATAGCCTTAAAAAGTTTCATTCACTCCCTCCCATGGGTTTTCATGGGGAATTAAGGCCAATTTTGAGGCCCAGTGTGAGGGGTGATAGAAAAGAGGAGTTTTTAGACTATAGGTAGTGATGGATTCCTTCCAAGAGTTTTTAGATGATTAGAAATAGAACCAATGCATGGAATTTCATGCTTGCAAACCTTACCTCTTATCCCAATCATCATACCTATTCCTAGTTGGTGATGGGACGTTAAAATAGGCCCAAATGAGAAAGGTAGTTTTTTGAGCCAAGATTGAGAGTTTTATGCCATTTTTCATAAATTTCATGACTTGTTTGGATAGTTTTACCTCTTGAAATTTCATGGTTAACCTCATGCCTCTTTATCATGAAAATTTTAACCTATTTTTTAGATTGATAAGTGTTCAAGTGACTTTTGGACTTCCCTTACATTGCTCGTCTCTTAAAGGCTATAAATATTGACTCTTTTGGCTCTTTGGAGCATCCTCCATTCATTAATGGTGAAACCCTAGCCAAATTTATACTTGAATAAATATTTAATAAATAAACAAGTGATTTTTCCTACTCACATGATTTTCAATTGAGTGTTAGTGCAATCTTGTTGGTCTTGTCTAGTAGAAGAATATCTTTTCTAGCATGTTATCCTTGATTCTTCACCAAGTGTGCAAAAGAGTGATTATTATAGGTATTTATTAGTGTTATTTTCAAGTGTATAAGTGTATTATAAGTGGTATATGACTATATTCTATCAAATAATCATTCATTGATCTCCTAAGTATCAAATACCTTCTTGAACCTAGGTTATGAAACACTGATGTGACAATACAACTTAGATTGCGAGTTTTGTGTAAAAGAGATCTTGTTTAACTCTAAGTGGTAAAATTTAAATCAATAGGAGGAAATATACTATTGGTGCATCATATTTTTTATCTTTATTAGTTTTTTTATTAACCCTTTTCATCCAAAGTTTATAGGCAAGAAAGTGTTTTCAAAGATTGCATCAAGGGAACTAGCCCTTTTAGAGATTCATCTCAATAAAATTTTCACCATAGCAAGAGAGATGTTTCCATTGTGCCACTTAGATAAGGAGATATAGGCATATCCTTAGGGGTACAAATCCAAGTGATAATAGTTTTTGACATGTTTGATGGGACTATATGTCCTAGAAGATTGTCTAAGATTGGTGCTGGTTTTGGCATAATTGCAGCTACAAGAGCATCTACATTCAGTACTTGGAGACTCCATTAAAGTTTTCAACTCTTTGGTTTCTGATCAATCCCTAATTTCCATGACAAAGGTGACCACTAGGTCTGCTACTAAAGGTACACCCTTTGAGTTTGTGTAATTACCCTTATATTCTGCTAAAAGGTTTAGGTTTGTGAATACCCATCTTTATTCAAGAGAGTTGGTTTTTAAGAAGTATAAATTATTAATACTTAAAGTTCACATTCCAATATGGATAGGAACCAACCTTCTATAACCTTCACTAGATCATCTCCTTTGAATCTTTCCCAATATGACCAAATTCCAGGAGCAACCCTTAAGAGTGTTCCATATTTTAGTGGAGAGGGTCCTATTATTGCCATTGAACACACTATAAACATATTAAACTTCTGAAATATCCATAATATCATTCAAGAGAATGTGGCTATTAGGTTTTTGGCATTGTCTTTAAAAGGAAAAGCTTTAGATTAATATGAGACTCTACTTGAAAATTCTATCGATTCATGGGATGAACTAGGAGATCTATTGACTAAGAGGTTTGGAGAGAAGAGTGATAATCTATCTCTAGCTAATAAATTTATCACTATCAAGAGGGAACCAAAATAATTCATACAATATTTTAACACTATATTTCAAAAAACATGGGATAGGATTCCAACCCTTGTGAGACCTACTCCAGACTATGCCTTCTTGTATTATCTAAAAGCATTAAATAGTGATGTAGCCATGATGATCCAATCCATGGGTGGGAATACACTCTATACTACCTATGAGATAGAAATAAATTCTAAGAATTATCTTGTTCAAGTAGGGATGATTACTCCTAGGCCACCAATGTCATTGTCACCTGATTTCCAACCTCCTAGTCAAGTTGCATTACCTACCTTAGCTTCTTTGCCTAGTCAAGAAAGGTCTGTCATTGCTCCCAAAAATGAAATTCATGAAGTCAAGAGTTTTCTCCAAAGTCTCACTAATGAATTGGTTTCTCTCAAAATACAACAGGCTCAAAGTTATAGGCCATACCAGCCCTATAATCAGTTTGGACAAGGAAATAGATATCCTTTTCAAGGTAATGCTCAAGGACAAGGTCAAATCACCCAAGCTAGACCTTACTAAAATTACAATCCTAATGCTATCTCATATTCTAAATCCCCTTCTCCCACTCAAATAAACCTTATTTAAGAACAACCAGGTTACCCCTCCTATGACCAAAGTCAATACCAAGTTGTTTATGCCAATGAGATGCATAATCAAGCCATGACTATGCAAGGTAATCAAACATCTCAAGTCTCAAATTTTGAAGGGCCAATGCAAGGTGGAATGAAATTTAGAATGGAAAATTGGTAGAAAAAATATGATTCTACTCTCATAAATCATTTGGATGGAGATTTTTGTGCCATCAATCATTTGGGGAATTCAAGCAATGTGAATACTAGTGTGGCTTATAACACTAGGTCTAAGAAGAGGGCTATTGAAGAGACACAAGGGGATAATCAAGGAAATATTCTGACTCCTAAAACATCTCCAATGGTGGATATATATAATTTAGTTCCTAAAGTGTAATAAAATTAGAAGTTATATAATGTAAGGCTTGCTCCTACACATCCACCTCCATAAGCTACACCACAAAGTACTAGTGCTTCCAAGGAACCTTCCAAGGTGAGTAATCCTTATATCAATGTTTTATAATAGATGAGTAAGTTGCATATGAATATTTAACCATGGGATTCACTAAAAATACCTAGACAAAATGACATGCTTCAAAAATAATTGCAAGGATTTGGTAAGCAAGTTGGATCAACTAGGAATGAGAACATTGTCTTGGTGAATGGGACTCAACCCATTGATGGACAAGTAAAGAAGATTAATAAAAATCCTTGTTTATACCTATATATAATAATTTTTGATTTCTTACTTCATAATTTCATCATAGATAATGGGGCTAGTACTTTATTTAGCCCAAGTGTATAGTAGATAAACTAGGCTTCAAATATGAGCTAATGGCTAAAGGAGTCTTACAGTTGGATGGATCACCAGTAAAGACCTTGGGAGTAGTCAAGGATTTTAAATTTATTTTACATGTTTGTCCTAATTTTTCCTTTCCTCATGATGTGATTTTGGTAGATTTACCTTTGTACTTTGCTCTTTGTTTGTCAAGAGAGTTTACAACTAAAATAGGTGGATACTTGGGAGCCAATTGGTCCTACATGGTGTTTAGGAAAAAGTATGGTACTAAGGTGAAGATTGAATCAAAACCCATCCATAATAATCACTTGGATCCTTACATGTATAAAGTTTCAAATGTCAACTATGCCATTATTGATGAGGAGGGACTCCACATAGATCAATCTCCAACATCTTCTCTTGAAGGAGTTTCTTATTTGTACTTAGATGAATGGGGAAATGAACATTATGAGAATGATCTTTACAAGTTCATAGAGGAAGCTTGTCTTGGGTTGTATTGTATGCATGAGGAGGAATATTTCATGCTAAATTTGATGAAGCCAAGGGAAGATATGGATGGTTTATGGTAGATTTTATTTGATGGATTGAGAAGCAAAATTGGGGTAAGTAGAGCAATGCTGGTTTCTCCTTATAAGGAAAGGTACTATTCCACTTTCAGATTTCAATTTTATTGTAATTTTAATGTGGAAGAATATGAAGCCCTCATTCATGGCTTCGAGTGGGCTAGGAAAAGACGTATGAAGGAGTTACAAGTGTATGGTGATAGTGAGTTGATTATGAATCAAGTAAGAGGTCAAAATGTGACTAAGAACTCTTTACTCAAGTCATATATGCATAAAGTGTGAGATATTGTGGAGGATTTCCAAGATTTCAACATCACATCTATCCCAAGAGATGACAATAAACATGCTGATAGGTTGGTATTAGTAGGACCTTAATTTGATGTTGCAAAGGGTATAAGAGAGGATAGGAACCAACCACTTCTCAAGGTGATTGTAAGGCCCTCCATACCAAATAATGTCA
This sequence comes from Torreya grandis, assembly GCA_037957365.1. Lineage (NCBI taxonomy): Eukaryota > Viridiplantae > Streptophyta > Pinopsida > Cupressales > Taxaceae > Torreya > Torreya grandis. The sequence goes on along the minus strand of JARHVA010003752.1, from coordinate 792,824 downwards.
CTAATTGGTAAGTGATTGATAGTGACCAACAAATATCACTTTTTCTATAAGAGGAGGTCAAGTTTTATTCTAAGAATCAATCCAAATTATATCAGCAATATGGAAGGTAGATTGTGTAATTGAAGTCAAACATGATCCCAAAAAGACTAGTCACACTTGAGAGTATCTTTAATGATGATGACTAGTTGAAGAAATAAAAGGTAAGAATGTGTAATAACTAGGAAAACTAAGAAAAATTAAAAATCTTAAAGGATAAGTTGCTCTCACTTGGGAAGGTATGTACTAGTGAAGAGAACCATGATTTCATTAAGTTATGCAAAGAGTTTTCTGATGTCTTTGCTTGAAAGTATAGTGATTTGAAGGGATTTAATCTAAACTTATCCCAACATACCATATATATATATATATATATATATATATATATATATATATATATATATATATATATATATATATATATATATGAGAATGCTAAGCCTATCAAGAAAATATAAAATTCAATAATTCCCAATATTGACCCTCTTATGAAGAAAGAGCTTACTAAGTTGATTGAGTCCAAAATCATCTTTCCTATTAAACATTCATCTTGGTTGGCAAACTTAGTCCTTGTTAGGAAGAATAATGGATAAATCAGGTTATGTGTTGATTTTAGGCACTTTAAATGAGTTTCATTGAAGGACCATTATCCTCTTCCCTCCATGAAACAAATTTTGCAAGTTGTGGCAGGTAATGAAAGGTTTTTTCTCCTTGATGGGTATTCTAGGTATAATCAGATTTTTGTGAAGGAAAATGACCAATATAAGACAACCTTTAATACTAAATGGGGTACATATTATTATAGAAAAAATACTTTTGGATCATCTAATTCTAGAGCTACATTTCAATGTGCGATGGAAATGGTGTTTCAAGGACTAATAAATGACATTGTGTTGGTGTATCTTGATGACATCATAGTTTTTCTAAGGATGCAAAGGATAATTTGAATCACCTTAGGAAGATTTTTGAGAGATGTAAAGAGTTTAGAATAACTCTCAACCCAAATAAATTTGTGTTTTTTTTTCATGAAGGCAAAATTTTGGGACACATTATCTTCAAGGAGGGCTTGTCCATAGATCCTGAAAGGGTGAGTGCAATCTTGGCATTGGCTTTGCCCAAACACAAGAAAAGTTTGAAAAGTTTCTTTGGGAAAATTAATTTCATAAGGAGGTTCTTCCCTGATTTTGGCAATTTAGTCAAGCCACTAACCTATATTCTAAGGAAATATGAAGTGTTCACTTGGACTAAGAGAAGGAAGGAAAGTTTTGAAGAGGTTAAACAAGCCATTTCCCAAGATCCAACTCTTGCAAGTCCTAAGTTTTCAAAGGATTTCAACTTATATAACTTTGGAAATGAGGAGGTAATCTATGCCATTATTACTCAATCAAATGAAGAAAACTTAGAGTAGCTTATTGCTTTCTTTAGTCAAGGTTTGGAGGGCTATGAGGTAAGATACACCTATGTTGAAAAGTAAGTACTTTTAGTTGTTAGAAGTCTAAAGAATTTTAGGCATATGTTATCTAATAATAATATTCACATATTTTTACCTAATCCTAGTGTCAATAAATTCCTTTTGAGCAGATATTTGAATGAAAAAAGGGCTGGTTGGATCACAAAGGTGATGGAGTATGACATGGAAATCAAGACAACCAAGCTAGTGAAAGGGAAGGGGTTATGTGAACATCTTGATTTAGATTTTAAGGAACAAAAATTTGTTTTTTTATCACTCCATGATGAACCTATGATATCTACATATTCATCAATGAGGATTTGGATACAAGATATGATTCATTTTCTTCAAATCGGTGAGTGTCTACAAGGCCTTGATAGATCTAGAAGAAGGTACTTTAGATTTTAATCCATTCATTATATGCTTGTTGATGGAGTTTTGTTTAGGAAGGAATTATTAATTGTATTATTAAGGTGTGTTGAATCACATCAGATTGATAAATTTTTGCTTGAGTTTCATGATGGACTAACTGGTGGTCACTTTACTCCAAGAACCACAACTACTAAGATTATGAGGGCTGGTTAATTTTGGCCTAGCTTATTTAAAGACACCCATGATTGGGTAAGGAAGTGTCAAAATTTTTCTCTATTTGATGGTAAACAAAATATTTCTACCTTTCCTCTTCATCCAATTCAGGTTGATCAATCCTTTATGCATTGGGGTTTGGATTTCATAGGTCTAATAAATCCACCTTCTAGTACTAGTCACAAGTGGGTGTTGACTGCTAAAGATTACTTTACAATGTGGATAGAGGATTTTTATCTCAAGGAAGAAAATTAAATTTTAGTTCTAGAGTTTTATCAAGGCATAGTGACAAGGTTTATAGCTCATTCAACAATAATTTTAGATAATGCATTAGCTTTCCTTGGGATGAAGATAAGTGAATGGGCCTTGAAACATGGCATCTATCTTAGTACCTCCTCCAAATATTATCCACAAGGAAATGTACTAGATTATTCCACCAAAAATAATATAATAAATATCATAAAGATAAAATTGAGGAGAACCAAAGGACTTGGAATTCGAAGTTGAAGACAACTCTTTAGGCTGATATGATCACCCCAAAAAGAGCAATTGAAAACTCATCATACACACTAGTTTATGGTAGAGAAGATATAATTCATATTTCAATTGAGTTACCAGACTTTGATCTCACTTATCAGTTGAAAATGATGGAAAATTAAAGTATATAAGTCAAGTTGTGTGAGTTGATAAAGCTTGAGGAGACCTGCAGGTAGGGCTAGTATTAAAGTTTCTCAGCTAGAGAGTAAAGACTTACTTTTAAAAGTTAAGATGAACATGAGTAAGTGAACATGATAAATTTGAAACCCATGAAGTATCAATAAATTATATCTCAAAATGAGATGTAAACCACTTACATATCACATCTGAAGCCCTAAATATGAACCTACAGGTCAGATAGGTGAGTTGATGTAAATAGAGGTATTGACATGAGTTATGGTTTTAATTTGGTAACCTAGGATGAGTGGAGGTGACATAAATTATTTTATTTTATATAGGTGATATAAAGAGGATGTTTTCATTACTCAACCACCTTAATCAACCACAAATACCTATAGGCATACCTAAAACATGGGTTTCAATCAAAATTTTAGTCAGGGTACCCAGTTGAACTAGGAATGCATTTGAAACCCAAAAGATGAATTTGGATGACATCCTAGACAATTGAAAAAATAAATGGAAAGGGTGAAAAATTCATGAGTAACAAATGGGCATTGAAACAAGACATCTACAAGGTTCTCAAATGCCTGTTCTTAGTTCTATAATAGGGTAAAACTTGGCAGTCCAAGTGGGAACATGAACATGAGAGGTCAGGAAGAGGTAAAGGTTTCAATCAAGGTATAATGGTTCATGATAGGTATTTAAGTGTTTATAAAATCTAAAAATACTACCAAAATGATCATCTTCATTACCTAATTGGCATATGGGTAATAATCCGTACTAGAAAGCTAGGACACCTCTTGGTTCAAAGGGTAAGAATGAAGAATCTAAGGGAAAAAGTGTTTTGGATGATTTAAAAGCTCAATGAGCATGAAATTAATATTATAAAAATTATTAAATATAAAAAAATCATGGTTTTGTCTTGAAAATGTCACCCATAGGTGGATTTGAAGAAAAAATACAAGAAAATAGGGGTTTCAAGGCCTTTTTAGGCATTTTGAGATGGTTAGACACCCTAAGCATGGTATTAGACAAAAAAAATAGTAAAAATTGTCATTTAGAATTTTAGTATCTCAAAAAACACAAACTTTTACTAATGGATGAGGGATATACTTCTCTATTTTGTCTCAGAGATTAGCCAGTCTAGGAAAATCAGGCTTTGGCAAGATATGCTTTTGAGGTCAAAATGAGCAAAGGACTCATTAAGGAGATTTGAAAACTTCATGAAAACATATGATGAGGTGTATATAAGGAAAATAATTTATAATAAGTAATGGATCAATCTTAGACTCCTTAAAGTACCTATTTTCCCTTTGCACATAATCCAACTAGACAAGGTTTCTACTAGGTTTAGTTGGTGAATAAGAGAAGTTGACATGGTAAAGTGATTGAAAGGGTATTTGGTGATATTATGAGCTCAAATGGGATGTAAATATTAATAATACACTAATAAAACCATGAGGTAGCAATCCTAACATTCAAATCTATCAAGGTGCCTAGTAAACCTATTAGGCTTTGGGAAGGCCTAGTGCGAAATAGTGATACATTTTCAATTTTAATCTTTGGTGAACTATATATATTGTTTAATTAGGTTAGGTAAGTGTATATACACATGTTTAAACTAATAAAATGTAGATAGACACATTGATAATCCAATTATAGTCCAAAAAAGGGCTCAAACATGGAGTAGAATCCAGCTTAAAGGGGTGTGTTTAAATGCTTAGATATTTTATAGAGTTTTTCATGGGAAATATAATATTTAATGGAGGTAAATAGGGTCCCTAAAGATCATATTTTGAGATTTTTTGGCAGGTTGGATGTTGGATTTTTATGAACCAACCTTAAGAATAGAAACTACTCAAAACCCTTCCAAAACCCTTATAGTGACCTGATTTGGACAATGAGATTAGAAATATGATCTAAAGGAATAGTTTGGAAATTAAAAATATTGGGAAATGTATAATAATACCTTAGGCTCCCCCTATGCAAAGTATTTTTATGGAATTGTATGGACAACATGCAAAATAGGGTTTTTCCCACCATTTTTTATGTTTTGTAGGCTACAAGAGGAGTTTGAAACTTAAATAAAATTTGTGTGGAATATTATGACTTATAATATCTCCCTATGGCCATTTTATTCTAGGAATTTTTTTTTAAGTGTTCAAACAATTACCTTCCTTTTAGCCAGTCAAAACTGGCATAGTGAACACATGGGTGAGAAGGGTGAAAACTTCAAGTGTGAGAATTTTTTAGGTGTAATTGAGTATTAAAAGGCCATGGATAGAATTTAAAAGTTTCATTAAATCCATCCCATGGATTTGAATGGGAAATTTAAGCCAATTTTGAGGCCAACTGTGAGGGGTGATAGAAAAGAGGAGTTTTTAGAATGTAGGTAGTGATGGCTTCCTTCCAAGAGTTTTTATATGATTAGGATAAAAAAAAATGAATGAAATTTCATGAATAAATACCTTACATATTATCCCAATCATCATACCTATCCATAGTCAGTGATGGGAGATTCAAATAAGCCAAAATGATAAAGGCAGTTTTCTGAGCCAAGATTGAGAGTGTTATGCTCTTTTTCATAAATTTCATGACTTGTATGGATAGTTGTACATCCTAAAATTCCATGGTTCAATTAATGAATATTTATCATGTAAATTTTAACCCCTTTTTAATACTTACAAGTGTCCAAGTGACATTTAGACTTCCCTTACCTTGCTCTTCTCTCAAAGGCTATAAATATTGACTTTTTTGGCTCTTAGAAGAAACCTCCGTTGGTTAATGGTGAAACACTAGAAAAATTTGTAATTGAATTAATATTGAATAAATAAACAATTGATTTTTCCTAATCACATGTTAAATTTAGTGTTAGTGCAATCTTGTTGGTCTTGTCTAGTAGAAGAATATCTTTTCTAGCATGTTATCCTTGATTGTTCAACAAGTGTGCAAAAGAGTGATTGTTATAGGTCTTTATTAGTGTTATTTTCAAGTGTAGAAGTGTATTATAAGTGGAATATTAATTTATTATATCAAGTAATCATTAATTTATTTCATAATTATCAAATTCATTCTTGAACCTAGGTTATGAAACACTGATGTGACAACACAACTTAGATTGTGAATTTTGTGTAAAAGAGATCTTGTTTGACTCTAAGTGGTAAAATTTTAGTTAATAGGAGGAAATATACTATTGGTGAATCACATTTTTTTATATTTAATATTTGGTTTCTTAACCCTTTTCATACAAATTTTATAGGCAAGAAAGTGTTTTCAAAGATTTCATCAAGGGAACTAGCCCTTCTATAGATTCATATCAATAAAATTGTCACCCATAACAAGAGAGATGTTTCCATTGTGCCACTTGGATGAGGAGAGATAGGAATATACTAAAGGGTAAAAATACAAGTGAAAATAATAAATTGAATTATAAACTCCAAGATCTTATTGATAACCAACAACTTATATTTGATGACCCTCCCAAAGATTCAGGGCCACAACTTGGTGACCATTAAAGCCAAAAGATGTTTAGTGACCCATTATAAGATCATTATCAAAATTATATGGAAGTGAAAATGGAATATAATTCACATCCTATTCCACCACATTATGGGAACCCATGAGATGGTATTATTGGTACTTACACATGGCATATACCTACTATGGTTCAAAGACCATCAATTACTTTTAATGATAGTGATATTGTTGATGATGACTTAGATCTTCATTTATTATTTATTCAAGCATACCTTGATCACCAGCCTATTCATAGTGTTATTATTGATAATGGTTATGTGAAAATTTTTTCACCAAGACATTAATAAAAAAATTTGGGTATACACATGATAATTTGCACCCTTCAATCAATGTGGTTAGGGCATTTGATACGACCTCATAATAGGTTTTTGGTGAGATTGACCATTACAAGTTGGCCCAACACATGTGTTCAATACCTTATCAATTATACCATACATGAGAATATTTTATATGTTATTGGGATGAACTTGGATACATAAATTTCATGTATTACCTTACATATTTCATGGGTGTATTAAATTCATTCATACCAATAGAGTAACAAGAGTTCATGTAATTCCATATGAACATCCACTTGAACAAAAAAAATTTATCCCAAGATAACTTATTATAAAATAAACTTAGGTAAATTACTTGTGAAAGGGTAAGCAATAGGAAATCCCCTTTATTAGGTGGCACATACTTGAAAACCATTATATCAGAGAAACATAGTGGATTCCATGGAATCCTCACCTAATACTACACAACATACTTAATTATCCAAAGTAACTAAACATATTTTTATTATTTCTCCTTCAAATAAAATACAAAGCATGAAATGATGTGTTCCATAAACCCCTTCTCCTTTTATTATCTCTTTGAGACCATAGAGTCCTATGACATGTATACATAGAGCATTACATAATATACAACACCTAATATTACACCCATACATGCTCCTTGGTATTACCATAGTTTGATATACCATATCTAGTGTTCATAGAACTTCCATATGAGAATCCCTTAGATGAGATCATTATTTAAATTTTTTGTAATAAAAAATTCCAAAAATACTATAATAATTTTTTTTTTTTATATACCCAAAAAAATCAACATGTTCTTAGTTGTATTATTTCATATACATATGTTGTTTTCTCCATGTTAGTAGATAACATGTCATTATTTTTGATATACACATGTGTTTCATGCTTCATTTCAATGTGATACATGCATACCTAGGTACATGATATATACATATATAGATGTTGGTATTATCCTCCACTCACATCCTAAGTACGTTGGGGGCATCTAATTATTTGATCATGATACACCTAGGTTACATCATTATATGATAACTTTCCATTATCATGTCTGAGATTATATACTTACACATGAATATATCCATGCTTATGCCTTTCATAATGTACTTTATATGCTATATACTTAACATTTATTGTAAACCCATATATTTATGAACTAGTATTCTATGTTCATATTGGTTACCTATTCTCTTTGCTTGTTATTATGTTGCATTGTATTATAAACACACATATTTATGAACTATTATTCTATGTTCATATTGGTTACCTATTCTCTTTGCTTGTTATTATGTTGCATTGTATTACCCATTTTGAGAATTTGAATATGCTCCATTGATTATGGTCACCATGCCTATGCCTAAATATTTTTAAGTTTGGACATGTCATGGCTTATTGTATGTGGATATTTGAATATTCATTCTATGATTTTTAGACATTTAACTAAGTCATGTCCCTTTGATTGTGTGGAATTTAAACATTCCCCTTGTGTGAGGTCACTTTGGACCCTTTCCTATTGCTTTAATTTTGAGTGCTCTTTTGTGTGTGCTTGATTGCTTGTTAATATTATATTGTTACTATATAGATGTTTCCATAATCTACATCATGCATCTTAAGACTTGAGGTGATCACATAACTATGTGACTAATTGCTATATATACCTAGACATGTTACTCCTATGTAGTACATGATGCATACACAACTTATACAACTATTTTATCCTTTTGAGGTAAGGTAAGTACTATATTATAATTCCCCTCACCTCAAAAGAGGGGAATATTAGTGAGGGTACATCATAGAGGCATGTATTTCATAATTTCATAGATTATTCAAATTATAGTGATGGCATGTTATGGAAACATGTCCTCCACACTCATACCAGTTCTCAAATTCTCTAGATTATAGTGGGGGCATGTTATGGAAACACGTCCTCCATACTTGCACCAATTTTAATCACCACATTTCATAGTATATAATTTAGATACACATTTATGGAAATGTTTTATACAATGATAATGTTATTATATGAGCTGTATATGCCATGCAAATGGCACCTAAAATTATAAAATTAAACCATTTATGAATTTCAAATATTATTATGGACTATTATTGAGCCAAACTATTGTATTAGTTGGTTCACTTTTAGAAGTTTGAGTTGATTAAATCACTCAATATTACCAAAATTATATGTTAGACTTGATTAAATCATATAACTTTACCAAACTTATAGGTGGATTTGATTAAATAATCCACCCTCCTCATATATATATTATGAGTATATTAAATTGATTACACTCACTAGATCATGCACATATTTGGGTTACATGATAGGGATGAAACAAGCTCAATGGATGTGTTGAGCTCACCTTTACATCAATTTTGGGGACATCTGTCCTCTAATACACACACACATATCCATACATATATGTATGTATGTATATATGTGTGTGTGTGTGTGTGTGTGTGTGTGTGTGTGTGTGTGTGTGTGTGTGTGTGTGTGTGTGTGTGTGTGTGTGTGTGTGTGTGTGTGTGTGTGTGTGTGTGTACATACATATATGTATACACGTACATATGCACGCACGTGCACACACACACACACACATGCACTTATAGTTTTAAATTTGTCTAATCTTAGATTAAATGCTTCATAATGAGGCATCCTTTTAATTCAAATCACCAAAAGGCAAGATGGTTGCATGAACACATAAGTGTACTCCTAACCTTACTCTTTATACTTTTAAGCATGTAAAATTATTTCAATATCATATTTCATACACTAATTATATACTATAACATCATCTTGGTTGTAGGTCAATCACCAAAAAAGCACTCAAGTTGTGCTCACACAAAGATAAGGTATGTTATATACACCCAAGTATGCATTTATTTAATTTAAATTAGTAATATCATTATTTAATTAAAGGGGTAGACGTAGATACTAAAATTAGATTCATGTACTAATCTAGCCTTGTACACTTGGAAAATATCCATCATGGCTTTACCTTTTAGTTATAGACATGTTTGCTACTGAAAGGCTCATGTTCACTATCTCTTTGTGCCTAAATTACTTATCTCTTATCCCAACCACTTCTATTCTAATGACTAGGTCTTCTATACTATGCAAAAATATCTAAACCTAATTATTATCCTTCATCCCCAATTTTAGACTTGTAATTATTTTCTAGCTTTCTTGACATTTGTGTCCTAGATAGACACTTGCATCGACACAAGTGTCCAACTTTCCTACAAAGTGTCCAATGCCCAAAATTCATCCAATTTAAAAATAAAAAGTATCTTAAAGGTTGGCCTAAGTGATTTTATGTGAGATATTTATAAAAGAGATTGGTATATGAAAGATCAATCCTCATTCATTCCTAACCTAGAAAACATTGGGAACTCACAAGTAAATTCACCAAGAAGCACTCAATCAAGAATTAAAGTGAAAAAATGTGCCTTGTTCATACCTATTTCTATATCAATCATAGAAGTAGTGTTTACATAGGTGTGAATCATTCAAAGAGTAGTCCATGAGCCATATTTTCTAAGTTACAAGCTAGGTTACTACATGCCATTGATTACCACACATTACATCTTAATACACACACAAACTGACACATATGGGAGAAATACATATATATGAGGTCCTCTTCTAGGTATTGTATGTGTTGGAAGTGCCCATTGATAGAGGGGTCCTTAAAGTAGCTCGACACCATTATCCCACTAACCCATTTTTCCCATAATCACTCTAAGGGTGATGAAGTTAGGGTTTGATCATTTGATAAGAGTGACAACCTATGTGCATGATCTATATACATTAGAATAAAGGCTTGCATCTAGATCTAGTCAATACTTTGTATCAAACACCTATGTCAAAGTTAGACACTTGTGTTGATGTAATTAGTTAGATCCAATCTAAGCATCCAAGGCTAAATATAATGTTCTTAAAATCTGATGACACTTCTAAGATCATCTTCTAATCCACTTTCAAACCTATTCCCAGGTCAAACTTGCATGATCACATAGTAAACCATTTATGTATCATTGTTCCCTATTTATTGTAATATCTATCATTAGTTATACTTTACTATTTTTAGCAATCTCTAGTTGTATAACTTTAGAATATTATTTATCTATTTTTTTATTAATTGGCCTATTTATTAGATTAGTTCACCATACTTATGTAAAATCCAATCTAATACCCCTTTAACCCTTGATACCCCTTTTATCTAAATTCAGGGTTAAACACTTTGAATCTTTAATACATACACATTAAATTATTAATCCATGTTTCACCACCCTTGGGATCTGACAACCTTTTATTTTCCATTTACCATTACCATGTGGGATCAATGTGATGAATTTTCCCTACTGATTTGTGACCCTTCACTATCCTATGGTAACATTAAATGGTCCACATGGAAAACTATGATTGGGATATAATTGGAAAATGTGGATACCTTTGATTTGTCATGGTCCATGGAATCCACCTAATCCTCCTTTCACTTTGCACTTGTGACTCGCTCCCCATCAAGTTTGGGTGGTCCACATGGGAAGACCTCATTGGTCACATATAACATTCACACTATGGACTTCATAGAATTTACCTTGGCTTTGCATTCATTTTATAATTTGTGATTGGTCTACATGGTAATCATTGGTAGGCCATAAACCACAAACTCATAAAATCCTCTGTATCCACTTAAACTACATGGACCCATTATATTTTTAGACTGATTCAATTTTATTTGGAGTCTATCCTCATAAACTTCAATACCCAACTCTACCTTGTATTTTTCCCATTGGTGGGGCTAAACCAAGAACCTTTCACATGGAGGACCAACCCAATCCCCAACTATACCATGTTAGGCCATTGAATTCAAATTGAGCCAAAAGTTATATATTTAAGACTCAAAGATCCATTTGAAACATTTTGTGAGCCATTGATTAAAATGTCAAAGGGTTTATAAATGGTTATTAATCATATGATCATAGACTTAGGCATATCAATGGCCATGCAAATAAATTATATTAAGACAAAGTGATATTGACCTTAGGGATATCTAAGTGACTATGAATGATGTTTTATTAAATACATGTAAAATTAATACTTTAGGGATGTTCATGAATATACTTTAAGTTTCATAAGGGATATTATGTGGCTAATCAAATAAGTTGAGACCTAGACTTAAGTATAATATGAATTGGACCCGACATACTTTGTGATGGTGTAATTGAGTCAAGAGGGGATATTTAGATAAGGGAAAGGATCAACTTATAAGACAAACTTACACAGAACCTTATATGAGTGATCAAACCACTTAGCAACCTTTGAAATATCTATAGTTATTTTTCACACAAAGATCCCAAAAATCTCAGGGGACATTTTAGGCTCCAACTATGGGACATATACCTCCTATGGGTATTCAAATATCCCAAAAATCTCTTGGTATAAGTAAATATGTGCCTTATCCCTAGTAGAATCAATGATAAAAGCCACCTTAAATCCTTCACTTGAAATTTGGTCAAACTAAACTAAGGTCTTTGCATGAGATGCATACTAGTGAGATACATAATCACTTATTAAAAGCATGATCAAACATAAGATAAACAACATAATGTAATAAATATATAAAATATACAAAAATAAACATCACCATGTTTATGTAATTTTAATAAACCCATTCAAGGGATGCAAATTATGAACTAGATTTGATTAATATGGAATAACCTCTAAACAACCTAAAACAATAGGAACTTAGAAATAAACCAAATAAAAACCATTGAATGTGTTGGAATTATTTTCAAAGTGGGAGTCATAATGTATGCAAAATAATGCCTATCATAATCTAGATTTGGTTCTGATAACTTGAAATATTTATTATGCAACAACTAAGATAATGCATGCATTGTAATGTTAATCAAATAAAAATTGGAAATAAATGTATCAATCCCAAATATTATGCATTTAACCAACTTACTCCAAACATTTTAGTATGCTTGAAGTAAATTACCAAAAACTTCATGCAAATAATCATTGTTTCCTTGTAAACCAAAATATAAATAATTTCTTGTAGGAAATTTGGTGTGGTTGGAAATTATAGAAACATAAATTAACATTTAAGTTGAAACAATGTACTTTTGACCACCCTTTTACGCACTTAGCTCATGGCTTATTCCATAGTTTTTTACTAGTCTTCCTTCATTTTACATGTAGATGACCCATTTATACAAGTGATAATGATCTCAAAATGTCCCTATTACTCATTTAAAATAACTCAAACTTATCCCCTGATTCCATACTCCCAACTCATCTATATTTATTCCTTGGAAAATAGCTCACCATTTAGACTATCCTACTCCTTGGTCCTGTCAGTTCCACTGCCCATGTCCTCCCACTAAAAAACAAATAGTTTTTAAAATTTAAATTCATGTAATAGGTATTACCACATGTTTATTAAGCCTTATCCAAAAGAATTCCTTAGTGATATCTATAAAAACACATTTCAAGTCATTGTTCACACAAGAGACTCACACATTGAAAATCACTAGAATTCTAATTGCATATTGAGAAAAAAATCCCTATTTCTATTAATAATACATAAAACCCTATTATCCATGAATTAGATTTTGAGTACACCTCCAAGGTCAAAATTCATAGTTGAATCACTTAATCACACTAGAATTACATAACCATCTAATATTACACTAGTCTTTCACACACACCGCCATAGAATGGGAGAAATACATGGAGTTTGATCCCTCTTCACAGTATGGGTATGTAGTTAATGCTCAACATAGGGGTGTTGAGGTCTTTCAAAAATTAAAATAGTAACCCTTTATATTTTTTTTCCATTCATTCATCATTGTCTATCAATTTAGAGTTTACAAGTAAATAAAATGGCATACAATGACTTTTAAATCAAATCACATAAACAAAGTCACTAGGTTAAGGCATATAGGTATAAAATTTCACAAATTACTAAAACCCTAGAGTATGTTAATGTTCCCTAAGGATAAAAATGCTCCATGCCTTTGTCTGATTCTAGTGGCCTTGTCTAGAGAGCGAATGAAGCTTTATTCCTAATTCATAGTCAACTGACATAGCCACACAATCATTTTCCAATTTCTATCTTAGTCCTACATTTTCAAATTTCTAGCTAAGTAATTTATCTTTTTTATTCCCATTTTAGAATATTTCCAAATATAGTAAGTTCTAAATCAGTTTGTGTCATTTATTATATCTGTAACATTTTAATTTTATGCAGTAGTTTGTCACATTTAGATAATTAGCTTTTATATTTTTCTAATTTTGATAAAACATATTGGTGAACTCGTATATTTTTTGAATGTTATAAAACCCTAACCATAGATGTTACTAGGGTTTATATCCTTATTTTTATTATTTATAATTATTGTCCTAGGGTTTTAAGATTTGATAAAGTCTTTATTTATAATAATATTTCAAGTTTTTACTTCTTATTTTATGTATTATAATAAAATTATTTGTTCCCCCCTTTGGATATAAAAAATGAAAGCATGACACAATCATTTGAAACTTCTAATCTTATGGGTTTCATGGAAAAATGTACCACCATTTATTATGGTAGTGATTTAGGGATTTCCATAGATTAATATGCCAATACATACACAATTATTGGGAATACCACCTTTGAGTTAACCCACATTATTATTTTCTTGATGTTTAATCCCTTATGTACGAGATTAAATCTATGGAAACCAATGTGTTACATTTAGATCAAGGTGATTTGAAATATAATTAGGGGTTTGATTCTCACACTTCATTAAAAACTTTGTTGTCATAACACATATCAATATATCTTCTACATACACGTTTTGTGGCACAAAATCTTACACTATATAATGGAAAGGGTGATCCCAAAAACATTTAAGATCATTCCATGCAACATGTTTGGAATATTTCCAATGGCATATTATTGGCCATGTTATTTACAAGAAGTCTAAAGGAATATTCTTTAAAATGGTTTTATGACTTACCACATCATTCAATACATGTGCTCAATCCCTTGGTCAATATGTTTCTAGAATTTTTTTCAATTGATATGAGTGAGAAGATTTCATATGCTTAGATTTCTCAACTCAAACATTCATATAATGAGCCTATCACATAATGTGTCTTAAGGTACATGATAATGCTATCTGAAATGACAATTCTTATGGTAGACAAAAAATTATATGATATATTTAAGTAGAGCTTACTTCTAGCACTACATGAGTCCATTATGTTTAAAAAGTTTATTTCATTCATAGATTTATATCATATAGTAAAAGAAATGGAAGTCAAAATAATGGCAATGAATAAGATTAAATATGTAACCAATACATATTCTAATACAAAGAGTTCAATCAAGCCACCATATAAGGTGAGTCCAAATGATAATAAGAATGATCAAAAGGCAACAATACATTCAGTTTTAGATCCAACTCAATGCATTGTATTATTAGCTCCTCCAAGGAGACAATTTTTTAATCTTCCAGAAGCTCCATATAAGTTCCTCAAGATGCTATTGGAATGCAATCTCATATCTCTCCCTCCCATTGAAGAGGTTGATGTGAGTAATCCTATTTTAAATGTATTGAACCAAAAATGCATTTTGTGACTTTCATCGAGCACCAAGGCACATTATTAATTGGTGCAACAATATAAGGCACAAAATTCAAGATTTGATATATGCAAACATAATTGATATGGACACACCTACAAATAGTTAAAAGGCACAACTGAATGAAATCAAAGAAATACAAATATTTAGTGACCCCTTTATAAAGCATAAAAATCAAGAGAAAATAAATACATTTGGAGTGAATCATACACATAATGTACACCCTCCTCCAATTTACAATCATTCTCCTAGAGGGGCATGACATCTATTAAATGTCATCATTATTATCTATCTTATTTTAGTGCCATCTAGGCCTCTCATCACTTTTGAAAAGCATGAAATAGTTGATGATGACTCAAATTTTCACTCTTTGTTCATTCAAACTCACATTGATCACCATCTTATTTAGTGTGTCATGGTTGATAATGGCTCAAGTGTGAATATGTGTACAATCACACTTATATGTCATCTGGGATACATAGATCAAGATTTGCTTCCCTCAAAAATTGTAATAAAAGGATTGAATGTTCATATTCATAGCTCAATTCATGATATTATATTACCATTAAAAGTTTATTTAGAAAATGTGGCCACCAGGTTTATAGTAGTACCCAGTGCAGGGGTCTTCGATAAATTATTAGGATGTCCTTGGATTAAATACATTCACATAGTTCCTTCTATAATTCATAGGTGTTTAAAGTATATATATGCTAATGCGATCATCATAGTTTAGGGGATCCCATATGACTATCCCCTACCATAGATAAATATTGTTCCTATACATCAAAAATCATTTGAGTCACCTAAATAGGTACAACTACTAAAAACATTCAAAAGCATGCATCTACTCTTCCAAGGAGGCCTATCCTTAAAAGGCCATGTTAGCAGATATTTATCACAAATTGTAAGCCTCTCTCAGTTCCTATATGTCTTAGATTTATTTTACAAGGCACTAATGGTATTTCACATAAGGCACTAACACATGATTCATACACTCCATGAAGGGTTCCAAAAATCCCTAGAGTTCATCATGCTCAACCACATGCATAATATGCTATAGATCACCATTATGAGATTGGAACCTATGGCATATAGGAACATTAGTATTCATATTCTACATTCAACTTATTTTAATCATAACTTTATGATAATTTACACTCACAAAAGGTCACCATTCTTATCCTAGATACAAAACCCATTGATTTTGAGTCCCTTTCATTACTTATTGGTTAATATATTTCTTTTTATTTTTTAGTTCCTATATGCAAAAATATGACCTATGCATGATTTGTGTAGTTTATTTTCATTAATTAATTTGTGCCCAATATACTCAGTATTTATCTATATATCCAGATTTAATAAAAATGCTTCACAAATTGTACATAAGTTAATTCAAAACATACAGGTTTCCATTTCTAGACATAGTTATAAGTCATTTAAATGTCTTAGACTCATAAATTGTAAATAGACAAAAATTCTCGATTTAAATAATAACACATTGCACTATTATTTATTTGATTCTACCAGTATCATCCCAGTGAACACAAGCTAAAAATTCTTAGATTTAAATAAGTCATAGGCCTATTACAAGTTGTTTATACATCATCAAGTTTACTAGGGGCTTCATTTTACACATGTTCTATCATTATTTGGCTATCCCTTATTGTTCATACCTTAGTTCTTTACATTGTGAGCAATCTATCTATATTACTCACTTACATTTACGTTGTTATCTTCATGGATACTTGAGTTGTTAAATAAAATGATGATAATAATTAATAATGTTGATCAATTTACATATATCCATTCATGCTTTTCATGTTTATTTTTTCATTCTTCATGTATTGTGTGTATTCTATGTTTTATCTTGTGGACATTTAAACATGTCCTTGTGTGCAGATCTAGGATTATTATGTGTTTATATATATTTTTGAGTGACATTTGAATATTTCCATTCTATGTGGGATCTTAGCCTTCCATTGAGTGCTTTATGCACTTTTTTTTTACTCTTTGTTGTGTGCATTATGGCCATGACATTTGTTTTCTTGTGCTTGCTTAATTTTTGATGCCATGATGGACCTCATGCATCTTCCCCATTTCCTAATTCCATGATCGATATCACACATCCCTCATTGAGTATTTATATTCAAATTTCAATACTTAGTTACGATTAATTATCCATGTGCTCATTTCTAACATCTATCTTAAATTTGTCACTATGTATGTTTATTTCCATAAGCATCTTACATTACAACTATTTTGATCAGTTTGTTATGATGATTCCATGCTTCTCACCTATTATCATTAGTACTCAGAGTTACAAATTTTCATAACATATATCGCATAACATTTTATTTTTAGTTGATTTATTATGTAGGATCCAAAACTCACCTCAAAATAGGAGGCATACATAATGGCTTGTATTAGAGACTAAACTCCTATAGTGCAATACACAAAAAAAATTTGTAGGTTTTACACAATGAATCATAATTCATACACAAAAATTACCCAAAGAGTAGTTTTTGAAAACAACTCTTCATTTGGACAAGGGTGTAGGTTGGTTATGCCTATAATAGTGTGTTTTTTTCCCAAAAAGTATAAAATAGTCATTTACATAAATTCTCAAAATCATAGATAGCATAGGGTAGTTTGCAATAGGTACTTAGGCACAGTTTTTAGAAAGATACTCAAGTTTGTCTAATATTTACTCAATTTTAGGGAATCATGTGTGACATATGTTCCAAGTTATCACATATATTTTTCCTCATAAAATAACATGATATTACTCTATTCCAAAAAATATATACACCTAGACATTAGATTGGGGGAATGTGCAAGAATGATGACCATCTCTTTGCTTAGTTTTTCACCAATTTTTTAAATGGAATCAAAATCCATGTCATTTTTTACATTGTATACACTAAAATCATATCATACTATCTTTTTCACTAGTTTTACTTTATAATGAGCCTTATTCCATCTATAGCAATTGGTTCACCTTTTGCACCAGTTTTGCACTAGAACAATCTATTGGAATTCACACAAGGATTCCAAGCTACTTCACCACTCTAGGTATGTAATGGTGGAGTCAAAAATACCTTGAGTTTTTAATAATACTCACATATAAATGAGAATTAGGGAATGCATAGTCCAATCCAAATTCATCAATGAAGAAGAAATTTCCAAGGGTCCTACCCTCTCTAGTCACCAATTTTTTTGCACCAAAAAAGACAATGGTCAGGTACCCAATCAAGTGTATTAATTCTTTGTTATTAGATCTAAAAGTTTTATTGTTTTTAATTTTTAATTTTTATATTAAGAAAGGACTAATTTTATACATGTTTCATTTCAAGTATTTGAATGAAGCATAATTTAACATTGTGGCCTACATTCAAGACTATTATTCATAGGTAAGTTTAGGTACACATTTTATTTTACTATAATAATTTAAATTTTGGTGAATTATTTGATTAAAAGAGGGGGAAATATAGACACATAAATTAAAATTTAAGATAAAATAGTGTATTGTGACCACCCTTTTACACACATATCTCATGCCTCATTCCATGGTCTTTTAACCACTCTTCTTTCATTTCCCATGTAGATGATCCATTCTTAAAAATATCTAATGATCTCATAATGTACCTATTTCTCATTCAAAAGATCTCAAACTTATCCCTTGACTAATTCATACTCCTAATTCAACTATCATTTCTCCTAGGACAACATGTCATTTAGAATATACTGATCCCTAGTCCTATCTAGTTCTTCTGGTTGCATCTTACTACCACATAACTACTAGTTGATGACATTTAAAGTCATGTAATAGGTCATACCACACATTTAATAAGACCCATCTAAATTAATTCCCTAGTGATCACTATAAAAACACATTTTAAATTCATTTTTCACATAATAGGCTCACATTAAAAAGAAATAGAATTCTAATTGCAAATTGAGAGAAAATTCTCCATTTATCCCATTTCTAAATACATAGAACCCTAATAGCCTTAACCTAAAGTTTGACTAAACCTAAAAAGTCACAAGTCATGGTTGAAGCACTTACTCGCATAATAATTGCATAATCATCTAGTATTATACCACTCTTTCACATACACCACCATATCATGGGATAACTACATGGAGTTTGATCCCTCTTCAGGGTATTGGTATACAAGAAATGCTCAACATAGGGGGTGTTGACATCTAGCACAACTTCAACCACTAACACTTTTTTTATTTTGTTCCATTCATTCATCATTTTCTATCAATATAGGGTTTACAAATGAATAAAAAGGCATATAATGGATTCTACATTAAATCACATAGATCTAATTGCATACACAGAGTCAATAGACAAAGGTGCACAGGTAAAAAAATTCACATATTGATAAAAACCTATAGGAATTTGGTGTGCCCTAAGGACAACAATGCTCTACATCTCTATCTAATTACAATGACCTTATCTAGAGAGTGATTGAAGCCCTACTCTTGATTCACAATCAGTCAACATAACTACATAGTCATTTTCTAGTTTTTGTATCAATCCTGCATTATTGAATTTATAGCTAAGTAATTTATCTCAATTATTTCCCCTTTTAGCATCTTTCTAAATACAGTAAGTTCCAAACCAATTTGTGTCATTTATTGCATATCTATAGCAATCTAATTTTAAATAACAATTTGTCACATTTATCTAATTAAATTTTCTATTTTGTCAAATTTGATAAAATAGAAACCTCAATTTCTTCCATCAATGGCTATGTGGGTGGCTCAATTAAATCATGAAAGATCACATATGAAATTATGAGATCATGCTAAAATTTTAGATGTTTGAGTGATTGGGAATTTTTAAATAATGGATTATCATGTAGTTTAAAAGAAACCATGTCACCATTACCACACTTAAAATCCCATTAATATTCACAATTGGAATCATAGTGTTTTTCTAACTCATTTAAATCATACAATGCATTTGATGTCTCAAGATCAAACAAAAGGTTAGCATAGAGTTGGAAAAAACTCAAATCCTTATTATATTAAACTCCATCATATTCATATTCATAATCACTATCATATACATAATATACATGATGCCCCAACCCATTTAAAAAATTGAATGTTTCTTCACAAAGTATGGGAAAATTTTATATAATTAAGATTTCAGAACAAACATGTAATAATTCAATGGAGTCATACTTTTATTTATCATGAGTAGGTAGCAAGAAATTTTGATACTTTTATTCAATTGTAAACTACATATGAACATCATTATATGCACAAAGGGGCCCATCCACCAATGTTTCACCAATTACGTGATCAAGTACTGATTGCATTTGTGTTTCATTATTAACAATATGTTTCGAGACAATAAAAAGTCCATCCAAATTATTTCCAACAAGGTCACCATTCAGAAACAATTCATCTTCAGGCATAAAATGGGCACCATTATTAAATTTCAGCAAGTGAATATAATCAACATCATGACATTCATCAAGCTCAACCTACCAAATTCCTAATTCATCACATGAAGAAACCTCATCAACATAGTAAGATTCATGTAGATTTTTAGCATGGGAATCAAAAAGTTCAAGGATTAGTGAAATAAAAAGACTAGCATCACTAATTTTGTTTGTCTCCTATTCCACGCCTCCAAACTCTTCAACCACAATAGGTTTTAATTCATTTTATGAGTCAAAAGGTTCTAAATCACATCCTTATTTATATTTATTTGGATCAAGTTTAAATACTTCACTATACATCTAAAAATCATGAGTGCCTCAATCATAACTCAAGGTTAAATTAGAAGCAAGAATGTATAGGATTTTATCTCTTAAGTAATAATTCAAATTGTTGTTAAAAGCATCATAATAGAACATAACATATTTTACCTCATTTTATCTCAAATGTTCATGAAACATATTCCACATTTTCCTGAATATGAGATTAAATTCCTAAATACTCTCATATTTATATCTTTTAATATTATGAAAATAATGCATTATAAGAGTAGGATCAATTTTATCTCTATATTGAGCAATGAAGAGATGTATGAACTTTTTCCAAGATTCAATAATTTGATCAATAAATTCATGAAAATAATCCCAAGCACCCCCCTCGAAAATTTGAATGAACAACCAAATCACAACACCTTCATTATCTATCTCAAATTCATTAATCTAATTAACAAATGCTTGTAAAGGGCCCTCTCATTTAATTACACTACTGGTATCAAACTTGGGTAATATTTTCCTAAGTCTTTTGGGGAAAGGAGCATGCAAATTATGAAATCAAGCCATGTCAACTCTATGATATCTATGGTGAATAAATGAAAGGTGGGAGGAAGGTAAATTTTGAGAACAAGATGGACCCATTGTATACACCTGATATTTTTCACTTTTTTCACTTTATTGATGTTTTCTCTTGCAAGGCTTGTTGGTGCACCAATCTCTCTCAATGTATGCATTAAATACTACACCAAAAATAGGGTGGGATCAATTAATGGTAAATTTTGGGCTATTTCTCCATACTATTTTGTCATACTATCATTACTATCAGTCTAAACTCCTCTAGGTCTATTTCTATCTTACCTCTCTGTCTACTTTTTGACCAGATTTGCTAGCTTTCCTATATCTTAATGTATTAGCCTAGTTGATATAGAATATTTCATATTTTTAATTATTTTTATTATATCAGCTAGCTTGATACAATTCTAATTTTGTCTTAATTCATTTATATAATATAAATTGGATGATAACATAATGTGTCAGCTGACATCTTCCAACTATATCAGCCTGCTTGATACTAATGGCTTAGAATTTAGGTTGATTTTAGGTATTAAAAATATAGATATAGGGGTCATATTTCATTCTTATAAGATATATCACCTTCATACACTCTACTTGTGCTTGAATTTATTCCCCTAATTAGTATTTAAGAGTGTGTGATATTTAGAACCTTATCTTGGAGATATTGTCTTATAGTGTTATTAAATCTCAATAGGAGAGGTCTTTGGAGTTAATAACTAAAGATATATAGGTATTAATATTACCAATTGAGGTTTTCAACCTAAAAAATCTCTTGAAAAGGGATACATGAGCCAAAGGGGGAGATTGAAGCATCGATAGATACACCCAAAGATAAGTATCTCTATCCCTATATTATTTGCTTTATTTATTTAGTAGATTAGATATTGTTTGCTTTATTGATTTTCATATATATATGTGTATATTTTATTAGTATCTTCATTATATAAAATAAGCTAGTATAAATATAAGGTACTTAGGCTTTCCATTTACCACCTTAGGTTGCATAGACCCCCATTTGGTTGACCATTGTACCTTACCTTCTTTACATTCATTTACCTATAATATACTTTATTTCACATTTATAATCATTATTAAAATCACTTATCCATCATTGATCCCTATTGAGAGCTATACCCCATGCCATAGGCTTAGGATTTGGAACACTTTCCTCTTGACATTTGAGTGTAGGTTACACTCTACTAGATCTATGGTTATTCTATGTCCCTACTAAATCATCCAAGTACATAGAGGCTCTATTATTATGAACTTATTCAATTTATAGTATAATGAGAGAAAGAGGATAGTTATATGTCATCCTATACCATGCATACATTTTGGTGAACTCGATGTGAACCTTATCCCAACTTTGGTTGGATAATTTTCATATTTCTCATTTTAGCTTCTTAAAAACATATTTAAAACCATCATATATATTTTATTCAAAATGTATTAGATTATTCAATACATTTTTCTTAGTCTTACTAACTTTATTATCCAACCTGATACAATTATTTGTTTGTTGACAACTATATCAACCAATATGATATTATCTTTAGTTTTTCCCAACTATATTGGCTGGACCAATATAGTTATATATCTCTTGCCAACTATATAGGCCTTACCAATATAGTTTAGTTTATATTTTTTTCCCCTAAATATATTGGCTATCTTGATATCATTTTGAGTGTTTATTTATTTCATTACATGTTACATATTTTTGCTTTCAATCTAAATAATCTATATTGATATTTTTGTTGTCTTTATAGAACTATGTTTTGATAGTTGTAAAACTCATAAGATATTTTGTTATAGGCAAAGTGGTCATTAGTTTTACGTAAGTCATGGTGTGATAGTTATTACCCCAATGCTCAGACCATTAGACAAGACTATGTATGGAATTTATCTCCCATGTACCTCATGGCATATTAAAAGCACCTAGGGTTTTATTTTTCACCAAATAGGAAACCTTTCAGTCATTTGGTTTTGTCATGCAATGGTAAGTAGTTAACCTTGGGAAGTTAATCTAAACATACTTTAGTGATGGGATAATCTGGTTAAAATATGGTGCAATCCTCTATATTCAGTGTTCCTTTGGACTTTATTTACTATTTATGCCTAAGATTAGTATATTTAAGATCCAACAAATCAAACACACTTAGCTTAGTTATACCTTGCTATTTTATTCATATGATAATATTTAACTAAATTTATCAAATTTAGAAGACTCTATTAGGTAGTGAAATACACCTTATTTTCTCCTTAAAATATATTAGACAACTCAATACCATCCTATGCCTATTTTCAATTGCATTAGACAACTCGATATAGTTATATTTTACATTATAACTATATCAGCCAATCTAATACATTTTTTTTTGGGATTATACTATATCAACCATATCAATCTAGCCTATTTCCTACTATATCATCCAACATAATATAATATTTTTATTTGGAGGCAAGTTACACTACCTTATTGACAAACTCTATTGACTACCTTGATATAGTCTATTTTTCTAGACTTAGTAACCAATTGTATCGTCCTACAAAATAACCTTTGTTTCCTTTGATCAACCTTCTTCCATATCAAATTTTCAATTTTATTCATCAATACATCCCCTCTTAGAATTTTTATTATGGGCCTTAACCCATTCATATTCTATATGGGTAGATCTTTCACTCTCTATTTTTACACCATTGATGACAATTCCTCATGGTGTAATTTCACTCAATATCATCGTAGATCTATTGAATGTAAAATAGTTTAAATTAACCAAACTTTAGATTAAGGATATCTTGACCAACTTATCAATAAAATTTATGATAAAAACATTTATAATATAGATAATAATGGAAGCCTTATAAAACTTACCCTATCCACTACATTAGTTTAGAAAACCAACATCAATGTTGGGAATATTCCTCCCAAATCCAATATTGGGAATCCTCCATCTAATTCTAGTCATCCACCTAAATCCAATCAAAATCCTAATACAAATTATAATCCCTCTCTAAATCCTTCATGATTCCTTGCACAAATGGTCTAGAAAATGGATCTTTTTCAAGCTTCTAATAGAAATCAAATGCTCCAAATGCAAAACAACATTTTCCAAATCACTAATAAATCTCCCCAAATCATCATGAATTAACAAAACTATAATTACATCCCTCTTATTTCTAGAGTTGTCAATGGAAATCTTATTCCTCAACCATTAATTCACAATAAGATTCTTCAAAATCTTTGAAATGAATCTTTAGCTCCTTTCACTATGTCTATGGATATTGGAAGTATTTCTCCAAACATCACATATGATGAAACTAATAATATGACTCTACATCTCAAATATTTTATAAATATTTATAAAGAATGGGTTAAAACTAATACTTACACTAATACTAATATTCTACCTAAAACCTTTGTTGGAGGGTCTTTAGAATGGTATAATAGACTTCCCATAGATGGCATTATACAAATAGAAATAGTCAATGCTCTAGTTAAGATATTTCAACATAATGAACTTCCTTAAAATAACCTTAGTAATTTCATTAATGTTAAGAAACTTCTTAATGAATTTTCCAATGACTTCATCAAGTGATGCAATCATTAGCACATAAAGCAAACCATAACATGAGTAATGAAAATATATTCAAGCTCTTTATTACTACTCTTAAGGTCCCCCTTAATTACACAATTATGATATTATCTCCTCAACCTTTAGAAGATAACCTTAACCAAGAAAAAGGACAAGATTTTTTTTTACCCAATTTATACCATCTCAAAACACCAAAAATGAATCTATTCAAGCCTCAACCAATGTAATCAATACTAGTTATATTCAAATCAAGTTAAATCAATATAAAGCAAGATAATTACATTTAGATAATCAAATTTCATCCCACCCTCCATTTAGTATGTAATAAATTAGGAAGTTATTATCTCCATCTAAACCATAAATTTATTATTCTACCCCCACAACATGGTATGATCCTAATAAGTTCTATTGGTTCCACATCAATATTGGTCACTCTCATGCAACATGTTGTGAACTCCAAAAACTTGAAATAAATATCATATTGGGGTAAATTTTTAACATGATCTCATCACTAAATAATATCATAAATAATACCTAAAAGTCTCTCAAAACCAATTTTATCATCCTAAATATACAAATCAAAAATCTCAAAATCATCTCAAACATTGGATCCAAAGACACAACATTCAAAATAATTCACTTCTACCATGAAGCCAACCAAGATCATTATTAAAATACCTCTTAATTTATGAATACAACAAAGGTAAACTACTATCATAAGCCCACTTATATATATCTTAAGACTATGCCTAATAAGCCTTCCCCCAAAGAATAACTTCTTAAAGAGACGACCACCACCACTACATCTTATTCTAATTTTCCATCTAGTGATAAGCCTGCTTGACCATTAAGGCCTCAATCTAGCACATACAATCCTTTTACTACCTTACCTCCTAAGGTCACTCTTAAAATTCATGCTCAATATCATTATGGCTCTAATCCAAAATCATAATGGAAATTCCTAGATGAGTTTAATTACATGCCTTGCAAGATTTATTTAATGAAACTCATGAGAATATCACCATAACATCAAAAAATTATCATGTAAAATTTAAATATATATAAGAATCATCATCTATTTAAATTTAACCACCTCCTCAAACTTTCAAAGGTACCACACCTATGTAAGTCCATGCTATCAAAATCATTTTGGTTCCTTGTTCATATAAGAAACTTTCCATAAAATCCCTTGAAGAATAAATGATTAATGATGTAATCCATTTTTGAGCTAATGAAACACATATATTTATTAATATTATGATCAGTAATAATCTAAAAATGAAAATTTTAATGGATGAAAATTTTAGAATTAATGTCAGTTCTCTTTGGTTAATCTAATAACTTGGATATTTTAAATATGACCTCAAATAAATTAGACTCACATTCCATGAATTTGACAAAACTAATGAAAATCCTTTTGGTTACATTTAGCTCCTGCTTATTATTGGGCCCAAAATAGTATGCACCAAGCTTATGGTTTTAGATCTTCCACTATCATATAATATATTTTTAGGTAATTCTTGGACCCATCACATGAGAGATATTACCTCTTTCAGTATTAATTATATTAATTTCAATCATAATAATAAGTGTTGTCACCAAATATTTCACCCTAGATATGGTTGTTTAATCCTACTCTAAGATTTGGGCAACATGGGAGTACCTCTAGGCCTATGGGTTGCCTATAGCAGAGGAAAACCTCTAGGTTTAAGGGATAACTACCTAGATTTCTCTTTACTTTCTTATCACCTACACTATTTTCTTGATTGGATGAAAAGGGATAGAAGTAACATGAAAATAAACTACTCTAATGAGGTGATACACTAGAAATACATCCACTAGACTACCATATAAGTGCACTATGAAACATAACTCACAACACTAATCTCAAAATCTTGAATTGCTCTAACAGTAGTATTTCAAACATGGTGGTGATATGCATTAAAATACTTAAGGTGAATGAACTAGAGGTCAGATTTTAGACACTAAGGTTAATCCTTACATTTGAAAATAGACAAATTCACTTGACTACACTTCATGTGACCTATTAGAGTGTAAACTACTTGCATCAAACATGGAAGAGTAAAGAGAAGGAAAGGATAGATACTTATCACTTGAAATTCCTCTACACACCACTTCATACACTTAGACAAGAAGTTGATGAAATCAAAACCATATTCAAAATTTTAATTTCAAATGCAAATTATAACATCAAACTGACAGGGATTCACCATACAAGGTGTGGATCGCTCTACAAAAGCTAAAATGGCATGCATTTATGGAACATTTGAGAAGAGAGAGAATAATAGAAGTGGAAAGGTCACAAAACATTATAGGAGAATAGAGTGGATAATATACCCTAAAGGTCTTCTTGGACAAGTGTCTCTCTGAAGCATGAAAAACTCCTCAAAACTAGCATAGAGACCTCTAACTACCTTCTTGTAATTTACTTCATAATGAAGCATGTCTTGACCACTTGAAACTACACTAGCAAGACTTTAAACATATGCAATATTTTAGGGAGGTTGGAAATAAGGTTTTCCAATCATCAAATGCTCCCCTAACTTATACACTTCCTCATGACACTTGTTCTCACTGTCTAAAATCATTCATTGGTCTTCTTAGCATCATTCTTCACATTTATCATCAAATTAACCTTTACTAGATCAAAAAATCCATGAAAGAGGTGCTAAGACACCTGTTAAAAGTCTCTTTGACTTCCAATCCATCTGGTAGACCTTAAAAAGATCCCAAATTGGACTTCTCATCTTCTCACTAGGCAGTCATTTATCATCTTCACTATCTATCTAAGACTACCTATGATGAATGGTGTATTATAGGGCCTTCCATGTGTAACTAAGGTTATATATGAGCATAGGGAGTTATAATAAGTCCATAAAAATCTCCTTCAATAGCTTTCATCCACTAGTCCTCCTTTGCACCTATGAAACACTCAAAAACTTACAAAAAACCCTATTTTTACCTTGTCTGTACAAGTGATAGTATAAACTAGTTGGGTCGAAAGGGAAATGTGAGAGTCTTCAACAAGTAAAAAAAATTACATGTCATTTGACCACTTTTGAATGCATATCCATTAGTTTCTTCTCCATTAGGTTTTAAATAGGGTTTTAGATGCTTTAGACTATTAATGATTATTCATAAACATTATAAATCTAACTTTTGAAAAAAAATCACAAAGTTGGGGTACAAGACCCCCTTAAACTCTAACCAAGTGATTAAGGCACTATACAATTAGTCCATACATATATGAGTGTTTTAAAATGGCCAATAAGTTGCTTGAGTGCATTCTAAACACCCCTACGATGGTTTTAGGCCAAAATTCACCCCTCTATGTTTTTCCTCTAAAGCTAAATGGATTTAATAAACCTTATACCTTCCATTTAATTATCTCAACTGGATTGGATAGGTTCCATGGTCATGTGAATTAATTTGTACCCTTGTAGGGCTTAGGCCTATTTCTAAGTTTAATAGGCCTAATTAGATATAACTATGTAATTAACCCTTTTGAGGGTTTAAAAGGATTGTAAGGTATATCCTATACTTTTTCATACTCA
This sequence comes from Torreya grandis, assembly GCA_037957365.1. Lineage (NCBI taxonomy): Eukaryota > Viridiplantae > Streptophyta > Pinopsida > Cupressales > Taxaceae > Torreya > Torreya grandis. The sequence continues at coordinate 764,145 of JARHVA010003752.1, read as the reverse complement.
GTTAAACTATATAAAACATCCCACAACCATACAAGCTCTCTCATTTCACCCTTATAATCTCCATGTGCTCAACCTATAGGGTGGTCTTGATAGGGAGTGCCCTATGTCTGAGACAAAAAAAGGGAATCTCCCCTATTTTTCTTTCCAAAATGAGATTGTGTGAGGTTAGATTAGGTATTGGATATAATGTATACAAAGTTTGGATACTTGGTCACCTCTGCAAGTCTCCCAACACCATAAAACCTAAAATTAGCCTCTCAAGACTGTGTATTGTCTACAAGGTCTAAAAACCTCAGACTTAGTGACAAGTTAGAACTTGTCCTTGTTCTATCCTTGCATCATGAATACCATATGAATTTGATGATACCACTATGAGAGAGGTCTCCACTTTCTTACCATTATATCTGTTCCAACCCTCTCAACTCACATCTCTTATTTGCATAGGCTAGTTCATAGACTGTGTCAATTGTAGGTGGCAATTTAGAAGAAACAAGAAATAATGTAAGTGATGACCTATGTCACATCACTATACTTAATCTATTTTATTTATTATCTCATTATCTCATTTCTAAATTAAATGAACAACTATGCTTGTATGGTTCTTAAATTCATGTATCTCACCATCAATTCTATGTGTCTATAGTCAGATTGTAGGTGACAACTTAAGAGAAATAAGGGCCCCTATAGATGATGACCTATGTTAAAGCCTTGTACATAAAATTATATAACTTTTATTGAGGTCATAATTCATATTTCACTAAAAATAGTCACTTTGTCTATAGGTCATGCTTCCACTGTGTCATTATTGCATTATAGGACCATTTGGGCTTCAAAATTAGTGTAGCTTACTAAAAGTCTATAGTGAAAGTTTGCTTGAAATGGAAGAATATTTAAACTATCATATCATGACCAAATAATCACCCTTTATGTCAAGACATTTCCTTTAGACTTGGGATACAAGATAGAAGATGTTTAGATTAGCACAAACCTCCAATTTCTCATCATAAGATGACATTGAATATGGTCAAAACCTTGATTCAGAGAAATTAAGGTAAGTTATCTCAATTAATACTTTCTTGACTTGGAAACCTTGAAATAAAGTATACCTATATGAAATGACCACACCATTATCACAATGGCCCTTTCAATGTGTTGTCCCCCAAAAATATCACTCATTTTTGAGAGAACACAAAAGCTATTTTGGTCCTGTAAGACAAAATTATCTCTTCCCATTTCAAAAAATTATTCTAAACTTAAAAATTGAGAATTATTCAAAAAATTTCAATTAAAGGACTAATAGGTTCAAAAGGTTCAAAGGATTCTACAGGTGAGTTCAATCAAAAGAACAAGTTTCCTCAACATTTAGATGCTTTTGAGGCTGGTTCAACGCCTTGGTTCAACCAAAAATGTTCATCGACAATCCTCAAATAAGGATTAAACCATTGAACCCAACTTCTAAAAAAGGTTCAAAGGTTCAATGGGTTTGAATGTTCAATGACGTCAGCAAGCTTCAAGAGTTAAGCACTTCGGTCAACAAGTTCAATAGCAGTTGGTTCAACACGGTTTGTTTCAAAGAGCTTGGTTCAAGTGGTCAATTGAATAAATAGAAATAAAGGAATGAACCATTAAACTGTTGAACCAAATTTGGTTCAATCAGTCAGTTCAAGTGACAAGTTCAAAGGAGTGCCCCAAAGCTGAAGAGACAAGTGCCCTTGCGGAGGGAATTTCTGTGGCAAAAGTGACTAAGGCAAAAAAAGCTTGAAATAAAAGCTCATCAGAGCCCAGTAGATCCTACCAAGTGCCATCTATCGAGCCCTATTTTACTTTGTTTCTAAGAGCTAAAAAAGTTTCCATGTGTCCCTTGTAAGATAAGCAGAACATGACAAGTGTCAACATTTACATAAATCTAAGTAAGTCTCAAGTGTATCTATAGTGTTTCTAAAGCTTAGCGGAAGCCACCACGTGTCATCCTCCATGAGACACTCAAAAGGCATCCAAAGCCTCTATAAGTTAAGTGGATGCTACCACTTGTCCTCACCTATTTCACATTGGATGTTGCCATGTGTCACCTATTGAAATCGGTGGAAAATTGACTAAGGCAAAGCCAAAGGAAAAGTACCCTTGTAGAGGACATTGAACCAAGCCAATTACCCTTGTGGAGGGTAGGGAGCAAAGGCAGACACAAGGAATTCCTTTAAAAAAGTTTTCACAGCAAAATGGTTAAGGCAAAAATCCTTCAGACTTTTTTTCCAAAGGAATTAACCCAGGAAGAAAGCCCGATGGAAAGCAGAAGCAAAGCAAGGGGAGATTTTCTTTAGATAAATTATTTGAAATAATTTCTTTAGACTTTTTGTTTGAAGGAAAAGTCTGTCGAAATAAAAAACCACTGAGGAAATAAAATCCCAAAAATCCACCATGTGTCCCTTCTCAAGTTGAAGCAGAACACACCACGTATCCCTTCTAAAATGCAATGGAAGCTATCATGTGTCATCTACTGAGACACAGTTTCTAGTAGTGGAACATGCCATGTGGCATCATTTGTGTGAGTCTAAAATGAGTCTAGAATGTTTCAAAAGGGAAGCTAAAGCTTGGTGGAAGCCAACACATGTCAAGATTCACAGTTTCTTCATTTGGTGTCTTTATTAAGTAAGGACTGAGGTGGGCCCCCAGTAAGCTACTGAAGTAAGCAAAGCGCACCAAGTGTCATCCTCTACAAGATTTTTAAAAGACATTCAGAATATGCCACATATCTTGTTATAACTCCGTGGAGTGTGACAAGTGTTTATATCCACATCTTGAGTTTGTTATAAGTTTCAAATCTTCTTTTAATAAGCATCTCTCAGAGTCTCGTGAATACTACCAAGTGTCTTGATCTATTTTGTAGTGGAACGTGCCACGTGTCAATTGTTAAGATCAGTGGAAAGCGAGACCAAAGAGTAGGATCCAATTGAACCAAGGACCTAATTCAACAGATAGGAAAGGAGGAACAATGAAGAAAGACCATAAATATCCATGCATGAAATATGTTTCTAGAAGCAGACTACTAGGTGGACATTGGAGGACACAAACATTTAATGGCGTGACCCATTTCTCTGCATTGAGAAAAGCAAATGGACAAATATGCCTGATTCCAGCTTATCTTCTTGACAAAATTTAAAATATATTTAATGCAACATGATGTGTTATTACTCCCAAGTCTTTCTTGGAAGGCTATATATTGGATTCTCTCTTATTGTTTTAGACATAGATCTCTCTGTTATCAGAAACTAAACTTTGCCTAAATTGAAAGCCATTACTGAGACTTTGAGCTTAGATTGTTGATCATATTTTGTCATTTGAATAAGAAAACAAGTGACTTTTCAGACTTTGTGCTGGAACAACTTGGTTATTGGGGAAATTGTTCTTATGTCTTTTTCCTTAATACATTTTTGTCCATTTGATTAAATAAGTAGAGTTAGTGGAGGTGACAAAGAAGGTATCCTAATTGTCTTCAGTGTGTGTTTATTTTTTATTTCTATGTAAAATACCTTGAGACAACTTTGTGCCCTCATTATTTTTCATATTTCACTCTTTAGCAGTTGAGGTGGAGACTTTGTGCCTCATTTGATCCTATTGTGTTACTATACCCTGTTACAGTTACTTGTCATCACCAGAAAGATTCCTTTTATCTGCTGAACAACACTTTTGTAAGAAGAGGAGTGTCTTCTATCATTTCATCAAAATTTCTCTTTTTATTTGCACACATCATCTCTGAAAAAAGAGAGATGGATGGTTTATCCTACCCTTGCGTGTTATTATATATATATATATATATATATATATATATATATATATATATATATATATATATATATATATATATATATATATATAGTTCCTGCATATCTAGAGGGAACCTCCCCTTGATGAGAGGAGAGATTAGACCCCTTTTGATGTGGTAAACCTACACATTTGGCCAACCAATCTTCCTACTGTGGTTGATCAGACCTATTTTGTTTATCAATACGTTGATTGACAAAATATTCACCCAACAGTTTTTGGAAACTCCACTAGGGACACCAGTAATTTTATGCAATTTGAAGCCTCAAGCTTTAGATTGAAACATCACCTGTGTCTTACCCATTATCTTTATACCCTTATCTATTATAGATTCTGATGACTCCATTCCACTTCTTACCCATTATCATTATAGCCTTACCATCTTTATCTATTTCTATTATATAATCTAGTCTGCAAACTAGATCCACTAGGAAAGAACACACAGTTTAAAGCCTCAAGCTTCAAGCTGAAGCAGTGCTAATTCTTTTCTATTTTTGTTTCACAATCTGGCAGATCCATAATATACATGAAGCCAAAGGGCTAAAGGTATTGTTGACCCTATATTTGATTTGGTACAACAAATTAGTTTTGATTTGTCTCCTTCACCATCTCACCTCCAACGAACTAGGAGCTTTCCTCCTACTAAATTCAGGTCTCCATTACCAAGAAAAGCATCCTCATCTACTATTAATAAAGATTTTCCAATAATTACCCCTCTAATATTTGTTATTCCTCCTTTTCATAGTCATATAATGGCAGTTCAAGGCCCATGAGGTAATTCTTTTAGCCCTTTCAATCTTACTTCACCTCTACATGAGCTCCCACACAGTTCAAGGAAGAATTTCCCCAAATTATATGGTGACGGGAAAGTTCACCCTAATGAACACATTGCAGCCTTTAGCATAGCCTTTGGTGTAATTGGAGTGGAATTTGAGGACGTGGCAGTCAGACTATTTGTAGAGAAAGTGCTGCTGCAGATTGGTTTTACCACTTGTAGGCTCGATCAGTAACTGACTGGAACACCCTCAAAACCAAGTTTGAAGCTAGATTCAAGCCTGTAAAAGATGCACATGACCTTCTAGCTTAGCTCACACAAATGAAGAAAGAACCTCATGAACCAATGAGGGACTTCATAGCCAAGTTTGACAAATTGAGGAACATGATCCCTGTAATTGCTTGACCTGAAGTAAGTTTTTTGTTGAGATGTGCTAGTCAAATAGACCTTGCTGTAGCTCAAGATTTGGCCACTGAGGTAGAAGATGATCCCATCTTAGTAGGGAAGATAAGGAAAGATCTTAATAAAAATAGACCTTCATCATCTTCTAAATATCCATCTACAGACACCACTGATCTAATGGTGTAGAAGTTGGCAAATGAGTTGCTTGCTCTCAAAAAGAAAATGGCACAAGGAATGTCTTCTAATCCTTCATATAGAGATATACCAAGGAGGACATTTCCAAATTAGTCGTATCAGGGCAATGCTGCTAGAAATCAAGGGCAACTAAATTGTCTTCCTCCCCCACAAGGGAAACTTGACAGTGAAGCACCTCCAGCCAATTCAGTAATGGGATATCTTGAAGCATAATCAAATTCTCTTTTCAGCTTAAATTGAGTCAAGAAAATGATGCTAATATCCTTATAGAAGACCAAGAAGAATTAGCTGGTGACTCCAACATTAGTTTCCCAAATTACCAGGATGAACCTAGAAGTAAGGGAGAAGCTTTTGATAGATCATACACAGTGTTCACCTGGTCCAAGAACCAATCAGCCTAGCAAGCTAATAAAAGGAAGATAGAGGAGCAACCTCAATCATCAATTTCAATTGCTAAGTGGGGAACCACCCTGCCTTTCCAGCCAAAAGACCCGGTGATCACCAAAAAGGTAAGTACATCAAGTTTATCTTTAACTTCAATTTTACAAATCAGTCCTCCCCCCTTATAAACCAGAAGGTTGAATTACCTTCCTCTGTTCCTAGTCCAATTCAGTCATTTGACATAATTGATCATGTCAAGAAAACCAAAATTCAAATGACTAAGTTTGAATATTTACAATCCAATCCTGAGCAGTTGGATAGGTTAGTTGAGTCTGTGAAGAATAAGGTCATCCCTGAAGGACAAGATGCTAAGAAGGTAACTCATGATTCTCCAAAGAACATGCCCATCCCAGACAATCTTGTCATTACTCCTCCAACTGCCCCTGGGAAAATAGAACCTTTCTATGTTTTTCTGTTAATAAATGGTCACAAACTAAGCAACTACATCATAGATTCAGGTGCATCTCACAATCTCATGCCTACCAAAGTAGCTGAATCCTTTGACCTCACATTGACCAAAAAAATTTAGGAGTTGTTTCTCCATAGAGAACAAGTAAGTACCACTGTTGGGGCAAATCAAATATGCCCAATTTTAATTTACAACCTTTCCAGATAAAATAATCAAGATGACAGTTCTGGTGGCTCATGTCCCAACATCCTATGATATTCTACTAGGGAAATTTTTTTGGAAGGATTTTGGTGGAGAATTGAGCATGGACCTATTTGAAGTGAGGGATCCCTGTCAAAGGCATCATGCAGAGGATACTTCCTAAAAAGGAATCAAAATATATTGTCACTCAGATATCAGCCCCTAAAGCTCAAATTTTGTTTGAGTCTTCAGGCATGGGTAATTACTTTTTATCCATAGAAGAAGTTCATGAGGTGCTTGATGAAGTTCTTGAATGTGATCCAGAGTTTGAATTAGACCATACATCAGAAGAATTGGGTGAAGTGTAATGGAAATGTAGAAGAATCTTCCCCTACAAATGAACAAAATTTTAAAGAAAAATCAATGTCTAATGAGGTATGGATGCTGGAATTTGATGGTAGCTGCTCCTCTACCAGTTCAGGAGCTGGGATTGTATTGATATCTTCTCAAGGAGATATTTTGCCCTAATCATATAAATTACAGTTTAGAAACACCAATAACATAGCTGAATATGAATCTCTATTTCTTAGATTGAGGGCTACTTGAGACAAAGGCGGTCAAACTCTTTCATGCCAAAGGGGATGTTGAATTGGTGGTTTGTCAGTTGAGAAACCTGTACCAAACCAAGAATGAAAGATTGTGCCACTACCGCAATATAGTTTGGGACCAAATTGAAAGCTTTGATACTTTCAACATTTATACCATACTCAAGGAATCTAATGACAGAGCTGATGCACTTGCTATTTCAATGACTCTCTTAGTCCCTCACTCAGACTTCAAAGAAGACAAGTACACTATTGAGCTAGTCTTTAGACCAAGTGTGCCTGAAAATACTAATCATTGGCAAGTATTCAATGATGATCACCAAATCATTACCTTCCTAGGACAAAAATATAGCTTTGAACAACTACATTTTGAAGGGTGTAAACCTCAGAAGTGTGAATTAGCCCCTGAATCAAGTTCAGATATAGGTGAAGAATTCTTACAACTGAAAGGAAATAAGATTCTTAAAGCCTTGATTTACCTTGAGAAATTGTTTGAAAAGCATGATAGGTTCGTCAAACAGTAGAAAATAGATTCAAGCTCCTCTTAGGGATTTGATCAAATAAATCTGACTACTGAAGAAAATCCCAAGATGGTTAACATTGGTAAGTGCTGTACTCAGGAAGAGAGATTCAAGTTCACTACTTTAATCCAACAATACATGGACATCTTAGCATATTCTTATGATGACCTGAAACCTCTCAGGCCTGATGAAATCTACCATGACATTCCTCTCAAGGCTGATTCAGTGCCTTATAAGCAAAAATCCAGACAGTACAATCCAAAGATATCATGTACTATTATGTCTAAGATACAAAAAATGTTAAATGCTAGAATCATTTTCCCAATCCATCATTCCACATGGATTACAAACATAGTGCTTGTAAGGAAGAAGAATGGCAAAATTTGCATCTGTGTGGATTTTAAAAATTTGAATCAGTCATGTTTGAAGGATAACTATCCTTTGCCAATCATGGATCAAGTGCTTTAGATAGTGATTGGTTCAGAGATGTTATCAATGCTAGATGGATTCTTAAGATATAATTAGGTTGAAATTGGTCAAGCAGACAAACACAATACTGCCTTCACCACACCTTAGGGCACATTTACATATAGAAGGATGCCTTTTGGCTTGATAAATGCTAGTGCCACCTTTCAGAGAGCAATGAACCTTACTTTCAAGGACAAGATGGGTAAGTTCATTATGGTATACCTTGATGACTTGACCATATTTTCCAAATATTGTTATGATCATATACGCCATTTGCAACAAGTGCTGGAAAGTTGCCATCAAAATGGCATTTCCTTGAACCCTAAGAAGTCTATTTTTGGAGTAACAGAGGGGAAACTTCTTGGACGCATTGTGTCCAAAGAAGGCATAAAGATTGACTCAGATAGAGTCAAGTATATCTGAGAGCTTACCTTGCCTACAAGTAAAAATGTTGTTCACTCTTTCTTTGGAAAGGTGAATTTCTTATGAAGGTTCATCCCTGAGTTTGTTGAGAAGACTCAACACATTGTAAACATGATGAAAGGGAAGACCACCTTTAGCTGGACTAAAGAAGGTAAGTCAGCATTTGAGGATATCAAGACTGACATTACCCATGCCCCAACTTTAGTTTGCCCAGACTACAACAAAGAGTTTATCATATATAGTTATGCTTCTGAACACATGCTTTCAGCAATTCTAGCTCAATAGGATAAAGAAGGTATAGAATCTCCCATTTCTTTCATGAGTTGCCCTCTCAAAGCTCATGAGCTAAAGTACTCAAATATGAAGAAGCATGCTTATGCAGTGGTGAAAGTAGTCAAGCATTTCTTCTTCTACATCCTAAATTCACACACTACTGCCTTGGTTCCTGACACTACAGTCAAGTCCATATTAACTCAGTAGGAGTTTGGGATGAAAAGAGGCAATTAGATTGCAAAGATCCAAGATTTTGATCTAGATATCAAGCCAATAAAGCTGATACAGGGAAAAGGTCTATGTTAATTAATTACTAATAACAAGCCAGAAGAAATGGAGCATGAAGAAGTAGAGGTGGAAGACACACTGATAGTCCTATTTGTATCCATTACTAATGAGTGGTATTCAGGTATTGCTCATTTCTTTACTTATGGTGAGTGTCCAGCTCATTTATCTTACAAAGAAAAGAGGACTATCAAGTCGAAGGCTACCAATTTTGTCATTTGGGACAATGGCCTGTACAAGAGGAGCCTTGATGGAGTATTCTTTCGCTATGTAGACAAAAAACAACAAAGCCAACTTTTGAAATCTTTCCACAATCTAGCATGTGGAGGACATTTTTATGCTCCTGTGACTACCCATAAAATTTTGCAAGCCTGGTATTATTGGCCAACTCTTTTCTAAGATGCATATAAGTGGGTGAAAAAATGTGAACTTTGCCAGCATTTTATTGTTAGACCCAAGTTAGCTACCCTACCTCTCAATCCAGTGATCATAGAGGAACCATTCTAGCAATGGGGAATTGATTTTATTGAAGCTATAAACCCATCTTCAAGTGATGGACATGATTATGTCCTTACAATAACTGACTACTTCACCAAGTGGGTAGAAGCTATCCCAACCAAACATGCCACTTCAGAAGTAGTGTGCAATTTCCTCAAGGGGAATATCATTTCCAGGTTTGGAGTCCCAACCAAGATTTTTACTGACAATGCAGCTTGTTTCACTTTCCAGGAGATTACACAATTCTATTTCTACTATGGGATTACACTCTCCTACTCTTCTAATTACTTTCCACAAGGGAATGGACAAGTTGAATCAAGTAATAAGAACCTGGTGACTATCATCAAGAAGCTAGCAGATGAAAACCAAAGGACATGGCATAAATCATTAGTCATTGCTCTATGGGCAAACATAATTACACCAAAGAGAGCAATTGGTATGTCTCCTTTTCAACTTCTTTATGGTATCAATGCTGAAATACCAATCACCTTGGAATTGCCAGCCTTAAAATTGGCTAAGGCAATTGAAGATCCAGCATATGAAAGTCCCCTTAATAAGAGGATCATGTGCCTGAATGAGCTAGATGAGTAGAGAACTATGGTGGTAGACTGAATTGCTGCCCATCAAAGTCTGGTGAAGAAACTCTTTGACCAAAAGGTAAAAAACCATGATTTCCAAGTTGGAGATCAAGTCTTGTTGTGGGAAAAAAGGAGAGAACCAAAGGGGATGCATGGAAAGTTTGACTCCCTTTAGAGGGGCCCATTTATTATCCATCAGCACAATGGTGAAAATAACTTCCAGCTGAAGTATCAAGATGACAGGCTCTTTTCTCTACCTCACACTGGGTAGCATTTGAAACACTTCAATTCTTGAAGTACCAGATCATTTCATCTGTACATATGTATATTTGTATAGTTTTTAGTTCCATTTTATTTTGTTTATTTTCATTTTTGTTGCCTTTCATTTTTTAGTAGCATGACTTTGTAGCCCAATGGCACACATGAAGACACTAGAGATTCTAGATTCTACTCCTTTCAATTCTTTTTACAATTGATGGAAGTTTCCCAACTGGAGCCAACTGTTGTCCCCCAAAAATATCACTCATTTTTTAGAGAACATATAAGCTATTTTGGCCCTGTAATACAAAATTATCTCTTCCCATTTCAATTAATTATTCTAAACTTCAAAATTTGGAATTATTCAAACTTTTTCAGTTAAAGGACTAACAGGTTCAACAGGTTCAAAGGCTTCTATTGGCAAGTTTAATCAAAATAACAAGTTTCATCAACATTTAGATGCTTTTAAGGCTAGTTCAATGCCTTGGTTCAACCAAAAATGTTCATTAGCAAGCCTCAAAGAAGGATTGAACCATTAAACCATTGAACCCTGCTTCTAAAAAAGGTTCAAAGGTTCAACGGGTTTGAAGGTTCAATGATGTCAACAAGCTTCAAGAGTTAAGCACTTCGGTCAACAGGTTCAATGATAGTTCATTCAACACAATTTGTTTCAAAGAGCTTGGTTCAAATGGTCAATTGAATAAATACAAATGAATGAATGAACCATTAAACCATTGAACCAAAGTTGGTTCAATTGGTCGGTTCAAGTGACAAGTTCAAAGGAGTGCCCCAAAGCCAAAGAGACAAGTGCCCTTACAGAGGGAATTTCTGTGGCAAAAGTGACTAAGACAAGAAAAGCCTAAAACAAAATCCCGTCAGAGCCCAATAGATGTTGCCAAGTGTCATTTGTTGAGCCCTATTTTTCTTTGTTTCTAAGAGTTACAAAAGTTACCACATGTCCCTTGTAAGATAAGTAGAACGCAACAAGTGTCGCCATCTACATGACTCCAAGTAAGTCTCAAGTGTATCTATAGTGTTTCTAAACCTTAGCAGAAGCCACCACATGTCATCTTCTGTGGGACACTTAAAAGGCATCTAAAGCCTCTATAAGTTAAGCGAATGCTGCTATGTGTCCTCACATGTTGCACAATAGATGCTGCCATGTGTCACCTGTTGAAATCAGCAAAAAATAGACTAAGGCAAAGCCAAAGGAAAAGTACCCTTGTGGAGGACATTGAACCAAGCCAATTACCCTTGTGGAGGGTAGCGAGCAAAGGTAGACACAAGGAATTCCTTTAGAAAAGTTTTTGTAGCAAAATGGTTAAGGCAAAAATCCTTCAAAATTTTTGTCCAAAGGAATTCACCCAAGAAGAAAGCCTGACAAAAAGCAGAAGCAAAGCGAGGGGAGATTTTCTTCAAACAAATTATCTGAAAGAATTCCTTCAAAATTTTTGTCTGAAAGAAAAGTCTACCGAAACAAAAACCCACCAAGGAAATAAAAGCCCAAAAATTTGCCACATGTCCCTTCTCAAGTTAAAGCAGAACACACCACGTGTCCCTTCTAAAGTGTAGTGGAAGCAGCGATGTGTCGTCTGTCAAGACATAGTTTCTAGCAGCAGAACATGCCACATGGTATTGTCTACATGAATCTAAAATGAGTCTAGAATGTTTCAAAAGGGAAGCTAAAGCTCAGCAGAAGCCACCATGTGTTGACATCCACAATTTCTTCCTGTGGTCTCTTTATTAAGTAAGGACTGAGGTGGGCCCCCAGTAAGCTATTGAAGTAAGCAAAGTGCACCAAGTGTCATTCTCCACAAGATTTTCAAAAGACATTCAGAATATGCCACGTATTCCATTATAACTCTGTGGAGTGTGACAAGTGCTTGTATCTGCATCCTCAATTTCTTATAAGTTTCAAAGCTTCTTTTAATAAGCATCTTTCAGAGTCTTGAGGATACTACCAAGTGTCCTGATCTATTTTGTAGTGGAACATGCCATGTGCCAATTGTTAAGATCAGTGGAAAGTGACCAAAGAGTAGGATATGATTGAACCAAGGACCTGATTCAACAGCTAGGAAAGGAGGAATGATGAAGAAAGACTAGAAATATCCATGCATGAAATATGTTTCTAGAAGCAGACTGCCAGGTAGACATTGGAAGACACAAACATTCAATGGCGTGACCCGTTTATCTGCATTGAGAAAAGTAAATTGGCAAATACGCCTGATTCTAGCTTATCTTCTTGATAGAATTTAAAATATATTGAATGCAACATGATGTGATATTGCTCCCAAGTCTTTCTTAGAGGGTTATATATTGGACTCTCTCTTATTGTTTTAGATATAGATCTCTCTGTTATCATAAACTAAACTTTGCCTAAATTGAAAGCCATTACTAAGACTTTGAGCTTAGATTGTTGATCATATTTTGTCATTTGAATAAGAAAATAAGTGACTTTTCAAACTTTGTGCTAGAACAACTTGGTTATTGGGGAAATTGTTCTTATGTCTGTTTCCTCAATATGTTTTTGTCTATTTGATTAAATAAGCAGAGCTAGTGGAGGTGACAAAGAAGGTATCTTGAAGCCAGTTACTTTTAGACTTTGTGCTATCATAATTGTCTTTAGTGTGTGTTTATTTTCTGTTTCTGTGTAAAAGACCTTGAGATGACTTTGTACCCTCATTGTTTTTTGTATTTCACTCTTTAGCAGTTGAGGTGGAGACTTTGTGCCTCATTTCATCTTGTTGTGTTACTATACCCTATTACAATTACTTGTCATCACCAGAAATATTCCTTTTGTCTGCTGAATAACACTTTTGAAAGAAGAGGAGTGTCTTTTGTCATTTCATCAGGATCTCTCCTTTGATTTGCACACATCATCTCTAAAAAAAGAGAGATGGATGGTTTATTCTACCCTTGAGTGTTATTTTCTATATATATATATATCTATATATATCTATATATATATATATATATATATATATATATATATATAGTTCTTGCATATCTATAGGGAAGCTCCCCTTGATGAGAGGAGAGATTAGTCCCCTTTTGATGTGGTAAACCTACACATTTGGCTGACCAATCTTCCTGATGTGGTTAATCAGACCTATTTTGTTTATCAATATGCTGACTAACAAAATATTCACCCAATACAGTGATCTTAAACTTGTTTGAAAGTGTCAAGTGAGTTCAAGCATCTCCATTTCAACATTTCTCAGACCTTTATTTTAGTTGCCTGTAGGTGAACATCAGATTCAAAACTATGTACCAAATTAGAAACTTCTCAACATTAGGTATCTCAATGGTTTAACCATATTGGTGATTAAGTATGAGATCATATGGATGTTCAGAGTTTCTAAACATCAACTACACCTCTATCTAAGCCTTCTCCCATAGTATTTTAGTTGGATGTTATAGGGCTTCTTGACTGTGCTATGTTTCTAGACCTCTTCACTCCATCAAGTTCTATTCCTGGAGACTCAATACCCAAAATAAAAAATAATCACCATATAATTTGAGAGTGGAAACATGTATCCTTTTAACTTAGACCACTAGAGGAGAGGGAAACATCTGCAACTAATGAAACAATGTTTATAGACCAGCAAGAGTCTTCAAATACCAAAATGAGATAGTTTTGCTCATTCATTGATCTCCAAATGTGTATAAAAGTATGTAATACTCATGAGATATATTTTCATACTTATAAAAATCATGTACAATACTTGGTTTGTGAATACTAATCCAAATAGAGGAGAAAATTGAAGATTATGGGGATGTGCAGGCAGAAAAGATGAGCTAACACTCTTAGCAATGGTTCATAGATAACAAATCATAAATATTATAAATATTGACATTAATTTGTATTAAATAAAGAGTATTATCATCCCTCAAAATCATTTGATCCAATTCATCTTCTCTTATCTATACCATGTGGAAATTGATTGACCTTTTTTGCTTATCTAGGAGAGTGATGGGAAAGATAAAATGGTTTTTGCCATTTTCAAGTCTATAAAAGATTCCCAAGCATGGAATTTGACTATTGAATCCAAAGAGACACTTTTTAAGTATCCACACATGCCCAAAATACTATATAGGCTGTAAAACTACCCAAAACCACATGAAACTACCTGATCTTCTTATTTTCAATGTTGCACCTTTTGTTTGTCAATCTCATAATGGTTTCCATAACATATTATGACATGTAGGATGTTAGAGTACACCTGGACACACTTTTGTTTTTATAAAAACTATACTACTTCAATATATGACTCTAAATGTGAGCTTAGAATGACTTAGGACAAACTATAGACAAATATGATAAAAATAGACATAATATTGACCTTATTAAAGACCATTGTACATATTTTACACCCTAGAATACACATATAACAAGTTTGACTATATAGGGGGTTGACATAATTTGACTTGTGGTCAAATTAGTCAACATTTTAGTAATTTCATAGGGGTGGCAAGCTAGCTATGCCAAAGATTAGTAACATTCTCCTATCCATTGGGATATGGAGTCACTTATACACTATAATTAACACTAAATTACCTTTGAAATCACACCAAAAAATACCAAATAATAGAAAACAAACACACAATACAACACATCAAATCAACCACACTTGTGTTCTCAATAACACTTAGGGAAAACACACACAACATAAGGAAAACACACCTATCCTAGTATGTACAATACCTTAAGCACTTTGGGGGGAAGAAAAAATCACCATGATTCAACTAGGGTTAAATATAGTACATCTTGCATCATTACTACTCAAAAAATCAATCCATCATGTGAAACATACTTATCAATAAACACTTTCTTATGTTGATGGTCAAATGACTTACCATATTTAGGTCTTCTATTCATTGCAAGTATGTCACTTGGAGCTCTTAAGAATTTTCCATATTTTTCTCCAAGAATCTTGTTTGAATTTTCAACTTAATTGATCTCTGTCATATCCAATTGGCACTCATTAAACTACAACTTAAGAGTCTCCAAAATTTCTTCAACTTCACACTCTTCTATAACATGATACACTTGATGTTTAGAACCATCAATATTGTATTATTTCTAAATAAACACATCTAAAAATGGTTAAAGCTCAAGTTGAGGTTTAGATTGCTCCTCAAGCCCAAACATTTCTACTTTGGCTTCACAAGACTCTTTTATGAATGTAACTTTCTTGATAGTAGTTAGAAATTCATCTTTATGATCAATATGACACTCTCCTTCATGGTTTTTAGGCTCTCTCATCAATAACCTTATAATCATATTCACACTACTGCAAAGGAGAGGTAGAATTAGTTTCTCAAACTCCTAAACTATGGCATGAAATTGTTGCTATAGGTCATCTTTTTGTTCATGGTTGGCATGTTCATGGACTCCTCCATCTTGTGTAGGTAGAATGGCATTGATCTCTTCATCATCCTAATCTACCATGATTTGAATAACATCATCATCATGCAAATTAATAAGGTAATTATCTTTAGTAGGTTATGGAAAATAATTTTCAATGCTTACCTCAGATTGTCCATCACCTACCTCGTGGATGATGTATGTACCAAGATCAATCTGCTCAAATAAATTAAATGGATCATGTCCACAAGTGTCAACACCATACTCATCTAGGAAAATGTTAGAGATACCTTCAAGTTTAGAGGATGCTTCATCATCCATAGTAGACTCCTCTTGATCATTGATGACATTTTTGAGATTAGATCTTGCTTCCACATAGGGATCAATAGAAAACTTAGCTAATGGTTGAGTTATAATGGTTAATTTTTCTCCATACCTTGTCTTGAAGGCCAATAAGGACCAATCAAATAAGATATATCCTCCTATCTTGGCTATGAAATCCCTTGAGAGGTAGATAGCAAAGTGAGCAAGCAAATCAACCACTACTATATCTTTAAGGATAGGGAAGATAAGACAATCATGAAAGAAAAATATCAAACCTTTAATAAGTCCCAATAATTTAGATGGTGTCCCATCAAGTTGTATCACTCCCTTACTATATGGTTCATATTTCAAACCCAATTTATATACCAAAAGCTTGGGTATGACTGAGGTACTAGCCCCATTATCCACAATATAGTTGTGAATAAGCTTGTGTCCAACAATGAGAGTGAAGTAGAAAGGTGGAGGATTTTCATATTTGGAAGAGGGTTATAAAATGTGAGTGGGATCATTAGTGAGGGAAATATTACCATGTCTTTATTGTTGATGACTCTGGTGAATTTGGGATAACTGCTCTTGAATAAGCTCCTTTTAATTGAGAATATGAAGCACTTACCAAAGAGAGATAGATGTTTTAACACTCCTCAAAGAATCAAAATTTTTAAAATAAATAACATTTAAATCTTCTTATGTCCTTGAAGAAAAATAAGTGGCTTGAGTTTGAGGTATTGAAACATTTTGAGTCACCCTTCTAACATTCTAATTTTAAATAGGTGCATAAGTTGTAGGGACTATCATACTTATACCTACACCTTGCTGCCTTGTAGGAGGATTAATTAGACTTATAACAACACCATGGATATCTCCCAAGCCTTCCTATTTTCTCTTTTATTATCTACAACTAAATTATTCTGATTGAGGACATATGTGTCTTCCATTATAAAGTTTTCAAGGTTCACTTTTTGGGGCTGCCATCCTTCATTTGCTTGCATATAATTATCATCTTATACTAAAAATTGAAGAGTAATTCCTTCCTAAGAAACCAATTCTTGTCCTCCATCTTCATTATAATCCATAAATTTTCCTTGTTTCCATTCTTCTCCTTAGACCAAGTTACTATGCACCAAGACCATGGCTCTTATGTTGGAGGTGGAAGTTGGGTTATATGCATTAGATGGCCTATTGAAGTTAGGTTGTCCTTTCCCTCTACCTTGACCATATTGTTAAGGTGGGAACCTATTTCCTTGTTGAGGATAGGGGAAGGAGATTTGGTTAACTTCATACTGTAGATTTGGTTACCTAAATTGAGCCTCTAAGGCTTTATATCTTGCCTCCCAATCAATGGTATCTTCTACCTTTTTAAGGGTAGTTCTAGACTTGGTATTTGCACTTATGGATTGAGAAACACTTGGAATAATAATAGGCATATTAGAAAAAAAAGGCATATAAAATTTTGGAGGTAGTTTTCTAGCTTGTATTAGGACATTCTCAGCTCTAATGGCAAGGTCATAAGCTTTAGGTAAGGTGTAACCACTCATGGATTGCAACATGATGGCTATGCCAATATGAATAGCCCTTAGGTATATATGGAAAATAAATATTTTAGTATGTCTCATGGGAGGAGGCATACTATGACAAGTTCTTTAAAATATCTCATTCAATTCATGCATAGTCTCCTTAAGACCTCTTTGACTTACATTGAGCTGATGAATGAGTGATGTGTGATCACTTTTTTCCTCAAACCTTGAAGTCAATAACTCTTCAAAATCAACCCAAGTGGTGATACATCCTCTCGACAATGTCTAATACAAGTCAAGTGTTTTCCCTCTAAAGGACATGGCAGGTAGTTTAATTGCAATATTGACTTCAACAACTTACAAAAACTATAGAAATTAGAAATGTCCCTAATATTCTCACTAGGGGTGATATGAGCTTCCCCATTAAATGTGGGAACACTTTTGGTAGCATTAAGAGGTATATCATTATATGTATTGAGGTGTATTAGATTTTTAGTGTTAAAGGCTAGGAAGGCATGCTACCTATCCATATTTTCGTCAAGTTACTATTCACTTTCTTTATCATCTTGGATTGTAAAGTCTTCTTGTTCTTCAAAGGTCAAGATAGGCTGAGGATGTTGAACTTCAAGAGGAAGTTCAAGTTGAAGGAGTGGGTTTATGGGGTTGATACCTCTACTAGTAGTTGACATAGTAAGGACCATGAAGTATGAATAAACAACTAATAAAACTTGGTCTACACCATATATTACCTTGAAAGAAGTTGCCAAATGTTGAGTAGAACACCATATGCAGTTGTGATGTTTTCAAGACCAACATTCACCTTGACAAGATGTATTTCATAAAATAGTCCAATCAAGCATGCCAAAATTATTGTCACCAAATATTTCACCCTAAATATGGTTGTTCAAGCCTACTCTAATATTTGGGAAACATGGGATTACCTCTAGGTCTTTGGGTTGCCTATAACAAAGGTAAACATCTAGGTTTAAGGGCTAGCTCCATATATTTCTCTTTGCTTGATTATCACCTACACTACTTGCTTGCTTGGATGAAAAGGGATATAATTAAAATGAAAATAAAATACTTTAATGAGGTGATACACCAAAAATATCTCCACTAGACTACCATATAAGTGCACTATGAAACATGAATCACAACACTAGTCTCAAAATCCTTAATTGATCTAACATTAGTATTTTAAAAATTGAGGTGATATGCATTGAACTATTCAAGGTGAGTGAAATTTAGGTTAGATTGTAGACACTAAGTCTAATACCTATTAGAATGGAAACTACTTGCATCAAACATGGAATCGTAAAGAGAAGGCAAGGATATAGACTTATCACTTGACATTCCACAACACACCACTTCACACACTTAGAAAAGAAGTTGATGAAATCAAAACCATATTAAAAATATTTATTTCAAAGTAAAAATAAAACATCAAACCATCATGGCTTTGCCATACTAGGTGTGGATTTCTTTACAAAAACCAAAATGGCTTGCATTTATAGAAAATGTGAAAAGAGAGAGAAGAAGGGAAGTGGAAAGGTCACAAAGATAAGTGTCAAGAATTGGAAACCAAATTAAATTTTAGGAGAATGGATTGGATAATATACCATTAAGGTCTTCTTGGACAAGTGTCTCCCTAAATCATGAAAAACTCCTCAAAACTGGTGTAGAGACCTCCAACTACCTTATTGAAACTACCTTCATGATTAAATATCTCTTGACCACTTGAAACTTCACTAGGAATACTTGACACATATGTAATATCTTAGGTAGGTTGGAAAAAAGGTTTGATAGTCATCAAATTCTACCCTAATTGATGACCTTCCTCATGACACTTGTTCTCACTATTTGTAGTCAATCATTGGTCTTCTTAGCCTCATTCTTCACATTTATCATCAAGGTGACCTCAAATTTCTCAACCAAATCCATGTAATAGGTGTTATGACACATTTTAAAAGTCTTTTTCCTTCCAATCCATCAGGTAGACCTTAAAAAGATCCCAAATTATACTTTTTATCTTCTCACCAGGCAATCACTTCTCATCTTCACTATCTATCCAAGATTGCCTATGATTAATGGTGTAGTAGATGGAATTCAAGATATAAATAAGGTTATAAATGAGCATAGGGAGTTATAATAAGTCCATGTATAACTCCTTTAATAGATTTCATCTACCAATCTTCCTTTGCACTTGTAAAACACTAAAAAACTTTAAAAACCCCTATTTTTTCCTTATCTATACAAGTGATAGTATAGACCATTTCAGTGGGAAGGATCATGGGAGACTATTCATTAAGTCAAAAATAATTTCCAATCCATTTTACCACTTTTGAATGCATATCCATTATTTTATTCTCCATCGGATTCTAGATAGGCTTTTAGGAGGGTTTTAGATGGTTTAAATTATTAACGATTGTTCATAAAAGTTAAACATATAACTTTTTAAAAAAAATCCAAAATTTGGGGTACAAGATCCCCTTAAAATCTCCCCAAGTTCTTGAGATACCATGAAATTATTCCATATAGATATGAGTGTTTGGAAATGGCCCTCGAGCTTCTTGAGTACATTCTAGACACCCCTGAGATGGTTTTAGGCCAAAAGTGACCTCTCTATGTTGTTCCTCTACAAATCAATGGATTTGATCAAAATTATACCTTAATTTTAATTATATAAACTATATTTCATAGGTTTCATGGTCATGTGAATTAATTTGGACCCTTGTAGTGTTTAGGCCTAGTTTTAGGCCTAATAGGTCTAATTGGGTACAACTATATATTTAACCTTTTTGAGGGTTTCCAAGGCCTGTAAGTTATTCCATATAATTTTTATTCCTCAATGAAATTGTAGAAAACATTAAAAATCCATACAATCTCTCTCATTTTACCCTTCTAATCTTCATGTGCTCAACCTACGTGATGGTCTTGACTGGGAGTACCCTCTATTTGAGACAAAATAGAGGGAATATTTCTTATTTATCTTGCCAAAATGAGATCATGGGAGGTTAGATTATGTATTTTAGATAATATATACCAATTTTGAATACTTGGTAACTTTTGTAAATCTCCCAACATCACAAAACCTAAAACTAGCATCTCAAGACTGTGTAATGTCTCTAGGGTCTAGAAACCTCAAACTTAGTGATAAGTCAAAACTTGTTCTTGCTCTATAATTACATCATGAAGACCATATTAAGTTGATGATACCACTATTAGAGTGGTATTCACATTCTCACCATATTATATCTTTACTAACCCTCTCAACTCACATCTCTTCTTTGCATAGGCTAGTCCATGGACTATGTCAACTGTAGGTGGTAGTTTAGAAGGAAAAAAATATTTTAAGTGATGACCTATGTCACATAACCATAAATTAACTCTTTAATTACTCCTTATCTCATTAGTTCATTTAAAAATTGAATAAACAACTATGCCTATAGGGTTCTTAACTTCTTGTCTCTCACCATCAATTTTGTGTGTCTACAGCCAGGTTGTAGTTGATAACTTAAGAGAAAAAAGGGCCCTTATAGGTGATGACCTATGTCAAATACTTTTAAATCAAATTATTTGACTACTATTAAGGTCATAGTTCATATTTCACTCAAAAAAGTCACTTTGTCTACAAGTCATGCTTCCATTGCATCACTATTTCATTATAAGACCATTTGGGCTTCAAAAGTATTGTAGCTTACTAAAAGTCTATAGTGAAATTTTATTTGAAATGGAAACCTATTTACACTATCCTCTCATGACCAAACAATCACCCTTTATGTCAATAAATTTCCCATATGCTTGGGATACAAGATAAAAGACATTTATATTAGCATAAACTTCCAATTTCTCATCAAAATATGTCATTAAATATGGATAAAACCTTGATTTGGAGAAATTAAGGTAAGTTGTCTCAATTATAACTTTTTTGAATGGAATACCTTGATCTCAAGTCTACATGTAAGAAATTAACTCACCATTGTCATAATGTCCTTATCAATGTCCTTAAATTTGTTTGAAGGTGTCAATTGAGTTTAAGCATCTCCATTTCAACATTGCTTAGACCTATATTGGAGTTACCTATAGGTGAACATCAGATTCAGGACTATGTGCCAAATCAAAAACTTGTCAACATTGGGTCTCTTAGTCATTTAATTATATAATGAAACATGAGATCATATGGAAGTTCAAAGGTTCCAAACATCAACCAAACCTCTATCTAAGCATTCTCCCATAGTCCTATAGTTGGATGTTGCAAGGCTTCTTGACTAAACTATGTTTTTAGACCTCTTCACTCCATCAAGTGATACTCCTTCAGACTCAATCCCCATAAGAATAACTAATCACCATATAATTTGAGAGTGGAAACAAAATGTATCCTTTGATCTGAGACCATTGTAGGAGAAAAAAACTTATGAAACTAATGTCTGTAGAATACCAAGAGTCTTCAACTAATAAAGTGAGATAGTTATGATCATTCCTTGACCTCCAAATGTGTAAAAAATGATATAAAACTCCTAAGAGATATTTTCATACTCATCAAAATCATGTCCAATACTTGGTTTGTAAATACCAATCCAAATAGAGGAAAAACTAAAGGCTATGGGGATGTGTAGGCAAAAAAGAGGAGCTAACACTCTTATCAATGGTTCATAGAGAAAAAATCATAAATATTATAAATATTTACATGAATTTAGATTAAAAAGATTATTATTGTCCCTCAAAATCATTTGATCCAATTCACCTCCTCCTGTCCATACCATGTGGAAATTGATTGACCTTTTTTGCTTGTCTAAGAGAGCGATGGGAAAGATAGATTGGTTTTTACAATTTTCAATTCTATAAAAGCTACCCAAACATGTAATTGGACTATAAGAATCCAAAGAGACACTTTTTAAGTATCCACACATGCCCAAACTATTGTATACCCTGTATAACTACATAAAACCACATGAAACTACCTGATCTTCTTGTTTTCAATGTTACACTTGAAGTTTGTCAATCTCAAAATTGTTTCCCTAACATATTATAACATGTAATATGTTAGAGTACACTTTTATTCAGTTTTATTTTTATATAAACTATACTACTTCAATAAATGACTTAGGATAAACTATAGATAAATATGAAAAAGATAGAAATAATTTTGACCTTATTAAAGACCATGGGACACATTTTATACCCTATAAGACCCATATAACAAGTTTGAATATATATGGGGTTAACCTAATTTGATTTGTGGTCAAATTAGTCAATATTTTAGCAATTTTGTAGGGATGGCAAGCCAGCTATGCCAAAGACCAATAGCCTTCTCCTATCCATTAGGATATAGAGTCACCTATACACTATTCTTGACATTGAGTTACCTTTGAAAAAACACAAAAACACACCAAACAATATAAAATAAACACACAAGATAACACACCAAAGCAAACACACATGTTCTCAAGAACACTTTGGGAAACACACATATCCTAGTATATATGAAACCTCAAACACTTTGATGGGAATAAAAAATCACCATGCTTCAACCAGGGTCAAATATGGTACCTCTTGCATCATTACTACTCTAAAAAATCAATCTATCATGTGAATCATACTTATCAATAAACACTTACTTATGTTGATGGTCAAATGACTTACCATCCTTAGGTCTTATATTGGTTACAAGTATGTCACTTGAATATCTCAAGAATTATCCATCTTTTCCTCCAAGAATCTTTTTTGAGTTTTCAACTTGTTTGATCTCTATCATATCCAATTGACACTCTTAAAATTATAACTTACGAGTCTCCAAAATTGCTTCAACTTCACACTCTTCTAGAATATGATACACTTGATGTTTAGAACCATCAAGATTGTCTTATTTCTACTTCAACACATCTAAAAATGGTTCAACCTTAGTTTGAGGTCTTTACTACTCCTTAAACTCTAACATTTCTACTATGGCTTCACAAGACTCTTTTATGACTGTAAATTTCTTGAAAGTAGTTAAACATTCATCTCTGTGCTCAATAAGACACTCTCCTTCATTATTTTTAGGCTCATCAATAATTTTATCACTAGATTCACACTTCTTAGGAGGAGAGATAGACTTAGTCAACTACTCAAACTCCTGAACTATGGCATGAAACTATTGATATAGGCCATTTTCCTCTTCATCGCTATCATGTTCATGGACTCCTCCATCTTATGTAGGCAAAATGACATTGTTATCTTCATCATATTTATATACCATGATTTTAATAACATCATTATCATGAAAATCAATAAGGTAATTACCTTCAGTACCTTGTGGAAAATAATTTTCAATGCTTACCTCATATTATCCATCACTTACATCATGGATGATGTATGTACCAAGATTAGTTTGCTCAAATAAAGTGTATAGATCATATACAAAAGTGTCAACACCATACTCATCTAGGATAAAATTAGAGATACGTTCAAGTTTAGAGGATGCTCCATCATCCATAATATACTCCTCTTGATCATTGATGAAACAATTGAGATTAGATCTTACTTCTACATAGGGCTCAATATGAAACTTATCTAATGGTTGAGTTATAATGGTTACTTTGCTCCATACCTTGAATTGACATCCAAGAAGGACCAATTATTTGAGAGATAACCTCCTATCTTGTCTATGAAATCCCTTGAATGGTGGATAACAAAGTAAGCAGGCAAATCAACCACCAGTATATCTTGAAGGATAGGGAAGCTAGGACAATCATGAAGGAAAACTCTCAAAAATTTGACAAGTCCCACTGACTTAGTTGGTATCCCATCAATTTTTATCACTACCTTAATATTTCAAACATAATTTATCTTCTAAAAGCTTGGGCATGATTGAGATACTAGCCCCACTATCCACAATGCAGTTATGAACATGCTTATTTCCAACAATAAGAGTGAGGTATAAGTGTGGAGGCTTTTCATATTTGGAAGAGGGTTCCACAATATGAGTGGGAGAATTATAGATAGCAACATTACCATGGATTAATGGTTGATGATTAAGATTAATTTAGTATAATTGTGCTTGAATAAGCTCCTTTTGACCGAGCATGTGAAGCACTTCCCAAAGAGAGATAGATGTCTTAGCACTCTTCAAATAATAAAAAATATTCAAAGAAGGGAAATTTACCTTTTCTTGTGTCCTTGAAGGAAAATAAGTGGCTTGAGATTGAGGTATTGAATCACTTTGAGTTACCCTTCCAACATTTTGATTTTAGAGAGCTGTAGAAATTACAAGGACTGTCACACTTAGACTCACACCTTTTAGATTATAGGAGGATTAATTGGACTTGTGAAAACACCATGGACATATTCCATATCCTTCATATTTACTCTTTTATTATTTGAAACTAAATTATTCTGATTGAGGACATATTATCTTCCACTATAAAGTTTGTAAGGTTCACTTTTTGGGGATGCCATCCTTCATTTACTTGCATGTAATTCTCATCTTCTACTAACAATTAAGGAGTAACTCCTCCTTGAGAAACAAGGCTTGTCCTCCATATTCATAAGCATACATGAATTTTCCTTTCTACCATTCTTCTCCTTGGACCAAGTTAATATGCATTGGGAACATGGCTCTTATGTTAGAGGTGAAAGTTGGGTTATATGCATTAGATGACCTATTGAAGTTAGGTTCTCCTTGCCCTCTACCTTAACCATATTGTTGAGATGGAAAACTATTTACTTGTTGAGGATAGGGGTATGGGTTTTTATTAACTCCATACTATAGATTTGGTTGCCTAACTTGAGCCTCTACAGATTTATATCTGACCTCCCAATCAATGGTATCTTCTACCCTTTTAGGGGACTTTCTAGACTTGGTCTTTACACTTGAGAATTGAGAAACACTTGGAGTAGCCACAAACATATTAGGAAATAGAGGAATAAGAAATTTTAGAGGTAGTTTTTTATCTTGTATTAGGCCATTCTCATCTTTAATGTCAAGGTCATAAGCTTCAATTAAGGTGTAACCACCCATCGATTACAACATGATGGCTATATCAGTACCAATAGCCCTTAGATATGTAGGGAAAACAAAGCTTGCAGGGGGTCTGATGGGAGGAGGTAGCCTATGATAGGTTATTTATAATATCATTAAAATCATGCATAGTATCCTTAGGACCCCTTTGAATTACATGAGTTGATGGATGAGTGATGTTTGATTACTTTTGTCCTCAAACCTTTAAGTTAATAACTCTTCAAAATCATCCCAAGTGGTGATACATCCTCCTAAAAATGTCTTATACCAATCAAGTTATTTCCCTCTAAGGGACATTGAAAGTAGTCTAATTGTACTATTGATTTCAGTGACGTTGTGAAAACTATACAAATTAGAAATGTCCCTAATATTCTCACTAGGGGTGACATGACCTTCACCATTGAATATTGTAACATTTTTGGTAGCATTATGAGGTATATCATCATATGCATTGACGTGTATGGGATTTTTAGTGTTAAAGGCTAGGAAGGCATGCTACTTATCCATATTATCCTCAAGTTTCTCTTCACTTTCTTAATTTTCTTGGCTTACAAAGTCTTCTTGTTCTTCAAAGGTCAAGATAGGTTGAGGATGTTGAACTTCAAGAGGAAGTTTAAGTTGAAGGAATGGGTTTATGGGGTTGATACCTCTTATAGTAGTTTAACTATTAAGTAACATGAAGGATCAATAACTAACTGATAAAAATTTGTCTACAACTAGATATTACCTTGAATGAAGTTGTCAAATGTTGAGTAGAGCACCATATGCAACTATGGTGTTATCAAGACCAACATTCACCTTGACAAGATGTCTTTGAGATAATGGTCCCACCAGGAATGATAGAACTATTACCACTAAATATTTCACCCTAGAGATGGTTTTTCAAGCCTACTCTAATATTTTATCAACATGGGACTACCTCTAGGCCTGTGGGTTGCTTATAATAGAGGTAAACCTCTAGGTTTAAGGGCTAGCTCCATAGATTTCTCTTTGATTGCTTATCACCTACATTACTTGATTGATTTGATGAAAAGGGATAGAAGTAACATGAAAATAAACTACTATGATGAGGTGATACACTAGAAATATCTCCACTATAATACCATACAAGTACACTATGAAACATGACTCACAACACTAGTTTCAAAATCTTGAATTGCTCTAACATTAGTATTTCAAACATGAAAGTGATATGAATTGAAATACTCAAGGTGAGTGAACCAAAGGTTATATTTCATACACTAAGGCTAATAATTACACTTGAAAATAGACAAATGAAATTGAATAAACTTCATTTGACCTATTTATTAGAGTGGAAACTACTTGCATCAAATATGAAATAGTAAAGAGAAGGCAAGGATATGTACTTATCACTTGGCATTCCACTACACACCACTTCAAAAAATTAGATAATAAGTTTATGAGATCAAAACCAAATTTCAAATATTTATTTCAAAGTCAAAATACAACATCAAACCATCAGGGCTTCACCATACCAGGTGAGGATTTCTTTACAAAAGCCAAAATGGCTTTCATTTATAGAACATATGAGAAAAGAGGGAAGAAGGGAATTGGAAAGGTCACAATTACAAGTGTCGATACTTGGAAACCCATTACATTTTAAGAGAATCGAGTGTAAAATATAACATTAAGGTCTTATTGGACAAGTGTCTTTGTGAATCTTGAAAAGCTCCTCGAAACTAGCATAGAGACCTCCAACTACCTTCTTGAAACTACCTTCATGATGAATCATCTCTTGACCACTTGAAACTATACTAGGAAGACTTAACACATATTCAATATATTATGGAGGTTGGAGATAATATTTTCTAGTCATCAGATGGTCCCCTAACTGATAACCTTCCTCATGACACTTGTTCTCACTATATGTAGTCATTTATTGGTGTTCTTAGCCTCATTATTCACATTTATCATAAAGGTGACATTTATTTTCTCAACAAAATCCATGGAAGAGGTGTTAGGACACCTGTTAAAAGTCTCTTTTCCTTCCAATCCATTACGTAGACCTTAAAAATATCCCAAATTATACTTATCTTCTCACTAGGCAATCACTTCTCATCTTCACTATCTATCCAATACTGCCTATGATGAATGGTGTATAAGAGGGAATTACATGCATAAATAAGGTTATAAATGAACATAAAGAGTTATAATAAGTCCCTAAAAACCTCCTTTAATAACTTTCATTTACTAATCCTCCTTTGCACCTATAAAATACTTAAAAACTTGAAAAAAACTCTATTTTTTCTTATCTGTACAAGTGATAGGACAACCTAGTTGGGTGGGAAGGATCATGGGAGAGTTTTAAATAATTAAAAAATAATTTATAGGACACTTTGCCAAATTTTAATGCATCTACATTAGTTTCTTCTCCATCATGTCCTAGATACAGTTTTAGGAGGGTTTTAGATGGTTTGGATTATTAACGATTGTTCATAAAAGTTAGACATCTAAATTTTGAAAAAAAATCACAAATTTGGGGTATAAGACCCCCTTCAACTCTCCCCAAGTTCTTAATTTACCATGCAATAATTCTGTATAGATATGAGTGTTTGAAAATGGCCCTCGAGCTCCTTGAGTGCATTCTAGACACCCCTAAGATGGTTTTAGGCCAAAAGTGACCCCTCTATGTTGTTACTCTATAAATAAATGGATTTGATCAACCTTATACCTTAATTTTAATGATATCAATTGGATTGGATAGTTTCCATGGTCATGCGAATGAATTTGGACCCTTGTAGGGCTTAGGCCTAGTTCTAGGCCTTATAGGTTAATTGGGCACAACTATGTATTTAACCCTTATGAGGGTTTCCAAGGATTGTAATGTCTTTCCTATCCTTTTTTTTTCCTCAATTAAACTTTATAAAACATCCCATAGCCATAAAATCTCTCACATTTCACCCTTCTAATCTTCATGTGCTCAACCTACAAGGTGGTGTTGACTAGGAGTGCCCTCTATCCGACATAAAACAAAGGGAATATCCACAATTTATCTTGCCAAAATGATATTATGGGACATTATATTATGTATTTGAGATAATATTTACCAATTTTTAATACTTTTTCACCTTTGAAAATCTCCCAACATCACAAAACCTAAAACTAGCCTCTCAAGACTGTGTAATGTCTGAAGGGTCTAGAAACCTCAAACTTAGTGACAATTCAGAACTTGTCCTTGATCTATCCTTAAATCATGAATACCATATAAATTTTATACCACCATTTTTATAATTTTATACACATTCTCACCATCCTCTATCTCTACCAACCCTCTTAACTCACATCTCTTCTTTACATAAGCTAGTCCATGGACTGTGTCAACTATAGGTGGCATTTTAGAAGAAACAAGAAATATTTTAAGTGATGACCTATGTTACATAATTTTAACTCAACTCTTGTATTTATCCTTATATAATTATGTCATTTACAACTTGAA
Source organism: Torreya grandis (assembly GCA_037957365.1). Classification (NCBI taxonomy): domain Eukaryota; kingdom Viridiplantae; phylum Streptophyta; class Pinopsida; order Cupressales; family Taxaceae; genus Torreya; species Torreya grandis. Next base: position 735,353 of record JARHVA010003752.1, on the reverse strand, counting down.
TTAATAAATATGCTTGCAGGGTTCTTAACTTCTTGTCTCTCACCATCAATTTTGTGTGTCTACAGTTGGCTATAGGTGATAACTTAAGAGAAAGAAAGGCCCCTATAGGTGATGACCTATGTCAAATAATTGTATATAAAATTATATTAATAATATTTATGTCATAGGTCATGCTTCCATTATGTCACTATTGCATTACAAGACCATTTGGGCTTCAAAAGTACTGTAGCTTACTAAAAGTCTACAATGAAAGTTTTTTTGAAATGGAAGCCTATTTACACTATCCTCTCATGACAAAACAATCACCCTTTATGTCAATACATTTAAATTATACTTGGGATGCAAGATATAATATGTTTATATTAGCACAAACCTCCAATTTATCATCATAAGATGGCATTGAATATGGACAAAACCCTAATTCAGAGAAATTAAGGTAAGTTATCTCAATTACAACTTTCTTGAATATAAACCCTTGAACTCAAGTCTACCTACATGAAATGACCTCACCATTATCCCAATGTCCTTAAATTTTTATGAAATTTTCAAGTGAGTTCAAGAATCTCCATTTCAACATTTCTCAGACCTCTATTGGAGCTACCTGTAGGTGAACATCAGATTCAAGACTATGTGCCAAATCATAAACTTGTCAATATTGGGTCTCTTGATGGTTTAACCATATTTATAATGAAACATGAGATCACATGGTTGTTCAAAGGTTCCAAACATCAACCATACCTTTTTTTAATCATTTTCCCATAGTCCTATAGGTGGATGTTGTAGGCCTTCTTAATTGTGTTATATTTCTAGACCTCTTCACTCCATCAAGTGCTAATCCTTGAGACTCAATCCCAAAAATAAAAAATTATAAAAATACAATGTGAGAGTGGAGAAAATATGTATAATTTGATCTAAGACAACTACATGAGATAAAAACTTATGCAACTAATGAAATAATGTTTGCAGACTAGCAAGAGTCTTCAACTAACAAAGTGAGATAGTTTTGCTCATTACTTAACCTCCAAATGTGTAAAAAATATTGTAAACCTCATAATAGAGATGTTAATACTCATAAAAATCATGTACAATATTTGGTTTACAAAGACCAATCCAAATAGAGGATAAAATTGAAGGCTATGGGGATGTATAGGAAAAAATAAGAGTTAACACTCTTAGCAATGGGTCATAGATAATAGATCATAAATCATATAACTATTGCCATGAATTTGGAGTAAACAAAGATTATTATCATCCCTCAAAATCATTTTCTCCAATTTACCTCCTCCTATTTGTACCATGTGAAAACTAATTAACCTTTTCTACTTGTCTAGGAGAGTGATTGAAAAAATCAAATGGTTTTTTCCATTTTTAAGTTTATAAAAGATACCCAAGTGTGGAATTGGAATATGAGAATCCCAAGAGATAAATTTTAATTAGGCACACATGCCCAAACTACTATATAAGCCATATAACTACCTAAAACCACATGAAACTACCTGATCTTCTTATTTTTAATATTGAACCTATAGTTTTTTAATCTCAAAATGGTTTCCCTAACATATTATGACATGTAGGATGTTATAGTACACTTGGACATACTTTTCTTCATATAAAAACTATACTACTTCAATAAATGACTCCAAATGTGAGCTTATAATAACTTAGGACAAAATATATATAAATATGACATAGATAAACATAAGGTTGACCTTATTAAATACCATGGAACACATTTTAAACCCTAGAAGACCCTTATAACAAATTTGAATATATAGTGGGTTGACCCAATTTGACTTGTGGTCAAATTAGTTAATAGTAAGCATTACAAGCATGAAGTTAATCCCAATCCAAAGAGTGTTAAATTTCCTAATCTTAAAACACAATATGACATCTTGACCATTCTTCATATCACTCATCCCCTTCTTCTTGACTTCATCAACATGCATCCCAATTTGTAAGTCACTCTTGCTGATTATAATGATGATGAATCCAATGAACTATGAACCATTTTTAATACCACCAAATTATCTCCTTATATAGCAAAATGGATTTCTCCATATCTCTTACCATAAGATAGGAAAATTACCTTGATTGATGATGATACGAAAATCCCATCTAATTTCCATGCCCATGACACTTCCCATACATAAGATGATTTTGTATGCAATGACCTTAGGGTGGCTAAGCTATTTCAGGACCCTTTATCATTATCCCCTTAAAATATTAGTCAAGTTGGTGTATCTACCAAAGATACTTCCAATGAAAATTATCAAAAAATTAATTGTGCTTATAATATATCTCCATCACATGATGATTATTACATAGTTTCTCAAGTGCAATCATAAAACTTGGATATATTTCATTATAAAAAATCCCTTGCTAAAATGTATGCCTTTAATTGAGATGGCCATTAGTTGATATTTATTCTACTTTTAGTGATGACGAAAATGAACCAGAACCTGAAGGATATGTTTCTTATATCAACCCACCATTAGAATAAACACCATGTCTTATCCAACAAATTTTTGAATTTCCTTGTACTCATGTCTGCATTGGTCAAATCAATAAAGTAAATAAATTTTCTAACATTGTTAACTATATTGTCCAATATGTTGAGTTTTTATTCTTAATAATGTTTTTGGTGCTAAAGTGTAGCCCTAATGAGCTAGCATGTTGACCCTTCATACAAGACTGTGGTCTTACACACTCACCCAAAGCATGCAACTAGAGACCAGTTCTTGTGGGTTATGTTGAAAAATAACATATTAGTCATATTATTTGGCTTCAAACTTGTAATTAATTAGACATTACATAGAAAAAGAGATACACTATTTTGATCCTTGCATCATTAAGCTCAAAAACCAATATTACGTAGATAAATGCCATGAAGTTTAGAATTTGTTATTTAGAAAAAAAGTAAAAGTTGACATAGATCTCATATTAAACTGTAACTTTAGGTACTCAACATAATACTACCAAAAGTGCTCAACTAACCATCAATTAGAATATGAACATTAGAATTTTTAATATTCATACTTTTATATTATCCTTCAATAAAATGATATCCAAAATCTATCATTTACAATGCTTTCATACAAGGGTATTTATACTTGTTTTTCCCTAACCAAGTAGTTACAACATAAATGACATGAGTAATTGGCCAACAAACTCTCTATGAAATTAGAGTCATGATGGTCTATTAACTAGTTTCTCCTAAGGACCTGAGCCTTTATGACTCTTATATACTTATTCTAAGCTAAATCCTTACTACCATGTATCTATCTCCTTACAGATTGGTGCAAAATTCATGATAGATAAGGTCTAGGTGACCCTTGAGAATCGCTCCTTAACCAAATCTCATTTCCCATGTACTCCCCAAGTATTTTACTATTGTTTTGAGTCCTATACTCTTAGGTTCCTTATGGTTAATTCTCCTCTTTGACTAGGTCTTCTCACACTAGTGCTTTTATGTCCATATCCTTTTGTGCCTCTATGATTCTATGCAACAGTCCTTCTACACTAGTTTAGTTTCACCCCTTAGTATCTCTGCACTATACTCCTTTAGAACTATGCCAGTTATATACCAAAACACTTAGCCAAAAATTTTGGGTTCAAAATCATCCCACATTATGCTCTTAGTCTATCCCAGATTAAGTCTCGGTGGAAGCCTCTACCAAAATTTTAGGCCTTATTTATTCAATCTTCTTCTTAACATTATCCCCATGTGACAATGTGTTAGTAGATTTATAGTTATTTCTTCAAGGCCATTTTAGCTTTCTTTATCTCCTTGATTTGGTTAGATGTATCATTGGCCTTTTTGACCAATTCATCTAGGGATGTGTTGGCATCCTTATAAACTTATTCCAATGTTGAGACCTCACCGACAACCTGTCCTTAGAGGGATGCAAAACTAGAAGTCAATTATTGTTGATGTGCATTTATTTTATCTTCCATTATTTTGACATATTTGAATGCCTTCATTCACTCAACATGATCCCTTATTAATAGGACAACATCAATCATATGCTACCTCTAGGATTCATCTGCATGGAGTCGATCCTCCAAGATTTTATTTGATCATGCCAGCCTTTCAAAAATATCATCCAAGATGGGGATGACTTCCCCAAATCTTTTTAGGGCATGATTGCATGCTTCCACCACTTTAATGAATTATTCTTCTAATATTTTTGCTTCATTCCTTGGTGTGGGCTGCTCTTTACAATGTTTCAAAATGAGATTTACTAAGGTCTCTAGTTTATTTATGACATCCTCATTGAGAGGTACTCCATCTTCTAGTGCTAGCTCTTATCCCAAAATTGACTTGCACAAATTCAAGGTTTTAACCTTGGCCTATATGGATTCCTTTATTTGATATTTCAAAAAAACCATTTCTTCCTTGAGTTCTTTTTAGGTGGCAACCTCCTCTTAATACATAGCCACCACCTGGCTATGTTTCTTCTCTGCATCATGTGCATTAGAGTTTGGCAATATATTTTGGTACATGAATTCAAACTATATCTTCAAGAAGGTCATGTTGGTTTGTACAGGAGTGATATTTTAGGTATCAACCCATAGTGCTGTTGGCAATGCTATAGCTTGAGGAAATAAAAGGAGGTTATCTTGAGGGAACTCAAAATGGTGCTTCTCATTGTACATGTCTAATAAGTAGGACATTTGCCACCTTGTGTCAAGAACTACGTCTTGAGGGAGGAAGTGTGACCATAATTATAAAATAATATCAAGTAAAACCATTTTATACTATACATTAAAATTGGTGGATGCATCAATGGAAGGTTATTTCTCACACCCAATAGGCTCCTTTCTTTTATTTGGGTCATGTTCCAATATCTTGACCTCTATATCGGTAGTTAAATAAGTGATACCAACAACCATTTGGATCATCTTCCGATCTTCACCACCCCCCTCTTCACCATATGGACCTCTAATGTCTAATAGGGAGTCTTTGAAAGTGGACTCCTCCTCTCACATTAGGGAGGGTGTCTTCTCAGAATCAGAGTCCTCAAATTCTTCCTTCTGAATTGTAGGTTCTTCTTACTCTGGCTCTATCTTTACTATTCTTTATGATACAACCCCTAATGGTGAATATTTTTAGGGTGATGCTTGTGAAGTTGTCTTATGAGGTGAAGTCATGGGTGGAGGAATGTGTGGGGGAGAAGGTGGGGGTGGAGGGACCTTCACATGTGGAACTTTGGGTAGAGAAGGTTGAGGAAGAGAAGGTCAAGATTGAGAAGATATTGGTGGAGAAGGGCGAGGGGAGAATTCTAGGTGGACTTGGTTATAGTGTCTGGGTAGTCCTTTATTGTTTTGGAAGATCTTGCTACAAATTTGTGTTGGCATCATGCCTAGCCCACTTTTTATTTTCTAGAGGAGGTACTATTGGGAGCTTCTCTTGTGTGTGTTTTGTGCCCTTTGAGATTTTGTTCTTGGGTTAAGACATATAGAAGAGATTGTGCACCTATTCTCCCATCATTGTTTATTTGACCTTGATTTCCATTTGGTTAGTCTCCTTCTTTTCTCTGTAGGCCTTCTTGCTTGGATATATGTATATCTTCTAGAGAGTGTGAATCTTCAAGTCAATTATGTCTACCTCTAAGGTGATAGGTTATGCATCATATATTTGGTTCATGAATTCAATAAAATACCATACTAAAAAGGAATAAGGTATCTTCATCCATGAAGAGAGTTATTTGAAAGGGACCATTTTGATGTATAGCAATGAGAAATTGTACTTCACAATAAACTGAGCTTGCTCACTAGCCAAGGTGGGAAAGTATTTTGGAATGCACCATTCATTCCCAAATGCTTCTTTCATTCCATCAAACCAAGACTTCATTTTTATTTTGTATGTGAAGGTGATGTGCCCTAGGTATGTGAATAATTTATAGCACTCAATAGGGAACTTATACTTAGGAAGGTATGCCCACTTTAGTGTTCTCATGGGGTAATCAGGTACAGTGATCTCATAAAAAACCATTAATAATAAAAATACTCCCCATGGAAACCTATGATTGGGTATCCAATGGGTCTTCTCCACATTTTCAACAATTTTATGGAAATATTGAATACCCCGATTATAATTTAGACCCTCAATAACTTGGTGGGTGATGTAGAGGTGAGCCATATCTACCTCTTTCCAATGATCAGTACCATCGATCTTGGTCATTATGATGCACACCACAACTTGAAGGGTGAGATCCTGTAGGTTATTGATGTGCATGGTATGGCCCTATTTTTGGTACATCAATGTCATGATTGTATTTTGGATCTCATTAGAGTCTTACAATTCATATTCTACATCCATTCTTGAACATTGTAATCCCAACATCTTACTTATCCTCTCGACCATGATCTTCATACTACACTCGGTGAAGTAAAGGTAGTCCTCATAGACACATGAGAGTAGAAAATTGATTTCCTCCATGGGTTTTCCAAAGTAAGGAAGATTGAAAAATTATAATAACCCCACAACATCCAAAGCATTAAAGATCTTGAGGTCATATACCAATTGGCTCTTGGTGTTCTGGAACTCAACCCACTAGTCATTCTATAATTCAACCCCATTCCCAGGTTGATGATGGTTTCAATAAAAACATGTGCAAGTGGTTACCTTTAAAACCTAGTTATCTATGCATAACACTATCTCTAGGTATTGCATTTATTTAATAATTAATGGCAAGGGTAGATATGATTATGTCTTCTTTACTTGGCATGCCATAGTAACCTCTTCTCCTTTCGTGCACTAAGCCTATTCTTTAGGTGTTTATTCCCTGATTAGTACTACTTACCCCTAAGTATTTACTCTTCCTATGGTATTATTGGTGATGGATCAGTCCTTAAGGCCTTTTTCTTGGGCCACATCACCCTCTAAGGACCTTGAAGGTTGAGGTACGACTATCCAAAATTCTTAATGGAATACATGATTTTTGTGTTGGTAACTTTGGCTTTTCATTCTTCATTAATTTGTAATGGTGGATGTCCACCTTTAAAACTTGAAACTACCAATTCTCTCTGTCATGGTCATATTTTAGAGTTAGTCATGTGTTTTGATTGTGTAGTATTATGCTTAGCTCAATAACTATCTATAGGTTTGTGATGCTCATCTACTCACTTTGGAATCACTCTAGCTCAAATCATTCTCGTCTTTGTAATCACAAATGGAAGCAAAGGTAAAATGTAAAAATGATCTTACTTGTATTTTTATAGGCTCAAGGGGGTTAACCTGCATTTACTAACAACTCTCCTTTTATCCTTCACTTCTCATCATTATTGCATTTTTAATGACCATCATTCTTTGACCATCGCTTCTTGCCATAAATGCATTTAATGGTATTATATTGTCACAGTGTTGGCACATTTATCATAACCACTATTTTTTCACATTAATGACATGTCCCATCCTATGCTTTTCTTTGAAGTGGAAGATATTTATGTCCCACACTTTTATTTGGAGTGGAAGCCAATTATTCTTATTTATTTTGAATTTTTAAACTGATTGGTGGGAATACCCTATCCTAGGGCTATGTATTTTGTGTGCCTTAAATAACTTGTGCACCCTAATTAACTTGTATACCTTAAGTAACTTATGCATAATAGGTAATTTGTGTGTTTATCTTTAATCATGAATTTAGATACCTATTACCCCACACTAAAACTGAGTCATGGTCCTCCAAAAAAATACAAGTACAAAAACTCAAGCTATTCTATATTAAAGAAATGTCATACATAACAAAGACAATGCTTTTATTAAAAATAATAAATCTTAGACTAATGACATAGGCCTTATTATTACAAAATGTTAACTATTCCAAGGTGAAATATGGCTTGAGTCAACTTCCATTGTAATGCCTAGGAATAAATTGTCCATCCAACCTTTATAATCGATGACCACTAATAGGTTGAATGCTATAAATTAAAAAGGGGACATCCTAGTGAATTTTAAGTTTTATAGAATGACACACAAACTTGGAGTCATATAAAAAGACTTTCATTCTAGGTGTAAATGTTTTATGCTTAATGTGTCGATGGTGCCATGCTTTTTGTTTGTGCTTCTCCACATATTGACTCTAGTGAGTAAGGAAACAAGATTCATCTAGTTATAACATAGTATTCAAGCATGCCTTCAAGGATGATTTCTCATCCAATTGTCTAATGCATGCAATACAAAGAGATGGTACCAAAAAATTGACTGGTAGGACTACCTATTTTCCATATAATAAATTGAATGGTGTGTTCTTGTTCAAACACTTATAGGTTATTCAGTAAGCCCACAATATTGTAGATACTCTATCAACCCAATCAGTTTGGCCAATATTAAAAATTTTCAGTAATGTTGTGCCTAATATTTTATTAAATGCCTCAACAGTTTCATTGGCTTGGAGGTGATACAATATTATTTTATGATGAATGATCATGAACTCTATAAGTAAGATGAGAATAATTTCATTTAGGAAATGGGTACCATGATTACTATTAAAACTTAGTGGGAATCCAAACTAAGTTATGATATGTTCCCAAATGAAGTGTCCAATAGTAAAATCCCTTGGTGGTGTAGCTTCATCTTAATACATGAGATAATTAGTTACTGTGATGATATACCAGGAACCTATTCATCTTCTAGCTAGATTGATGGGTCTAAAAAAATCAATGGCCCACTTCTCAAATGGTTCTTGAGATAAAATTAGATGTAAAGGCATGGCTTCTCGATGATTGGGTTTTCCTACACACTAACAATTTCCACACTTCCTAACATATATCTTGGCATATTGAAAAAGGGTAGGCCACCATAATCTAGCCAGTAAAACCTTGTGCATGGTAGCCTCTCCAAAATAATGTCCACCTAAAATTCCCTTGTGAACTTCTTGGAGTACCTCAGAACACTCATGTTTCATGACACGACATCAAATAAATTCATCTTGACCAAGCTTGTAAAGGTCCCCTCTTATGAGCTGAAAGGGTGTGGTGTGGATCATGAGCTGTTTCTTAGCCTATGAAGTTAAGTAGTCGGGTGTTGAGCTAGTAGCTAGAAATCCTGTGATATATTCCATTTTTTTAGGTACACAAGTAACCCAAAAGAGTTAAACATCAGGAAAGTCATCTTTAATAGCACATGGTGATTCTTTGAAATAAATTCAAGATAGATGGTTAGGGCCATAATTGGTTTTCTAGGTTTGACCATGAGAGAGAATTGAAACTCTTAGAATAACATTATCCAATGATAAATTCATACATACAACACAAGTTTTTTTACTAAATACTTTAAAGCCTTATGATCTATATAAAATACAAAAGGAGTTGCTAATAAGTATTGTCAAAGTGTTTATAGAGCATATACCATTGATAGTGCTTCATGCTCTGTGCTGGTGTAATTTCACTTAGCTGGAGTAAGTTTTCTACTAGTAAAGTAGATCGGGTGATCAAGGTGACCTTCACCTAGTTGTGCAATAATTATACCAACTACCATTCCAAAATCATCACCATGGACATGGAATGGTATTTTTTAGTCAAGGAATGGGAGGATCAGAGTGGTAATAGTTTTTCCTTTAAGGCCTCAAAGGCTTCTTGGTAGGATCAAGTCTATATGAATTGCTCATTATGTTTTAAGATTTCTTCTAGTGACATGGAAATCTTTGTATATCCATTGATGAATTTATAATAATAACTTATATGTCCTAGAAAGGTGCAAACTTTACACTGAGACTTAGGCATTAAGAGGTGAAGAATGACATATACTTTTGTTGGGTCTACCATAAGTTCATCCTTACAAATAATATGTCCTAGAAGAAAACCAAAAGGTGTATAAAATAGACACTTCTTTAGATTTAATGATATTTGTAAGACTTGACAATGCTTAATCATGAGCCATAGATAAGAGAAATGGTCCTTGACCAAAACATAGATGATCCAATCATCTAAGTAGACTTGAAGAAACTTGTGGATGAAATATTTAAAGGCTTTAATGGCTATATGTGAGAACATAGATAGTGCATTCTTCAACCAAAAGGGCATGGTAATGTATGCAAAAGATCCCCATTCAGTAACAAATGTCATCTTTGGATGATCCTCCTTAACTATCTAGACCTAATGGTACCCCAAAAATCGATATGTGAAAGTATATATTTCACAACCAACAACACCTTCACGTATTTCCTCTATGAATGGTGTTGGGAAAGGATCAGTGATGCAAGATGCATTAAGTACCTAGTAATCAACATAAATTGGAATGCATCTATCTTTATTTATACTTATCACCATGGGACTAACCCACTTGGATTTATCAATGGGGGTGATCACTCTAACTAGTAACATACTATAATATTTCTTCCTTAATGCATGCCAACAGATTTAGATTCATCTATATGGTCTTTTCCTGATTGGTTGAGCACTATTAGCCAATTTAATATGCATCTTACCTAAGGATGGATGAACACCTTTCATCTCACTATATCTCCTGAGAAAGACATCGTGGTATTCTTTTAACAACTCAAATATATTTTATACTTTTGTGTCATTCCAGTATTACCTACAATAGCTATTTTTGGTTCTTCCTCTGTGTCGATGTTGCATTAGATAGTTTGAATTGGCCCAGAGTAAGGGTGGTCTATGTCAAGACCAGTGTCATAAATAGCTCATGTGCCATAGTTTGTAGGGACATATAAATTATTTAAAAGAGGATTAAGTGTGTTGTACCCTTCACCTTCTTCTACCTAAAACACTAGTTTCTATTTTCCTAGACGCAGCTCTTCACATTTGTCCTGATCAAGGACTAGTTTTGACATGGGAACAAGTTGTGCAGATGGTTCATTAACAAGAATTAAACCTTATTATAGGACATTATGGATATATATTAGGTGATATTCAATGGGACTAGGGTCAACAATAATTTCTTTGTGCATGGCCTAGATAATGAGGCACAAATCCATTCTTGGAGAGGAATAATATAGTGTTGAGTTCATATTTTCCTTCAATAGATACCAAAACTAGACACCCATAAGTTGCTCTTCATTAACATACCATGCTCATGCCCAAGTTTATAAAGTTTCATATAAGGTATTTACCCATAAATACTCTAGTAATTAAGACTCTTTAGTTCTCCATATTGACTCACATACCTCTATATGGGGTTCATGTGCTTGTACTCTTCTATAGTTGATTTTTCCCTTAACTTAGTTGTCATGATGGAACCAATGATGTAAATCAAAGAATACTTGATCCCACTAGATAAGTCATTCATGATGGGTTCAAAACCATATTTTAGCTATTCTATCAAAGAGGTAAACCAAGGATTGTATATGATCATTATCAAAGTGATAAAATTGTTCAAGGTGCTAGACAAAATCATGGATTTCTATTTGCCCATGAAATTGAGGGGATAAATCAAGTCCTTGTAAGGGTGAATCTATCATTGGTCTTCTCATGAATTTATTGGTAAGAATTTGAATGAACCTATGGAATTTATGAGACTGGTGTGAAACATTCTCCTGACTACCAACAATACTACACACTCTTCCAGTGAGGTCATAGTCACTGTGCACCCAACAATTAAAGGTATTTCTTGTAGTATTAGAAAGGGATTGAGTGTCCATCCATCAAAGGATGGCATAAATAGTAGGATCATGTTTCTCACCATATATATTAGTGACATTATAGATGTGGTTAATATCTTCTTCCATATTAACATGTTCTACGTATGAGGGCCCATGTGTTTGATCTGGGCGAATAACAACACATTGATCAACATTCTTAAAATTAATGTAGCACTTCTTGAAACTTAAATCTACATTGTTTTCATAACACCAAGGTCACCCCAATATAGCTAAGAAGTCATCGACCTCTACTAACTCAAGAAATTTAAAGTCATCTTTGAAAGGTACTCCAAGGATATCCATTGTTGCATTCTTGAGAATGCTAATCGGTAGAGCACAAGTTTTATTATCCATAAACAATACATATGATGAAGGTTGTAATGATGGACTAGATATTTTGTGCCATGCATCCTTAGTGAGGAAATTAACTTTAGTGCCAATCTTAATTAGGATGTCTCAAATTACCCAACTGTTGATGGTAGTATTTACTAGTTTTTATTTATCCTCTAGAGGGGTAGGAGGAATAGGGGTATCTTGCCATTGAGCATGATTTAAATGATGATCCTTAGTCTATAGAGTCATTTGTGGTTAATAATTAGTTACTATTTGTACTTGATTCTTAAGGCAAATGCTCAATTGGGAGACAATGTCTTCATCTGACATACACTTGCAAAGCTCTTGAAAATCATTCGATGCCATGTTTTGAGGTTCTATTGCCTTCTACATATTAGTACATTGTGTTACTTCTTACTCATTAATAAATTATATTTCTCCTTGTAGTTATTGTACCAATATCATAGTGTCCTAGAGTATAGGCATCAGGATACTTCCTCATGCTAGGCTCTTCACACTATACCTTCTCAATAGAAGTAGATGTAGACTGAGATTGTCCTCCACTACACATAGTGATATTCACTTATTGAGTTTTTGGGGTGCTTGAATGGGCATGCCAATGTGGTTTATCAATGTGAATCATACCTACACCTTTTTCATTTTTCTCCTTGGTGATGGTTGTGTATAATTCAAGACATTTTTCCAACCAATTGTTCTTTTTACAAAAAGAACATGTAGGGTAAACTAGATAATATATTTGATAGTGACCTAGGGATCCACATTTATAACATGTTCTTGGTGGGAAATAACCACCTCCTCATATTTTTCATCTACCTCAACTATGATAGCCACCATTATCTTGATTGTTAGACACAATGGCTTGGCATGTACCATGCATGTTCGTCATAAATATCACTAAGCAACTGATAATCATTTGTGTCATGGGTATAGGCATCACATATTTCACAATAGTCAAACACCTTAAAATGTGTGGCTCATTGCAAAAGAGGACAAGAATGTACATCATGCTCTTCATGGTAGATTTCATATGAATGCTTTAGTACAATGCAGATGTTTTTACATGGATAGTTGTTTTGGTTATGTCTTTTAGACTCACAATCAGTGCATTAAAGTCAATTACGAGTATCATAGGTATTATTTATAGTTAGTTTTTCAAGCTATGATTCCATTAAAGCTATTTAGGCTTATATGAAAGGACTAACCTCAATGTTGATACTACATATAGCTTCAACATGGAGGGTAACTTTCAAGGCTTTACATGGGCTAGTAAAAGTCTTCTAGGATAATGTTCATTGAAAAGGAAGTAACAAACCTCCCATGAACCACTGTGTATGTTGAGCAACATTGATTTCAAATTTTAGTTTTGACATAAGTGTTTTGAACCTTACATCATATTACTGTACACTTTCAATAAGTTCCAACTTTATATCCTTCAACATGACAATACTTTGTTTCTCGAATTCAGGAATGTTAAATTCTAAAAGAAATGCTATTTTGAGATGATCATAGTCAATGACTACTTGTTGAGGGTCAAAATTTCTATACCACTTATGCACCCTTTCTAAAAGTTTAGTCATAAATTATGTGGACTTTCACTTAGAATAAGTGATGCCTCCTACCCTCCAAATAAGTTTGCACTTATGGACATGTTTTGCATCATTCTCTATGCCTCAATATTTAGGTAGGTGAAGCGTCATTTCATAATACATCATTGACATCTAAGGTGCTTGTGCTAGTGGTTGTTGAAAACCCCTATATCCTATCCCTTAAGGGGGAAGTCCACCACTTTATCCTATGCCACATCCTAGTCTACCTCTAGTGCCTCCAACAGTAATGCCCATATTGTGGGGCATGGTAAATGGTTTATTAATAAGATTTGGGCTTGTACTCTACTTCACTTTGAACGTTAGGCCTTCTAGGAATTTCAAGCTGAGCCATGAAGTTACCTTAAAGAGGGAAAGATAGTATTAATTTCATATGAGTTATAATTGGATAAATTACAATATCTTTATGGGATCAGTTTTTGACTCCACACTATCTGTATCCCAAATATGTATATGTACTTTATCTGATTCAAAAGCATGAGTGCACACTATGGTTGGGGAACTTGTTTGGTTAAAACTTGGTTCTTCAATTTTTTTTATCCATCTAGTTTTACATTCACATGATAAAATTGATATAGGGTACAATTTGAAAGTGATGGGGTCCTCTTTGTTTGTTTTCACTTCCCTATGGATCCTAACAACACTTTTTGAGTTCTCCTTATCCCTTCTTACACTACTTACTCTTATGGTCTTATTGACCAAATTTGACCTTTGGTAAAATTTGAGTCAACCCCCTACTTTTTAAAACTTTATAGAAGTTTATTCATGTCTTATAGGGGTATCATTGTGATCCAAATGTTCCACTTATGCCTAGCATAGTCTTAGTTCAAGTCTAGCCCTTTGTACTAGTCAAGTCAATGATGGTCAACCTAGGTCAAATAGGGTCAAAATTGGTCAAAGACATGAATTATTTTATATTGGTCCTAATATTGTTTTGAATATGGTTTAACACATCTTTAGTTCATTTAATTACTCTTATCATGTTTAATATGCAAAAAATGCCTTGTGGGCCCACTTTTGAGTTAAGAAAGAGCACTTGTACAAATCACTAAAGTGATAAACTTGTCACAAGATATGGCTAATGTGGGAGAGGTTAGAGGATGTTAGATTCAGGTTTGTAGCAGTTCAAGATTCAGTTATGGTCAAAAAAGGGGAGTTTTTCCTTGTTTTTAGGCCCTCTTGGGCACTTGTATGGTCCCCATGATTTGATCTCCAGCTAAAAACATGGGTGGGGTGTCTCTTCACCTCCCCAAACCCATTTAAACATTTTAAATTCAAGGAAAATTAAAAATTATGCATATGTAACTCATTTTTCTTCCTTTTCCTCTTAGCATGCAAAGGAAGGTCAACTTCAAGCACTTGGTACAGAAGGTACAAGTAGAGTTGGAAGGAGTGATTCTATAGGTGGATTTTACTCTGAATACACTTAATTTTAATAAAATTATTTTGTGTTTTTGTGCCTCCTCATTTATGAACAATCATTACAATCTAAGTAGCTTGTTATAAAATTACATCCAAGAGGTGTAGAGTCATGCATCTATTTCTAGTTTTCAGAGGTCTTTGGAGCTGAGTGATATTGATGAGGTTTTTTTATACTATAATAAGTCTCTCTTAATTATGTTTTTAATATTTAACACTTCACCTCTCATTGTCTTTTAATGAGTTTTCAAATAGTTCTAGTTTCATGAATTTTGCAAAGTTGGGTGCAGGTCCTATGTTTTTCCATCATCTAGGGGGCTTCATGGCAGTGATAATGTGCTTGAGGTTCATGTTTGAATAGATATTTCATGTAATCATCTTGTGTTAATTCCAAATATCACCCTTCCAAAGCCATATTGCACATCTTCACCTTATTTGCTGCCTTCTCACTTTTAATCAAGTTTGTGCTTGTTTCATGGAGGCTGTAAATATGTGAGAGTGGGGAGAACATGGTGGAATCCATTTTAAGATTTAACATCCACAAAGATTCATTATTTTCATGACATGAATACCTAGGATGGTATATGGGCAAGTCTTCACTTCAAGAAAGGTTACCTTCATTTTGGGCTCTTAGTCCCCAAGTGTAGAAAATAGAGATCCTATAGATTTTTTGGATTAATATTTGACATGGTGGAGGAGGATCTCATAAATTTTATTGGTTTGGACTTGTATCCCTATTCACTTAGTATAAATATGCCAAATTTGGGATCCAAAGAGTAAGGAGAAGATGGATTTTAAAGCCTCCAAAAGTTGTTAAAACTCACTGAATTGTCACAGTGATGTCTACAAGAGTTTGAAGGAGATTTTCAATTTGCACTACATGTGAGATTCCTAGACCTTTTCCAAACTGAGGAAACATTTTAAATGGTCCTAAAAAATAATCCTAAGCACTTAGGTGATGGAGAAGGAGGATATTTCATGAAATGACCCTTTTAGGCCATCCCTTGTCCGTACACAGGGCAGAGAGGATAGTGCTTTGATGAATGACACAAAATATGGTGTAGGGACTCTTAAATAAGAATATAAGTCTAAGTGTGAGTCCTAAAAGGTTTAATTCAAGATTAAAAAAACCCTATATACTACTAACATGCTCCAAGTGACCCTTAGTTAGCCTACAGGCTTGGGAACATGTACCTACGACCAAGGATGAGGAATTGGTGGCAGTCAAGGGGAAAAGGATATTTTGAGCTCAAATGGGGCATGTAGGTGATTCATATGAATATAATTTGATTCTATGGAGATCACCAAATACCTTATACATACCTTTTTAATATTGAATGCCTTCTCATGAAACTTACAGGCCTAGAAATAGACATTTATAATCAAAACCCTGAGTTTGATCTAAATCAAGAATTATGAGGTCTTTTGAGGTTAAAAAATGAATTAAAATGGGTGAGATGAATATGGTATAGTTTTAAAAATATAATGAAATAATTTTCACACCTTTTGGAGGCTAAAAAATTGCCTTGGAAACCTACAGACCTATAAGTAGGTGTCTCAATCTTAATGAGAGAGTGTGATCACAGTCACATTATGAGAACTTGCAGGAGGATTAGAATAATAGGTGAGTGAATTGGAATATTATGTATATGAAATGGATCAAGTTAAACCTCTAATTTACACTACCATGAATCTCAATCAAACCTAATTTGTTATAAGGTATTATCTCAGTCCTAGCAGACAGGGACAAGGGTGAAAGGTGAAGGACTAGCCTAGTGCTAAGTATGAAGACTAAGATGAGAGGGTTTAAAATAATGAAGAGTTTTCCATTAAAATCAAGTGAAATTTATACCATGCCTAAAATAATCTTACATTCCCAAAAGACCTTTTCACCCATGCAAAACATGTCTCAGTCCGTACAAGCACATTTGGAGGCCTTAGAACAAAGAAGAACGAGAGGTTCCCACTAAAAAAGGGGGTTTAATATTGTTCCCAAAGCTATATGAGATTTAAATAAAGATTATAAATTTTTTTGAGTAGTATTTGAGTATGGAAATTACATGGAGGTTGTAGTTATACGCAAATTTGAAGAAAGAAAAACATGCAGGAACAGGGGTTTTGACCCCTTTTTTGACAAAATTGAGTTGGTTAGACCCCTTAGAAAAAGAATATGACAATTTTTTTTGATAAAAGTGGTCATTAGGACCTTTTTTAGTGCAAAAAAAGTCACTTTTCTCATCCAAATATGCCTAATACCCTCTATTTTGTCTTAGAGATAGGTCAGTCCTTTCATACACAAGAATGACAATTTTTGAGAAAAGTGAATAACGGAGGGCTTGTACTTATTTTGATCAGTAAAATAGGTATATAAAGTTGGGGAAAACATTAAGGAACATGAAAAACCATATTAGAGTGTTGGAATACAAAGGAGATGGTCTAGACAAGGATGTTTGTAGGCAAACCTAGTAGGAAAACATGCAAACCCAACCGCAAATAGAATGTCACTTCAAGTTATAATTTCATCCATTTAATATAAAGTTTTATATGATTCCTAAGGGGTAAATATGACGTTTTAATTCTAAAATAATGCATTAAAAGTGAAAATTATCATATTTTGGTTCATAAAGTACAAAGAGGCATGTTTGTAAGGCATAGTTCTTAATCCAAAATAGGGGTCATTCCCATTTTTGGCTCTTTTTGAGCTCTCCAAATGATTTTAACATGTTTTAATGTCATATATAGAGGTGAGGAAGTTTTTTTTGTCAAGGAAACTCCACAAGAAGCCATCTCCAACTCCAAACATACTGAAACCTGCACAAGAAGCATGAAAGCCATTCAAAAGTCAATTTCCATCACTCATATCTTTCATGGATGTTTGCATGGGACCAAAAGACATTTGGATTAGTTATAAGGGTTTATTTAAGACCCCTTAGTGGAATTTAGAAGGAGGTTTAATGTTTGACCTTTATGAAAAAAGGTTAAGAGTCCAAGTCACTCAAAACCCTTATAAAGACCCAATTGGAGAAAGGAAGCAAAAAAGGTATATATATGCAAGGGAATGGATATAAAACCACATGGATTTTATATAGGACTCTCAGAGAATCCTACACATGTGATTTTTTTGTATAGAACTATATGGATCAGAATAAAATTGAGCTTGTTTTAACCATTTCAAGTGGTGTGAAGGATACATGAGGAGTTAGGAGATGAAAAAAACTTTGGGAGGAATATTTATACTTGATATAACTCTAAAAATTCATATATCTCATGAATAAACCTCTAAGTTCCCCAACCAGGGCCTCACTTTCAGCCAGTCTAGTGAGGTAGCTAGTGAAAACTTGGAGAAAGCGGTGAAAAGCAATTAGGGAAGCCTTTTAAAGGTTTTTTTTATTGAAACTGATGATATGAAAACCTTTTAAAAGTGTCATGTCCTCATTTACATGGATCAATTTGGAAAATTAGTAGTTTTTGAATGCCAAGTGTAGAAGGTGCATGGAAAAGAGCCATTTTGAAACTGCTAGAGATGATTTTGTATGTCCATAAGAATAGAGATGGTCAAGGATAAATACAATCAATGTGGGAGCTTGTTTATAAATCCTCTTTCTTATACCAACCATAAAACCTAACCATATATATATAAAAGGTAGTTTTGGAAGGTGAATCATGAAGGTAGTTTCTTATGCTAAAATTCTAGGTTTTGTGCCACTTTTCACCATTCTTATGACTTGTTTTGGACAAGTAAAATTATATGACATGGAATATCTCACCCCAAATATATTCCACATGTAAATTTAACTAATTCTCTCAAGGTGACACATTTCTAAGTGACCCTTGGACTTCCTTTGCTTGCTGCTACTCTCAAAGCTATAAATATGCATTCTCTTGGTTTTTTGGGTAGCCTCCATTAGTTGATGGGGAAACTTTGGCCAAATTTATACTTTTATAACTATTTAATAAATATACAAGTGTTATTTCCACTCATATTCTATAATATTGAGTAATTACTTAAATCTTGTTGGTCTAGTCTAGTGAAGGATTGTTTTTTCTAGCTTGTACTCTTGATGGTCTACCAATTTGTAGAAAGGCGATTGTTGCAAGTCTTTTATAGTATTCTTTTCTAAGTGTAAATATATACTATAATTGGTTCATGATTTTATCCCTCCTTGGAATCATTCATTCCCTTCCAAAGAATCATATACCTTCTTAAATCTAGCATATGAAACATTGATGTATCAATGGATCCTAAGTTGTGAGTCTTGTGTGTGAAACATCCTTGTTTGTCTTTAAGTAGTGGTTTAAATCAAGTGAGAGGAAATTATATATTTTTTAATCACCCTTTTTCTGTTTTAGTCATTTTTCTTAATCCCTTTTCATCTTCAAGTTACTAAGTTAAAGAGAAAGCTTCAAAGAGTGCATTAAGGGGAGATAGCCCCTCATCTAGAGACTCATTTCTCAACATTGTCACCCATAGAAAGAGAAATGTTTCCATGTTTCCACTTGGATGAGGAGAATTAGGCATCTCCTTAGGGGTGAAAATCCAAGTTTCAATATTTTTTGGCACTCCTGGTGGGACTTCTAAGTCCTAGAAGATTATTCAATATTGATGTTGGTCTTAACATATTTAAAGTGAAAGAAGCATCTACATTCAATAATTGGTGACTCCATTAAATAATTCAAGTCTTTGGTTGATGATAAATCCTTTTTTCTATGCCAAAGGTAACAACTAGGTCTAATGCTGAAGGTGTACCTTTTAAATTTGTGCAACTACCTCCATATTCCACCACAAGGTTTAGGTTTGTAAGCACTCACCCTTATAAGAGAGATTTTGTGTTTAAAGATTCTAGGTTTGTGTTACATTCCATTCCTAACATCCATAGTGATCATTCCAAGATGTCTAGAAGACAATCTTATGTGCCTTTCACTGGGGCATCTCCATTGAATCTTGCCTAATATGATCAAATTCTGAGAGTGGCCCTCAAAAGTGTCCCACCCTTTAGTGGAGATGGTCCTATTACTGATATTGAGCACATTAGGAATATATAAAACTTCTATAATATCCAAAACATTACCCAATAAAATGTAGCTATTATTTTTTTGGCCTTGTCTTTCAAAGGAAAATTTTTGGATGGTATGCGACCCTACCTGTAGATTATATTGGCTCATGGGATGAGTTGGGGGATCTATTGACTAATAAGTTTGGGGAAAAGAGTGATTACCTATCTATAGCTGAGCATTTTAACATAATCAAGAGGGTACCACATGAATTCATGCAATATTTTAATACTAGGTTCCAAAAAACTTGGGATAGAATCCTAATTCTTGTGAGGCCAACCTCAAACTATGCATTTTTTACTACTAAAAGTGTTGAGTAGTGACATTGCCATGATGATTCAATATATGGGTGGAACCACATTCCATGATACCTATTAAATAGCCATAAATTCTGAGAATTTTCTTGTCCATGCGGGAAAGATATCTCCTAGACCTCCAATGCCACTATTCCCTAATTTGCATTCTCCTAGTCAAGGTACATTGCCCACTTTAGCCCCATTGCCTAATCAAGAAAGGCCTACCATGCTCCTTCAAATGAAATACATGAAGTTTAAATCTTGATTAAAAGTGTTAAAAATGAGTTATTTTCCCTCAAAAGACAACAAGCTCAAGGTTATAAGCCATATCAAACATACATTCAATTTGGGAAAACAAGTAGACCTCCTTTCCAAAACAATACACAAGGACAAGGCCAAATCACCCATGTCAAGCCTTATCAAAGATACCATCCAAGTGTTCCTTCATCATCCAAAGCTCTTGTTTCCACTCAAAATAACTTGGTTCAATAATAACTCAACTATCCATCTTTTGAACATGGTCAAGAACAAGTGACTTATGCAAATGAAATGCACAATCAAGGCATGGTAATGCAAGGCAACTAATCTTTCTAAGATTAAAATTTTGAAGGATCCATGCAAGGTGGGGTGGAAAATGAATAAAATAAAACTGATTATACCCTCATAAATCATTTTTAGGGTGAGTTTTATGCCATTAATTACGTGGGGAATACAAGCAATCAAAATACTAGTGTTGCCTCCAACACTAGGTCCAAAAAGAGGGCTATTGAAGAGACTCAAGGAGCCAATAAAGGACCTATTTTGACCCATACATTAGATCAGATGGGAATTGGGCCTAATTAATCTCCTAAGTCACAAGAAAATTAAATATTTAAAAGCATGAAGCCAACTCCTATGCCTCCATCTCCACAAGCTACATCACAAGGTGCTAGTGCTCCTAAAGTGTCCCCTAAGGTGAGTAATCCTTCCATTAATGTTGTGGACCAGATAAATAATATACATATGAAAATATAATTATGGTATTATATATAATTATCAGTGAAAAAATATATATTCTAAAAGGAATTACATGGATTGGGTAAACAAGCTAGCCAATCTAGAAATGATAATGTGGTTTTAATCAATGGAACTCAATCTATAGATGGTCAAGTAAATAAAGATGAGAAGACTCCTCCTTTTTACCTATCTCTAATCATTGGTGATTTTTTGGTTCATAATTTCATCATAGACAGTGGAGCAAGCACATCAGTTATGCCCAAATGTATAGCAGATAATTTAGGCCTCAAGTATGAGCCAATGACTAAAGGAGTTTTGCAATTGGATAGATCACCGGCCAAGACTTTGGGGGTAGTTAAAGGTTTTAATTTGATCCTTCATGCTTGTCCTAATTTTTAAATTCCTCATGATGTGGTTTTGGTAGTTTTACCTCCCTATTTTTCTCTTTGCTTGTCAATAAACTTTACATCCAAGATAGGTGGATATTTGGCAGCTAATTGGTCCTACATGGTGTTTATAACAAAATATGGAACTAAGGTGAAGATTGAGTTAGAACCTATTAATATAGATAAATTAGAACCATACTAATATAAGGTATCAAATGTTAACTATGCTATCACTGATGAAGAGAAACTTCACATTGACCAATCCCCATCATCTTCCCTTGAAGGAGTTTCTGATTTGTTCCTAGATGAGTGGGGAGATGAGCACTATGAGCATTATCCTTACAAGTTTATTGAGGAATCTGGTCTTGGGGTCTATTATATACATGAGAAAGACTCTTTCATGCCCAATTTTATGAAGTCAAGTGAAGATGTGAATGGCTTGTGGTAGCTCTTCTTTGATGGGTCTAGAAGTAATATTAGGGTAGGTGGTGGAGCTATGTTGGTTTCACATTCTAAGGAAAGGTATTATTCAACCTTTATATTTCAGTTCTCATGTACTTTTAATGTGGTAGAGTATAAATTCCTTATCCATGGGCTTGAATGGGCTAGAAAAATAGGAGTTAAGGAACTACAAGTGTATGGAGATAGTCAGCTTGTTGTGAATCAAATTAGAAGGCAAAATTTGACCAAGAACTCCTTACTCTAGTCCTACAAGCATAGAGTTAGGGATCTTGTAGAAGATTTCATGGATTTTAACATCACATATATTTTAAGGGAAGACAAAAATCATTATGATAGGTTGACATCTATTGGTGCTCAATTTGATGTTCCAAAAGGCATAAGATAAGAAAAGAACCAACCTCATCTAAAGGTGATTGTTAGACCTTCCATAATAGATAATGTCACAAATTGGTAGGTATTTGAGAGTGACCAAAAAATATCCCCTTTTCTACAAGAGGAGGCTGAGTTCTCTCCAAAAAATTATTCCAATATTCAACAACAATATGGAGGGCAGATTGTCCAACTAAAGTCTAATAAGCTTCCCAAAGGTCTAGTGACTCTTAAAAGCATTTTCAATGATGATGATTATATAAAGAAAGAGAATGTAAGCATGTAAAACAAAAAAGAAAACTATGAAGAGGTAGAGATCTTTAAGGACACGTTACTTGCACTTGGAAAGGTATGCACTAGTCAAGAGAAGCATGAATTCATTAAACTATGCAGAAAGTTTAGTGATATTTTTGCATGGGAATATAGTGACTTGAAGGGTTTTGATCCAAGCTTAGATCAAGAAACCATAGAGCTAGATGAAAATGACAAACCCATAAGTCAAATAAAAATGCAAATCAATCCCAAGATTGAACCACTCATGAAGAAAGAACTCACTAAGTTGATTGAGTCTAGAATCATTTTTCCTATCAAGCTTTCTTCTTGGTTGGCCAACTTAGTCCCTGTTAGAAAGAAGAATGGGGAGATCAGGTTACATGTGGACTTTAGGGGATTTAATATGGTCTATTTGAGAGATCATTATCCCCTCCATTCTATGGAGAAAATTATGCAAGTGGTGGCTAGTAGTGAGAGGTTTTCTCTGCTAGATGGTTATTTTAGGTACAATTAGATTTTGGTAAAAGAAAGTGACCAATAAAAGACAACATTCACTACAAAATGGGGCACATATGCCAATAGGAAGATGCCATTTAGATTTTCAAATGTTGGAGATAATTTCAATGTGTAATGGATATGGATTTCCAAATACTAATCAATGACATTATATTGGTTTATCTTGATGATGTGACAGTTTTCTCCAAGGATGCAAATGATCATTTGAAGCACATAAAACAAATATTTGAGAGTGTAGAGAGTATATAATCTCTCTAAAACCCAAGAAGTGTGTGTTTGCTTTCCATGAGGGCAAACTACTAGGACATATTGTTTCCAAGAAAGGTTTGTCCATTGATCATGAGAGAGTGAATGTTATATTGGCATTGTCTTTGCCTAAACATAAGAATGGTAAGATAAATTTCATTAAGAGATTAGTTCCTAACTTTACTAATTTGTTCAAACCTATAACATCTATGCTAAGGAAGGATGAGATATTCACTTGGACAAGAAGGAGAAAGGAAAGTTTTGAGGAAATCAAGCAAGCCATTGCCCAAGCCCCTACTCTTGTAAGTCCAAACTTATCCAAGGAATTCAATTTGTATGATTTTGGGAATGAAGAAGTGATTTTTTGCCATGCTTACACAAGAAAATGATGAGAATTTGGAACAACCTGTTTCCTTTTTTAGCCAAGGTTTGGAGGGGTATGAGGTAAAGTATACTTATGTTGAGAAACACGTACTTTTAGTTATTAGGATCTTGAAGAAATTTAGACACATTCTATAAAATAATAAGATTCACATACTTGTGCCTCATTATAGTGTAAAGGAATTTATATTGAGTAGAAATTTGAATGTGAAAAGGGCAGGTTGGATCACCAAAGTGATTGAGTATGATGTGGAGATCAAAACAACCAAGCTGGTGAAGAGAAAAGGACTATGTGAACATCTTGATTCAGACTTGAAAGAGTAATGGGAGGTTTTTTTGACACTCCATGATGACCCTACAGTAGATGTACCTTTAGACATGAGGAGTTGGACACAAGACATGATTCATTTCCTTTAAACTGGTGAGTATCCATAAGGTCCTGATAGAGCTAGAAGAAGGTATTATAGGTTACAATCCATTCCCTATGTGCTGGTTGATGGGCTACTATTTAGGAAGTAATTTTTAGGTGTGTTATTGAGGTGTATTTATTTGGATCAGATTGAAAAAGTATAACATGAGTTCCATGATGGACCAGCTAGTGGTCATTTTGCTCTAAGAACTACAGCTGCTAGGGTTATGAGGGCTGGTTATTTTTGGCCTAGCTTGTTCAAAGACACCCATGCTTGGGTAAGAAAATGCCAAAAGTGTGCTCTTTTTGATGGAAAACAAAAGATAGCTACCTTGCCTCTTCACCCAATCTAGGTTGAACAACCCTTTATGCAATGGGGTTTATATTTCATAGGCCTAATCAATCCTCCTTCTAGTACTGGTCAAAAATGGGTGTTGATTTCCACTAATTACTTTACAAGATGGGTGGAGGATATAACTCTTAAAGAGGCAAATGAGAATCTAGTCACATACTTCTATGAGAGTATAGTGACCAGATTTGGAGCTCCCTCAATAGTCATCATCTTAGATAATGCATTAGCCTTTCTAGGAGCAAGGACAAGTGAATGGACTTTGAAGCATGGCATCTACCTTAGCACCTCCTCCAATTACTACTCCCAATGAAATAGACTATCTGAGTCTACAAACAAGAATCTAATTAGGATTATAAAGAGGACAATGGAGGAGGATCAAAGGACTTGGCACTCCAAATTAAAGACAACCCTTTGGGCTGATACGATCACCCTAAAGAGAGAAATTGGGAACTCACTATACACACTTGTGTATGAAAGGGAGGCTAGGATTCCTATCTCACTTGATTTACTAGCTTTAAACCTCACCTATCGGCTGCAATTGAAGGAGAATGAAAGCATGGAAGTTATGTTGTGTGAGTTAATGGAGCTTGAGGAGATAAGAGATTAAGCTAGGCAAGATATGACCACTCACCAAGAACAAACAAAGAATTATTTTAAAAATAAGTCCATGCCAAGAACTTTCAAAGAAGGAGACATTATCCTAAAATGGGATGAAGATAGGGCCAAACCTGGAAGACACACAAAGTTTGATGCTTTATGGAGTGGCCCATATGTGATTACTCAATGCAAGTCACATAATGCTTTCCAAATTTTGAAGTTAGATGGAGAGGAGATTTATATCCTAGTCAATGGAATACACATCAAACATTGTTACTAAGGTTTTCCTCTTCCCTTGTACATAATTTCTTGTTTTCCCTATGTTCCTTAAGTGCTTATGCACATGTGTGAGTTTATCCTTATCTTGTGTTGTGTTATCTTTGATTGGTCTTGTTATTTTTATGTGGTGTGTTTCTTTGTGTTTTTTTTTTGGCATATCCTTGTTAGTCATCTTCAAAAATCCATTGACTCCATTAGCCCTTAGTTGGATAAGGCTACTAGTGTCAAAACATAGACAAGCATGTTTACCCTAAGAGTTGCTAAAAGTGTTGACCAACTTTGAACTTTGGTAAAATTTGAGTCAAACCCATAATTTTTAAAACTTTATAAAAGTTTATTCATGTCCTATAGGGGTATCATTATGATCCAAATTTTCCACTTATGCCTAGCTTAGTCTTAGTTCAAATCTAGCCCTTTGTACTAGTCAAGTCAATGATGGTCAACCCTAGTCAAATAGGGTCAAACCTAGTCAAAGACATGAATTATGTTAGTTTGGTCCTAATGTTGTTTTGAATATGATTTAAGACATCTTTAGTTCATTTAATTACTCTTATCATGTTCAATATGCAAAAAATGCCTTGTGGGCCCACTTTTGAGCTAAGAAAGAGCACTTGTACAGATGGCTAAAGTGATCAAATTATCACTAAGATATGGATAATGTGGGAGAGGTTAGAGGATGTCATATTTAGGTTTTTAGCAGTTCAATATTTTGTTATGGACATAAAATTAGAGTTTCACTTGCACAGTCCCCATGATCTGATCTCTAGCTAAAAATGTGGGTGGGGTGTCTCTTCACCTCCCCAAACCAATTTAAATGTTTGAACTTCAATAATAATGCAAAAGGATACATTTAAAACTCATTTTTCTTCCTTTTCCTCTTGGCATGCAAAGGAAGGTCAACTTCAAGAACTTGTTATGGAAGGTACATGTAGAGGTTGGAGGAGTGCTTCTACAAGTGGATTTTAATTTGAATACACTTCATTTTCATAACATGATTTTGTGTTTTGGTTTTTCCTCTTTTATTAACAATCATTAACAATTCAGGTAGCCTGTTATAGAATTGCATCTAAGAGGGGTAAAGTCATGCATCTATTTCTAGTTTTTATAGGTCCTTGGAGCTGAGTGATCTTGATGAGGTGTTTTTATACTATAATAATTCTCTCTTCATGATTTTTTAAATATCTAATACTTCACCTCGCATAGTCTTTGAAGGATTTTTAAAATAGTGCTAGTTTCATGAAGTTTGCAAAGTTGGGTGTAGGTCCTATGTTCTTACAACATCTAGGGGGCTTCATGGTGGTGATACTATTATTTAGGTTCATTTTTAAGATATATTTCATATAATCATATTGTTTGAAGTTAAACTAGCACTCTTCCAAAGCCATATTGCCCATCTTCACCTTGTTTGCTACCTTATCACTTTCAGTCAAGTTTGTGCTTATTTCTTGGAGGATGTACGGATGTGAGAGAGTGGGGAGAACATGGTGGAATCCATTTTGATATTTAAAATACCCAAAGATTCATTATTTTCATGACATGAAGACCTAGAATGGTATATGGGAAAGTCTTCACTTCAAGAAAGGTTACCTCTGTTTTGGGCTCTCAATCCCCAAGTGTAGAAAATAAAGATCATATAGCTTTTGTGGATTAAAATTTGTAATTATGGAGGATTATATCATCACTTTTATTTATTTATAATTGTATCCCTATTCACCTAGTTTAACTATGCAAAATTTAGGAGCCAAAGAATAAGGAGAAGATGAATTTTGAAGCCTCCAAAAGTTGTTAAAACTCACTAAATTGTGGTAGTGATGTCTACAGGAGTTTGAAGAAGATTTTCAACTAGCACTACATGTGAAAGTCCTAGAAATTTTATAATTTTATGAAACATTATAAGGTTCTTAAAAAATATTCTTGAGCACTTAGGTGATGGAGAAGGAGGATATTGCATGAAATGACCCTTTTAGGCCATCCCCTGTCCGTACACACGGCAGAGAGGTAGTGAGCATAATGCTTTGATGAATGACACAAAATATGGTGTAAGGAATATTAAAGAAGAAAATAATTCTAAGTATGAGTCCTAAAAGGATAAATGCAATCTAAAAAAACCCCAGATACTCCTAACATGCTCCAAGTTACCTTTAACTGACCTACAAGCCTGAGAACATGTACCTATGGCCAAATATAAGGAATTGGTGGCAGTCAATGTGAAAAGGGTCTTTTGAGATAAAATGAGGCATTTAGATGAGTCATATGAAGATAATGTGATGCTATGGATATCAGTAAAGACATTATACACACCTTTTGAATCTTGAATGCCTTATCGTGAACCTATAGGCCTAGAAATACACATCTATAGTCAAAACCCTGAGTTTGATCTCAGTAAAAAATTAGAAGGTATTTTGAGGTCAAAAAGTGAATTAAAATGGGTGAGATGAATATTTTAGAGTTTTATGAGGATAAAAAAATAATTTTCACACCTTTTGGAGGCTAAAAACTTGGCTTGGAAACCTACGGGCCTATAGGTAGGTGTCTTAGTCCTAATGATAGAGTCTGATCATAGTCACATTATGAGAACCTACAGGAGGCTTAGAATAATAGGTGATTGAAGTGAAATATTATGAATATGAAATGGATCAAGTCAAACCTATAACCTACAATTCCATGAATCTCAATCAAGCCTAATGCACTACAAGGTATTGTCTCAGTCTTAGCAGACAGGGACAAGGGTGAAAGGTGAAGGACTAGCCTAGTGCTAAGCATGGAGACTAAGATGAGAGGGTTTTAAAAAATTAAGATTGTTACATTAACATAAATTGAAATTTAAACCATTCATAAATCACTCTTACATGCTCAAAAGACCTTTTCACCCATGCAAAACGTGTCTTAGTCTGCACAAGCAGGTTTAGAGGCCTTGGAACAAAGAAGAACAAGGGTTCCCACTACCAAATGGCATTCATGATTGTTACAAAATATACAATAAATTGAAATAAATATGAGAAACATGTTTTAGTAGAATTTGAGCATGGAAATTGCATGGAGGTATCAGCTATAGGCAACTTTGAACAAAAACATGTAGGAAATAGGGGTTTTGACCCCTTTTTGACAAAATTGAGTTCGTTAGACCACTTAGACAAAGAATATGACAAAACCCTTAAGTAAAATTAGTCATAATGACATTTTGGAGATTAAAAAAAATCAATTTTATCATCAAAATAGGCCTAATACCCTCTATTTTTCTCAGAGGTAGGTCGGTCCTTTCATGCACAAGAATGATAGTTTTTGGAAAAAGTGAATAATGTAGGGATTGTACTAATTTTTATTAATAAATAAGGTTTAGAAAGTTTTGGAACACATGAAGGAAAATTAAAAACCAGATTGGAGTGTTGGAATACCAAGGATATGGTTTGGACAAGGAGGTTTGCAGGTAAACCTAGTAGGAAAACATGCAAACCCAACCCCAAATGGAATTGCACTTCAAGTTATAACTTCTTCCAAGAACTATAATGTATTTTATGATCCATAGGGGGGTAAATATGATGTTTTAATGATATATTAATGCATTAAAAGTGAGAATTATTATATTTTGGTTCACAAAGTACAAACAAGTATGTTGGCAAGGCATAGTTCTTGTTCCAAAATAGGGGTCATTCCCATTTTTAACTCTTGGTGAGCTCTCCAAATGATTTTAATTTTTTTTTAGGTCAGTTAAATATGTGAGGAAGGTTTTGGTTGGCAAGGAAACTCCACAGGAAGCCATATCCAACTCTAGACATATTGAAACCCTCACAAGAAGCATGAAAGCCATTTAAAAGTCAACTTCCATCACTCATATATTTGATGGATGTTTGCATGGGACCACAAGAAATTTGGATTAGTTATAAAGGTTACTTGGAGATCCCTTAATGGAATTTAGAAGGAGGTTTAATGTCTTACCTTTATGAACAAAGGTTAAGAGTCCAGGTCACTCATAACCCTTGCAAAACCCTTATAAAGACCTAATTGGAGAAAGGAATAAAATGAGGCATCAATATGCAAGATAATTGGAATTAAAACACCTAGAATTTCTATATGAATTTTATATGATTGTACACATGTGATTAATTTTTATGGAATGATATGTATCAAAGGAAAACATGGCTTATTTTGACCATTTTGAGTGGTGTGCAAGCTACAGGAGGAGTTAGGAGATGAAAAAAACTTTGGGATGAATATTTAAACTTGAGATAACTCCCAAAATTCATATCATCTCACGAATCAGCCTATAATTTCCCCAAATAGGACCTCACTTTCATCTAGTCTAGTGAGCCAACCAGTGAAAACTTGGAGAAAGTGGTGAAAAGTAATTAGGGAAGCCTTTTAAAGGTTTTTTATTGAAATTAATGATATATTAACCTTTTAAAAGTGTTATTACCTATTTTTCATGGATTAGTTTGGAAAATTGGGAGTTTTAGAATGCCAAGTGTAGAAGGTTCATGGAAAAGAACCATTTTGAAACTACCAGAGATGATTTTGCATGCCCATAATAATAGAGATGGTAAAGGATAAATCCAATGAATGTGGGAGATTTTTTATAACCCCTATTTATCATACCAACCATTATACCTAACCATATGTAGATAAAAGGTAGTTTTGGAAGGTGAATCATGAAGGCAGCTTCTTATGCCAAAATTATAGGTTTTGTGCCACTTTTCACCATTCTTATGACTTTTTTTAGACAAGTATACTTATATTACATGGCATATATATCTCAACCAAAATATCTTCCACATTCAAATTTAACTAATTATCTTAAGGTGACACATGTCCAAGTGACCCTTGGACTTCCTTTGCCTTCTACTATCAAAGCTATAAATATGCATTCTATTGGATTTTTGGGTAGCCTCCATTGGTTTATGGGGAAAATCTAGCCAAATTTTACTTGAAGAACTCTTGAATAAATATACAAGTTTTTTTTCCACTCATATGTTTTAATAGTGAGTAATGACTTGAATCTTGTTGGTCTAGTCTAGTGAAAGATTGTTTTTTCTAGCTTGTACTCTTGATGGTCTATCAATTTGTAGAAAGGATATTGTTGAAGGTCTTTGATAGTATTATTTTCAAATTTTAGATATATCCTAGAATTTTTTCATTATTTTATCCCTCCTTGAAATCATTCATTCCCTTCCTAAGAATCATATACCTTCTTGAATCTAGCATATGAAACATTGGTGTAGCAATGGATCCTAAGTTGTGAGTCTTGTGTGTAAAACATCCTTGTTTGTCTTTAAGTATCGGTTCTAATAAAGTGAGAGGAAATTATATATTTTTTCATCACCCTTTTATTTATTTATTTATTTTTCTTAATCCCTTTTCATCTTCAAGTTACTAAGTTAAAGAGAAAGCTTCAAAGAGTGCATCAAGGGGAGCTAACCCCTCATCTAGAGATTCATTTCTCAACATTGTCACACATAGAAAGAGAAATTTCTCCATGTTTCCACTTGGATGAGGAGAATTAGGCATCTCCTCAGGGGTACAAATCCAAGTGTCAATAGGTCCTCTATTGAGCTTCATCATATTTTTGCTTCTACAATGCCTACTAACTGGCTACCATTTTGAACCTAAAATCCTTTAAAAACTCTTGTCTAGTGCCATCTCTCCATTGGCATAGTTTCATGCCCACAATAAATAAACAACTTCTTGATTTCTAATTGGAAATGTCTAATATATTGGCCACATGATTCTCTAAGGAATTGAAACTTGGCTTCTTTAAGACAAGAATAGGTAGTTACAATATACTCCAAAATGTATCTATTCAACACTCATCTCCACAAAATTTTAACATCTTGTGTCCATGGTGTTCCAAGTCATGTTAAATCTCTTTGTCATTCTAACATCTAAGACTATCTTCTTCCATAGTTTTGTGATCAAAATTGTACATAAGTAGATAGCCAAGTATGCAAATGAATCAGGATTTCAACAAAGAAAGTTTCATATAATGCAATGTAGAGATTATGTTCTACCCAATGATGTGAAAAAACTATTGGTTCAAGGTAAGGAATCATATAATTATCCTCAACCATAGTAATCCATTATTCAATACTCTCAAGGGTGATACATTCAAGCACCTTCCATTACTATGCAAAAAACACTACGAGTCCTGAGAATGGAACCAAAATGTTTGATTTTTATTTTTAATAATGTTTTTAGCACTAAAGTGTAGCTCCATTGAGCTAGCACATTGGCACTTCACATAAGATTATGGTCTTGCATGCTCACCTGAAGCACATAGCTAGAGACTGAATGTTGCACAATAATATATTAGTCATATTCTTTGGGTTCAAACTTATAATTAATTAGAGGTTACATAATGAAATAGATAAATTATTTTGATCCATGTATCATTATGTTCAATAACCAATATTACACAGATAAATGCCATGAAGTTCAGAATTTGTTATTAAAAAAATAAAAAATTGGCATAGATCTCATATTAAGTTATAACTTTAGGTACTCAACACAAAACTATCAACAGTTCTCAACTAACCATCAATTGGACATGAAAATTAGAATTTATAATATTCATACTTCTATATTATTCTTACTAAAAATGATATCCAAATTCTATCATTTACATTGCATTCATATAGGGGTATTTATCCTTGTTTTCCATGACCAAGTAGTTAAAACATAAATGACATGAGTAATTTTCCAATGAACTCTCTATGAAATAAGAGTCTTGGTGGTATATTAACTAATTTCTCCTAAGGACCCAAGACTTTATGCCCCCTATATACTCATTTTATGGTAGATACTTATTTTCATGTGTCTATCTCCTTGCGGGTCAATGTAAAACTCATGATAGATAAGGTTTAGGTGACCCTTGAGAATCATTCCTTAACTGACTCCCATTTCCCATGTGCTCCCTAAGTCTTATGCTACCATTCCAAGTCCTATGCTTTTGGGTTCCTTGTGGTTAATTCTCCTCTTTGACTGGGTCTTCTTGCATTATTACTTTTGTACCCATATCCTTTTACACCTCGATGATTCCATGCTACGGTCCTTCTGTGCTAGTCTATTTCCATGCCCTAGTATCTCTATGATATAATACTTCACACCATACCAGTTTCATTCCAAAATACCAAAGTACATAGCCAAAAAATTTAGGTCTAACATAACCTAATAAAATTCAACATGTCCACTAATTTTATAATTGTATCAACCATGAATATTAATAATTACAAATATAATTTAAATCTTAGCTCATAACTGTATTGACCAATTTACATAGAGTGTTGATATAGTTCTAGTAATATCCCTAGATTCTTCTAAATGTATTGGCCAGTCCAATACATTCAATACCATTACTACTTCAATAAACTATAATGACCATTCTAATACAACTCAACCTTATTTTATTATACCAAACTATATCAGCTAGGTCAATATTATACAATAAAACTCAGCCACTTATCCTCAAAATCTTGATTTACCTTAGATACTAAAGCCACTGTTGTAAGAAAAATACACTTATAATTTGATAGCAAAGATTATAAGATAATTTGTCTTGAGGTGCATTGCCTATGTTTCCTAGTGACAAAGCTGTTCTAAAATTATTTCATGCAAGAGAACCTTAACTTCCATACCAACATCGTAACGTTTGCCAATTTGAGAAAGCCACTCTTCACTTTAGTAATTTATTTACTAGTGTTTGTAGACATCCAATTCTTAACACCATTTGTTGAAATTTTAAATCTTACTCCAAATTTGTGAAAACACACAAATTGGGCCAAAATCACCTAAACATTCTAAACAATTTGATCTTGTTGTATACAAGTTCTGATTTAGGCTAATGTATCCCTAAATAGGGCAATGCATTTTATATGATTATTAACTTTTCTCAAATAATTTTGAGTCAAAATGATGAAAATGTAATTTGACCCTCTAAACCATTGAATTCTTCTAATTTGAATGTAGATGACACATGCATGTGTTATTTTATGTCAACAATGTCCTAAATGAGGTATTGTTTCATATGTAACTAACATCTTCCTCTAATTCCACTCTAGTTAAATTATGACCTAGTAATATGACATTCTGACCAGTTTGATTAATAGTGTGCAACCAATTTCCAAAGAATTGCATAAAATCTGATTAATCTCACTTAAGAAATTTAATCCAAATTAAGATCTTAAGTGGAAAATCCATGGAAGTTATTCAATATATTTTAATTAGAAATTGATTTCTTATATCTGCATCATTAGGTGGCATCATTTGTGGAGTGGCATCTATAAGCCATAAATACAACAAATATCAGGCTTAAGGCCTCCCATGTCTCTTTAATTCCCCTTTATTCCAAATATTTATGGGGGTATTTATGGATTGATTCTCCAAAATTAAATTAATTCATGGCTAGACATTTTGATCTCAAGATGGATGGTCATGGTTGATTCTAATCAATTTCAAAAATCTATAAATAGGAGGTCCAAGACCACCATTTTAAAGCTTCATTTGTGTAAACTTATTATGAAAATTCTTTCCAAAACCTTCTTTGTGTAGTGTTATAATGCTTAATTTTTAATAATATAGATTCAAGATAGGCATACATTGATTCAAATATCATGAGCCTAGTTTCATTGGTGTACTTGAAATGATGGAGGAGCAAAGCATTAATCATTGATGAAGACTTGAGCACTAAATTAAGGGGAAAATAAAATTTTGAGCCACATTTTGAGAATGGGATGCTCTTGGTAAGGTATTTTGTATGTGCTTTCTTTCAATAGCTCTTAATTATCATTTACAAAAACCTGTCGAAGGAGTTGGCTTAGTTAGTTATGTTCTTGTGCATTTATTAAGTTTTCTTGACTAGTGCTTGATCTAACTCACTTTGTATTCCATCTCCATAGTGTTGACCCTAAGCCTAACTCTGTTTACAAGATTCCTTCTACACCATACCATTTCTATGACAAAAATTCAATGTTTATCAAAGAAACTAAAGAAGTCAACTTTGGTATAGTTATAAATCCCAAATCCATACTTATCTTTAAAGAGCTTCACCCTGAAGAAAATGATATATATATCTAATTTATAGATAAATATCATGAGAGTCTTGGCATGGTTATATGAGGATATGCCCAATATATATTCTAGCATAATAACTTATCCATATGCGGAACCCATTTGATAAAAGAAATGAAAGTTCCCTCTTGAGGTTTCTAATTTATGTCATAAATAAGTCATTAAGATCCTAGATGCTAAGTTTATTAGACCTATAGACTACTCTAAATGGCTATCCAACATAGTACCCATTCATAACAAAATCACTATGGTCATTCACATTTGTATTGACTTTCACAATCTTAACTTAGCATTCCCTAAAGACAATTTTCCCATACCTTCCATCGATGTTATTATTTATTCCATGGCTAGATATGAGATGATTTATATGATGGATGGTTTTTAGGGTACAATCAAATTCACATTTTCCATGAGGATCAACATAAAACCATCTTTATTACTAAGTGGGGAACATATTACTAGTCGAAACCAACACCAAAGTAACTTACCAACATGAAATGACCCACATTTTCCTTGATCTCATTGAAAAAATTGTCAAAACCTATGTAGATGACCTTATATCTAAATACAAATGTCATGAAAATTATCTCCACAATCTAGCTATCATCTTCAATTTCCTTATTAAATACAAAGTTAAGCTTAATCCTCATAAGTGTGTTTTTTGTGTTGCCTCCAAAAAACTTCTATTATTTTTAGTCTCACTATGAGGGTTATATTTGGATCCATCTATGATAAATGTTATTCATAACATGACTATACCATGATCTATTCCTGACATATTTACACTTATCTTAGGAAATTTGAGGCAATCTGCATAATTGTTCTTGAGTTAGTTTATTGTACACATTCGATAAAATATCTTATCAAGATCAAGGTTAAGCTTAAATGAAAATATGCTTGTTAAAAAAACTTTTAACATAAAGAAATAATTATTTCATGCTCATAATTTATGACAATCTTCTAGTGATTACCTTTTCATATTGTATACATCATCTATCCCCATCTTAGTTGGGAAAATGCTTACACAAAAATATGAGTATGATAAAGAATATGCTCTTTAGTAAATTAGTCATGATTTGATAGATTATAAGACTCACTACACAAAATTGGAATGTGACTTCCCCATAATATACTTTTCCACCAAGAAACTTTGATATTATATGCTTTATCAGACTACCTATGTCATAGTCCATTTTGATCCCCTTCACCATTTATTCTCTAAGGTTTTATTTCCTTGAAATATAATTGGAAAATGGATGGTGTTCTTGATGTAATTTGATAATAATATTATCACTCAAAAATAATTTAAAGGGTAAATGATCATTGATTAACTCATTACCACACATATCATATCTCAATGACACCTTCAAGATACTCTTCCCAATGATTATGTCCTCTTGATCGAAGGCATAAATCATGTTATTTCCCTTAAATAATACTTACATAATTTCATGGCTGATCTCAAGGCTCAGGTACTCAAATAATAAAAAATGGTAGTCTCTAAGTCTAAACCATCTATGAAAGCCACTTTAGAATAACTACCCAAGGTTACTATCAATTTGCATGAGGATACTTGGACACTCCACTTTGATGGAGCCAAGTGCCTGAAGGAGGTGGGGAAGAATGTGTCCTCACCAATACTTAAGGAAAAATCATTCTTTTATCTTTTTTATTGACTTTTAATGTTATTAACAACATGGATAAATATGAATCTCTCATCCTTGGGATGTAAGAAACCATCAATTTAAACATTTCCTAATTATATGATTTATGAGATTCAAAGATTATATGTCACTTATAAATGTAAAAGTGAAAACCTTATATCATATCATTAGTTTTCTACCACTCTTACTAAGAGTTTATGTCTTTCACCATTGAGGCAATTCCACAAGAGAAAAATGTTATAGTTGACTCTCTTGCTTCTTCATCTTCTCTATTTCATCCTCATTAAGCATTGCGTGACTCATATTTACTCATTCACAAGATAAATATCCATCTACCATAACTAATAATAACAATCCTCTTATTTTAAACATCAAATCTATCACTACTTTAAAAAGGTCTTGGTATAAAGACATCATCCAATTTTTTGAACATCATACTTATCCTCTCAAGGCTAATTCTCACAAAAAGACTAGACTCCAAAAGCAAACATTTAAATTCAATCTTAGACATAATATTATTTACTACCATAATAATTAAGGCACATTAATATGTTATTTTACTCAATAATAGGTTCCTTCTCTTTTTGAGCAAGCACATATGGGTATTTACAGTGACCATTGTAGTAGACTCATTATAGCTCGCAAATGACTATGTATGGGATATTATTTGCCTACCCTTGAAAATGATAATGTAATATTTGAAAATATGTGTAATACTTCCTAACTTCATGATGATATTATTCACTCTCCTTTGATTGAGTGTTATACCCTTAGATCTCCCTAGACATTCTATATGTGGGGATTAGATCTTATCAAAAAGTTACCTTGATCACAAGATTACCATGTCTTCATTATTACTGCCACTGAGTAATTTACCAAGTGGGTAGAAGCTATGCCCATTGTTAAATTTATTAGCATCACTATCTCCAAAATTATCCTTAAGTATATTATATGTCATTTTGGAATTCCTCACACCATCATATCTGATAATAGTGGGATTTAAAAAAATAAAGACATGAAGCAACTTTGTGTAAAATTCAAAATTATACACACATTTTCCACATCTTATTACCCTCAGTGAAATGGCCAAGCTAAATCCACTAAAACAATTATTAATAATATCTTTCAAAAGACTATTACGGATTCTCATTCAAACTAAAACCTTTAATTTTACCCTGCATTTTGGGCTTGCTATACTAGTATCTATACTGCAACTGAGGGAACTCCATTCTCGTTAGTTGATGGATCAAAAGATTTATTACCACTAAAAGTGGAGCTACCATCTTTGTGAATTTATCTTCATGAAATCTTTCCCAATGAATAACTTCATGAATCACACCTTTACACTTTAAACCTATTTAATGAGCAACTTATCAGTGTTTTACATCATAACCATCAATATCAAAATTACATTTCTAAACAACATTGAAAGAAATTCAAAGTTATTAATTTTAATGTTGGAGACCTAGTGTTAAAATTAGATTACACCCGTGAAAAAAAGGGAAAAATAGATAAAAGTTTTGGGGTCCTTATTTAATTAAGTACATCCTTGGACTGAACACTTATAGATTAAAAATGAATGAATGCCATATCTTTAAGGAACCAACCAATGCTCTATTATTCAAGAGGTATTTTGCTTGTCCTATATTATTCTTAGTTTATTTTTATTTATTATTTCACATTTCCTTTACATATTACTTTCATGCTTATAGTTGATTTATATTCTATTGAGTTAACATTTCTTGTAGGTTCTATCTTGACTCTTTCATATTGTAGCTTAACCTTACATTCTCTACAAATATTTAGGGTTATTTCACATTAGCCTTAGTGCCTATGTTTGGTCCTTGGGTATTTTATCATTTTTACACTTCTTGGTATTTAAGTTTATGATTTGTATAATAAGACATGGGGAATCAACCAAGCCATCTTCTATAATCATTTACTTTCTTTCATTAACCATTATTTCTTTTGTGATTCTATGATAAATTTTATCAATAAATACAACCTTTGGGTATTTTCCATCTTTTATATGCTTCATATCTTTATCATAATTCATAGTTTTATATTTCTTATGCCTCTTGGATTTTTTAAATTTTAATTTACATGGTAAGACATGGGGAATCAATTAGGTCATCTCACAGACATCCATAATTTTACTATATAGATTGATTTCAATACCAATCTTATCCATTTTCTTAGAAATATAAGGTAATGGTCAAGAGTATTATTTTTACTCACTTAGAGTCACTCATATTATCATGTCGTAAAACTATGTCACCCTATCTATGTTATCACCCACATTTTACCATATATTATGATGATGTTTCATACCTACCCATCAATATACCATATTCCCTTATACATTATTTTTTGATTGAGGCCACTTAATTATTTTATGATCACTACCATTATCTCCCTATTTTTCACATCCTTTTGGGTTCACCATGGTTTGTTTTGATATCACACTCTTTTCTGAGGTACAAGTCTAAGAGGAATTATGTGTCTAGGTCTTTAGGTTATCTTCTTAGTGGATAAGTGTATGATCTCTTGTGATATCCATATTTATCACCCATTTTTATATTTTCCAAATCCATAAGGAGGGTAAAAATAGAAAAATCCAAAAGAGTTAAAAGTTATATAATATGAAAATGAAATATTAAAAGGAAAATTAAATATTAAAAGTTAGATCACACCAAAAGATGTGATATTTTTGGCATATCTCCTATTCTAGTTAAATCTAAAACTCTATAGCTGGTTGCATGCCTCATTATATAGTTGAG
Source organism: Torreya grandis (assembly GCA_037957365.1). NCBI lineage: Eukaryota > Viridiplantae > Streptophyta > Pinopsida > Cupressales > Taxaceae > Torreya > Torreya grandis. Next base: position 696,258 of record JARHVA010003752.1, on the reverse strand, counting down.
ATCTATTGGGGTGCAGTAGGCCAATAGATTGGGTAGGAGGTCCCATTACATCATTATCTATCTATACTTTCTTACATTATGGTGACACCTACTTTCATATGCAAGTAACCAATTTTTAGAGTAGACTAATGGTTATATAAGGTGTCCTAAGGATTGGGAAAAACATTGTGGGATTGTAGGATCATTTTATTTTTCATGCAAGCTAGATTATGTGGGATGATATTTATACTTCACTAATTATACTAAGCTTATGTTTTCTAGGTAGGGTTATTTAGGGCCATTGATATTGAAAAAATTTAGTCTTACCAACTTGAGTTGACTGTCTTATTTCCACTAAATACCATGTTTTCTCCTTAGTGATTCCCTCTTTTACCTCCTTCCATCCACCCCCTCCCCCTTGATAGGCATGTTTGTTTCTAAATTTGTCTCATCTTCTTTACTTCTTATTATCCATCTTTTTCACACATGGTATTATTGGAAGCAAGATGATTGAGAGAGGGGTGGGTGAATCAATGTCTTTATAAACTTTTACTTTCATTTCAATTAATTTTCTAATCATTTATCAAGCAACATAATCATATGAGCAATATAAACTAACATATTAAAAAGAATATACACATAACAAGTATGAACACATCATCTATGTGGGAAATCCTCATGAGTAATAAAACCCATAAACCATGGATTAGAAAAATATTCATATAAAGTAATGAATAAAATTTAGTTGATCATGCACTCAACTTGGAGCATCAACCCTAGTCTATCAATCGCCAACTTGATATAATATTTAGCAATCAACCACTTGCAAGGAAGCACTAACCCCTTTAGTGACTCAACACCAACTCAGCCACCTCTTAAACAACCACCCACTTAGTCAAGTATACTTCTTCCTTCCATATATGTCCTTGTTAAAATATTCAATAGATGATGGTCCTCTTATTCAACTCTTCACACACTTCTATTCCTTTAAAACTAGCCTTTAGCCTTCTTAGTTCAACTAGCCCTCTTCTTAAATTGATTAGTTAATATGATCTTGATACTCATATTCATACCTTATATTAGATATTCATGACATATATCTGATGGTACACATGACCTCATTCTTCTCCTCTTTTTTCCCTTTTTTATTCATTTGCACACTCTCTTTTCTTACTCAAATAGACATAATTTGTCTTGTTTTTATACAAGTCATTTGCTATTACATACCTTGGTCAGCCATGCATACTTGAGTACTTGGATTACATTTATAATAGGTCTTATAAAATTTTAAAAATATGAATTAGATAATAAAATAGGTTTGTCATATCATATAGGACCAAAACCTCTTTTAGGCCTTAAGGAGACCTAATCCCATTAGGCCTTCAATAGAGCACCTTACACTTTATCTTTATTGAAATGATTCTAAAATACACATAAATAATGAAAACATAATATTAAACTCAAATAGACCTTTTCAAAATTAAATTTAGGTAAAAAACACCCTTTAGGTCCAACCACCACTTGAACCCCTTCTCAAAACACTGTTCACAATAGACTTGTGCATACATAAAAAATATGTCTTGAACAACTGAAGCATAAGAAATTTTTTTCCAAACAAACATGGAAAAAATAACATATAAATAAACATCATGACCTAAGATTCATAAAAAAATCATTATATGCTTCAATCAAGGTATACAAGCTCAAACTCTTCTCTGCAAGATGCTCACTCAGAACTGCCAACTAGCCTCAAAACACAGTCATGGAAAAAATGATCTTCAAAACCTGAAAGAGAAATTACCATGAAAAATGACACCTTAAAAATATTATTTTACATATCTAGATAATTATTAATTATAAATATAATATGGTATAATGTCAAAATTTGGTCTTGCAAACCAATCTTTTATCTTTAGTTCACATAGTCAAACCTAAACCAGTCAACCCATTTTGGCTTCAATGTTTCAACATCTTAAACTAAATTAAAATATTATGAAAAGAATTGATAGATCATTAATGTCCCAAAAAACATAATTATGTTAATTATATACATCAACTCATGGTATTGAGTCTTAAACTCATCTCTGTAATTTTCTTACCTAGAACTGCCATTTTGCCTTGAAAATCAGTCATGATGACTTTATTTTCCAACACCTATGTAGACAAAATAAAAGTCTCCCAATGCATGAATAATATCATAAAATATATTTATAACAACTCTAAACATAAAAACACTAAGGTCTAATGGCAAATATTAGACATATAAGCCAATCTTTGGGCCTCTCTATACACAAACCTCATTGAGCTAGATAAGTCAACTTGAGAGTAATTTTTTGCTATATATAAAGATATTAAAAAATTATATCCAAAATGAACATGTATTATAGGTCTTGAAAAAAATTTAATGCTTTTGGATTTATTTCTAATCCATGATATCACATCCCTAATCACTTTCTCACTAAGCTTGGGTTTCTCACTGTTTACACCATTAGGAGAGTTAGCGATAAGTTAACTTGGATGACCAGTTTATCACCTATGAGGGATATAACCTATCCAAAAACCACATGGAAAAAAAATAAATTTCTCACACTTTTTCCTCTAATGATTCACATACTTTGACTTGGTCAATTTTGTCTACTACAATTTGTTTTTGAGAAACAAGGTCTTTCCTATAGGGTCCACTCACTCACCTAACAAACCAATCCACCTGGGGTGATTGAGAGAGTTTAATACAATATTAAATCACTTTTATATCCATTTTAGACCATTTTTATATGTTTTTAACAAGATATTTCACAATCGGGTCATTGTTAGGTTTCTTTGAGGGTTTAAACCATCTTCTAGTCTTAACGATCATTCATAAAGCTTATCACCTCATTCTAGAAACCAATGCTTGGAAATTTGAGTTAGTACCCTTACCCATCTACCATGAAATTATTAGGTCCTCATGTAGATGCTACATGTTCCAATGAACACTTTAAAAACCTTCTCAGGTAGATAACTCTTCATTCTATGCACTTGAGAGACCTTAAAACAATTTTTGATACCTTAACCTTCAAACCATGACATGAAACTTCATGAATTGCTTGAAAAAAATTTAATCACCCTTTTAAATTTTCACCTACTCATACATGCCTTGAAAACTAATATTTATACCTCATTAGGCCATGCTCTCACCATCTTATTTTCTACACTTGAGTCTGCACACCTCATTCGGTTTTGAACTAATCATCAAAATTATTTTCATGTGTTTTACACATAACTCACATGCTCATACATCATCTCACATGATCAAAAAATGTCAAAAATCCTTAATTTTCATTGAAAACACCTCATTAGGTCAATCAGGGTCTATAACTAGTCTAGTTGCAAATTTGGGTTTAAGGACTTACCCTTGTAAGCTTACCTTGACATTCTCCTGAGTGCTCAATCACATCATATAACTACTCAAGTACCTAATACAACCTATTATGCCTTTATGCATCCATTTCATTAGGCCACCATGCTCAAACCTTCTTACAAGGTCTCTACATGCCATGACTAGTCTTAGGCTTAATCAAGTACTTAAACTATTCCTTCCATGTCATGACCTCAACAAAACATCAACCAAGTAGATATGACACACTTAGTCATGTACCATTATATCTCATGGAAATCACTACATACTTTCAATGTTAATTATCTTATCACAACATACACTCTCTTCATAGAAACTACTTATCACATTAGGCATAAATTACAATAATGACAACACTATGCCAATATACTTTGACATTAATGACATAAAATTGACATCAATGACAACACTATGCCAATAGGTAGCATTATGGAAGTTCTAACTTTTTCATCTTTAAAATAGAATTTTTCATCTTTGATTTGTTGTAAGATGATCTCTTGATCATTGCCTTATCTTCCTAAAAATATCTTAATTATGTTTTTGACCTTGAGTTTTCTAATCACTATTGTGGGTCATCTAGTATTTATTTTACCTTTTATGCTTTCATGTTTCAGTTTCATTGTGGGCTATTTAATCTCATTTCTACCTTTTTTACATCTTTGTTTAAGTTTGAGTTTGATTTTTTACTTCTTTTACACTGATGTTTTTATTATGTTATATTTATTTGTGTCCTTTGTTTGATTTGGATTGTTACTTATCTTGATTTTGAAGCATTTTTAGGTTTTAAGTCATAATTAACCTTGGCATTTTAGCTTACTAATTTTCCTTTAGTTTTTATCTACTTTCTTAGATATTTTGGTGATAAATTATCCTTATCGATCTTGGCTTCCCAATTCTCCAAGTGTTTTAATCATTTTTTAGGGTTTTTTACATCCATTTGTTTACCATCATGCATATAAACACATTTATTCCATCCATTTTTATCCATGTATCCTTAGGGTTTCTCAAATATAATTACTATGCCTTCCATAATTAAGATTATGGTATTTCCATGTAGTCATTCAGAGGAAATTTATATCCATGTATGTTTATGGTAATTTTAGCTATTCATTTTTTAGCAGGTCTTTCAACATTTATTTTTAGACTACGTATATGATACTTTCAGTTATAAATTTCTTAGTGGTTCTTTCAACGTTATTTTAGTTAATATCTTTTGTGTTACTATGTATCTATCCCAAATCACCATATTGTGTTTAAATATTGTGAAAGTGATGAGATTTAGGTGGGGGATATGTATACACTTGATATTTTTCACTTTTATCACTTTACTAATAATTAATCTTGTAGGAGGTTTTTGGATCATCAATCTTGATGAATACACAACTTAAAAGGTTCACCAGGAATAGGGTGGGATTAGCTCATAGTACTTTGTGAGAGATATTTTCATACTATTGTGTCATACCATAATTACTATCAGTATGACCTCCTTTGAGTCTCATTCTATCTTACCTCTCCATCTACTTTTTGACTAGATTTGCTAGTTTCCCTATATCCCTAATACAATATATTTCATAATTTATCTTGCTTGTACTATTTCAACCAACCCAATCTAATTTTGAGTCTATCTTCTATCATTTTTTTGGTATCAACATGGTAGATACAATACTATATTAGTTGACATCTTCCAATCCTATCCGCCTAGCTGATACCACTGGTTTAGATTTTAGGGTTAGTTTAGGGTATTAGATTTGTATATATATGGTCATATTTCATTCCTAAAAGATATATCACATTCATACACTCTACTTGATTCAAATTTATACCACTACATAGTATTTTAGATAGATATAGGTTTATAAACTTATCTTTGAGGTTTTGTCTTGTGGTGTCATTAATGCTCAATAGGAGAGGTCTTTTGAGTTCCTAATTGAGGATATATAAGTCTTCATCTTAATATTTGAGGTCTTGAACCTACAATATATATTTCAAAAGGCCACTTGAGCCAAAGGGGGATATTAAAGCATTGATGGATCTAACTAAAGGTATGCATCTGTATCCCTATACTCTTTCCTTTATTCACTTAGTAGATTAGATATTTCTTAGTATATTGCTTTGTGGATGTATATGTGTATCTTTGCATAGGCCCTTCCTTATATTGAATAAGCTGGTATAGTTATAATGCTTCTTAGGATTGATATTTATCACCTTAGGTTTCATAGAGCCCCATTTGGTTTACCATTTCACCTTACCTTACCCATTATTTACTTTAATTTAACCTTTACATTCATTGTTACAATCACTTATCTATCATTGAGCCTTAGTGAGAGCTGTACCCCACGTCATAGTCTTAGGATTTAGAGCCCTCTCCTCTTTAAATTTTAGTATAGGTTACCCTCTACTAGGTCTATAGCAATTATAATTTTTTACTCAATAATCCAAATATACACATAATCTACTATTCTAACCTTTTTCAAAACCTAGTTTATTAAGAGAAAGATGATAGCTATAGGTCATCCTAGCTTGTGCATACAGTCTAGTGAACTTGATGTGAACCTTATCCAAATTTTGATTAGATAATTTTCATGTTTTTAATATTATCTTCTTAAAAACATATTTAAAACCATCATATATTTTTTATTCAAATTGTATTAGCTAACCCAGTATAGTATTCTTAGTATTAACAACTGTATTAACAAACCTGATATAGTTCCCTATTTATCAATAACTATATTGACCAACCTAATATAATATTTAATTTTTTTAAGCTATATTGACTAGACTAATACATTTCTATGTCTATTACCCAATGTATTGACTAGGCTAATATAATTATTTTATTAGTTTTTCTCCTAACTTTATCGGCCAACTTGATACTATTGAGTGTTTATTTCTTTCATTACATGTTGATTTTTTTTATATTTCAATATGAATAATCTATATTTATAATTTTGATTTTCCTTTCTATAATTATGTTCTAATAGTTGTAAAACTCATAGGATCTATTTTTTTAGGAAAAATGATCATCTTTTTTATTTGAGCCATGATGTAAGGGGTATTATCCCAATAATCAAGCCATTAGACAACACTATATATAGACTTTATATTCCACATGCCTCATGGTATATCATAAATGCACAGGTTTATATTTTTTAGCTAATAAGAAGCCTTTCAACCATTTGGTTTTTTAAAGCATCATTAAGTGGTTAGCCCCAACAAGATACTCTAAATGTACATCAAAGATGAGATAGTGTGGCTACAAGATGGTGGAATCCTACATAGTTAGTTCCCATCTAGGCCTTGTTCATTATTTATGCTTGAGATCAATATATCTGAGAGCCTAAAAATTAAACACATTTATCTTAGTTATACCTTCCTATATTGTTCCTTTAATATTACTAAGCTATATTTATTAGATTTGACTAGACTATATCGACCAACCCAATACTATTTTGTTTGTTTTTTCAATTGCATCAACCACCCTGGTACAATTATATTTTCCCTTGTAATGACATTGTCCAACATGATACATATATTTATGATTATATTATATCAATCATATAATCTAACCTATATCCTACTACATCAATCAACCTAATATGGTATTTTTCTTTATCCGCTAGTTGCACCACCTTTTACCAAACTGTATTAGCCAACCTAATACAATCTATTTTTCTAGACTCAGTAACCAAATTTATCAGCTTTCTTGATACCATTTTTTTCATTTGATCAACCTTCTTCCACATCAATTTTTTAGTTTTTTCATCTTTACATCCTCTCTTAGAATATTTTTTACGAGCCTCAACCCATTCACATTATACACGGGTTTTTTAATTCCTAATTTATCCATCATTGATAAAAATTACTTGTGGTGTAATTTATCTCAACCTCATCTTAGATATATCAAATGTAACATGGTTAAAATTAACCAAAATTCAGATCTAGGAGATTTCAACTAGCTTATTAAGAACCTTGATGATAACACCATTTATACTTTAAAAAAGAATGGAAGCCTTAACAAACTTACTCCATCCACTACATTACTTGGGGAAACTAACATAACTATTGGGAATATTCCTCACAAAGCCAATGTTCAAAATCCTCCATCTAATTTTAATAATCCACATAATTCTAATCAAAATCCCAATCCCACTTCCAATCCCCCTTTAGATCCTTCACAAGTCCTAGTACAAATTGTCTAGTAGATGGCTCTTATGTAAGCTTATAATATAAATCAAATGCTCTAAATGAAAAAAATACATTTTAAAAATGAATAATAAAGATCCCAAAATCATCATGAGTTAACCAAACAAGAATCATATTTCTCCTCTTAGAGATGATAATGGAAACCTTATTCCTTAACCAAAATTCACAATAAGATTCTTCAAAATATTCAAAAAAACATTTAGATCCTCTCATTATGTCTATAATATTGGAAATATATCTCTAACCATCACATATGAAAGAAATATTGATCCTTCACTACATATCAAATATTTTGGCAATCTTTATAAGTAATGGGTTAAAACTAATACATATGCTACTACCAATCATCTATCGAAAACCTTTGTTAGAGATGCACTAGAATGGTATAACCAACATCCTAGACATTCCATTACATAATTATATGAATTAGTCAATGTTTTAGTAAATGAATTCTAAAATAATAAACTTCATGATAATAATCTAAGTAGTTTAATTAATGCTAAACAACTTCTTAATGAATATGCCCATGACTCATCAAGCGATGGAAATCATTAGCTCATAAAACAAACTATAATATGAGTAATGATAATCTCTTCAAACTCTTTGTTACCACTCTTAAGGCCCATCTTTAATACAAAGTTAGGATATTCTCTCCTCAAGTTTTAGAAGAGGCCTTTAAATACGCAAAAAGACAAGATTTCCTTATAACCCAATTTGAATAATCTCAAAATGCTAAAAATTAATCTTTTCAAACCTCAACAAATGCAATCAATACTAATTATCTTCAAAATAAACCTCCCCAATCTAAATCAAGAGTATCCCATTTAGATAAGCAACATTCCTCCATACATTTAGTGTTCACCCCCAAACATGGTATGATCCTAATAAGATTTATTAGTTCCACACTAATATTGGTCACTCTCATGAGACATGTCATGCACTCCATAAACTTTCAATAAATACCATCTTAGGGGAGAAATTTAATCATAACCTCATCACCAAATAATGTCATAAAAGTTACATAAATTACTATAAAAACCAATCTTATCATCTTAAATCTACAAATTAAAAATCTCAAAAATCATCTCAAACACTAGATCCCAATACACAACATTCATATGAATTCACCTATGCCATTGATGCCAATTATGATCATTATTAAATTAACTAAAAAATTATGAATATTATAAATGTTAAATGCTATCATAAGTTCACTCATAAATATCCTATCACTAAGCCTAAGTAGCCTTTTTTTTAACAACTTCATAAGGATACTACCACCACCACATCTTCTTCTGATTTTTCACTTAGTGATGAGTTTGATCCATGATTAGAGTCTCAACCAAGCACACCTAATCCTTACAATACCGTACCTCCTAATACCACTCTTACAAATCAAGCTAAATATCGTTATGGTTCTATTTCAAAATCACAATGGAACATCCTAGACAAGCTTAATTTCATGCCTTGAAAGATTCCTTTAATGAAATTCATGAGAACAACACCATATCATCAAAACATCCTCATGTAATAATTACAAGATATATAAGAATATGTATATATTGAAATTGAAACACCTCTTAAACCTTCTAAAGGAACCATACCCACAAATTCCATGTTACCAAAACCATTTCTCATCCTTCTTCTAAGAAACATTTCATAAATTCCCCAAGGAAGATATGATTAATGATGAAATACTTTTTTGATAAGATCACCCCATCTATTTATTAATATTATGATTAATAATACTCTAATAAGGAAATTTTTAGTGGATGAAGGTTGTAAAATTAATGCCACTTCCATCTGGATAATCCAATAAATCAGACATTCCAAATATGACCTCAAAAAAATTAGATATACATGTCATGGATTCAACAAAACCAACCAAAAACCTCTTAGTTGAATTTAGCTCCCCCTCACTATTAGACCCAAAATAATATGCACTAAGATTATGGTTTTATATCTTCCAATATCATATAATGTCCTTTTAGGCCATCCTTGGACTTATTGCATGAGAGTTATCACCTCTTCTAGTAGCCAATGTATTAAGTTCAATCATGATGGTAAGCATTACAAGCATGAAGCCGATCCCAATCTATGGGATCTCAAATTAACAAACCATAAAATACAATATCACATCCTAACCATTACTCACATCAACAATCCCATTCTTCTTGAGTTCATCAACATGCATCTCAATTTAAAAGTCACTCTTGTTGATTCTGATGATGAAAAACCCAATGAACTACAAACCATTTGTAGTACCACCAAACTACATCATTACATTTTATAACGGCTTAATCCGTCTCACTTACCATAAGATTGGGAAATTCCCTTGATTGATGATGATACTGAAATCCCAAGTTATTACAATACCCTTTAAGTTTCATGTTAAAACCCCTCTAGGTTCATTATGGAAATACAAGATATTTTTAAAAATATATATAAACTAAATGCAAACTTTATTTAGGTAATCGATTGCATTGAATTAAAATTTGTACACTATTAATTTGAGTTTAATATGTTGAAATTATAAATACAATAGATAAGTAATTCCAATTAATCCACTAATTAAGCATGATAAAATATTTCATTTAGTATCCCAATATGAATCTACATATTGCACAAACTATTATCATGTGCAACGTATCAATATGCTAAATAGAGCACTACTCTCTAACAAATTAGATAATAAATACAATAGTTTATCAATAATAAAATGTTATAGCCACTATTACAGTACAATGATCAAACCATAATTACAAAACTACCAATAATTACAACTGTATAAACAATATCAGTAATGTAGACACTTAAAATCAGACACTTCATGTTAATTTTAAGTATCTCATTAATCTATGTTAACATCGTCATAAATTGTATAATCAAGTCTTCTATCCATAAAACATCTCTAGTTCAATTCATTATTCATCCCCCCTAATCAATTAATATCTTCTTCCATAATCACACACATTCCCACAAATTATCATTCACATCACATTAGTTAATTAATATTTGTTAATTAGCTAATCTCATCAATAATAAAAATTATGAAATGCATAATTACTATTTTCCATAAATCAATAATCCTATTTTCCATCTCAAACTTATGATGTCATCAAAGGACCCACTTTTCAATTTAAAAATCATATTCCAAAGTTAAAGTGTCCTTCACAAGGAAAATTCAATGAAAAAAAGGCAAGTGTGTGAGTAAGAGCTATAACATGCTATTACACACTCCATGCCTTCATCATTGTACCCTATTACACACTTCATCCCTCATTATTATACACTCCACCTCCCACATTTATAGTTAGGATGACTAATCATCATCCATTAATCTTCATTCTCATCTAATGGTCCACATCCATTAGTAGAATCTATAAATCAAGAGGTTCCCCTCTCATTTCAACATGGCTATCCAAGGAAGTGAAGCTCTACCAAATCCTAATGCCAATAATTAATCATGCATTAAGCATTATCAAATCAATCATCTATTTAACAAAGGGATATATTATCAATTTGATCGCGTGCATCCATCCCTAAATCTAATCACATCACTCAATTCAGAAAGGATATTCATAAGAAAGTATAAAAATTATGTTTGTTTCCTCATTTGAATTACACTCTTCTTCATCTTATTCACTTTGAAGATGCACGTTTAGATAAGTGGTATGATTTATTTATTTTTATTTCTTACTAACCCAAAACTAATATTTGTAATTGTGTAATATATATGGTACACCTAGTGGGACCCACAACCCACAATCAAATTGAAATCTACTCATCATATTTTTAGTCCAAAATCCAACTCTAATTTCTGCCAAAAACTTTTAATTTTTCCCCAAAATCTTCCAAAATTTCATCATAGATTGTTAGCATAAATGCTCTATGTAATGAAAAAAATGTGAGAACAAAAATGGTGTAAATGTACTATGTGGTAGTAGAAACACATTTTTTATTGTCTGTAGGGATTAGTGAAATCACTTTGCAAAGTGGTAGAATCACTTTTTTACTAACTTGTTATTTTATAAAATTGAAATTAACATGATTTGGAACAATGGAAACACTACAAAATAGAGAAATCGCAATAATAGGTTCAATATCATAGAAATGATGAAATCACATTTTTAGGGTCAAAATCACCAAAATGGTGGAATCGTTGTTAAGTGATGGAATCATTCTACTAAGTGGTGAAATCACCATGTGTTGTTTTTTGTTTGCACTACCTACCTTCCATAGGCCATAACTTTTGATTTATGTGTCTATTTGACCTCCCATTTGTATAAAAATAAAGGTATACAAAATACACACATGACCAATAAAACATTTATGAGTGGTAGAATCATCCTGCATAGTAGTGTAATTTCAAAGGGTAGCAGCAAAATCGCTATTATTATCGACAATATCATGATTTTCTACTTTCTATTTGCTAGTTTTTTGTAGTAGTGAAAACACTTTTTGCAGTAACGAAATGTGGTCCATAGTATTAGATTTGGTAACCTTAAAAACATAAATGGAATTTTTGTTTCTTATAGAAAAACAAAATTGACTTGCATAATGATAGAACCACTCTACAAAATGGTGAAAATGCAAACAAAGACCTAAATCATTAAATTTTGAGACCTCATTCACTTTTAAAATATCACATTTGAGACTAATAAGTTATTTTATGCAGATTCATGCTTGTTGAAGATAGGATTATTCAAATTAGGATCTCACAAACATTTATTTTGATGTATTTAAAAGGAATAAACACTTAGATTTGATGTCTAAAATAAAATTGTTTGAGTTTTATTTTATGTTTGTGTCTTTGTTTATGATATCTTAATGCATGTATGCTCTCCCCTTTCCTAATTTTAAGATCCTAGGTGATAAAAAACACTTAATTTATTTTTCCCCTTCCCAAAGAGACACTATATACATTCTCTTCTCATCCCATGTGGGACCCTGAGGATCATAAATAAATTATCTTCATTTTTCTCTTTTTGGTTGTGTGAGTTAGACCTTGATCACCAACCAAGAGTCCTTAGGATGTAGTGACTAGGATTTCAACCCCCAATGTACGTACTAACCCCATGTTCTAATGGGGTATATAAATTGAGAGTATTTGTTGACATTACCGAAGTAGTTGTGTGTTTTAATCATAACCATGAAGGTAAGGAGTTTTTCTCTAGCATTAGGCTTCATACAACACTCTCAAGGAATAATTTCTAGTAATATTCCACTGATATCTTATAGCTAGATTTTTCATGAAGGGAATACACCCTCTCATGAATCCCATCTTGTCCTCTTCCATAGAATTGGGCCCCAACATACCAAAAGGTATATATGGGACTTAATTATATAAACCTATTTATGCTTAGCTTAATATCTTTGGTTAAAAATGACACATAATGCAGAGAAAATAACATTTCCATAGATTACCCATCACATACAATCATTTAATGAGGGTTGGGAGACCAACCTACTCATCACTTTGTGTGATTAGATTGATGGGCTAGTGGTCTCATTGTTCACCTATTCATTATTAAGTATAGGGCTTATACTTGTGTGCTTGCTTTCTTGTTATCAATACCTGTATTGTGTGTTATCCTATTTACTCAAGCAAGTCTAAATTTCTTAAGTCCAACCTTGTCAAATTCAATTATAAAATTACATGTTACTCTATCAAAATCAAGATTCATTCTATCTAATAGTAAAGTTACACTACCCATATTATAATGTTACTCTATCCAATTTGAACCATTTCTAAAACCCAATCAAGTCTATTTTGACCAATATATAATTCCAAATAAATTATTTAAATCTAGTCCATCTTTTCCAAATTAAGTCAAATAGGGCCAAACCTTTCTAAATTAACCTTCAAACATCAAGTTATAATCAAACTTTACCAAGGTCAACATTCTAAATCAAGACAAACATCTAGGGCTAATTTTGACCAAGTCAACATCAAAAGTAAAACTTGGTCTACTTTGACCAAGTCAACATCAAAGTCAAACCCAACATAATTTGACCAAGTTAACATTAAAGTCAAATATATTCAACTTTGACCAATTCTAAGTCAAATAAGCTCAACATTGACTAAGTCCAATCAAGTTAAATTAAGGCAACATTGATCAAGTCCAATCCAAATCTAAAGTCAAACATTGAAAAAAACTAAAATCAAGTCTATTTTGACCAAGTCACATCAATTTCAAATCAATATAACATCTAAATTTAAATCATATCCTTGTCTTTCCATTCAATCTCTCACACCTATTGGTTGGGAATGAAAAAATTAGAACATCCATCTTTTCTTGCATCCAAATCAAGTCCAATAACAAGATCGAATCTAATCTTAATCAAATCAAACATCAAACAACACATAAAATATATAATCTTAATAAAATCACATCAACTAATCTAAACATTAACTAATCCTATATCAAATCCCATTCAGACCCATGACATCTCACAATCCTAATATTACTCTAGCATCACCATCCCAATGCAATGAACTGATTGACCAAATCCTACATATTATCCAATAGCTATCCCACATAGAATCCCTTCTTGGCCCTCCATGCACGAGTCTAAAATCAAATTTTATCGAGTCACAAACATCAAATAATATACTATCCAATACCCAACTAGCCTTAGAGCCACAACAAATTCAAAAATCTAGCCATGTCCTATTTTTCCCCCTCTAAGGATCATCATTTACTAAATAAATAAGTACATCTAATTCTAAAAATCATCCATTAGGGATATGTCAATATCCCCTTCCAAATCACAATTAAACTTTTCCACTTCCAAGTAAAGGTCAATGCAATCTCTCTATCCTTGACCAATCCATCTTTGATGAATCCATTTTTGGCAAATCACCCATTTTTGACCAATCCAAAATAATTTTTGGCCCACCCATATTTAATAAAGGACTCATAATTAATGATCCAATCTTTTATGAACCATCACTTGGCCAACCATCCATCCTTGGTTTAGCTATCTTTGATTAGCCACTCATTTTTTACCAATTATAAGTCTTTGATGAACCTGTCTTTGATGATACCATCCTTAGCCTATCACCCCATCTCCCATAACACATCAAGCCATCCAACACCCAAAACCACATGGCTCAAGTAACAATTGTATTTATAGACAACAAACATCAAAGTGCCTTCCATGTGGACATGACCAACATAAAAAACAAATCAACACCATCATCCTACCAATTTGGTACCACATCATTCATCATATCTAGTCTCCTCACTGACGAGGAACTCAACAACTACAATCATTCAGGGTTATGTAGGTATGACCCCATATATTATTTTTAAAGCAATAAATATCCTATAGTAAACATAATCCTCCAAATAATGAAATATAAATGTAAAGACCTCTACCTTCATGAGCAAGGAATCATCAAAATTATCCATGTCCATGTACATAAAGGTTCTCATGGCATTGGATAAAATCCATTTTTTCATAAACATAAAGGTGTCAATGATACTTCTGTATTTTCGAAGGAAGCTTCATCCAACATTGACATAGGTTTTATTTATAATTCGTACAAGGACCATGCTACCATTTATCATTTTAACAATATTTCCATCCCCATTAATGATCTTGGCATTGAATATATCTCACCCATTGATTGGAATTGAAAAATCATTTACCATTATCCTTCTTCCATAATAATCAAACCATGGAAGAATTCATGATTAGCATCCAACCAAAAGAGAATAAAGTAGTATCAACATCTCCTAGTGAAATGTTGTTTGAAGCCCTATGGGATAATCAAAGGAAAAAAATAACATTCCTTAATGAAACATTATTTGAGGAACTAGGGTGAAAACCATCCAATTAAGATCCAAAAATTACATCCCGTAGTGAAACCTTGTTTGAGGCACTACAGGGCAATCAAATTTAAAATTATAGAAATCCAAAAGAAAATTTCCCTAGTGAAACATTGTTTGAGGCACTATGGGACAATCAAAATCAAAATCCAAAAAGTAAAAAATCTAAGTCCTTTAGTGAAAACCTCTTTGAGGCACTATCAAACCAAAATCAAAATCAAAATCAAGCATATACCCTCAATCTCACGAAATGTGAAAATTATTGGTTCCATTTCCCCTTCACATCACAATCCCAACATCCCTCTAAATCCTTCAAGAAATTAAATAACATCCTTTATCCAATATAATTTCCACCTCACCCTCATTGGTAACACCCTATTTCATAGGGTTAAAATGACATCATGTTCAATTTGGATGAAGACAATCTAGAAATCAATGAATTTGATGATGAAATCTATAGAGTGCATACTTGAAAGATCAAAGGGTCAAAACTATGCATCTTGTAATCCTCTAATGAGTTGAAATGCTAAAAAATAAAAAATAAATCATAAAATCAAAAGATAAAGAGAAATAAAGAGAAAAATAATGCATCCCATGGTGAAAACCATGCTTATGGTGCTTTGGGAAACTACCATGATGAAAACTAGGTTTTTGGCATCATGCATAAATAATCCATTTTCAACAAGTACCTTGACAATTTGGGGAAACACCTTCCACATTGAGATCCATGCCATTCAATCCATATTGGCCATATAAATAATCATCCTTCAAACCATCTGAGTGCCATCCACCTTGTCCTCATGTTATCCATATTGTCATGCCCATTTTTCTTCCCACCTTGACCTTGATAAGGCACTAGAAGATGTTTTGGGCCCTTGATTTAGGAAACATATTGGTATACATTAACATGGTCCTTTGACATTTGGATGTCTTGGTTCCCATGTGACATGATCCTTGGAGATCCCTATCCATTCCTAGTCATCCTCCCCCATAATCATCTATATCCTCCAGATTCATCTTGAATCCCTTCCCTCTATCCTTCATCTCGTATCACTTTCCACATTCCTAGTGATAGAACATGTTTTCCCTTTGCTATTGGCCCCTTGTATATACTTATTCCAAAAATCCAAAAAAAACATCATAAATTAAGAAACTCTAAAACATCAGATAATCCAAAAAATCCACAAACATCAAATAATCCAAAAAATCCCTAAAAATCAGAAAAGGTAAAAAATATCCAAAATAAATATAAATTCCATGAAATCCAAAAAAAATTATCTTGTCATAAAATATGGTCAAAATCCTTAATAAAATCATTTAATCTATCATTTGGATGCGTCCTTCCTAAATTTTCCCACCTTGGGGTAATTATAAATAATCATTCATCTAATCACAACTCATAACTTCTACCCTATTTGGGACAAATCAAGCTTGTAGCTCATCATTGGGATATTTCATTCCCACATCCACCCTCTTTGGGAACATCATTATTCCATCCTTCATTAGGTATGTTGATTTTGTTTTCAAGTTTGTGTGTATTTACTTGCTTATTTGTTTGTTTGATTTTCCTATTGTTCCTTAACGCAATCTAAGTACACCAATAGGTTCATCATGGTTTTAAAATTGAAAATAATTTCATCTTAATTTTTACATTTAATGGTGCATTTTTGTCATTTATCTATTGAATTGGGGATCAGTCCTTATACACATTGTGACTAGGTCATCTTGGTGTATACTATCATGTGTAACATCAAAAATTAAATTATCAAATATATGTGGAGACATGATAAAATGATAGTTAATACCCTTACAAGAATCATATTTTCAAATCAAATCATCCCCTCCCTATTTGACATTTTTAACATCAGATCAAATTATCCATTCTCATCTCTCATCATTCCTCATCACATTCCTCCTTTCTTTCTATAACTATAGTGGCTTGAGGTCTATTTGGACTATGTAGGCAATGTTTAGGTACATGTAGTTTTTGAGGTTAACTCAAGCATTCTTACTCTTATTTTTTCATCCATTCCTATCAACATAATTTTATTTTAACTAACTATCCATATCTAACAATCATCCTTATGGCTTACGTGTGCAGATGTTTGTTTACCACATCCTCCTTTTCTCATCTAGAGTTTATCTAATTCTCTTCAAATTTAATAACATCATTCTTCAATTGTCATATCATCACTTGGGACATCCTTATGTTCTTGGTTTTTTTACAATTTCTTCATTCTTTGAAATGTCATTATACCTTCCACATATACATTTGTGTCAATCTATCAACTTCATATCATCCATCAACATGATCATCTCATTATTAATATGTGAAATAGGTTAAATCTTTGATATATGATTGTAACATAATTAATTTACCAATAAATCAATTAATCAATCATATTTTCACTTTAAAATTATAACTTCTACCTTGTTTGGGGCAAATCAAGCTTACAACTTTTCTACAGGATAGATCATCCCCTAATCTACCCAACTCGGGGCAAGTCAAGCTTGCATATTTTTAGGATATTTCTCCCACATCCACCCTATTTTAATAAAATCAATATGTCCAACCTATCTCTATATGTATCCTTCCCAAATCCACCCTACTTGGATAAAATCCATCCATAATCATCATAAATCAAAGTGTGAAAGCATTAATTCAAGTGGGTTAATCTCACCCATATGTTATTCATCATCTCACATCCCAACCCTCTTTATACATCACCCACCCATTGATTATTCAATTCTATATTATTCCTCTTTTTTTTGAGATCCCATTCACATCCTTCATCCTTGCATGCACTCTTGAGGGGGCATCATCCATCACATTATTTCAACTTCATTATCTAATTTTCATCCATCATTTTTCAGATTCTTTTTTCTTAAAAAATATGTTACTACACCCATTGTGTCTCATAATTCCCTTTCAGAGATGGTAAAAATGTAAACACTTAAAATTAGACATTTCATGTTGTTTTTAATGATCTCACTAATCTGTGCTAACATCATCATAAATAGTCTAATCAAGACTTTTATCCATCTAACATATCTAGTTTGATTCACTATTCATTCCCCCTGATCAATTAATCTCTTCTTCCATAATCACATCCATTCCCACATATTCTCATTCACATAACATTAGCTAACTAATGTTTATTAATTAGCTAATCTCATCAATAATGGAAAATTATGGAATGCACAAATACTATTACCCATAAATCAATAAATCCTATCGTCCATCTCAAACTTGTGATGTCATCAAAGGGCCCACTTGGAAATTTAAAAATCATATTCCAAATTCAAAGTGTCTTTCACAATGAAAATTCAATGAAAAGAGACAAGTGTGCAAATAAGAGTTATGAATGTTCTTACACACTCCATGCCTTCATCATTTCACCCTCTTACACACTTCATCCCTTTTTATTTCACACTCTACCTCCCACATTTATGGGTATGAGGACTATTACTCATCCATTTATCTTCATCCTCATTCAATGGTCCACATCCATCAGTAGAATCTATAAATTAAGACCCCCTTTACTTCCCCCCCCCCCCCCCACACCTAATTTCAACATGACTATCTAAGGTAGTGAAACTATGCCGAATCCTAAGGTTAGTCATCAATCATGCATCAAAAATTATCAAATAAATCATACATTTAATAAGGGGAGATGATGTCCATTTGATCACATGCATCCACAATAACCTTGAAACTACATCCATACATCTGAGCACATCACTCATTTTGACAAAAAGATTCATAAAAAGGTATAATAATTGTGTTTATTTCTTAATTTAAATTGTACTCTTCTTATTCTTTTTTAATTCAAGGATGCATACTTAGATAAGTGGTATGATTTAAATCATTTTGATTTCCTACTAGCCTAAAACTAATATTCATAATCATGTGTTACAAGTAAAATAGAGATTTATATAAATAACTCAAGTTTCTATACAATAGCCATGAGTACATATAGAGATTGATCCAAATGTAGTTGTATAAAGGGAGAGAATCATTTGAGTTATTTTCCTCCAACCATAGATTAATGGTCCCTTGCACACCTCCCAACTAGGAGTGGCCCTTCCCTTCATGAAGTGGAAGATAATAATGATGCAAGAGATCAGAACCAATAAAGAATCACATGTAGTAAAATCACTATTATATGCAGTCAGTCAAATAAACCCTTGGTATGCATCTATTTATTATGAAATCTAGAAAACATATAAACTATAAATCATTATGGACTGACAATGTATATAACTATAACATTAGTTTGGCCAAAGCATTTTTATAGAATTAACATTTTCCATGATTTGGGTCATAGTCCATGTGATTTATGTTCTCTGCTAAAGCATATTGTCATAACATTCCCTAGATTATAAAATGATAACAAACAAGTTCAATAGTATTCTTGCCTATTGCTTGTCATCCCTTAAAAAATGGGGAATCTTAAAAATAAATAATATTAGCTCAATCCATGGGTGGTTTAATAAAGCATAATACTATTAAGTAAAAATAGTGAAATATTGAAACCATTCCAAGTATTAAATAACATCCTAAGGAATGAGTAATTCTATAACATACCACAGTAAAAGATTTCATACTTAGGGTCTTCAAAGAGCTTAATTATAAACATGGCCTTAGGCATGTGTCTTATCAAAATACAAAGTTTACATATTCAATCAATAGATATATGTTACAAATCTTAATGTTCATTACCTAGGGTTCATCTCTATATCACCTAATTATAACCATTCTAAGAACTCATTATTAATGTTATACCAATTTCATATAATCTCTATATCACCTAATTATAACCATTCTAAGGACTCCTTATTAATTTTATACCAATTTCCTTTTAAGCTAAGGAGTGTTTCCATTCATATCTTTTAAGATGCATACAAAAAGGGGTTACTAATTTTATTAAGTTACATTGCTTATTTAATACTATACTATTATTTTCTATCCATACATTTTATTTAAATTTTGTTATAAACCATCATATCATCACCATATAAATGATTGCTCAAAAAATTTTATCAATATTAAATATTGTGTATAAACATTGGTTTTATAATATAAACAACTTAATGATTAAATCTCTTAAGATTTCTCATCAAGCAAAATACCCATATTACTATACAAAATAGTCATATATTAGTTTACAAACCTAAGTTTTATTTTACTCATACATTCAACTATTAAAAAATGTGACAATCTCATTAAAAATGACATATACTTATCATAGCTAAAATAATAGTTATAATTTCATTTGAGAGATTAATTCAAATTTTGCTCCTGTAGGTGGCCACTCAATCCTTACAGGTCTTAAAAATCAAATGGAATAAAACTCAAGCTTCACCAAATGTACAATCAAGGTGATTCAATACCTATACGTCTACTAAAAGAATAGATTATAAAAACCACATTTAAAACTTTAATATTTATCAATTTTGAGTTAAAAACCACACGATACAAGCTTGTTGTAAAATCAACATAGGAAGGTCGATACTTAGGGATTTTGACTTAAGTTTTTCTCATAAACAAACACCATTTAAATATCCAAGTGATACAAATCAGGCTCACCACTATGAGCTTGTGGGGGGAAATAATTCTCACCCACAGGTTCATAGGGGGGACCTCACCATCCAATAAAACATTAAAACATAGCCATACAATTTCCCATTTCAAGATGAAAATACAAGTAACCAATATGTAGCCTCTAACTATTCAAAATATACTTTTTCAAGTTTCATACTAGATTTTAATTTTGAATGCCATTCTTATATATATGATTCATGCAAATAGAATGGAAATCAAATTTTATAAAGAACCCATTTATTATTTATTCTATTGCTTGAAATAATCTCATACTCAAAAAATAGTAGAATAATGGTTGTAAATCATACTTATTCCTTTCTAAAATAACTAAAAATGATGGTTGTAGGTCACACTTTTTCCTTTTATTATTTTACTCTTTACTTTCTCCTTAATTTTCCCCTACATCATGTGTCTTTATTCCCCTCAGATCTCACCATGCCTTTGCTTGTTTTACATGGCTGAACGAGCCTTTTATCAACATGGCTTGATGCCAAATATCCCTAAACTCCACTATTTTTTGACTTTTCTTTCTCAATTAAAAAAACAACTAGAGTCCAATTCATTATTTCCATTTCAATCCACCATTGACATATATGCAAGCCTCCAAATTCAAATGATAACTATTTTTTGGCTAAGGTTTCAACCCTTCTAACCATCATGAAAAATAATGACTTCCCCAAAACATAATAAAAAATTAATAATCATTTACCATACCTACAAATCACTTTGACCTCAATCCTAACTCATGCTTAGTGGTTTGATCTATATTGCCTCTAAAAAGTGTCATAATCAAAATTATCCCTAAGTATGCTACCAAATTAGCTAGTTTAAAACTTTCCTAGAAGTCTAGGGGGTTCAATAATCTCTCCCTTTATTAGTATATTAAAAAAAATATATCTTTTAATAATATTACCTTCTAACCCTAGGCATGTTTATTAATATTTGTAGATACTCAAGGATAAGGTAATCATACAACATAACAATGTCTACTACCCATTGTAAAAGACAATGCTACTGAAATTGCTATATTAGCCAACCAAATAACATATGACAAAGTTATAAAATTTTATTAATCATTCACCTAAGCCTAGAGAAACTAACATGAATTTTAAAATTAAAAAAATCAAACATACACCATTAATAAGATATCACAACATTGACAATACAAATCAATATAACTACATATATCTACGATGTTATAAGAAACTGAAGAACAACAACCAAAGTCGATAATAAATTCTTGGTGTGTGTGGTGATTATAAAAAATTTATAAATTAATTCCATCATTCATGAATATTTTCCCTCTCCAATATGATTCTCTCACTTTTTTCCACTCAATGAGGGTAGAAGATGTCCTACATCCACCTCAAGCAGAAAAAGGTAGGGAGTCCATTACATCAAAAAGCTGGAAAACCATAAATTAATGAGAAATATTAAATACTAATGTATGTTTCATTTCATATTAAAGAAAATATATCATAAATATTTTATATCAAATATACATATATGCACTAAAATCCAATGATGCAGAACATAAAAGTATAATAGTAAATGGAATTGACGAAATTGAATTTATCCAATTATCCACATGATCCATAATTCTAACCAATCACTAGTTAAATACTTATTTAAAATCACATGATGTTTTATTAAGGTCATATGGGATATAAAATCCTCCTACCCTTAAATAGGTCATCATCTTGATGACATTATTTTCAAGTAAATATGTCTGAAAATATAAATAGTTCAACATAACACATAAATAAATAAATGAGGAAAAATCCTTTGAAACTCTTCAATATTCTTGCAAGTGGCACTTTTTTTAAAATATTAGTACATTATACATTTCATTTATATACCTCTCGATTACATAACCTAAGCTTGCATGTATCAAGTATTCATATTAGTTTTATTACTACCACTCCTGCATCCAAAAATTGTAATGTATTCCAATCCAATACATGAGACGGGTCAACTACATAATTTTTAAGATAAAATACATGAAAAAAATTATAAATTTGAGATGAGGCTAGTGGAAAAGAATGTTTATATGCTAAAATATTTATCATTTAAAAAATATCAAAGGGTCCCACATATCTAGGTGCTAATTTGGATGATTTTCCAAACTTGATGGAACTCTTTTGAGGTTTGACTTGTAGAAAACCTTGTCTCCAAATGATAACTACCTTGTTATTTTCATATCAACATATATTTTATACCTATCATTTACTTCATCTAGTCTTTATTTAATTAAATTTACCTATTATTCCACCTTGGTAATTATACTAGGTCTAAAAACCACTCTATCCTCTATTTTATCCCATTTGATAGGTGTTCTACACCTTCTGCCATACAAGGCTTCAAATGGATCCATTTTCAAAGCTAACTAAAATGATTTATTATAATAAAAATCAACTAGTGAAAGGTATTCCTCCCATTTATATTGTTTATCCATGCAACACATTCTTAAAAGGTCCTCCAACACATGATTTACCCTTTCAGTTTGCCCATATTATTTTAGATGGTAGGTTGTACTAAATTTCAATTATGTGCCCAAAGATGCATTAAAGGTTTACCAAAATCTTGAGGTCATATGAAGGTCTCTGTATAAATTGTTTTTATCTAAAAAACCATGAAGTCTATAAATTTCTTTTACAAACCTCTTTCCTATAATTGGTGCATCATCAATCAAATTGCTAGGGATGAAATGTGCCACCTTGGTGAGTTTATCAACTACCACTAAAACCATATAATGTTAGTTCTTTGACATCGATAGTCCTCAAACAAATTCCATACTAATGAATTTCCACTTCCATTATGGTATGTCATGTGGGTATAATAACCTGACATGATAAACATGTTCAACCTTTACTCACTAGCATTTTAAGTATCTAGACATAAAATCAGTTGCATATTTATTGATTCCTTTCTAGAAATATAAAGGTTTCAAATCTATAATGAGTTTAGTTACACCTGGATGACCTGAATAAAGAGTGTTATATAAATCCTTAAGCACAAATAACCCTCAAACTCTCTTTATCTGGCACATAAATTCTCCCATTGAATCTTAGAATCCCATCATTCTCAAAAATAAATCCTTCATACCTATGATCTTGGGGATTTATGCTAGAGCTTTCTTGACTTGCTTAAAATTCATCTCCTAGAGAGAACATTAAAACTTGATCTTAGAAGGTGATTTTAATAGTATCCATTACTACTATGTACTTTTGTGACTAAGATCATCTACAACCACGTTTTACTTACACTTTATAACTAATGTCAAAATCATAATCTAACATAAATTCTAACCAATGCCTTTGTCAAATATTTAGATTTGGTTGAGTAAAGATGTACTTGAGCCTTAAGTTGTCTATTTTGATCTCGAAAGGTATACCCAACAAATAATGCCTCCAAAATTTTAAGGCATACATAATTTTGGCTAATTCCAAATCATGTGGAGAATAACTAGCTTCATAAGGCTTTAATTTCCTATAGTTATATGCTACTACTAAGCCATATTACATTAATACTCCACCAAAGCCATCCCTAGAAACATTTTTTTTTTAAAGTGACCATTTAGATCTAGTATTCTCAGTACCAATAATGAGGTAAGCCTCTCTTTTAGGATTTGAAAGGCTTCCTCACATTTATTGTTCCACACAAAATAATGCTCTTTCTATTTTAAGGAGGTGATTAGGTTATCTGTTTTAGATAAATTTGGTACAAAATTTATATATTACCCCCTTAAATCCATAAAAATATGTAACTCATGAATGTTTTTGGGTGTTGACCATTTCATGATGACTTTAATATTTGTTGTATCTATAAAAATTCCCTCTACTAAAATAATATGACCCAAATATTGTACCCTTCTCTAAAAGAAAACACACTTTAACAGTTTCATATAGAGTTTATGCTTCCAAAAGCATTCTAGAACTAGATGTAAATGCTCAACATGCTCTTCTTCTTTTTTTGGAATAAATCAGGATATCATTAAGGAAAAAAAGCACAAACTAATCTACCAAATCCCTAAACACATTATTCATAATGTTCACAAATGTTTTTGGTGCATTTGTTAACCCAAAAGGAATAACTTTGAATTCATAGTGTTTATACCATTTCTTGAAATCATATTTATGAATATATTCATTTTTAATTCACAATTGATGATATCATGTTCTAAGGTTAATCTTAGAAAAGATCATTTCACTTCAAATTTTATCGAAGAGCTCATCAATGTGGGATAGAGGATACCTATTTTTTATGGCCACCTTATTCAATATATTGTAATCTATACACAAGAAAATAATCCCATTATTCTTATTCATGAACACTATTGATGTACCCCATGGTGAAACACTTAGCTAAATCAATACCTTGGATAACATTTATTGAAGTTGAGATTTTAATTTGACTAAATTTGTTGTTGTCATTCTATAAGAATCCTTAAATTGGGGATCATATCTTGTAATGATGTCAATGGTGAAATAAAATTCCATTTTGGGAGGTAATCTAGGTAACTCCTCTAGAAATACATCCTAAAATTATTGTAAAAAGGGATAGTATTCTAAAGTAGGCTCTTTAATTTCTTTGATTTCATTAAGCTTGACCATGAACCCCTGACATTCTTTCCTTTGAACCTTCTTCAATTTAGTGAATTTTTTTACTTAAATTCAATTCATTCTTTTCACCTTGGATTGGGGTTTTATTTCCCAAATCATCTAAGCCTATGTAATTTAACCTCTACTTATAAAAATAATTCATCAAATTTGACACTATACTAATTTCCATATTGCATAATCCAAGATTTTTCCATATGTACATTTTCCTATGTAGTTGTTTTTAGCATGCTAGGTGAAATAATTCATTCAATGGCTCCTGAATCTATTAAAATTTAAATAGAATGACCAAATAAAGTACTTGACACCTAAATTATAGAGACTTGAAATTTAGCTTGATGATTGTCAATTAAGTTCCCTACTATGAGGATGATGTTGAAGGATTTTTAAATTTGCTCCATGTCTTCCACTATGGACAATCCTTGTCATAGTAGTTGCCTCCATAAGCAAAAATTACACCAAGTGGTCCTTACCTCTTAGATTGGTTTATTCCTATGAAAGCTTCCTTGAAAACATTACTAGTTTATTATTATAGGACCTGATTCCAAACCTAAATTTTTTTATTAAAACATGTTATTGGAATTCCCTTTATGTTTCCAATTTTTATTTTAGAAAGTGGTTTTCGAGCCACAAAAATTATTTCTATACTTATATCTAACTTATACAAGTGATTTTAATTTCTTATCCTACTTAACATATTTCTCAAAAACTTTTTCCATGGTATTAGGACCATGCACATCCAATTCACACCTAATCTATGGCTTTATACCCATGATGATTTTTTTAATTTGAAAGCATTAATCTTTTTAGTACTGAGGAACATACTTTAGAAGCTTGGTAAATTATTCCTAGTAATCTACTATAGATAGATCTCCTTGATTTAATTTTTTTAATTTATTCAATTCCTAATCAAAATGTAGTTTTAGTAACCACTGATTTTTGAAAAAAGTTACAAATAGTTCCCAAGTGGTGGTGGTGGAGTCAAGTCCCATTTCTAACATTTTGTTGGTCCATAAGGTTACTATTTCACCAAAAAGTTAGTAAGTCGATGAAACTATCTTGGTTACCTCAAAGTAATTTCAAATTTAGAAATAATTCTCCATCTTAGTGAGCAAACCATCATATGCATCACCTAACATTGTTCCATCAAACTTAGATGGATTCACCTTTTTCATGTCTCATGTAAGTTCTGTAGCTACTCAAGCTCTTACAGTTTGATACTATTCAACATGTTCCTATTCTAAATGTTCTTCCTAATCAAATTATTTATCCTCATGATATTATTTCTCATCATGCCCATATACCTCCTATTCCAAGGTTTCTACTTTATTTTGTGTTTCATTCTAGACTACGAGGATTTGGTTGAGCTTTGAATCTTGTGCAGTTGCTAGCTAGTTAAGATTAGGTTGAGGATTTTGATTGATTAAAACCTCTCAATACTTATTTTTCCACACTTCATTTTCTACTAATATAATAAGAGATATAAGTTAGTGTTAGTGGACTCATTAGGTCTAAGTATTTAAGCCTTGTTTTGATACCACATGTTAAAACCCCTATAGGTTCATTATGAAAATACAAGTTTTTTAGTAATGCAACATTTATTTAGGTAATCCATAACATTAAATTATAAAATTTACACTAAATATAAATTTGAGTTTAATATGTTAAAAGTATAAGTATAATAAATAAGTAATGTTATTTAATTCACTCATTAAGCATGATAAAAACTTTCATTTAGTATCCCAAGAAAAATATACGTAGTACACAAACTAAATTCATGTGCAGCAAATCAATATGCTAAATAGAGCATTTATATCTAATAAATAAGATAAAAAAATGCAACAATTTATTAATAATATAATGTTATGGATATTATTATAGTATAATGATCAAACAATAATTACACAACTACCAATAATTACAACTGTATATACAATAAAAATAAAATATAGCTTTATATAAATAGCTCAGGTATCTATACAATATCCATGAGTACATATTAAGATGGATTCAAATGCAATTGTAGAGAGGGAGAGCATCATCTAATCACTTTTCCTCCAACCATAGACCTACGGTCCCCCACACACATCCCAAAAGGGAGTGGCCATTCCCTTCATGAAGAGGAAGATAATAATGATGCAAGAGATCATAACCAACCAAGAATCACATGTATTATATAATCACTACTATATACATACAATCAAACAAACCCTAGGTAAAACTCTATCTATTATGACCTCTAGCAAATATATAATATAGAAATCACTATGGACTGACAATGCATATAGCTATAACATTACTTTGGCCAAAGTGTTTTCTTAGAATTAATAGATTCCATGATCTGGGTCATAGTCCACATGATTTATACTCTATGATAATGCATATTATCACTACATTCCATAACTTATTAATTGATGAAAAACAATTTTAATAGGATTCATATCTATTTCTTGTCATCCCTTAATAAGTAGGGAATCTCCAAAATAAATAATACCATCTCAATCCATGGGTGGTTTAAGAAAGCATAATTCTACTAAGTACAAATAGTGAAATCCTAAAACCATTCCAAGTATTAAATAACATCATAATAAATGAGTAATTCTTTAACATACCATAATACAAGATGTCTTGCATAAGGTCTTCAAAGAGCTTAATTATAAATCTAGTCTTAAGCATGTGTTTAATATTCAACTCAGGCTTGACCAAATGTACAATCAAGTAGAGTTAGTACTTATAGGTCTACACAAATAATAAAACAAAATAACCACATTTCCAACTTTAATATTCATCAAGATTGATTCAAAAACCACATGGTATAATCTTAATGGAAAATCACCACAAAAATGTTGATACTTAAGGATATCAACTTAAGTTTTTCTCATAAACAAAACCATTTAAATAGCCGAGTGATACAAAAGAGGTTCACCACTATGAGCTTGCAGGTGAGAATAATTATCACCCCCATGTTCATAAGGGAAACCTCACCATACAATAAAATATTAAAACACAACCATGTAATTTCCCATTTCAATCTAAAAATGCAAGTAACCAATATGTAACCTCTAACCATTTAAAATCTATTTTGTCAAGTTTCATACTATATTTTGATTTTGAATTCCATTATTATATATGATTCATGCAAAATATAATGACAACCACATTTTGTAAAGAACCCATTTACTATTTATGCTAACACTTAAAATAATATCATACCCAAAAATAACAAAATAACGGTTGTAGATCGCAGTTGTTCCTTTTTGAAATATCTAAAAATAATGGTTGCAGTTCTCATTTTTTCCTTTTCAAAAATTTTAAAAGTGATAGTTGTAGCTTTCACTTGTTCCTTTTCAAAATAGCTAAAATGATGGTCGTAGCTTGCACTTTTTCTTTTTCAAATAGCTAAAAATGATGGTCATATCTTGCACTTATTCCTTTTATTATCCTCATCTTTATTTTCTCCCCCTTGTCTCCTTTTCTCTTTTATTTTGTGCATTTTTATTCCCGTCAAATCTCACAATATATCACATTATTTTACATGGTTGATCGATTATTTTCTCAACATGGCTTGACACCAAATCTAACTCCACCATTTTCTAAGTTTTAACTATTAGTTAAATGGTCAACTAGAGTCCAATTAATTATTTATATTTGAATATACCATTAACATGCATACATGCCTCCAAATGCCTATGAAAATGATTCAAATGGAAACTATTTTTGAGCTAGGGTTTTGACCCTTCCAACCATCATGCAAAATATTGACTTCCCAAAAAACACAATAAAAACCTAATCATAATTTATCATACCTCCAAATAAATTTGACTCAATCCTAACTCATGGTTAGTGGCTCAATCTATGCTACCTCAAAAAATAAGCATTATCAAAATTAACCCCTAAGTATGATACCAACTTAGTTGGTTTATAACTTTGATAGTAATCTTAGGGGGTTCAATAATCTCTCCTTTTATTTTATATATATATATATATATATATATATATATATATATATATATAACTCTCTTTTTATAATATTTACCTTATATATTTAAGCATGTTTCTTAATTTTTGTAGGTTCTCAAGGAGAAGGTAATCATACGACATAATAATATATGCTATCCGCTATCAAATATAATGCTACTAAAACTATCAAATTGGCCAATCAAATAACATTCGATAACATTATAAACTTTCATTAAGCATTTTCCTAAGCCTATAAAAACTAGCATGGCATTTTAAAATTAAAAAATTTAAACATACACTATTAATAAAATATCACAACATTAGCAGTATAAGTAAAGATAATTGTGTATATCTACAACACTACAGGAAACCAAAGAGCAACCAAGGACACCAAGAAAATCATGGTGTGCATGGTTATTCTTTATAATTTATAAAGTAATTCCATCATCCATGATTTACCACCCTCTCCCTTATGATTCTCTACCTCTATTCCACTCAGTGAGGGTATAATATGTCTTGCATCCACCTCAAGCAAAAAAAGGTAGTTAGTCCATTACATCAATAAATGTAGAAAACCATAAATTAATGAAGAATCACAAATACCACTATATTTTATATTTTAGATGTAAAATAAACTATCATAATTTTTTTCTATCAAACATACATATATGCACAAAAATCTAATTATTTAGAACAAAAAATTACAATAGTATATGAAATCAACAAAACTGAATATGTCTATCTATCTTCATGATCTATAAATCTAGCCAATCACTAGTTAACTGCTTATTTAAAATCATATTGTTATTTACTAAGGGTCAAATGGTATATAACATCTCTTATACAAAATAAGATTTTGTATGTAATGACCTTTGGGTGGATATGCTATTTTAGGATCCTTTATCATTATTGCCTCAAACAATTAGTCAATTTGATGTATTCAACAAAGATAATTACAATGAGAATACTGAAATTAATCATGCTTGTAATATATCTCAATCATCTAATGATTCTTATATAGTTTCTCAAGTCTAATCATGGAACTCAAATCTAATTCATTTTCAAAAAAAACTTTGCTCAAATACATGCCTTCAATCGAGATGTCTAGTTAGTTCATATTTTTTTAATTCTAGTGATGATGAAAATGAACTATAACCTCAAGGATCTGTTCCTCCAATCAACACTCCATTGGAAAAAACTTCATGGGTTGTCTATAATATTTTTGACTTTATCAATAATCTTGATCACATTGGCCAACCCGATACATTTCAAAAAAAATCTAACACTGCTAACTATATTAAACAACCCAATATAATTCATCGTGTCCCCCAATTTTATAATTATACTAGCCATACTTATTTACAAAGCATTGATATATCTAGAACCTTAGCTCATAATTACAATGACCAAGTTATATAGAGTGTTGATATAATTCTAGTAATATCCATAGATTATTCCAATTGTAATGGCTAGCATAATACAACCAATACCACTACTACTTGATAAAAATATACTGACCATTCTAATACAATTCAACCTTGTTCTATTGTACCAAACTTATCAGTTAGGTTGATAACACACATCAAAACTAAGCCACTTATCCTCAAGATCCTAAAATCACTTTGGATGCTAAAGCCACTACTATAAGATAAATCCATTTAGAATTTGATAGCAAAAGCAATAAGAGAATTTATCTTGAGGTAGATGTCAAATATTATGGCCCATTACCTATGCTTCCTATTAGCAAACCATTATCAAATTACTTCATGCAAGAGAGCCTCAGCTTTCACATAAACATCAAAAACTTAGCCACTTTGAGATAAACACTCCTCTCTTTACTAATTTCATTGCTAGTGTCAACCTTAAGCCTAAACTTATTTTTAAGATTCCTTTTCCAACATATAATTTTGAGGATATAAATGTAATGCTTATCAAAGAAATTCAAGTAGTCGACTTTGGTATAAATATGAATCTAAAATACATCCTTATATCTAAAGAGATTCACCCTAAATATAAGGATAATTATTGCCTATTCATATAAAAACATCATTAAGTATTTACATGGTCATACGAGGATATGCTTGGTATATATCTTAGAATAGTTGTTCATAACATAGTAACCTATTCAGATGTGAAACTTGCTAGACAGAACTACCATAAGTTCCCTCCCAAGGATTATAATTTATGTCATAAAGAATTCATTAAGCTCATATATGAAAATTTTATCATACCTATAGATTAATCTAAATGGGTATCCAAAATAATACCCATTATTAAAAAAATCATTATAGTCATTCACATTTTTATTAACTTTCTTAATATTAACTTAGCATCCCTAAGGATAATTTTCCCCTACATTCCATTGATGCTATTGTTGATTCCATATCTGGTTATGAGATGTATTCCCTCATGGATATTTTAAGGGTATAATTAGATTCACATTACCCTCAAGGATCAACATAAAACCACCTTTACTACTGAGTGAGGAATATATTGTTATGTTAAGATGCCTTTTGGCCTTAAAAATACCATGTAAACTTATCAAAAATAAATGACACACATTTTACATGATCTCATCTTCAAAATAGTTGAAACCTATGTGGATTACCTTATAGACAAATCCATGTGTCTTAAAAATCATCTTCATGACCTAGCTATCATATTTGATTACCTTATTAAATACAAAGTAATCTTAATCCTCATAATTGTGTTTTCAATGTTACCTCTATACAAATTATAGGATTTTTGGTCTCACTACAAGGGATTGATGTGGATCCCTCTAAGTTTAATGTTATTCTTAACATGCCTATATCTCAATCTATACCTGACATCTGCACCTATGTTTGGAAACTTGGGGACATTTATAGATTTGTTTTCAAGTTAGCTTACCATACATATTCAATAAACACTCTTCTCAAGAAAGGTATTAATCTTGAATGGACCGATGGTTTCTAAAAAACCTTTGATAACTTGAAGAAATATTCAATTCATCCTCTAAATTGACAACACCTTCTAGTGATTTTCCTCTCATCTTTTATACTTCATCTACCCCCATCTCATTTAGGGTAATGCTTTCACAATAAGATGAGTATGAGAAATAATATGATATTTACTACGTTAGTCATGCTTTGATAGAATATGAGACCCAATACAAAAAATTGGATCATGACCACTTTGAAATCTACTTTTACACCTAAAATATTTGGCACTATATGCTTTATTAGACAATATATGTCATAGTCCATTCTAATCCCCTTTGTCATTTCTTCTCTTAGGGTTTATTTCTTACAGATCGTATTAGAAAATGGATGGTACTCTTGATGTAATTTTACCTTATAATTCTCACTCAAAAATTATTTAAATGCAAAGTGATCACCTATAAATATTTTACTACACTTACACAACTCAATGGCACATTTAGGAGAGTCCTCCAATTGAGGATGCCCTCTTCATCAAAGGCATCAATCAAGTTATTTACTTTAAAGATTCTTTCCATAATTTCATAGCTGATTTCAAGGATCAAGCCCTTGGAGAACCTAAAATGGTAGTATCTAAGTCTAAACCATCTTTGAAAGATACCTTATAATAAATACCTGAGGTTATCATCAATTTACACAAGGATACTTGGACACTTCACTTTGATGGAGCCAAGTGTCTTCAAGGAGCCTGGACAAGATGTATCCTCATTGATCCTTAAATAAAAATCATTCCTTTATATTTTTGATTGAATTTTGATGTTACTAATAACATACATAGAATCCTATTATATAGGCATAAAATAAACACCCAAAAATAAAGAGGTGGGTGGAACCATAAACATTGGGTAATGTAAAATAGATAGGCCTACGTAACCTATTTACCTAAGTGGTTAAAACAAATATAAAAACATTCATAGGGAATATACCTTAGAAAATAGCCTAAGGTATTAAAATAATATGCTAATACCCTCCCTTAATGACTAAACCAGAAATAAGATCAAGTTTGTCCTTGAATTTAATAAACTTGTCTAAACCAAATGGTTTGGATATTATATCAACTGGCTACTTTGTAGTGGGGAAATAGAAGAGACTGGTGTCTTCATTTTTAACCAAATATAAAATGTAATGATGGTGACACTCAATGTGTTTGGGCCTAGCATGGAATAATTAATTTATTCTTCACCATCCTTAGAATAATCTAGTTATCATAGAAATTAGAGTAGGCTTTGATGACTCAAATTGAAGATCCTCCAAGATTTTATTTATCCACATAGTTTCAAAACTTGCATTTACCATAACTTTATACTCTACTTATATTGAAGATAATGCCACTATAGTTTTTATTTTTCTCTATCATGAGAAAAATCATGAACCAAGAGATAATACATAGCCTGTTGTATATTTTCTTGAATCTACTGATCCTACCCAATCAAACTTAGAATATCCTAAAAGCTCAAAATCTACAAAATTCTTATACAGTATGCTAAAGTCAAGAGTACCTTTGACATATCTTAATACCTATTTTTCAACTAACCAATGTACTTCTTGTGGTTTAAACATGAATCAAGATAGATAAATCATTACAAAACAAATATCTGGTCTAGTGGTAGTGAGGTAAATGAGACTACCCAAAAGCTACCGACATATTATTTCATTGACCAAAGGTGAAGCAGTGTCATTTGAAATTTTAGCTCTAACTTCCATAGGTGTGTGAGTTGGATTAAAATCCATCATTTTATACCTTTCCAACAATGATTTGACATACTTATTTTTTGACATGAATACAACACAATCACCTTGCCAAAACTCAACACCTAAATAGTATTTTAGTAGTCCTAAGTTTATCATGTCAAAAGTACAATAAATATCAACCTTAATTTTTTAAATAAGATTAAAACTACTCCCAGTGATGGCTATATCATTAACATATACAATGTGAATTAATATATCATCACCAGACACCTTTATATAGAAATTTGGTTCAGAATTACACCTTTTGAAACCAGACTCCCTAAGGTATGAATCTATCTTCATATAGTATGATCGAGGAGCCTGCTTAAGTCCATAAAAGGACTTGATCAACTTGTAACAATATGTTCCTTACCAAGAACCTAAAAACCCTATGGCTAAACCATGTAGACTTCTTCCTCTAGATCTTCATTCAAGAAATCACTCTTGACATCCATTTGGTGTACCTGCCATCCAAATTGAGCAGAAATAACAACAATCAAATGAAAAGTTACCATCTTTGTAGTAGGATAAAACGTATCTTCATAACCAACCCCTTCCTCTTATGCATAACCTTTTACAACAATTTTTGCTTTGTATTTGTCCAAGGAACCATCTACTTTGCATTTTACCTTGTAAATCCATTTACAACCAATGGATTTATTTCTTGGTGGTAGCTTTATGAATTCCCAAGTCTTTTTTTTCATAAAGGAATCATATTCCAATTGCATGGTTGATTACCACTCATGCTTCCATTTGGCCTATAAAAATGAATTAGGCTCAAATACATGTGAAACAGAAGTTGTTAGAGGAAAATTGTCATGCTCACCTCTATTACCAAATTGATTTCCTAATCTCAATCTTATTCCTTCCACACCTTGTGGCAAGTCTCCTTCTTTCAGTGCTTTTATTATGGTAGAATACCACTTTGGATTCTTTGGTTGTTTTGATGGAACCTCACAATAATCTATAATAATTCCCTCCCTGGAATGTGATTCTATTGATGAACTAGAATCCTGCTCAACTTTCACATCACAACTTATAATAGAATCATTAGAAGAAAATAATGACTTGATATATAAAACTATACCAATTTCTGTGAAGTATGGCATCTGTTCATTTACTATGACATCTCTATTTACCATAACTTTTTTAGTAGAAACATCAAGTAATATGTAGGCCTTTGATTGGTCACTGTACCCAACAAACATGTACACTTTTATTTTCATGTCCAAGTTACTTCTCTTTTGACTAGGAATAACTACAAAAACTACACAACTAAAAATTATAAAAGCACTTACGTCTAGAGTTTGACCTGACTAAGTCTCTTTTGGAGTCATATTCTCCAATGCTTTTGTAAGACTTCTATTGAGGATACTGCTTCTACCCAATATCTATATGGGACATTTCTACTTTGGACCATACAACAAGCCATGTCCATCACCATCATATTTCACCTTTCCATAACTCCATTTTTTTGTGAAGTGTAAGGGATAGTGTACTTTCTATGTATGCCTTTAGTGGCACAAAAATATTTGAACTATTTTGAGATGAACTCACCCCCATTATCCATTCTAAGATATTTCACTAACCATCTTGCCTATTTTTCAACCATAGCTTTCCAAGTAAGGAAGTTAGAAAAATAATTAGATTTCTTCACTAAAAAGTATACCCACTTTTTCCTAAATAAATAATTAACCAACAACAAAAAATATTAGGCTACAAAAGGGGTAAGTGTCTACATTGGACCATGCAAATCCACATATACCAAATCCAATACTCCCTTAGCTCTTGAAGATTTACCAACATCAAATGAATGTCTAACTTACTTCCCTAACTAACATCTAGTACATACATGATGACTATCCTGAATAGAAGGAATGCCCTTAACCATCTTAGTCTTTCTCAGTGTATTCAAATACTGGAAATTCAATGCCCATACCTTTCATTCCAAGTGAACTTGTGGTATTAACCACTGTAAGTGCACTTTACTTTTCCCTCTATGGATTTGCAAGCTTATACAAGCCTTTCTCACCAATCCCAACATCAATAATCTTGTCATCTCTGGTAGTGAATAAACATTATTATTTTTAAAATTTACAACAAAACTAGATTTTATAGTGATCTCACTAATTGAAAGTAGATTTTTGTTCATATCAGGCACATACCTAACATTATTAAATGTATACTAAACTACACCATTAAAATTGATCTGAACATTACCATATCCAATCACAAAATGAGTTATACCATCTCCCAAAGATATAAATTCATTACTACTATAATTTTTAACAAAATCCACATACCAATCCTTATAGCATGTATAATGGTGAGATGCCCTTGAATCAAAGTACCAGTCTTGATTGACTACAAAATTACCACTAGAATC
Organism: Torreya grandis; assembly: GCA_037957365.1. Classification (NCBI taxonomy): domain Eukaryota; kingdom Viridiplantae; phylum Streptophyta; class Pinopsida; order Cupressales; family Taxaceae; genus Torreya; species Torreya grandis. The sequence continues at coordinate 659,562 of JARHVA010003752.1, read as the reverse complement.
CTTGAAATAAAAATTAGGAGATGTTTACTTTCCTTCACCTTCAATTATATTCACATGATGAGCTTTCTTTCTAGGGTTAGCCACATCTTATTATCTTTTCCTAGTAAGATGTGGCTAACCCAAGAATAAATCTCATCATGTGAATATAGTTGAAGGTGAAGGCATAGAAACATCTCATGATTTCACTTTCATGGCTTCCAATGGTAATTATATGATTGATCGGGCTTGGTACTTTGATTTAGGGGCATCTCACCATTATACATGCCATAAGGATTGGTATGTGAATTTTGTTGAAAATGATAGTAGTAATGAATCTATATATTTGGGAGATGGTAGAACTCATTTTGTGAAGGGATATGGTAATGTTCAGATCAGTTTTAATGGTGTAATTTGATATACATTTAAGAATGTTAGGTATGTGCCTGATATGAAAAAAAATCTACTTTAAATTAGTGAGATCACTACAAAATCTAATTTTGTTTTAAAATTTCAAAAAAATAATGTTTAGTCACTATCAGAGATAACAAGATTATTGTTGTTGGGGTTGGTGAGAAAGGCTTATATAAGCTTGCAAATCCATAGATGGAAAAGGAAAGTGAACTTATAGTAGTTAATAGCACAATTTTACTATGGAATGAAAGGTATGGGCATTTAAAATTATAGTATTTGAATACATTGAGAAAGACTAAGATGGTTAAGGGAATTCCTTTTATTCAGGATAGTCATCATGTATGTATTGGATGCTAGTTGGGGAAGTAAGTTAGACATTCATTTGATGTTGGTAAAGCTTCGAGAGCTAAGATATTATTGGATCTAGTACATGTGGATTTACATGGTATAATGTAAACACCTATCCCTTATGGAGCCTTTTATATTTTATTGTTGGTCAATGATTTTTCTAGGAAAATGTGGGTATACTTTCTACTGAAGAAATCTGATTTTTTTCTAACTTCCTTACTTGGAAAACTATGGTTGAAAAATAGGTGGGACAGTCAGTGAAATATCTTAGAATGGATAATGGAGGTGATTCCATCTAAAAATAGTTTAAGGATTGTTGTGCCACTAAAGGTATACATAGACAGTAAACTACCCCTTATATTCCATAGCAAAATGGAGTTGTGCAAAGGTGAAATAGGATGATGATGGACATGGCTCACTATATGGTCCAAAGAAAAAATGTCTCATATAGATATTGGGTAGAAGTAGTGAATATGGTAGTGTACATCCTCAATAAAATTCCTACAAAAGAATTAGAGAATATGGCTCCATAGGAGGCTTGGTTAGGTCAAACTCCAGATGCAAGTGCTTTTATAATTTTTGGTTGTGTAGCTTTTGTAGTTATTCCTAGTCAAAAGAGAAGTAACTTGGATTTGAAAAACAAAGCATACATGTTTGTTAGGTATAGTGACCAGTCAAAGGACTACATATTTTTTTATGTTTCTAATAACAAAGTTGTGGTAAATAGAGATGTCATAGTAAATGAACAAAGTCCATAATTCACAACAACTGGTATAGTTTCAGATATTGAGTCATTATTTTCTTCTAATAATTCTATTATAAGTTGTGATGTGAAAGTTGAGAAGGATTATAGTTCATTGAGGGAATCAGATTCTAAAGAGGGAATTATTTTAGGTCATTATGAGGTTTTAGAAGAACAACCAAAGAATCCAAAGTCACAATAGAAGCACTAAAAGAAGGATACTTTCCACAAGGTGTGGAAAGAAGAAGATTGAGATTAGAAAAGTAGTTTGGTAATAAAGAGGCCAAAGGAAGCATGAGTGGGAATCAGGCATGCAATCAGAATATGATTCCTTGATGAAAAACAAGACTTGGGAGCTCATAGAGCTACCACCAAGAAATAAATCCATTGGTTGTAAATGGATTTACAAGGTAAAATGCAAAGTAGATGGTTCCTTGGACAAACACAAATCTAGACTTTTTGCAAAAGGTTATGCACAAGAGGAAGGGATTGATTATGAAGAGACTTTTTTTCCTACTATAAAGATGGTAGATTTTCATTTGATTGTTGCTATTACTGCTCAGTTTGGATGGTAGGTATACTAAATAGATGGATGTCAAGAGTGATTTCTTGAATGGATATCTAGAGGAAGAAGTCTACATGGTTTAGTCATAGGGCTTTCAGGTTCCTAGTAAGGAACATCTTGTTTGCAGGCTGATCAAGTCCTTGTATGGACTTAAGCAGGCTCCTCAAGCTTAGTATATGAATATAGATTCATATCTTAGGGTGTCTTGTTTTAAAAGGTGTACTTTTGAACCAACTTTATATTTAAAGGTATTTGGTGATGATATCTTGATTTTCATTATATATGTTGATGATATAACCATCATTGGGAGTAATTCTGGTCTCATTCAACAAATCAAGGCTGATCTTTGTTGTAATTTTGATATTATAGACTTAAGACTACTTAAATATCAGTTAAGTGTTTAGTTTTGGAAAGGTGATTGTATTGTATTCATGCCATAGAATAAGTATGCCAAATCACTTCTATAAAAGTTTAAAATGATGGATTGTAATCCAACCCACAAACCTATGGAAGTTGGAACTAAAATTTTAACTAACACTGCTTCACCTTTGGTCAATGAAATAGTGTATCAAAAGCTAGTGGGTAGTCTCATTTACCTCAATACCATTAGACCAAATATTTGTTTTGCAATGAGTCTTTATCTCACTTCATGTGTAAACCATAGGAACTACATTATTTAGCTACAAAATGGGTATTACGATATGTCAAAGGTAATCTTGACTTTGACATATTGTATAAGAAGTCTGTATATTTTGAGCTTTCAGGATATTCTAACTCTGATTGGGTAAGATCAATAGATTCAAGAAAATATACAACATGATATGTATTCACTCTTGGTTTAAGAGTTTTCTCATGCTAGATCAAACTACAAACTATAGTGACATTATCTTCAATAGAAGTAGAGTATAAAGTTGTGTTCAATGTAGGTTGTGAAACTATGTGGATAAATAAAATCTTGGAGGATCTTCAGTTTGAGTAATCAAATCTTAATCTAATTTTCTATGACAACCAGAGTGTCATGAAGATGGTAAAGAATATAGTTTTCCATGCTAGGACCAAACATTGGCTAATTCATTTCTTCATCTCTTTGTTGAATGTAATATGTTGGATATGAATCTTTCATCCTTGGGATACGAAAAACCATCAATTTAGAAATTTCTTACTTACATGCTTTAAGTGATTCATAACTTATATGTCACCAAATTAGTGGAACTTATCAATGTAAAAGTGAAAATATTATAACATATCAACATTTTGATACCACTTTTGCTAAAGAGTTTACATCTTTCACCATTGAGGTAATTCTATGATTTATCACTTCTTTGGCTTCTCTCTTTCATACTCATCAAGAACTACATGACTCTCAGTTCCTCATCTACATGATTAAATTTTCATCTACCTTAATACCTAATAATTATTCTCTTCTTTTACATATTGAAGTTGTCACTACTTGATAAATATCGTGGTATAAAGACATCATATAATTTATTGAACACCATACTTATCCTCTCGAGGATTATTCTTGTGAAAAGACTAGATTTCCAAAGAAAGCATTCAAATTCAATCTTAGACACAATATCCTTAACTATCATAATACTGAAGGCTCCATATTTTGGTATGTTACTCAATAATAATTTCATTATCTTCTCAAGAAAGTACATGGGGAATTTTATAGTGGCCATTATAGTGGATATGTTATAGATCAAAAATGCCTATGCATGAGATACTATTGACATACCCTTGAAAATGATGCCATCACATTTACAAATAAGTGTAATCCTTCCTTGCTTCAGGATGATCTTATCCACTCTCCTTTGGCTAATATTTAGAGCCGTTTATCTCCATGGCCATTATCTATTAGATATTATCAACAAGTTACCTCAATTACAAGATGATCATGACTTCATTATTATAGCCATTGAGTACTTTACCAAGTGGGCAGAGGTTATCCTTTGTTAATGTTACTTGCATCAATATCTCCAAATTTATTCTTAATAAAATTATATGTAGTTTTTGAATTCCTAAAACCATCATATTTGACAATAATATGAATTTAAAAAATAAATACATGAAGCAAATTTGTGAAAAATTAAAACTTACACACAAATTTCCACACCTTATCACCCATAATGCAATGGCCAAGTTGAATCCATTAACATAACCTTTAACAAGATATTGAAAAATATTATTATGGATTCTCATTCATATTGACACCTTCAATTTTACCTCACACTTTATGATTACCATAATAGTATCTATACTACCATCGAGGCAATTCCATTCTCACTAATTTATAGTTATGAAGTCATCTTACCACTAGAAGTGGACTTACCCTCTTTACACATTTATCTTCAAAAAATCATTCACAATGAAATTTTTTGGGAAGCCTATCTTCAAACTTAAGTCCTACTTGATGAACAAAGAATGATTACTAATTTACATCATAACCGTCAATACAAAAATTGCATTGTTAAACAACATAACAAGAAACTGAGAGTTTTTATTTTTGATGTCAAAGACATAGTGCTAAAATTGGATTCTGGCCATGGTAAAGAGGAAAAGTATAGAAAAAAGTGGTGGGTTACTTATCTAATCAAGGAAATCCTTGGACCTAAGACTTATAGATTACAGATGAATGAATGATATATCTTCAAGGAACTAACCAACACTCAGTTCTTGAAGAATTATTTTTCTTAACCTATGTTATTACTAGTTTCCTTTCATTTATGATTTTCCATTTACTATACATATTACTTGCATGATTAGAAGTAGTTTATATTATATTTAGATAATAATTTTTGTAGGTTCTATCTTGAATCTCCCATATTAAAACTTAGTGTTTCTCTATCTACATATCTCAGGGTTCTTTCACATTAGCCTTAGTACCTATGTTTAGTCCTAAGGTGTTTTGTCATTTTTACACCTCTTGGTTTTCAATTTGTGAAATGCATAGTAAGAATTGGAGAATCAATTGAGCCATCATCATTTATCTTTATTTCTATACTCATTTTCTTTCTTTTATCAACCATTATTTCCTTTTTGATTCTTTGGTATATTTTGTCCTTTGGGTATTTACTATATTTTCTATATTTTCATAACTTATTCATACTTCATAGTTTTATCTTACTTAAACCTCTTGGATTTTCAAATTATGAGTTGCATGATAAGACCTTGGGAGTAAACCAATCCCTCCTTACAAATGCCCATCATTTTGCTATGTTATCAATGGTTCTTGGAAATACTCCCAAACATGCTAATTATAGGGATAACTTGCACAGTGAAGAGTACCAAAAAGCACATAAGAGATGACAATATTATATACCATCTGTGATGTACAAGAATGCACCAAAGAGAAATACAAAATAGATATAAACATAAGATGGACCATAACTAGTATCACATTTGATAAAAAATTAAAGTAAAATAGAGTACTCACTATGCATAAATCGTATATAAAAGAAGATAAGGAAAACCATAATATAATTATTCTATTAATATATCAACACATCAAAATAGATTCTATTACATTAAAGTGACACATATAGTATTTTACAATCATGTTGTCTCTTCACATTATAGCCTTTTGAGATATAAAAGGAAAGACTCTTCACATTCTTCTACTGCCTGATTAAGCTTACAATTCCAAATACATACAAAAGTTATACAAAATAAAAAATCATACACTTCATGGTTTTACCAAGATCCATTCTTCCTCTAACATGATACATAGATTGATTTTGCTCCTAAACTTAGCTAGGTGTCTTCTTAGAAATATAAGGCAATGGTCAAGAGTAGTGTTTTTCCTCACTTAGAGTTAGTAATTTTATCTTGTGATAAAACTATAACACTCTATCTACATGTCCTCATCCATACTTTACCCTCACTTATGATGTTTCATACCTATATGTCATTATACCATCTCCCCTTATACATTTTTTTACAATTGGGAAAATATTAATGATTCTATGGAAATTACAAGGTCTCTCTCTTTTTCACATATTTTTGGGCTTAAAAAGGTTGGTTTTGAGATCACACTCTTCTCTAAGGTGCAAGTCTAGGAGTCTTTATGCACCATGGTCTTTAGGTTATCCTTTTTAACAACTAGGTATAAGCTCTCTTGTAATCATCATATTTAGCATCCATTATTTGGTTATTTTGAATTTACATGGAGAAGGAAAATATAAAAAATTAATAGATTTAAAATCCATAGAATAATAAAATTCAAATTTAAAAGTCAAATTATATCTTAAAAGTTATATCCACTAAAAGATGTGATATTTTTGGAAAATCTCATATTCTAGTTGAAGTTAAAATTCCATAATTGGATTCATGATAGAGCCAAGTTATATTTGGGTGAGGTAGGCAAATAGACTATGATAGAAGGTCTCATTACATCATTATATATCTATATTTCCTTACATTCTAGTGCCACCTAATTTCTCATGTAAGTACTCAATATTCATAGTAGACCAATGAATTTATAAAGTGTCATAAGGATCATAGAAAACATTTTGGGAACATAAGATCATTTTATTTTTAATACATGCTATCATTCATGGTATGATATTTATAATTCACTAGTTTGCCTAAGCTTATGTTTTCTAGGCAGGGTTCTCTAGGGCCATTGATGTAAAAAATTCTTCATCTTACAAACTTGATTTGAGTGTCTTGTTTTTGGTAAAGACCATTTTTTTATTTTTTGAAGCCCTATTTTCCATTCCTCTATCTTTTCCCATAGTTAGGTTTGTTTCTAAATCTCTCCCATATTTTTTAATTCATATTCTCCATCTATTTAAGACATAGTAGCATTATGGTAGTTCTAGCTTTTCCATATTTGAGATGTTGTAAGATGATCTCATGGTAATTATATTTATTTTTATTTGATAGGGTGAATGTCAAGTTTTATATGGACCTAAAACCATGATTTTAAACAAGAAGTATAGTTAATAAAAAAATGACAAAACATAACCAAGCCAAGTAGGCCAACTGACCACTAGACTTTTGTAGACTTTTAACAAATTAATAGGACTATAAAACAAAATAGGACTCAAATACCAAGATTCACACTATATTTCCTCTAAGGGAACATCAAATACATCTTGTTTCTTAGAAAGAACTAAATATTTCTTGTTGCTGCTAACTTTTTACTTGGCATTGCTAGATTTTCCTTTGGTTTAGATGTTAGGGCCTTCAGCGATTCTTTTTTTTGTTCATCTACCCCCTTGTCCTTCTTAGGTATTTTTTCTCTTTCTTTTTTATGGTTTTAGTGGATTTAATTGGGGTGATAGTTATGGTTTCCTTGAATTTTTTATTGGGGGTGTCCTCCATCCTATGCCTAATGCCTTCAGTCATCTTTGGATAGTCATTACATTTTTTTCCTTTTGTATTTGTTCCTGGAATTTCTATTTTTATTTATAGGCCATCTAGTCCCATTTTTGTTTTTATTTTTTTCATGATTCACTTTTTTGCACGCCATTTAGTCTCATTTCCACCTTTTCACATATTTTTTTGAGTTTGATTTGTTACTTATCTTACATTAACATTTTTATCATGTGATAGTTATTTTTGAACTTTTTTTTAATTTGGATTACTTATCTTACTTTAGATGCATTTTTGGGATTTTTGGTCATAAGTAGAATTGGCATTTTGTCTTTCTAATTTTCTTTATATTTATTTTCTTTCTTAGATCTTTTGGTGCTAACCTAGTCTTATCGATCTTGGCTTGCTAATTTTGCATGTATTTTAATAATTTTTGAGAGTTTTTTACATCCATTTAATGACCATCCTATATACACATGCATTATTTATAACTATTTTTAGACTTATATCCATAGGGTCTCTCAAATGTAATTACTACACCTTCCATGATCAAAATTATGGTATTTACATGCAATCATTTGGTAGAAAGGTAAGTCAAGTTATGCATATGGTACTTTTAATTATTTATTTTTTGGTATTAATTTCCATATTTATTTTCAATTATGTTATTTTGTGTTACTATATCTCTATCCCAAAGTTCCATCCCACATTACAATATTTTGACATGTGATGAGATTTGAGTGGGGGATATGTATGGACTTGATATTTTTCACTTTTATCATTTTACTAATGTTTTCTCTTATAGGGTCTTATTAGTTATCAATATCTCTAAGTACACAACTTAAAGGGTGCATTGGTAATGGGGTGGGATCAATTCATGGTACTTTGTAGGTGATGTTTTCATATTATTATGTGATACAATCATTATTATTAGTTTGAATTCCTATGAGTCTCTTTCCATATTACCTCTCTACGTAATTTATGACTAAATTTGATATCTTCCATATATCCTACTATATCAGGCAACTCCATATAGTTCTAAATATATCTTCTATAATTTTTACTATATTATCTTGGTCGATACCATATTATTTCAACCAACATCTTCCAACTGTATCTACCTAGAATATACCATTGACTTAGAGTTTAGGTTTGCTTTTGGGTATCATAGACATATATAAGGGTCATATTTAATTCATAATATATATATATATATATATATATAACATTCTTACACTGTACTTGCACTCACATTTATTCCCTTAGAGTACTATTTAGGAAAGTTATAGGTTTATAACCTTTTATTAGAGGTCATGTCTTGTGGTGTCATTAAAGATCAAAAGGATAGGTCTTTGGAGTCCTTAACTAAGGATATCTAGGCCTCCATCTTACCATTTAAGATCTTCAACATATAACATCTCTTCCAATGGGCCACTTGAGATAAAGGGGGAGATTGAAGCATCAATAAGTCCACTCAAAGGCAAGTATATCTATCCACATACTCTTTCTTTTATTTACTTAATGGATTAGATATTTCTTGGTTTATTACTTTGTGGATGCATATGTGTATCCTTACATAGGCTATTCTTTACACTAAATAAGCTGGTATAGGTATAAGGTTTCTTATGCTTTTTATTTATCACCTTATGTTTCATAGATCCCCATTTAATTTACCATTTCACCCTACTTTACTTTCACCTTTACAACCATTTTTATAATCACTTATCCATCATTGATCCCTAGTGAGATTTATACCATATATCAAAGGCTTAGACTTTGAAACCATATCCTTTTAAAATTTGAGTGTAGGTTATGCTCTTCTAGGTTTATAATTATTATAGGTCCTTATCCGATCATCCAAATATATTCAAGCTCTATTGTTATAAGATTATTTGATTCCTAGTCTATTGAGAGAAAGATGATATTGATAGGTCATACTAGCTCATGCACACACCCACTAAACCATTATAATGGTGATCCAAAGAATATGATCTCATAAACCTGATATATTTATTTGTAACTCTTATTGAATTTAATCTTCCACTATACCCAATGTGGCTCCAAAAATCCAAATAAGCCAATAGGATTTGTCAAAGGAGGAATAATAAAACACCTAATGGGTTGAATGATGAAGGAAGCCACTGCAGGTCTATGGTAGCTATCCAATTTTCCAACTTACAATAGGCTAAAGATAAACTTACACAACTAGGTTAGGGTTAGCATGATCAAGAACACAAAGAAGCAAGTATCTCTAACTGGTATAACCACAATAATATAAGTATCTAAAGTCAAGAAACAATGCATTTTTTAAGGGAAAGCTAAACTATCTAAACAAACGAGTGATTTTAGAATCAAATGATGATTACAAAACATGCAATCCTAGGAAATGAAAGACAATTTTAGCAAGAAAGATGTTTTCAAAATGGAATGTAAACATGTTCAAAACTTATGTTAAATTATTATCAAAATATAGATAAACCTACCATGTAATCTCTAACCTTATCAATAATAATACAAATCAATAAATAATGATGTCACTTTTCTAGAAAATTACCCTCAGATTGTGCTCAGCCAAACATGCAAGAAAACCACCAATCAAGAGTATGAGTTTGTTCCTAATTGGATGAAGATTAAGATATAGTATAAAGTTCTATCTAATCCAATGCCACCAATCCAATAGAGAGAGAGAGAGAGGTAAGAATAATTAGGATATGTGATGAACAATCCAAGTTCACAAATTAGATGCAAAGCTAACAAATGTAGCACATGATCTTCTACAATATGAGTAAGAATAACTGAGCAGTAAGTGAGTCAATATAAGATGAACAACTAGTAAATTTGTGAATTTTCAAGGGGAATTTTTAAAAAATGAATGGAAAATATATTGCTCCAAGTTGCATAAATATGGTGTGTTAACAATAAAAAACATCACATGAAGGAGCTAAATGTAACAAATTGATAGGTAGAACAAAGATAGCTATATCATATACTAACTCTATAAATTTATTAAGTACAATGATATTGCCTTGCATATATAGCCAATGGAGATCAATGATAACCATAGGATCATAAGAGATAACCTAGGGATAAAAAAACACTATACTCAAATATTTAATATCCACACTTAAGTGGGTGGGAAAACCTAAATAATGTTTTAAAAAATTAAAATGCATAGGAAAAATGAGATAAGGTAAATAACCTACTCTAACACCCCCCCCGCCTTAAGTGAAGCTATAGGCTAAAAATATCCAAAAATAAAGTGACATATCCATAGTATGAGTTTAGGCACTCATGTACAATATATCTATGAAAAATAGAGAAGAAGATGTCCTAACAAACACCCCCCAAGGACAAATTATGAAACCCAAAGTATGCAATGCAACTCAAGGTAATGAGGTGATGTAAAAGGCTTTATAAAGATGCCAATAACCTGATGATGAGTCAGAATGTACTCCAAGAAAATAAATCCATACTAAATGTGATGAATAAATGAAGTGCATGCAAATCTTAATATGCTTGGTCTACTAGTGCTCAACAAGGTTATGGGAAATGTAAAGTGCACTTTGGTTATCACACCAAAGTATAGTAGGTGAATCATGTGTGAATCTAACTCTATCAATAACTATCAGATCTAAAAACTATTGAATCATTATGACTATTTCCCTATACTTTATCTTTATAGATGAAAGTGTAATAGCTTATCGATTTTTGTAATCCCAAACAATTTAAGATACTTCCATATAATAATGTAAGATCAAGTACATGATACTTCCAACCAACTGCATATACAATGTAAGATCAAAAAAATGAGTAGTGTGGGTGAAATTAAGAGTGACCCAAGACTAGAAAGGAAAGGGACTTGGATTTTAATTAGCCATTCCAAAATGCTAAACAAGATCAAGAGTTTACTTTTTTTGACTCAAATGAATCCCTGAATCTGATTGAGAAATATGCAAACCAAGGAAAATGTGTAAAATACCAAGATCTATCATATCAAACTATGTTGAAAGAGCCTACTAAATGCCCTAAATTTTAGAAGAAGAGTTACTTATAAGAATCAAATTGCCAACATACAAAACTAGTATAAAAATATCCTCTCCAACTTGATGGATATATATGGTAGGATCTGAGTGATAGTCAACAAAACTAGTAAATAGAAGAAAATAATCCATCTTCTCATACTATTCTCAATGAGCCTATTTAAGACCATAGAGAGACCTTCATAGTTGATAAACAAGAGAATAATCATGAACAAATTGATAAGTTTGCTCCATGTATATTTCCTCCTATAAATATCCATATAAGAAGGTACTATTTATGTCTATTCGGTATACTAGCCAACCTTATGATGTGTTAAAAAAAAGTATAAGGTACACAGAATCTATCTTGGAAATAGGGTAAAAAATCTTATAGTAATCAATACCTTTCACTTGTGACAAACCCTTTACAACAAGATGTGCCTTATACTTGTCAATGGACCCATCAACTGCATATTTTGTGTGGTATATCCACTTAAACCTAACTAAATTTCTTCCCTTAGGAAGAGAGACCAAATCCCAAGTATTATTCTTCATCAAAGAAGAATACTCATCACTTATCACATCATCCCACTCTTGTATCCCATGAGCATGTGAAAAAGACTATGGATCCCCATAAAATGCATGACACAAAATTCCAAAACCTATAAAATGTGCATAATGATGTTTAGTGGGTGGAATATATTTTATGAAAGGTGTTACCTCAAAAACTATAGTATGATCCCACTTAGGCATAGTGGGAATAGGATTTGTATCTAAGTCTACATCCATAACCTCCTCAGTGGCCTCCTAAATTGGCTCCTACAATAAGGGATCCTCCATATGAAGTAAATAATCATCAATGGATGGAATCAAAGAAGAAGTCATGGAATAAGATAAAGACTCATGAGAAGAGAAAATCTCATCAAAATAAACATGTATTTGAAAAATAACATCACAAGTATCAATATCCAAAATTTGATAAAATCTCATGTCCTCATAATACCTTACAAATAGCAAGGGTTTTATCTTCTTATCTAAGGCTTTCATTTTATTATTTGTTAAAAAATCCTAAGCATGGCTCCTAAAAACTCAAAAAATGGAGACATTAGGATTAGTTCGAAACCAAGCCTCTTCTAGAGTTAAATGCTTAAGTTTTATATGTGGTGTATGATTCTAAATATAGTTTGCACAATTAATTACTTCTACACACTATACAAGAATTAAATCTTGAGAATGCATTATGCAGTCAACCATCTCCATCAAAATTTGGTTCTTCCTTTTTGCTAAGCCATTCTATTGTGGAGTGTAAGGAATATAATGCTAGTGAAAAATATAATGCATTACCAAAAAAGTAGAAAACTCTTTATTGAAGTACTTCCACCATTATCGGTATGAAGCTTCTTTATGCAACTAAAAAATTGATTCTCAACCAAAGCCTTAAAGACTTTGAAGTGTGAAAAAAATTCACTCTTATACTTTAGAAAATAAACCCAAGTATGCCTCAATAAATTATCAATAAATGTAATTGCATACTTAGCTCCATTGAAAGGAGTATAAAAAATGATCAAGTCTCTATGCACAAGCTCAAGTGGTGAAAAATCTCTCTTGGACATGCCCTTAGGAAATAGATCATGTTGTTGTCTCTCTAATGCATAGCTAGGGCAAACTCCATTAATTAAAAAACTATAGAAAGACCATCAACCATACCATGAGTGCTCAACTCCTTCAAATATCTATAATTAATATGTCTAAATATCTCATGCCAAAGATTACTCTTAAAATAAATATGAGAAACCAAATATCTCCCCATAGAATAAGTGTCATCAAAACTCTCAAAGTGATATATTCAATAACTATGATTAATAACACCTTGTGGAACAAGTGAATGAGGCTCTAACAAGGTTTAACTTTTAGCCCCTTGTGGTGTGAAAACCACTGTCTTTCCTTGACTAGAATAAAAAATATGATAAATAGAAATCAAATTGGTAGTGATATCAGGAACATATAGTGCATCATTGATTCGGCCACCATTTTGTTGTATGCCACATTTTCTCTTAAAAAAATAAAGGAAGAATATCCAACCTCAATGTTGGAAGTAGAAATCAAACCAAGAGATATGAAATACTCCCTAAAAGAAGTCATATGGTGAGAAGCACCATGATCTATAACACAAATGTCTATAATAGGTGACTGAGATCTCCCAACAAAATTAAGTGTTTTTCCATGCTCATTGGAAGGAGGTGGAGTGGAGATAGAGATCTTGTATTTTTTGACTGCGTATTTTAAGGCTTGTATTCTCTTCCAATACCTAGTTTCTACATGACCATTCCCCCAAAAAAGGGACATGAAAGGCTAGACTTATTCTTGGATTGAGAAGACTCCTTGGGTTTAGAGTTATTGTCTTTAGCTTTAGTGGCACTTTGAGATGGAGAAAGAGTGGTTTTGGGTTCAGTTTTTGATTTTCACTTGCCTTTAGGATTAGATGTTAATTATGCCTTTTTAGAGGTGGAATAATCAATGTTAGACAATTTAGATTATTACCTAGTAAGTCTTTCACAAAAAAACTCTAAATCAATGATTTTTAATATGGCACCCAAAGCATCCATGCTAGATAAAAAGGTAGAAGCAAAGATTTGGAATGGACCTCTCAACTTGGATAGAATTAGGTAAACAAATTCTCCATATTTCTTATCTCTTCTAATCCCCTTCAATTGTGTCAACAAATTCTTAAACTTAATAAGGTAGTCTACAATGGATTCAAAATCTTCAAGATTGAGAGAAGTGATCTCTACTTCAAACTGCATGGCTCTCATGTGATTCACCTTACCGTATAAACCCTTCAATTTTTCCCATATTTTGAAAGGAGAGTTACATAATTCCAAATGAAATAAAATACTATAACTTACATAAATTCTTATCAAACCCATACACTCATAAAATTTGCATTGGTGCTGAAAGTTCTCATATTTTCTAGTGAACATTGGTTGTATTTCAATCATTAAGACCCATAATCCTTTACGTTTAATGGTTGTTTCCATTCTTGGTTTCCATGTGTGGTAATTATGTATTGTTAATAGGTCACACTGATCTAATTAAGAATAAAAATCCATTCTAAAAAATCACCAAAGAGAAAGAGAATGCAAAAAAGCACAAATTAGCATCAAGATAACCCCCTAAAAGACTTTGTATTGATCCCCCATATATTTGGCATTTTATATTTTAGTGTGTTTTATAAAATAAATGACACTAATAGATCTAATATAAAAACATACGGTTTTGAAAAATAACATTTGATTTCAAGATACTTGTTAAAATATAGAGTTTTTACAAGTTTTCCCATCATAAATGGGTCAAAAATAAAAATTGCATAAAAAAATATTAAATGCCTAGAGAGAAAAAACTGAATGCTTTGAGGATTAAAATAAATAAATATTTAGACTTAAGCCCCCCTAGTAGGAATAAAAAATTAATCCCCCCCATGTGACCATAACATGTGACCAAAGGGTTAAGGGTGAGGATGATTGTGACATCACCCCAAAAAGAGGGGGGAAATTTTGATGAATAGTGTTCTTGTATGTTGGTTTGAAATTAACATCCTACTGATCATTTATGGTGTAAGAGAATCCACCTATGGGAAAGTCAAATCAAATGCATCCTTCACAAAAAAATGTGTCAAAAAAACCTAAGGATGGGTGCCATGGAGAGGGTCAAAAATACTTAGGGATTCACAAAAGGAGATGAGTATGGATGCAAAAAGGAACTTTCAATGAATGTTTTCCTTTTGCATCATAAAAAATAAAAAGACTAAGCCCAAATAAATTATCCTGAGGAGGGTTTTTCCAAGGCTTGCCACACTAAAAAATAAAGAGCTTGTAGTCATTGTACACAAAGAAGCCCAGACAAGGGAGCCAAAAAAATAAAATTGACCCAGACACAAACCAAGCTAGGACTGAGCATGATGAGGATGCAGATGAACACCAAGACAAACTAATTATTCCAAGGATGGGATGCTAATGACATAGATATAGATGAGGAAAATTAGGGATGTTGAGGATGCAAAGATGAATAATGCTACAATAAATTTTTACTACAATCTCACAAATGGATGTTTGTAACACTTTTAACCTTTGATACTGTGAAAGGAATAGAAAATAGATTATTTCAAACCCCAAAAATCTCAAGTGTTAGCAATAGAAAACATCACATGAAGTAGTTGAATGCAACAAATTGATATGCAAAATAAAGAATAGTAATATCATATAATATCTATAGAAACTTATCAAGTATAATGAGAGTGCCTTGCATATATAAGCAAGGAAGATTGATGATAGCCATAGGATCATAGGAGATAACCCAGGGATAGAAAACCACTATACTCAAATATTTAATATCCACATCTAAATGTGTGGGAAAACCTAAACAATGCTTAAAATAAATAAATTACCTAGGAAACATGAGCTAAGGTAAATAGCCTACTCTAACAATTTCAAGAGAGTTAAAAAACTATGTAGTGTGTAGTAGAGGAGCTTAAAAGTGAGGAAGAGATGCTAACAGATCAAACAGAAAAAGGAGTAAATATTAAAAGAGATGAAGATTTATTAGACCAAGAAGAAGTAAGAGAGAGATCAAGAACGAGGGTTAAGAGGCATTTTTGGACTTGATATAGGGCTGAAAATGGGTGATTAAAATAAAAAATGACCATTTCTATCCATTTTGCAATGGACTAGAGTTGAAATGGGAAAATCTCATTAAGTTGCAGCCTGGGTTGTGGGTAAGCAAGAAAATGGGTGACCTAGGCTACTAGCTCTACTAAGAATGAGTAGTCTAGGCTACCCAAGTGCCCCTATGGTCAAAATAGGTGCCATAAAGGACCACACAATATACAGTAAGGCCTATAAAGTCTTAGAGCAATGTAAGGATGTCAAACTCTCTCTAAATGGTTATTTTAGATAGAAATGTCTCTCTGTGTCTAGGTGGTAAACATGATGAGAAAACATAAAATTATAGGGAGGTGTATGGTGAGAGGAATCATAATTACATATGCCCCTGAGGTACAAGAAATTTATTTTCAATAGAATAAGGAGTGATATGAAATAAATATAAGCCACAACAAAAATCAAGAAAGAGAATAAAAGGAAAATAGATAACATTGCCTACACCTTCCTGATAGGAATAGTGGTAGATGAACAATCAACAATGTGATCCAATGGGTATAATTATAAACTTTAGAAGATCCATCTCCAACTCTAGCTCCTACATAAGAAATGACAAAAAATGATATCAAACTAGGAAATCCAAGATGGCATTCACCAGATCATCCACTATGGTGTTCTCCAAATGAAGGACATGGGAGATCTGGAACTCCTCAAAGAAGGAGAGTAAATTATGCACCACCTCAAATATGGGAAGAAAATCAATGCAAAGAGCATTCTAGACCTTGGTGATTTGAGACATGTTTAAGAGTGAGTCAAATAATAAATACACATAACATGCACTTATCCTACATGAATTAGTTAAATCTTTAATGATTATGTGATACTCAATAACATTGCTCATCTAATTGGTAAAAAAGAAACCAATTTTATTAAGTTCATGGACCCATGGGTCATTATATTCTAGGTTGTAACTATAGGTCTTACGTTGTCTCAAATACCACCATCGGTGTGAATGACCATAGAATGGTACACCATGATGGGGTTTAGGGATGCAAGACGCAACCATAGGGGACTATCTCGACACAAGTCAAGGTAATCAAGATGCATCAAGGAAATAAAGAATGCAACAAAACCACAATCATTGGAAAGACACCAATCCCAACACGGTGAGAGGTGAATCAGGTGGTAAGAGGCCTATAAGACATGAAAAATAGCTAGAAAAAACTCAAACAAGTCCAAATCAACCATAACCAACAACCTATAACACCTATAGAGACCATGATGAAAGAGAAAGAGGGATTTGGTAGGATACCAACTGTGAGAAAATAGTGACACTAATGACTAAAAGAAGTAAAAGACTCTAATTTTATTTTGAGATGCATTCGAAGAGGAATACATAGGCCAAAATGGCCAAAGAGACATATGAATAACACCATCATCAGTAAGAGAGATATTTGAACTCAAATGAGTGAGAGGGTGGTGGTGTTTTTGACACACCATCATGAGATTTTTATAAGCTTTCCTTTCCTTAACTAAGTTATGTGTTGTGACGTGGATGAAATGGCACTCAAAATATGAATTGACAATTATAAAGGCCTTAATAAGGAAGACATTAAGAATTATCAATCCATGATAAAAAATTTATGATGAGGTAAGAGGCTCACCTATCATGGGGATGTATTGAAAAAGGTCTCCTAAGAGTGAAGAGGCACTTTGATTATGAAATATGGGGAGGGTAATGAAGAGTGTATGATGGGTGTAGGAGGAGTAAACATTGATTGATAGTTAATAAGATCAATCCATTCATCCTTTAGAAATAACTATTGATATAAAACTAAATTTAGAAACTAAAAGGTCCCTGCAAGGAGATAGATAGAGCCTCATCAGATGGATTTGTCTTGGCATATAACAATGACTAGGGATCTAGGCTAGCCTCTAAAGTAAGAACCTCACCTTCATACATGAACTAGACCACACAAAATTTTATTGATGCAACAAATTTCATGGCTATGGTTTAGGTATGGCTAATGATCATGGTGTTGGTTGCCTGACCTGAGCATGTGTTGACAAAGCACTTGGGTTGACCCGAGCATCTAAATCTAACACACAAAATGATACTAATTATCTTGGGTTTGAACTTGACCTAAAGCTTCACACTACCCACCATCATGATTATGTTATTATTAAAACCAACACAATTATGGTGAGAGTAATAAATATTATTATGGCTAATTTATAATTCTTTAAAAACTCATACATATATGATGTTAAACAAAACACCCTCATCAATGATGCATCTCTTGATGCAATAATCATTGACCTAGATCTTAATATAAATTGAGAATCTATATCTTTTTGTTAGAATGGATGGATCTGGAAAGGATCCCCAGGATAAAAGGATAGGGTATGTGGGTGAGGGTGAGGGTGATTAAGGATGTCTAAGTTAAATAAAACCTCAATTTCATCCCAAAGTGGTGTTTCAATGGAGAGACTGAGCTCATCAATTTTGAGGCCCTTTTACTTAAGGAAAAGATGAAGAAGGTCCCAAATGGAGATTCTAATAGAAAGGGACTATATATCTTATATGATATATTAAGGGCACTGCCTATTTTGGGGAGGGATATTACAAAAAAAATCAAACCCGACTTTGGGATTCCTTACCCCCATGGGTAGGCACATAAGACACAATCCACTAGTATCTCTAATGGGGTTGGTTGCCTGACCCGAGCATGTGTTGACAAAGCACTCATAAACATTAGGGGTTGTGTCAATAATAATAATTACTTTAATACTTTCATGCATAACCTTCTATTTTGGGTTAGCTAAAGAAGAACTAGAAGAGGTGGAATATTGAGAAGGAGAGTGATGGGCCTTGTCCTTGGATTTAGTTATCTTCTTCTTATTTTCCTATCATGGTCAGGTAGAGGCTTCATGAACACATCTAAATTTTGGTTGGGCTCAGCAAGTGGAAAGTTTTGGGAAGTAGATGAAGTCCTAACACTAGATTATTAGGTAACACATTCCTTGCCATAATTCCCTTTCATCTTGTGAAAGTTGTATAACTTGGTAGGATTGTAAGGATACAACACTTACTAGCCTCCTACACTATTTTTATGAGCCTTCTTTTTAGTTGGCCTCTTACTCAAAGTATTGACATTGCAACCATACTTCTTGTCTTTATTCTCTAATAGAGAATCAATGACACCATTGCTAGTCACATTATGGTTATGATTATGCAAGGAGGATGAATTTTGAGTTGGCATGGTATTAATCCCCACATGCACCTCAGATAATTTGATCTTTAAACATTAATTAAAAACTCCATCATAAGAGGTGGGCTCATGCTTTAGGACTTCAAGGTGAATCTCATGCCTTAATGTTCATGTGAACATGTCATAAATTTGATCATTCATGAACCTTATCCTAAACATGTGGATAGTTGAATGTAATTTATATACAAAGTCAAAGTTTAACTCACATTTGTCTTAGAGCATGGAAGTGAGCGATTATATGTCAAGGTTAAATGGCTTGGAGATATAGAATTACTAGATAAATCATCTAGCAAAGTGGGGAAAAATACAAAAAATCTATAGGTAGATTCTAGAATCATACCAAAGCCTTAGCTCATAGGGTATTGTTAAAGCTTCAACACCATGTACTAATCATCTTTCCATTCCATACACACCATCATGAAGTATATGATATGATTCATGGGACTAGCACCCTGACTTCTACTAAAATTGGGAAGTTTAGAGATTAGATTGGGAAGATGAATGGTAAAAACCCAAAGGGAGAGATGATTCTTACAAAGATCCTCTTAGGTGTGGTTGATGGTTGGTTGGTGATGAACTCCCTATAGATGCTCATAGAGATCATGATATTATATACACAAGTAGGGGTCATCATGACCTTGGGTTTATGGGAGGTGATGCTAAAGTGGCTCTTGAGGTGGGTGACGTATGTGATGGGCATCCTCCCAAACATGTCATGGAAAATGACCATGAGAAATGAATCATTCCCCTTGAAGATAATGAAGTAATGTAACCTAATCAGGGATAGGTCAAAATGACCCAAATCCACATGGTGTTATCCAAACATGACAATATGAGGGTTAAAATGAGGGCACTAATTCTCTGGATAAGCATCCCATAGATCCCTATACCATAGATGGTGGTCAAAATCAACATGATTGTTTGATACCTTAAACAAAGGACTAGGAGGATGGGAAGGTTTTACATGACAAGGATGTTGAACCACATCCAAATTATAATGTATCTCAATGAGGATGATAGGTGGTTCCTATTATAAAGTCCCTCATTAGGAAGGAGGTATGGAACTCAAATGGGAATTGGTTGAGGCACTCGAATGTGAATGGGCACAGATGTTATCTCTAGAAGCAACATGTTGCCTTATCCTATGAGATGAGTGGTGACCTGCATTTATGTTAGGACATTTGTAATAATACTTGATGACCACATGCATCTATCAATATGTTAAAGGTTGAAGTGATTCATCTTCACCCCTTTTAGGTGAATTTTGAGTAATACGAAGACACATGGAATCATCCTCAAATGGGTAAAGATTAGACTGTTAAAAATGAGAGTGATCCCATTGGTTATACACTTTCTAATCTCATTTTATAAGTAAAATGATAGGGTCATAGTCACTAGGCTAAGGCATGGATACTTCTTGGATCGTAAAGTCTTTCCATTATGGTCTCAATTTTCTCAATATTGAGTTCAGGAGCTTGCCCAGGAATGCAGTGGGAATGGCATCTTGGAGGTGGGAGGTTGGCCATGGATGTAGTGAAACAATAACAATTAGGAGGGAAATAAAAGAGGAAATTTTTTAGATAAATAATAGGTAATAGGATACTAAACTAAATCAAGGTCAAACGATGAGGGAGTGAACCAAAATATAACAGAAAACAAAGCCTTATAAGTACCATAGGGAAATGAGCTAGGAGAGCCCTAAACAGGCTATAACTAGAATGAAACCTTATATAAGGTCCCACCTAGTGTTTTATAATTTAGCTCCAATAATCCAAATGAGTTAATAGGGTTTCATAGAGGGTGAATAAGTAAACACCTAATGGGTTGAAGGATGCAGGAAGCCACTAGAGGTCTATGGTAGCTATCTAGTTTTCTAGTTTGCATTAGGTTTTTTAGTATTTTTTATGTTTTTTTGATGTGATTTAATTAACTACTAAAAATAAACTAAATAAAGGGTTTAGAGTTACTTTAGTGATGAAGGTTGATTGCACACCATTGATCAAGCTTTGTGAGAAATCCTCTTTGGTTGGGGAGGAATGACCTATAATTCACCACACTTAAACAAAAAATGGATTAATAGAAAAATGAGTGGGGTTCCTGGTAAGAAACCAGTCCCAAGAAGTGATACGCTCCCTTAGATGGATGTTAGCCCATGTTCAACATTCAAGTTTACAAATAAACATGAAATTACAAAGATATATATGGATAAATAGAGAATGCCAAAGATAATTTAATCTATAGCAAGATTAATCTGATCAAAGTAATTATCCTAGAATTTAGTTGCACTATCAACATCTTCTTGGATTATAGCCAATTATTAATTAATGTATTCAAAATTATGTATAAAATCCATAATACAAAGTCCTAGCTCAAATGTAATGTCATTCTAATCGGCAAATAGTGGTTAAGGGACTATGGCAAGATCAAAGATGCTAATAGAATCATGTACTAATCTGGGTAGGGTCATCCACATGAAAATACAAATTTTAGCAAACTAGAATGCAGATTTAATAGATGTTGAAGATGAAAAATAGATTGTTTAAAGCTATTTTTATAGTTTGATAGGGATCGATGATGATCCTACATGATCGATGTAAATTCTATAACATCAACATCAATTAAGATGAATCGATGTCAATTTTGTGTAAAATTGCTAAACTATAAAATAGACTATAATGATGGCCTATAAAATTGATAAAACAATAAAAAATGAATGTAAATAAAAACATAGAGATGCAGAAGATAAATAAAAATTAAAATATGAAAAAAATACTAACCTTGGATGGTTGAAAATGTGCAAATAAAGAGATGCCAAAATAAGGTATATGGCCTTCAAAAATCACCTAATAATGTCACCAATCAAGTGTTCTTCAAAATGGCAAGGTGCTGGTAATGTCTATGAATAGGTTTAATATTAGTTTGGATATAATTTCATGATCAAAATGGCTTCCTTCCTTTCACGTTCATTCCTATTGAGAAAAGGAATTTTTCTAAGTATTTATGGATTGATGTCTATCTTAACCAATTCGCATCGATCATGGAGGATCGACATCGATCCACCTAATTTGGTAAAAGTTGGCTAAAGCTGCATTAAACCACATGTCAAACTTAATGAACATAACAATAAGTTTGCATAGATTTTAAATGAGGGTAGGTTATTAAGAGGGTTGTGTAATTTGTTTTTATTTGATTTTTATGGTTTTAATTTGATTTTATGGTTAATGATGGTAAATATTAATTAATATAATTAATTATCATGGGTAAATAAGGGCTAATTATTATTTAAATTAAATTCAATTAACCTATATGGTAAAGGTAAATGGGAAAGTAAAATGTAATTATTTAAAATAATTACCCATGGGGGGCCACTATGTTAGAAATAACATAAATATAATGATGCACAAGTTAATACACAAGTGTGTATAAAACTAGTGTCTACATTTATCCCTTTTTATGGAGTGGTATGCAATAGCAGGCCACAAGACAAAAACTATAAGGTGTCTAATGCCCCAAGTTTATTGTGAAAAGGAATCCCCCCTCAAATTAGGTGTCAGGTAGTGAAATAGAATGGATGATGGGTTTGAACATGATGGAATGGATAACAAATGTAAGTGACGTGAAATGGATAAGTGAAAAATAGCTAAAGAAACACAAAAAATGTAGATGGCTACAAGGGAATTTCAAGTGCACACTAAATCGAATAAAAAATTAATGCAACCAACAATACCCCAAAGATTGAAGCAAATAACAAAATGCCATAGCTAAAACAAATGGGTGCAAGTAAATGCTATCAAGAAAATAAAACATAGGAATAACAAACCAAAGTAGTTGGTGTGCATATGGTGCATGCATGACCTATAGACAAATGTTCACAAGATAAAAGATGCCCTCAAGATATTACAAGGGGAAAGATACCAAAAATCAAGGTTATGCCTTTAAGGAGATTGGGGAACTAACAAGGGGTCAAAATTCTCCAAATATAAAACGTAATAAAAAAATGGGATAGTTGAAGCACAGGCAATAATATGGGGCATGTGAACAAAACTGGGAGCATGCAATAATGATCCATAAGTGAAAAAATTGAACAAACCAAGATGATCGATGTCGATCTACTAGGGATCGATATTGATTCCCTAAATCAACATCAATTTAGGGGATCAACATCAATATGGGTGATTGACGTTGATCTCAATAAAATCTGTATATAGCCATCTAGCATGGAAAAAGGCTCATTTAGCTATCAACAAAAAGAAAATTAGAGATCCTAAAATTGACATGCATCAACCTTGCAAATGAACATGCGACATTATGGAGGCGAGCAGGAGAGGATGATGATGACAATGATTATAGTATGAGGTAAGGGTTAAAAATTTAGAAAAAAATTTAGGAATTTATTTATTTATGTTTGTTTTGTTATTATTTTTTTATTTTTATTTAGCATTATAAATTAAGTTTATTAGGAAAATTGGTCGGGGAGAAGGGGAGTTAAATGTTAGTTTTGTGATTATTATGTTTTGATTTTTTGAGAAAAATATGGCTTATTGAGGGAAATTTTTAGGGTAAAGTGAATTGATTTCAATCCAAAATGGATTGACCATGATCCTCTAGGATCGATGATGATCAAAAGTGGATCGACCATGATCCATAAGATCATTGTCAATCCATATCAAATAGACATCAATCTTTAGAGGATTGATAGAAAATTAAAAAATTAGGCTTTAATTAACTAAAAAGATGCTTTTGATAGGCTCAATAGATACTAATGATGAGGGATAGAGTCCCTCTATTACTAGCATAGCTACAAGATTTCATGAGTGATGAGGACTAGGCACACCTTGAGGTGTTTGGATTAGGAGTGATTTGTCACTATCAATGTTTCCATTGAGATATCAGCATGATGGTTGCATTGCTAGACTGGTGGGATCATACCACCAACACATTTTGGCTTTCAACTGGTGAGATGACCATTACTACCAAGGACATCCACTACATTTTATGAGTACTAATTCTAGGTGCTCTGGTATATACAATTGATGAGGCTAAGTGAGTGGTGGTATTGGCATGCCTATACAATGAGGATGTTAGAGATATTAGATTCTTTGTTGAGGGATTCTCCTTCTAGTCACTATATGATTAGGATCCTACTGAGAGACTAGTATCGACCATGATGATGTAGGCACTGACTTGCTATGTACTACCAAACTTTGGGAGAGGATGATTACTGTGGAACCTATTAGGTGTGATAGTAGACATGGTAGAGTTTAGGATAATGTTTACTTGGGCACCCACATTGACAGGGTAAATATACAAAGAGTTATGGAGCTAAAATAATGGATGTTGATCAGGGCTAGATATTACATTTATTTTACATTTATAGGTGTATGAGCACATCCATGTGATTCACCCTAGAGGGACTCCATAGACCAGTTTTGAGGAGATGGTATATAGCATAATCTTGCTTCATTAGAAGAAAGACCTAATTACACCATATATAGATAGAGTAGTGTGGGATCTGACACACTATAGATAGGTCTTCAATGAGATACAAATAGGGGATGTTATTTAGAGGCCCTATGTATAATTTCTAGTATGGCCAGGCATAACAATAGAGATAGGTGATATGGCTTGGGAGATATGGGTTCATGAATGATGGCTAGATCACCTCAAGATATTTTATTTTGATAGAGTCCATCGACAGTTCAGACTATTACAAGATATTCCACTAGCCCCATGCTTATATAGGTGAGAGGATATAGAGCTAGATTGGCTAACACCTAATACTTTAGTGATTTTTATGGGGCCATAGGAGGAGCCTATAGCTATTGGTATAGATGATGTGGGGTACAAAGATGACTATGCAACATGGTTTGTAGAGGAGATGGTGAGGAGGTAGGAGAGAGTAGTGAGGCCTTGATAAGAGATGGTATAGGATGAGGCAAGGGGAGAGGTAGAGTAAGAGGCTCTAAATGTACACATGGAAGAGGCACCAATATAAGATTCCCCTACTCAAGAGCTGATAGATATAGCTATAGTTATGGTTGAGAGGGATACTCTAAGGTCTCAACTATATGAGATATAGGCCGCCCATATCACATTATAGGGATAGCTTACCACACTATAGAGAAATCTAGAGAGCATGAGGGGTCAAAGGAACCATGTTATATAGGATCACAATGGCTACAAGGTAAATATTGAGTAGATGAGGTATACCTTAATTGAGAGACACATTCTAGACATTGTAGGATCTAGTGTTGCACCTTCAAATATAGTACCACTTTGGTAGTACAAAGATTTACTTGTGGATATGTCATATTATGAGAGAATATTAAAAAAGAGGCTACCATATGTGCCTCAATTTGCTTCATATGTGGCTGGCCATCATAGATGATTGAGGACTCTTGGGGGTATATTTAGTTCAAGGAGCATAGCAGGCTGAGGAGGGGGCGATGAGGGAGGTGACATATTCACCTTAACAGGCTCAAGTTCACCTAGTAGAGCATATTGTATGGGCTGAGAGCCCCATTGTATTCATATTATGACATTTTTATAGACTTTGATATATATACAAACATTTTATGCTTATGGATCATGTGTATTTGCTTATGTATTTATTGATAGTTACAGATATGTTATGATTTTTATGGATGGATTTTAGATTAGATGTTATGCATATTAATTTTGATTATTATTATCATGTATGTTATGGATGGATTTTAGATTATGGATGTGATGGATTATAGATGTTAGACATCATGTTTTTAATTTTGATTATTGTTACTATATATGTTGTGGATGGTTATGGTTTATTAATTATGGATATTACATGCCATGGATTATGGATGTTATATCATGAGTTATGTTTTTTAATAGAAGGATAATGATTATGGATTATAGATGGATTTTAATGTTTTTAATGGTTATATATTTAAGTATTTTAGTGATTACATATTATGGATTTTCTCGACATTGACTTGGACCATAACCAAAAGAGAACCTCTCATATGTATGGCCTATGCATCCTTTGCTAGATGATAATAGACTATGACACTACCTAGGTTATCCAAAGCTTTGACCTTGGTCATTTATTAGGATTATATGCTTTTGATGGGATGAGGAGTAGATTACTTTAGAGATAATTCATTTTCAACTCATATTTCAAAAATCAAGATTTATCATTCAGAAATCATTTTTATGCCAATGGGTAGACTGATCAATATGGGAAGTCTACTATTTAGAAAGTTGATCAATGTGGCAAGCTTTCTTGGGAATTTATTACTATTTTTGTTAATTTTTTTAGGGATTTTAAGTGGTATAATTTAAAAATTGATCAATGTGGGAAGTTTTCTACTTGGTAGCCATCCTTCAAGGGAGTGGTCTACATTTTAACATTTTTTCATAGATGTCCTTCAAGGGATCGGTCTATTATTTTGCCTTTTTATTTGATTACAGCTATCCTTCGAGGGATAAGCCTATTTATTTAGCCCATTTTGATAATTTTTCTTTTTAATTGTTTGATTTTGGATCCCAAATAAGGTAATGCAAAATGGCATAAAAAGATCCCTTAGGATGGCTTCCATGAATTCATCACATGAGATGATTATGTTATCTTAGGAAATTAATGGTGTTTAGGAAATAAGGGAAATAATGATCTGGGGTTTCTCCCATAATAGGTGAAACTTATCCATGAGATAATGCTATGTATAGAGTCAAGGTATACATATTTAAGGTTGAGGTTATATTGACTACCGAATAACCACATAACTCTCATATCATTATTTGGTATTTTGGCATAAGGGAATATGACAAGATTCAAGATGAGCTAACCAAGATAAGCCAAGATCTATTAACTATAGTAAGGATGTAGATGCAATGCATTAAGAGGTTCTAGTTCTAGTTTACCATCAAGAGAAGCCAAATGATATGCCCTAGATCCATATTTATTAGTTATGATGTATGGTCCAAGCCAATTAGGAGAAAATTTACCCCTTTTAATTCTTTCCATATTAGTGACATGTTGATTTTCTTTAAGCATTAGATCTCTAATATTAAATACATTCTCTCTTACCTGTTGATTATATGCTCATTTTAATCATTCTTGATATATATGAAGGTGATCAAGGGCTATTGCATGATGCTCATCTAAGAGTTTGAGCTGAGATAAACATTTTTGATGAAAATCCTCATCAGAAATGATGTTTTTAAGGGAGATGCGAAGGGAAGGGATTTGGACTTCCAATGTAAGTACAAATTTTGAGCCATAGACTAAATAAAATGGAAAAACACCTATAGGGGTTTGAATACTAGTTTGATATGCCCATAAGGCAAAAGGCATAAGAAGATGCCAATCCTTATTAGCTTCATTAACAACTTTAGTTAAGATTTTGACTAGAGTTTTATTAGATGCTTTTGCTTGACCATTAGCCTGAGGATAATAAGGTGAGGAAAAACTCAATTTAATTTTAAATGAATCACATAATGCCTAAACTTTTTTATTTTTAAAATATTTTCCATTATCTATTATTATTTTATATGTAACTCTAAAGCAACAAATAATGTGTTGGTGGATAAACTCCACAATCTTTTTTGCCTTAGTTGAGATAAGCAGCACAACTTCCACCCACTTAGTGAAGTATTTTGTAGTGGTGATAATAAATCTATGACGTTGGGAGGATTTAGGATAGATTTGCCCTATAAGATTGAGCCCCCATTAGGAGAATGTCTAGAAGTCCCTTACTACCTACAAAGCTTTACTAGGGACATGAGATAATTTTGCATGCTATTGACATTTTATGCACCTCTTAACATAGGCACACCAATTTTGATTCAGAGTGGGCTAATAGTAACCTAGACGTAAGATCTAATTAGCAATTACATGACCATTAAAATGTCCACTACATGACCCATCATGGACTTCTTGGATGGCTAGGGTAGCTTCATGCTTTTGGAGACAATGGATAAGAATACCATCAAATTCACTCTTATAGATAACACTCCCCAGTATGATATAGTGGGTAGCTTTCTATTAGAAGACATGTTTGGTACGTTTAGATAAATGAGGAGGAGATAATCTTGTAGACAAATAAGCAATTATTTATGCATACCATGGCTCCTCTAGGTTTTCTTCGATATTAATGATGGATGAAAGATCGGTTCTTGTATAGGAAGGCTTATTGACTCAATGAATAAGGATAAATAGCTTGGACTCCTAAGATAATATGGGATAAAAGAAGCAAGAGACACCATAGTATCAGTAAACTCATTTATATATTTAGGGGTAGCTTGGATGGCATAATGTTCAAAGGCAGATAAAAGTTGATAGTCTAAGGTCTTATATCTCTGGAGAATATCATTCTTACATTGATATATACTAATAATTTGATTGACCACTAGCTGAGAATCACCATAAATATTAATGAACCTGACTCCTAATGCAAGAGTAGTTTGGAGTCCTATAATCAATGCTTCATACGTAGACATATTATTGGTGCAATCAAAGTTTACTTTAAAAGATAAAGGCATGAGAATACCTTGAGTGGGGATTAATATAATTCATCCACCATCTCATCGCTCACATTTAGACGCATCAAAAAATAGAGTCATTTCATATTATGGGATCAATTAGGAAGTGGATGTGATGGATTCATTAAGTAATTCATAATTGATTGGTTAGTTATCACTAAGAGGTACCTCAACCAGTTGATCATCAATAATATATCCTTTAACAAATTTTTGGTGGAGAAATTCTAGATCAAACTCAGCTAGAAGCATAATCTATCTAACCATCTTTTGATTTTGGTAAGACTTAGAATGCATAAACTTAAGGGGATCAATACTCATAAGTACATACATATTATGGTTAAACAAGTAATGATGAAGTTTAGAAGCTACAAGGATGAATGGTAGGCATAGTTTTTCGGTATGAGGATAACATGTTTCATATTCTATAAGGGTAAAAATTATATAACAAATATCTTTCTCTTTATGATGCTCATCTCGATGGGCAAGCATAACACCTAGAGCATGATCTGTAGCTGAGATATAAAGGAAGAAAGACTACTCTTCCTTAGGTGGAGTGAGGATAAGAGGTGATGAAAAATAGTCCTTGAGTGTGTTAAAGGCTTCTTGAAAATGAGAATCCCATATAAAGTGACTATCCTTCTTTAATAAATGGTGGAAAGGTTGACATCAATCGAAGAATTGGGAAATAAAATGATGAATAGACTAGAGCTTTCCTTGTAAACTATGAAGATGCCTAAGGTTGTATGGAGGATAAATTTCTAAAATAGCCTTGATTTTAGTGGGATCCACTTCTATTCCATGAATATAAAAAATGAAACCTAGGATTCTACCCATCAAGACTCCAAAAATCCACTTTTTCAGATTTAGACACACACAAAAATAGAGTAGATGATCTAAAATAATCTTAAGTACAGAAAGGTGATCTTTGCAATGCTTTGAATTTTCAAGGAGATCATCTACATAGTCTTTGATAATTTTATGGATTATGTCATGAAATATATAAGTCATGGCTCACTGATAAGTAGCTCCTTCATTCTTCAAGCTAAAAGGCATAACATGGTATCATAAGGTCCCCCAAGGAGTAATAAATGTAGTTTTATGTTGATCTTCTAGTGAAATAGATATTTGATTATAACTAAAAAAACCATCCATAAGGGACAAAATTTCATGACCAATAATCAAATCCACTAATTGATCAATGTTAGGGAGAGGGAAATCATCTTTCAAATAGGCAAGATTTAAATCACAAAATTATGTACAAATATGAAGTCCCCTTATAGGATTAATGACTAGAATGATGTTGGACATACACTGAGGATAATCAATGGGTTGAATAAAGTTAGCAGATAAAAGGCATTGTAGTTCCTCTTTTACTAGGAATGTGACGTGAAGATGTATTCTGCAAAGTTTTTTCTTCACCAGTTTAACATCAAGAAAGGTCACGATGTTATGGAGAATGATTGTGGGGTCAATACTAGGAATATCTCTATAAGACAAAGCAAATACCTTACTATGGTCTAATAAAAAAGTGGTAAAATCTTGGTTTTCTTATGGAATTAAGACTTTTTTAATTTTAATAATCCTTGGTGTTTCCTAAAACCTGATATTAATATCAACAGTGGCTTCATTTAATAGGCTAGACATTTTAGATGGCAGAGAATTGCATAAATAAGAGTTTTTAGTGCCTAAATGAGTCAAGATTGACTCATCACCTGACACTAAAAAATAGGGATGGTTGGCATATCATGTCCTATTAAGTTAGAATATACTAAGGGGATGGTTCATATCTCACCATCACAGTGGAAGATGAGGGGTTATAAGAATATCATATTGATTAAAAAAATCTAGGAGGGATGGATATGGTATCGCTAGTCGAGGAAGAGGTTTCGGATGAAGAAGATGGTTCTTCTTCTTGTAAAGATGGTATAAGAATAGGTTTGGGGGTAGATTTATAATCTTTATTAAAACTTAAGTCATGTTTTTCATGTGGTTTTCTAAAATATCCTAATGTGACATCATGATAACTGTGATCATATCTACCTATGCCAAAGCCTTTCCAAGCACATTGATAAAGGTAGGTTTCAATGAACTAGGTATTGCTAAGAAAGGAGAAACTAGATGTAAATAATTTAGCATAAGTACTATAATTAGGTTCTGAGGTAGCTTGATTGATCCTACCATATATTAAGTGAGTATGCAAGAAAGGTGGTCTAAATGGAATAAGCTCACCTAGGTTGGGTGATTACATGGGTTGCTTATCAGGATGGCCATATTCTCTAAGAGTGGGTAAGGTGTTAAGGGTTAATAATTGATATTCCCCCATCAAAATTGGTTACATCAAGGAGTTAATGGACTCTAGAACAGGTAATTTTGAAGTAGGGATAGTCGTGTTAGTCAAGGCTTGATTAGGAGATGAAGATGGAATTGTATTAGGTGAGGGTATTATGACATTACATGGCCTAAAGGTGAATTTTCATGATTTAAAGGGATGAGGATTAGTAGGCATGATGTGTACCTAGCCTTCATACTCATATTTAAGGCATCGATGGATTGTGGAGGGTACACATCACATCGCATGAATCCATAGATGTCCTAATAAAATGTTATACTAAAATGTCCCTTCAATAACATAAAAGAGTTCATGAATAGTGAAAGGACCTACACAAATGGGGAGAATGACTGTTCCTATCGTTGGCACTATCATGTCATTAAACACATGAAAAATCACTAAGGATTGGGAAATAATGGTTTTTGGTAGTTGTAATTATTGGAAAGCATGTGAGGAAATAATATTAATGTTGCCCCCATTATCAATCATAACTCTTTTAATTTGAGTTTGATTTATTTGAGCTATAATATAAAGGGCGGGATATTTGATCTTCAAGCAATAAAAGAATAACCTCAAAATCAATAAAACTAAGAGTCGAGACCATTTGGAGGGCTCTTATAAAAGTTGAAAAAAGTTGAGGTTCATCTGATCAGACCACAATAGCTTGAAGAGCTTCTATCATTATCTGTCAATGTTGTGGAGAGTTTTCAATAAGCTCATATAATGACATCTTTACATGCACTTGGTAGAGTTGTTTTAATATGGATATTTATACCAACTCCTTGGCTTCAACTGGGGTAGTTCCTATAAGAAAAACTTTAGGACTTTGTTTAGATGGTTTAAGTTTATTAGGTGCAAAGGCTCCTATAATTAAAACATTAGCTTTATTAGGATTTTGGTTTTGAGAACGGGTGGTTACATGGATGATATCAATGTGTAGTAAAGGTGGATCTAAAGAGGCTATTGACTCTTTATCACTTATTGAACTAGTAGGATTATGGGTGGGCGGAATGGATGGAATAGTGATCTTTTGCTTAGGATTTTGATCATTGAGATCATTAATTAAGAGTTCATCCTCTTAGACTAACTATTGGATTACAGCCTTAAGGGCTTTCTAATTTTCTATATCATGTCTAGGTACTCTATGATATGCACATATTTATTAATTTCTATACCAAGTAGGTCTTTGAGGGTGAAGGTTGATGGACCATATGGGTTTTAATGTAATGAGTGATGTATCCAATAATTATTTCAAGATTACAACATAATATCCCTTCAAAGGGTCATATTGTGGTTTTATAGGGATTTTGATCAAAGGCTATTTTGACAAAGTATTACTCATTTGGTTTTGTCACTTAGCCTTTATAGGAGGGACAACTTTAAGATATTTTCCTTTATGTTTCTCTAATGTTCTCTTAATAGAGAAAGGTGGATATCGAGATGGTGTGACTAATAATGGAGGAAAACTTTGCATTTTCCCACATGTTTGAATGGAAGGACCTATAATAGGTACAAAAGATGGATGAGGACCCAAAATAGATGACAGAGATGGTATAAAAGGGATAGGCCCTTTGTTATTTTGTGTGTTAACAATAGAGGGGGTATCTAGACTAAGGTTTTTATCTTTTAACGTTTGAAAAATATTGACTTTAACCTAAGAATGAGCTAAGGCTTTTTTTAGTGGAATACCAAGATAATTGTCCTAGATATCGATGATAGGAGCTTTACCCTTTCCTTTAGTATCTTCAGGGTAAGTAAGTGTTATGGTAGAAGATGGTTTTAAAGGGTAAAGGTTTTTGAAAAAAGGATAGGATCTCATTATATGCTTTATAGGGATCAAAGGGGTGGAATGTCCAATTCTAGAAGTATCAAGATGTTTATTTATGACATCCTAAGGAGTAGTTTCATTTTACCCTTTAGGAGATTTGGTGTGAGAAGGTGATGGTTCATGTGAATGATCCCATGTAATAAGATTAGGGAGTTCTATAGGGATTTTGGGACTAGTTTTAATGATCTTATGTTGAATTATATCAAAAGTATCTCCTATAAGGAGATCCAAGATTGAAGGTTTCTCTGGGACTTTTTTAGGCAATAAATGATCATAGATTTTGTCAATCATATGTGTAGCCTAATTTTGTGCTTCCCTAGGGTTGTTTTAGACTTCATTCAACATGGATGGATGGTTTGGAAATGGTTATTTGAAAATATCTAAAGATTGGTTAGGAGGAGCATTTGGATTGTCTAATCGAAGGTCCCCCTTGTCAATGAGGTTATGTACTAATCATTTAAATGATTGGAATCATTTTATGTCATATACTATTACCTTGTGATAAGCACAAAACTCATCTTATTTATACCAATTAGTTTTAGTATGCATATCATCGACTGGTCTAATCAGAGGGAGTTCAATAACATTTTCTTGTAGGAGTTTATATAATACCTAAGTATAAGGCTCTCCTATAGGGGTATATTTCTTAGGGGGATAATGAGTAAGGAACCTAGGTTACTACACTTGAGAAGTGGAAGACCCTAATTAGTTGGATTTTGGAGGGGAATAATTTTCTATAATAACTGCATTTGCTGCCCCTTTTGGTTTAGGATTATTGCTATTGCTTTTGGAGGGGTCAGATTTGAAGTTCTTATTATGTAACTTAACTATTCCCTCTACAATGCCATAGAGTTTAAGCTTATGGGCCATGTTAAAGGCTTCGTCAAAATTCTTAAATGTTTGAATTTGTAACATGGATGATATATGTTTTGCACAAGAACGTGAAAATAATTCAAAATTTTGTTTATAGCAAGGAAAAGGTTAGTTGGTTGATTAAGTTATACCATCGAGCCACAAAGTTTGATATGGATTTCTCATCAAACTTTCTAATAGCGTAAATATTTGTAATATTCACTTTTTGAGAAATATTGATTGAGAAGTGTTATACCAATCCAATGCAGATCCTGCTAATGATATGGGAAATTTTCTAAGTAGGAGGGCATCATCATGTACTATAAGATAACACACATGTTGAAAGGCTCTAGGGTGTTTCTAGGGATCTTCTTTATTTTGGAATTTAGTAAACTTAGGAAGCTCCCATTGTGAGGAATATAATTAGATAGGGATAGAGGGATGGATTGGATCATTACAAATTTGATCATATGTGAGCATCATATTATGTCCGAAGGTGGAGGCTTCCAAACTAGCCATCCTATTCATGAGGATGTTTATAAGGTATGTCTGAGTATTACTTTGAGGCACACTTCTTAAAACACCTTGTTGAAGGGGTTGATAACTTGGTAAAGAGGTAGACATAGGTTGTGAGGGAATGTATTCTAATGTAGTAGACATAATAGGTTGAGATGCCACCATGTATTGTGGGACTTGTAGTGGAATATTTTTTTGTGGGAAGGACTATAAGTAAGTAGTTATCACTGGTTGTGACAAAACTACGTACTGGGTGGCCGAGGAGACATACTATTGGGGAGGTTGTGTTAAAGGGATTTGTTGTGTGTGAGGGATTTTATATGAATTTTATGCTAAAGTCATTCTATTGGGTGGGAGATTTGCAATAATTGACACCACTAATGTTTGGCAAGGTATAGTGGATATAGGTTGAGTGGTATTTTGAATATGAGTAATGAGGGTTAGAGAATTGAGGTGGTTAGTTTCCTAAAGGTTGTGTTACTTGGGTATTAGAAATAGATGGAAGAGATTAAATAGAAAAGGTTACCATGGACATGGTAAATTCTCTAGTTCTCTTAGTTCCCTTGAAAGGCATCCCATACATATGTGGAGAGCCTAGGGTATGCGGGGAAGGAGAAATATGTATTGATTGACTATTAAGATAATAATTAAGAGCAATGGGGTTATTGTCTAATATTTTTTCAAAGGATATCCTTGAGGATAATATTGTGGAAACACAAGATTCCCAAAGGACTTAGGGGAAGAAGTGGGACTAGGTGTACGTTCCATTGAAGAGGATGTAACACCTTCTTTGACTTCCTTTTTTGATTATTGTCTAGTCAAAACCATGAGATAGAAAATAAAAACAAAAATAAAATAAACAAATAAACAAAAAATATTTTTTGAATTATCTCATTTTAATGATGGATGAAAGAGACACACACTAACGTCATTCTAAATTTTTTTATCTCTTTTAACTTTAAGGTGTGAAAGGAAATATAGAAAAAGAAAAGATAGTGAAGGTCCTAAGAAATGGTAATCTAAATATGGTTTTAGGTATTTTTGTTTTGGTTCTCAAAGGAGATTTGTATTGGTATTGGTACATAGCTTGATACTTGGGGCTTGATCCCCTCACATCATAATCCCATAGCCAGTGTGGGTGCTTAGCCAAAATATACCAATGGTCCAGAGATTATACTCAGCTAAAGAACTGAGTTGGTCCTCCCCTTGGTGATGAAATCCAAGTAAGATCACTGGGAGAAAGGTTATCATGAGGTGATGAAACCTCCGTCGGTTTCCTTATGTCAAGTGTTCATATGTGTTTATTATAAGAGTGATTTGGCTTGTGTGTGGATAAAGTGATGACTACAATAGATTTCTACCTAGATTATTCTATGTGAGAGAATATAAACAGGAAAGATGAATGCAATTTGTTTTACATTTTTAAGAAAAAGAAATAAAATGCATTCCTAATGTTATCTTTGGATAAATAAAATAAACAAAGAAAGGGAAAGAGAGTAAATTCAATGATTTTGAATTTAACAAAGAAAAATGAGACCTATGGTCCCACCGGGTATGCCAAAATGTTTTAGTATTTTTTATACTTTTTTGATGTGATTTAATTAACTACTAAAAATAAAGTAAATAAAGGATTTTAAGTCACTTGGTGATGAAGGTTGGTTGCACATCGTTGATCAAGCTTTGTGATAACTCCTTTTTGGTTGGGGAAGAATGACCTGTAATTCACTACACTTAAACAAAAAATGGATTAATAAAAAAATGAGTGGGCTGCCTGGTAAGAAATTAGTCCTAAGAAGTGGTATGCTCCCTTAGATGGATGTCAGCCCACGTTCAACATTCAAGTTTATAAATAAACATGAAATTATAAAGATATATATGGATAAATAGACAATGCCAAAGATAATTTAATCTATAGCAAGATTAATCTAATCAAAGTAATTATCCCAAAATTCAATTACAATATCAACGTCTTCTTGGATTATAGATAATTATTCATTAATGTATTCAAAATTATGTATAAAAGCCACAATGAAAAGTCCTAACTCAAATGTAATGTTTCTCTAAATGGCAAACAGTGGTTGAGGGACTATGGGAAGATTAAAGATGCTAATAAAATCATGTACTAATTCAGGCAGGGTCATCTACATGAAAATATAGAGTTTAAAAAGCAAACACCTAATGGGTTGAAGGATGCAGGAAGCCACTAGAGGTCTATGGTAGCTATCTATTTTTCTAGTTTGCATTAGGTGTTTTAGTATTTTTTATGTTTTTTTGATGTGATTTAATTAACTACTAAAAATAAACTAAATAAAGGGTTTAGAGTTACCTAGTGATGAAGGTCGATTTCACACCATTGATCAAGCTTTGTGAGAAATCCTCTTTGGCTGGGGAGGAATGACATGTAATTCACCACACTTAAACAAAAAATGGATTAATAGAAAAATGAGTGGGCTGCTTGGTAAAAAATTAGTCCGAAGAAGTGATATGCTCCCTTAGATGGATGTCAGCCCATGTTCAACATTCAAGTTTATAAATAAACATGAAATTATAAAGATATATATGGATAAATAGACAATGCCAAAGATAATTTAATCTATAGCAAGATTAATCTAATCAAAGTAATTATCCCAAAATCCAATTGCAATATCAACATCTTCTTGGATTATAGATAATTATTCATTAATGTATTCAAAATTATGTATAAAAGCCACAATGCAAAGTCCTAACTCAAATGTAATGTTGCTCTGAATGGAAAACAGTGGTTGAGGGACTATGGGAAGATTAAAGATGCTAATAAAATCATGTACTAATTCAGGTAGGGTCATCTACATGAAAATATCGAGTTTAAAAAGCAAACACCTAATGGGTTGAAGGATGCAGGAAGCCACTAGAGGTCTATGGTAGCTATCTATTTTTCTAGTTTGCATTAGGTGTTTTAGTATTTTTTATGTTTTTTCGATGTGATTTAATTAACTACTAAAAATAAACTAAATAAAGGGTTTAGAGTTACCTGGTGATGAAGGTTGATTGCACACCACCATTGATCAAGATTTGTGAGAAATCCTCTTTGGCTGGGGAGGAATGACCTGTAATTCACCACACTTAAACAAAAAATGGATTAATAGAAAAATGAGTGGGTTGCCTGGTAAGAAATTAGTCCTAAGAAGTGATATGCTCCCTTAGATGGATGTCAACCCATGTTCAACATTCAAGTTTATAAATAAACATGAAATTATAAAGATATACATGGATAAATAGACAATGCCAAAGATAATTTAATCTATAGCAAGATTAATCTAATCAAAGTAATTATCCCAAAATTCAATTGCAATATCAATGTCTTCTTGGATTATAGATAATTATTCATTAATGTATTCAAAATTATGTATAAAAGCCACAATGCAAAGTCCTAACTCAAATTTAATGTTTCTCTGAATGGTAAATAGTGGTTGAGGGACTATGGGAAGATTAAAGATGCTAATAAAATCATGTACTAATTCAGGCAGGGTCATCTACATGAAAATATAGAGTTTAACAAACTAGAATGTAGATTTAATAGATGTTGAAGATGTAAAACAGACTGTTTAAAGCTATTTTTATAGTTTGATAGGAATTAATGATGATCCTATAAGATCGACATCGATTCTATAGGATCAACATCGATTCAAATGAATCGATGTCGATTCTATGTAAAAGTGTTGAACTATAAAATAGACTATAATGATGGCTTATAAAATTGATAAAACAATAAAAATAAAATGTAAATAAAAACATAGGGATGTAGAAGATAAATAAAACATAAAATATGAATAAAATATTGACCTTGGATGGTTGAAAATTTGCATATAAAGAGATTCCAAAATGAGGTAGATGGCCTTAATAAATCACTTGATAGTGTCACCAATCAAGTGTTCTTCAAAGTGGCAAGGTGCTAGTAATGTCTATGCACAGGTTTGAGACTAGTTTGGACAAAATTTCATGATCAAAATGGCTTCCTTACTTTCACATTCATTCCTCTTGAGCAATGGAAGTTTGCTAAGTACTTATGGATTGATGTCGATCCTAACCAATCAGCATTGATTGTGGATGATCGACGTCGATCCACCTGATTTGGTAAAAGTTGGCTAAAGCTACTTTGAACTACTTGCCAAACTTAATGAACATAACAATAAGTATTTTTCATGGATTTTTAACAAGGGTAGGTTGTTATGAGGGTTGGGTAATTTTTTTAATTTGATTTTTATGGTTTTTATTTGATTTTATGGTTAAGGGTAGTAAATAGTAATTAGTAGAATTAATTACCATGGGTAAATAGGGGTTAATTATTATTTAAATTCAATTCAATTAACCTATGTAGTAAAGGTAAATGGGAAAGTAAAATGTAATTATTTAAAATAATTACCCATGGGGGGCTGTTATGTTAGAAATAACATAAATATAATGATGCACAAGTTAATACACAAGGGTGTATAAAACTAGAGTCTACACTAGGTCAAAGACAAACTTATAGAGCTAGGTTAGGGATAGCATGATCAAGTATGTAAAGTATAAATTATATATAACTAATATAACCATAATAATGCAAGTATTTGAAAGAAATAAACAATGTGTTTTAGAAGTGAAAGTTAAACTATTTAAACAAACAAGCAATTTCAGAATGAAATTGCAATTCAAAAACATGCAAACCGAGGAAATGAAAGAAAATTTTAGAAAAAAATATGTTTTCAAAAGGGAATGTAAATGTATTTTAGAACCTATGCTAAATCCTTATCAAAATATAACTAACCCTAACATGTAATCTCTAATTCTAATAATAATATTACAACTAAAAGAATAATGATGTCACTTTGCAAGTAAAGTGCCCTCAAATTATGCTTAATAAAACATGTGAGAAAACCAAAAATCAAGAGTTTGATTTTGATCTTGATTAGATAAATATTGAGCTACAATGTAGATCTCTATCCAATCTAATGATACCAATCTAGGAGAGAGTGAGATAGAAAAAAAGGTGATGTGAGGAACAATCCAAGCACATAAATTAGGGGCAAGTATAACCGATGTAACACATGAGATAATACAACAAGAGAAAGAATAATTAAGTATCAAGTGAGTCAATCCAGGATGAAAAACGAGTGAATATTTGAATTTCCAAAGGGGAAAGTTTAAGAGAGTTAAATAACCATGTAGTGTGCAATAAAAGAGCTCAAGAGAGATATCGAACTACCAAGAGATCAAGTAGATCAAGAAGTGAAGCTCAAGCTATATGAAGAGTTATCAGACTGAAAAAATCAAGAGTGAAATGAAGAAAGGGGGTTGTGATGCATGTTTAGACCTGATATAGGGTTGAAAATGGGTGACCAAAGGTAAAAATGGTCATTTCTAGTTGTGGTGAAATGGATTGGAGTTGAAATTGCCAAATATAGGTAAGTTGCATCTTGGGATGTGGGTAATCAGGAAAACATGTGGCTTAGGCTATTGGTTCTACTAAAAAATAGTATCCTAGGTTTCACAAGTGCCTTAGGTTCCAAATAGGTACCAAAAAAGGCCATACATGGTGTGGGAAGGCCTAGAAGGGCTCAGAGCAATGCAAGGATGTTAAAATATCTCTAGAGGATTTTTTTATCAAAAAGGTCTCTTTGTGTCTAGGTGTTAAGCATGATGAGTAGACATAAAATTATAGGGATGAGTAGGGCAAGGAATCATGGTTATATATACCCCTAATGTATAATAAGTTAGTGTTGAACAAAATAATTAGTGATATTAAAATATCTCTAGAGGATTATTTTTGATCAAAAAGGTCTCTTTGTGTCTAAGGGATAAGCATAATGAGAAAACATAAAACCATAGAGAGGAGTAGGGTGAGAGGAATCATGATTATATATGCCCCTGAGGTACAAGTAGTTGGTGTTCAACAAAACAAGGAGTGTCATGTAGTATTTGGAAGCCATAACAAAAATAATAAATAGATAAAAATGAAATTGAGAACATTACCTACACTCACATGATAGGAACAATGATAGATTAATAGTCTACAACATCATCCAATGGGTACAAGTATGATCTCTAGATGATACAGCTCCAACTATAGGTCCTACATAAGAAGGGACAAAAAAGTGACATCAAACCAAGAAATCTAAGATGGAATTCATAAGAGCATATGCTCTGGTGTTCTCCAAATAAAGGATGTGGGAGATCTAGAAATCCTCAAAGGAGGAGGGAAAATTTTCTACCACCTTGAAGAGGGGGAAAAACTTAATGTTAATGATTTTATAGACCCCAGTGAGCTAATTCATTGTTAAGAGTGAGTTAGATAACAACTACACATAACATGTGCCTAGCATATATGCATTGGTTAAGACTCCAACGATTGCGTGATACATGACATAATTGATCATTTCACTAGTAATGAAGAAACTAACTAAAATAAGCTCATGTCCCCATGGGTCATAAATAATCTAGGCCATGGCGGTAAGTCCTAGGTTGTCTCAACTATCACCATTAGTGAGAATCACCACATAATGGTGCACCATTATGGGGGTCAAGCAAACAAGACACAACCACATGGGGACTATTCTAGCACAAGGTGAGGTAAGTAAGTTGAATGAGGGAAAAAAATGAGATAAATGAAAAAAGAGAAATATGAACAAAGATAAGTAGATGTACAACTATACAAATACGGACAAAGATAACTTTCATCATAAAGTGTGAATACTTATACAAAAAGAAGTTAGTCAACATAATCAAAGCATTTATCCCATGCAATTAAAAAGAAGGAAAGCATAAAAGATATTAAGTTAATAAAAATGGAGACAAAGATCATGTATCACTTGAAAAACATATTCTATGTGAAGCATTAGAAGAATAATCACAAGAAGATGTATCAAAGTCTCTAGAAGATATATCATTTTATTTAAAAATCCAAACAGTTTTACCCTTAGAGGTAAGAGATTTAGTTTTTTTTCTAACAATGCAAAGTGTCATGCATGGATTTACCATGAGATTTGCATGGATGTAATTTTAAACATTTAGATATACAATGCACATATTTTTTACAATGCATACAAGGTTTAACATTTTTAACCATAACCTGAGCATTGAAAGTATTATAATCAAAATAAGTTGTATTATAAGTCTTTTGATGCAGAGGAAAATCTGATTTCAATTTTTTCTTAGAAGCATTATAGCCAAAACCTTTACAATTTACATTAAAATTAGTCAAAATAGGTTGAAGAATACCATCTTCACACTTACCAAGCGCACCACCCGAATAGCCCATACTATGCATGATTTTTATGATGGGGTTATAAAAGAAGTGTTAGGTTGTTTAGGAGCACAAATAGTTTCATCAACATTAAAATGATTATTATGTGCAAAATACATAAATTTAGTATTAATAGCATTAATGATTATTATGTGCAAAATACATCAATTTATCAAAAAAAGAGCATTATAAGTCATTAAGAGTG
The DNA here is from genome assembly GCA_037957365.1 of Torreya grandis. Taxonomy (NCBI): domain Eukaryota; kingdom Viridiplantae; phylum Streptophyta; class Pinopsida; order Cupressales; family Taxaceae; genus Torreya; species Torreya grandis. Next base: position 617,742 of record JARHVA010003752.1, on the reverse strand, counting down.
TCGTTTTAACATGCTATTTGATTTTTAAGAGTAGTTATCTCATCATTTTTAAAATAAAATTGATGTAAAAACTTTTTAAAAACTAAAAAATGACCAATTTGAAGACTATTTCACATGAGAATACAGGTTTTGAGCTTAAAAAAAAGCTAATAATGCTTAAAATTAAGACTAAGATTTTAAATTAATTTATAAATATAAGTTCACACTAAAGCACCAATTTTTTTTACTTGAAAGCAGTTGGAAATCATTTAATGACCTTTAAAATGGATGATATAAGTTGATTTGAAAATAAAATAAAATAAAAAGCTTTGAATTCTCTCAATAATAGCACTTTTATTTTATTCAATTGTGCCAACAAATAAATTAATTTAAAAAATATATTAACCTTTCATGGCATGCATGTTTTTTTTTTTTTTTTTTTTGAAAAATTAACAAAAATCTTTATTTTGAAAGTCAACAATTTTTTTATTTTTTATTTTTTTGAATTAAAAATTGCTTTTGAATTTGAAAAACACTTACCAAAGCAATATATATCCTAAAAAATAAAGTGAGGAAAATACCAAAAAAATTAAAAAATTAAAAATTTAACCATGTTTTTAAAAAACCTTTAGGTATGTTTTGACAATATCTCAAAAAATACAAATTGAGTTTTCTTGAAATTTTGACAACATGATCTTAGATAACCGATTAATAAAATTTAGAAAAAATATCGAAACTTAAATTTCCAATAAGAAGATATGACCCTTTTTCATATGAATTTTAGGTTTAAAATGACTAAAAATGTCAAAATTTTGAATTAGAATTCCAAATGTTGTAGAAAACAAACCAAAAGAAGCATGAAAAAAACTCCTTTAAAAACCTTAAAAAAAGATGTTAGAAGGAAAATAAATGCTACTCTTAATTTCTTTAAAATAGAGAGAGAAAATAAGCAAATAATGAGAAAAAAATAGAATATTAAAAGAAATAAAATCTTCTTTTCCACCTGTAAATATAAAAATTTATCAAGAATCAATGTTATAAACCATAGAGATTTGATACCATGAAATATTATTATCAAAGATCAAAATATGAATAACATTAAATATCTTAAAGATTGCATAAATCAAAAAAATTACCTCAAGGAGAGACAAGAGTTGACAAATGGTAAAACTATCAAATGAAGAAAAACCCTACAATATATTAAGAATATTTGCAATAAATGAACTCCAAGTACATAACATGTAGAAGCTATGAGTGTGAGAGAGAGAGAGAGAGAGAGAGAGAGAGAGAGAGAGAGAGAGAGAGAGAGAGAGAGAGAGAGAGAGAGAGAGAGAGAGAGAGAGAGAGAGAGAGAGAGAGAGAGAGAATGGATTCAATTGAAAAATTCATCTCAAGGATACAAGAACAAGAGCAAGATCAAAATTGAAGAACTACCAAAAGTAAGAAGAGAGGAGGAAAAGATCTCAATAAATAGATTTAAGAGGAGTAATAACTTACATGTACAAGCTTCAACATATGTGTCAAGTGTCCCTAATCCTCTTATAAATATAAAGGATATATGTGACATATGGGAAGAGAGGAGTTACATACAAGTAACTTCCAAAATCGTAAGGAGGACAAAGAGGTGAGTGACACCTCATAAAATATAGATTTATGTGAATTAATAATTCACATAAATGCAAATTCTTTACACATAAATAAAACTTAGGATAAAACATTATCCCAAATAAAGGGTAACCAAACACACTCCTACAGACTTAGAAAATAACCCAAATTAAGGTTAGTTCTCCAACAATAAAGTCATAATTGAATGAATAAAACCAATTCCATCCACCATGAGAGGTGAAAAGGGGTGGTAGGAGGCCTGTGAGAGATGAATAATAACTAAATAAGACTAGAATAAGTCTCAAACAACTGTAACAACAACTTAAAATGCCTTCAAAAACCATAGAAAAAGAGAAAAAGGGAGTCAATAGTATATTGGTTATAAGAAATTAGTGACACTATTGACTAAAATAAGTAAAAGACTCTACTTCAATCCCAAGATGCATCTAAAGAGGAGTACATGTGCTAAAATGGCCAAAGATACCTAGGATTATGGCCATAGTCAGTGAGAGAGAAATATAAACATATATGAGTGAGAGGGTGGTAGTGTTCTCTACACACTGTCATGAGATTATTTTAAGCTTTCCTCTCCTTAACTAAGTTATGTTCCATGACTTGGATGAAATGACACTTAAAATCTAAATCAAAAACTATAAAACCCTCTATAGGGGAGGCATGAAGAGGTTTGATGCTAGGATGGAGAAGTTGTGATGAGGGAAGAGGCTTGACCATCATGGAGATGCCTTGAAAGAGGTCTCCTAATAGTGAAGAACCAATTTCATGCCCAAATGAGGAGGAAAGTAATGAAGAGTGCATGATGGGCACAAGAGGAATAAGCATTAAATGATAGTCAGTAGGATTAAACCATTCATCTTTGAGAAAGAAAGATTCATATACTAGTGCCTTTGGTAAACCAAAAGGGCCTCATGAGGAGATAAACAAATCATTTTTAGATGGATTTGTCATAGCATATAACAATGACTAGGGATCTGGGTTAGCCTCCAAGGTATGAACTTGCCTTCATGCATAAATTAGACCACATGAAATATTATCAATGCAAAAACTTGCATGACTATACTCCAAAAATGAACAATGATCATGTTAAATGAGAGATCTAAATATCACACAAAACTCAATCTAGACTATATTGGGTTCAAACTTGACCCAAAGCTTCATATTACCCATTGACATGACTATGCCATTATTGAAACCAACACAATTATGGTGAGAATCACAAAGTTTCTTATGACTATTTCCTAATTTGTTGAACACTCACAAAGGTACAATGTTCATTTTTAAATCCTCATTGATAATGATGCATCTTTTGATCCAAAAATCATTGATTATGGTCTCAATATAGAGTGGGAATCTATCTCTCTTCATCATAATGGATGGATCTAGCAAGGAGACAAGATCAAAGGTTAAGGTAAGTAGATATAGGTGATTAGGGATGTCTAAGTTAAACAATTCCTTAGCAATATATTATAGTGGCACTTTTTTTGAGATACTAAATTCATCAAAGATGAGGCCCCTTTACTCAGTGAAAATCCAAAGGTCCCAGATGTATATTCTGGTAGAGAGGGGCTATATCTCTTAGATGACATAGTATGGGCACTCCCTAGCTTAAGGAGGGATGTTAAGCTAAAATTCAAACCTCAACTCACCTTTGGCCTCAATGCATAAAGTCAAAGTTTGAATCAAATTTGGCTTAGACCATGGAAGCAAGTGATTAGTGTTGAGGTTAAATAGTCTAGAGATATCAAAGCATTGGAGGAAATCATCCAATAAAGTGGGGAAAATAGATTAAAAAATTAGAGGTAGAATCTGGAACCACACCAAAGCCTTGACTCACAAGGTGAAAGCAAATATATTTAACAGCGTGCCTTCATCATCTTCCTAATCCATACATGCCACATGAAGGTTTTGATATGCTTCATGGGACTAGTATCATAGCTTCTGCTAAACTTGGGAAGTTCATGGATCAAAGTGGGAAGTGGAATGGTGCATACATAAGGGGTGAGAGGCTTCTTATAGATATCTTTGTAGACATGATTGATGGTTGGTTGACCATGATCTTCCTATAGAGGCTCATGGAAATCATGACACTACTTATGTAAGTAGGGGTCATCATGACCTTGGGCATATAGGAGGTGATGTCGATGTGGCTCCTGAGGTGGAGATGTAAGTGACAAGGATCCTTCAAAACATGCATCTTTGAAAAGCCATTGGAAGGGGATAGTTATACTTAAGGATGATGAGGTGAGATGGCCCAATCATGGGGAAGGTCATGGTGACCCAAATCCCTATGGTGATGGATGAAAGTGACAAGATAAGGTCAACACGAGGGTGTTGATGCTTTGGATAAGTATCTCATAAAACTAATTACTGTAGATGGAATTCAACATCAAAATGATTGTATGATATCCTCAATAAATGACTAGGAGGATGAGAAGGTTCAAAATTAAGAGGATGACAAAATGTATCCAAATTCTAATGTATCTTAATGGGGAAAATAAGAGGTTCCTATTGTATAGTTTCCCACTAGGAAGTAGGCAGGGAATTCAAATGAGATAATTGAATGGGATGGGTGTTGGCACTATCTCTAGAGGCAACACACTACCTATTCCTATGAGAAGAGTGGTGTTATGCATTTATGTGAATATGTCTATGACAATCCTCTAAGATCACACATAACTATTTAGGCATCAAACATGAAAAAGGGTCATCTTCACTTATCTCAAGTGAATATAGAGTTATATGAAGACGTAAAGACATCCTCATATGGGTAAAGCTCAGATTACTAAAAAGGGGAGAGATATTATTGGTCATACACTTTATAATCTCATTTTTTAGGGAATATGATATGGTCATGGTCACTAGGTTGGGGCATGAATACCTCGTAGATCTTAGAGGATTTGTTTCATTTCATTATGGTCTCAATTTTCTCAAGAGTAAGATTATGGGATTGCACCTGAATGTTGTGGGAATAACATCTTAGAGTTGGGAATACAACCATAGACTCAATGAAATAATAATAAATAGAAGTAAATAAAAGAGGTAAATTTATGGAGAACCAATGGGAAAGATGATGAAAATCCAAAGCAAGGTCAATCAACTAGAGACGGAGCTAGCCAAAATACCACTGAAAACCAAGCCTCGCAGCTACTAGAGGGAAATGGGATATAAGATCCCTAAACAAGTTAGAACCATAATGAAACCTTATATAAGGTTCCACTTTGCACACTAGAATGTATCTCCAAGAATCTAAATGAGTTAATTGGGTTTGATAGAGGGGTAATAATCAAACACGTAATGGGCTACATGATGTAAGAAGCCATTAGAGATCTATGGTAGCTATCTGGTTTGTCGACTTCTAGTAGGCCAAAGACAAACTTACATAACTAAGTTAGGGATAGCGTGATCAAGCACATAAAGGAACAGGTATTTCTAACTATTCTAACCATAATAATTCAAGTATTTAAAGGAAAAAATAATGCATTTTAGAAGAAAATGCTAAACTATCTAAACAAATAGGCAATTTTAGAATGAAATGATGATTTAGAGACATGCAAACCTATAAAATGAAAGATGATTTCATAAAGAAAAACATTTTTAAAATGGAATACAAATGTGTTTTAGAACCTATGCTAAACTATTATCATAATATAGCTAACCCTATCATGTAATCTCTAACCTTGGAAACAATGTTAAAACTAAACAAAGAATGACATCACTTTGCAAGCAAAGTACCCTCAAATCATGCTCAATCAAACATGTGAGGAACCAACCAACTGAGAGTTTGATGTTGATATTGATTAGATGAAGATTGAGTTTTAGTGTAGAGCTCTATCCAATTCAATGCCACCAATCCATGATAGAGAGTGAAACAATAACATGCATGAGATGTGAGGACCAATCCAAGTGCACAAATCAAGTGCAAGGCTAATTGATGAAACACATGAGCTAATATAATATAAGAAAGAATAATAAATCAATAAGTGAGTCAATATATGATGAATAACTAGTGAATCTATTAATTTACAAGGGGGAAAGTTCAAGAGAGATGAAAAAACATGTAGTGTGTAGTAGAGGAGCTCAAGAGAGATGAAGTATTGCCAATAGATTAATTTGATCAAGTGAAGCTCAAGAGAGACAAAGAGCTATCAAACCAAGAAAATGCAATAGAGAGATAAATAATTAGGGTTGAAAAGTATGTTTGGACTTGATATAGGGCTAAAAATGGGTGAGAAAAGCTAAAAATGAATGTTTCTAGCCATTGTGCAATAGATTGGAGTTGAAATAGGTAAATATGGGTAAGTTGTGGCCTAAGATATGGGTAAGCAGGAAAACAAGTGGCTTAGGCTATTGGTTTTGTTCATAACTAGTGGCCTTGGTTGTCCAAGTGCCCCTAGGGTCTAAATAGGTATTGAAAAGGGCCACATAAGGTGCATATAGGTATAAAAGGTCTCAAAGCAATGTAGGGATGTCAAACTCTCTCTAGAGGGTTGTTTTAGATTTAAATTTTCTCTCAATGTCCAAGTGGTAAGCATGACAAACAAACATAAAATCATAAGGAGTAAGAGGAAAGGAATCATAATTACACCCAATAACATCCATTATAGGAAAATATATATCTAAAGGAATATGAATGATACAAGAACATGCAGTTGAATGAGTAATCATAGACCCTTTTGTATCACTAAAAAATTGATTGAATAAAAACCAAACCACTACAATCAATAATTTCTGAGCACACCTAGTATAAAAAATAATTTGAAGTCACCACTTTACAAAATAAGTAATATTATTAGAGATAGAAGCTAATCTATAAGACTTTCTCAAAATCTATTTGAGACTTAAGACATGCATAGGCTGGTCTAGGTTCTTCAACCTTAATAGAGTCTTCAACACCATAAAGGTATGTCTAAATTGAATGTTTTTTATAGATTTGAGTGCTTAATACTATTTCAATGACAAAGTGGATAAGATGTTAAATTAATTTCTCCATAATTCACATGAAATAAAAATAACTTGAATATTAATAATAAAAACTAGGGATCCTTGAAATTATATAATGACTAAATAATTTCCAATAATGTATCAAATGGTGAGGCATAGTGATTTAACTATTTTTGGAATATTGAAGTCTTATTCCTAATTTAGTTAAAGATCTGATTTAATTATATCAGTAAATAATATTGAAATAATTAAGCTATTGACTTGTATAATTTAATTGTAATTTAAATCTTTCTCAAAATAGTAATGAGGAGAAATGTAACTTAGCTTAAACTAGACTGAGATGGCAGAGACAGGGTCTATAATTTGTTGTGCAAGACTGGGATAGTGTCACAAATCAAGATCTAGCTTTCATTTTGTGAAAGGATAGGAGAATAGAAATATGACACCCTAGGGTCTGATGCTATAGTCCTTTTTTACCATTGTTATCCTAGAGACCTGAGTTTTCTAGGTTTTGTTCATTGTCCCTGTTTGAGCTTGCTTATGAAATTTTGGATGCTAGAAGTCTATAGAACTCCCTATAGATCTGATTTAGTTTTCAAACTCTAGACTCCATTATTATTTGATAAACTTTGAGAAAGAGGTGGATTTAGTGTGTGTAAGATGCATTGAATGTGTATCGACACCCCTTGTGTGGGCATGCTACCTACATACCAATAATCCAAAGAGTCATCAAGCCATATACAGTTCTCCTACTTGATGTCCTATGTGCAATAGTGTGTATGAAGATGAAAAATGTTAAAACTAAGTGTGATTAAGGTGGCTAGGGTCTAGTGTAAGGGTTTGAATAAGCTTGTGGTTGTATTGGATGGCCGTATGCAGAGAATAGGGAAATATGTCTGAGTAGTCTTGCTTGTATTCTTGCTTGCTTTGTGTTATTTTCCAACCCCTTCTAAATGAACTTTTAATGGAATTTTATAGATATATGTTGGTCATAGGTCAAATGTATTCATATTAGGTTGAAAACAAGAAGGATAGGAACCAGAAGGAAATGACCATTGGAGCTAAAAATATAATTGAACAAGAGTGCCAAAAATGGACACCCTAGGGTCCAGTGTTATAGTCCAAGTTGGGCACTATTATTCTATAGGTATGAGACCTAGGGGGATGGAATCATCATGGGAAATATAGATTTAGTGAGCTAGAATCAGGGCTTGGAAGTCTACGAATGATATTAAATTAGTAAAAAGGTGTCATGAAGGGTCATGAGAGCATGCAAGAGGGACCTATGGTTTGGGTGTCACAAGCCATGCTCAAGCTACAATTTTCACATTTTATATGATTTTACATTTTCTCCCCTTTTATTCTAGTGATGTAACAAAGTGAAATACTAAGATAAAATAAAAATAGAAAGCATACCTAAACTTACCTACAAGGGTGAAGCTCATAAAGTTGTGTGATGTAGGGTGTGTGTAGAACACATCGTGAAGTATAAATATGCAAGAGAAAACAAAGAGTAGATCAGTTACTAATAGACATGCTATGTCTAAAGTAAAAACATACAAAATCTAGGTAAAAGAGAGAGGAAGAGAAATGAATGATTACACCTCACTAGGTATGCAAACTAATACAAAACATGTTATAATGTTGAGTTATGCTAGATGACACTAGATATGTGTTGAGTATGTGTTGAACCAAGAGTAATATTGAGAATGGAGCTGAGTCCTCAATTCCCAAAAAGTGGCTCAAGAATTCAAAGGCTAGCCCTTTGGCTCCATTATTTCTCACTAATGAAACTATGTGATCATACATGTGTTTTTTGATATTTGGATTGTGTGTCCAATCCCTTTAAGTAGGTGGCTTAAGAATACAAACGTTAGATAGTCCATTGGCTTCATCATTTCCCCATGAAGTAAAGCTATGAGCTGATATTGATATGAATGTGTGTCATATGAGATAGATCCTAAAGCCCATGAATATATTAATCTAACAATGGGGTGTGGATAGCCAAATGTGTGCTATAAACTAGGCCACTCTTAGCTGCTTAGAAAAGGTGGAGATTAGGCTTGTATGAAATCCACTATGAAACTAGGTAATAGGATTATATTTAAGCCACTCAAAAATGATGCCAACCACCTATATATGGAATAAGGCATGTAACTACTAAGAATACCTAGGTAATGTACTAAACTCAAAAAGAAAAAAAATCAAATGTGTTGTGCATATTGCCCCCAATCACTGGTGTCTGCAACATGGATTCTGATATGGAAGTTATACCAACTACCTAATCTAAAACTAGAATCAAGAGTCATCATGCCACACATGATGCCCCCTATATCTAAATTCTCTAAGAAAAATTATACTTAAATTGTTGATTCTAAACTGAACTATTGCTGACAAAACTATAATTGTACTTACTTTTCTATCTATTTTTGGAAAATCTAGTTTTTTATATTTGGACACGAACATCAAAATTAGACACCCTATTTTCTGGTGAAGTAACCCAATATTTGCACTTTTATCTTGTGTTGATTATGAAGACTATTCTATAATTATCACTATTTTTCCGGTCTTTTCTACTTTGTTTGAAGTCTAGAAATTATTCTAGGTGTTCTAAAAGCTGATTTTTTTACCAATAAGAGCTCTAATCTCTATGACAAAACCCTATTTTTTGCCCCCTCTTTTGAGTGTAATAATGAATAACCTACAATGACTATCCTCAAATAAAGTGCCTTGTAAGTGTGTTATGCTATAAAATACATTATATATCAATGATAATTGATAAGATATCTCAAGATATATCATGGTTTGTATGAGATATTATTATATCAATAGGGGTATGCCTAGATAGAAATAATAATTTAATAACATGTGCAATGTAGTCAAGGAGGGATGGATTATGATATCCATCATGGAATCTAAGAAATCAAGATAATGCATGATGTGGATCATGGCATTTGTAAACAGTTGAAAAATAATCAAATAACAAGCACATAAATCAAGAAGCAAGAAACATACAAGAGTGGCCGATGGGCTAAGCAAACAAGGGACATGGGAAAACAGCACTCAAACTGAACAACAAGCATATAATATATGTCTAAATGCCACATCCACATATAAGTGAAAACAAGCAAGGTTGGCGCGAGGGCCACAATCATATAGACAAGTATAAGCAAAGGACATTAGAGAATGTCTTAAGGCACACACAAGAATAGAGGCAAAGAACATTAGCAAATGTCCTAAGGCACATATAGGAGACAAAATAGGAATTGAGAAATGCAATCATATCTAGCTACACAAAGTGAGAAAATAAATCATGCAATATGATGGAAATACAATTGCATCTAACTAATCAAAGCAAGAAGTGAAAGTATGAAAGACATGGAGTACAAGACTAGGTATATGCTAAGAAATACACAAGTGATATATACTAGTGAAATTTCAATAGAGTAATCTATGTAAGCTAGTAAATAATGTACATCAACATGATAACTAGAGTGTGTGGTGTAGGAATGACATAACCTAGATGGTGTAGTCATGCATAATATGCCTCCAGTGGGTAGATATATTAATGTATGTATCTAATGTATAATTAGGATGCACCCTCAATGGGTAAAGTGAAGCAATCAAGGATTTGGATGTCCCTGCACACACTCAAAGAAGATCAAGTGAAGCATGGTAATGTAGACAAATCAACAAACAATAGCATATAATAGAAAATGCAAGTCTAGCATGGTACTATAAATGTAAAGCATGGAGAATACATAAAATTGAAATGTTTTTATGTTTTTGAATTTATTTGAATATTTTTATATTTTAAAATGTTTTTTTTTTTATATTTTTATATATTTAAATGTTTTTTATTTTTAAATGTTATATTTTTTTTGGTATTTTGATATATTTGAATGTTTTTGTATTTTGATATAATCTATGTACAATAAATCATGAAGATACTATGTATAATAAATACTAAGAAACTATGTATAAGTGAGAAAAAATAAGCTATGTACAAGGAAGGCTAAGGAAAGATGATACTAACTAATGACTCTCATAAGAGACTCCCTATTATGGTGTCATGTATCAAGGAGAGGGATCATACATGATCATGAAGCATGATTAAAGGGCTAAGATTGTGGTTCTAAAAGCTATGTATGCTATAAATGCTCTAAAATCTTTGTAATGGAAACTAATTGTGGGGTCCCCCTATAAATCTAAGAAGTGGATACAATTGTAGGGCTCGTAGGGACCCATCTAGAAGTAAGAGAAGCTCTCTAAAAAAAAATTCTATGTGTATAGGCATCATACCTTAATCATACTACCCTGGGTGTCAACATTGTATTTGGAAGCTATCTATAATTATGAAATTATGGTTGCTCTAAAAGAGACCTATGTGGAAGTGTATGAACTCTATGTGATGGCAATGGATTCCTCAACTATGTCTGAATCTAAACTAGAGGAAGAACTAAAATTGGTGGTGAAACTGAAATTGGTGGTAGAACTAAAATTGGTGACTGTAAAATAGTAGATGGATCTGAAGTGGGGAGTGGTAACTCATATAGAACTCAACCAAATGTAACAACTTGATTAGCATGAATGAATTTCATGCATCTATGAACTATAGAAGGTACTACTTAAAGTTTTTGAATCCATGGTTGACCAAGTAACATATCAAAAACTCTTGCACTAGGAATAAAAGTAAATAGTGTGGCCATATGTGTTGGACCAACTTGTAGAGGGATTACAATCTCACACAATGAACTCTATATGTGCCCATTGAATCCAATGATAATTGTGTTTGTTGAGGTAATATCATGCTCTAAATATCCAAATGCTGCAATAATATCATAGTGCACATGTTCACATTGGATCCATTATCTATGAGAACACTATGAATAGGATGATTATGAATGTAGGCTCTGATAAAGAGTGCATGATAATCTGAATCATCCTCAACTATCTCCTACTCTGAAAAGGAGATCTAAGGTCTAGCTAGAACTCTAGAATTGTACACACCAATCATGTTACTTAAAGGATGTGATTTAACTGAAGGTGTTTGATATGTATCCAATGGAGGATGTACATGTTATGCATGGTGAACACCTGATGTATCCCTTGTATCTTATTTAGAATGATGTGGGAAAGGATCTAAAAATATTTTCAAAGCTTTATCCTATGTTTTTTTTGTTTGAGGAGGCTCAACTGAAGTTCCAAGATCAATAATATTTCCATATATCAAGTCATTTATCTTGTGTTTCAAATTGATGCATCTATTTTTTTTGTGGCTTGGTGTCCTATGAAAATAAAAAAATGCATTCAGATCATATCCCTATGGAAGAGGCTTTATTGGATAAACTTATTGAATAGGATGGTGAGATATGATATTACATTCTAAAAGCTACTATAAATCTCTAGCTGGAGATACTGGTAGATTGGAAAATTTTCACTAAGGAGGTGTTGATAAAACCACTCACTAAGGGAGCTCTGAATCCACATTGACTATAGGTTTATTCTGACTCTTGTTATCATTGACCTTTACTTTTTATGGGACTTTGCTATCACTCTTGTTTTTTGCTCTAATATACTTGTGTACTTGATTTTGTTCATTGAAATTAGTTTGACTTCCCTTTCCTTTAGTGTATGACATAACTCAGTGAAGGAAGAGAGCATTTTAAACATTATTGATCCATGCAAAGCTAGTAGAAGACTCTATTTGAAGAGATCCTGTAATTTTTTATTAGTCATGGGGCTCATCATCTTAGCCAAGATAGTCTTATCTCAAAGAATATAATCTATATGATGCTCATTTGACCTTTGTTTCTATTGTGAAACTTGGGCGTAGGAAACCTTATCACCAATTTTAATGATAAAATGAGCTAGGAACATGTCTACAAAAGGATTGAATACATTGACTGACTAATTTGGTAGACAATAGAACCATTGTAAATCATAATCCTTTAGACTCTATGGAAATAGCTTGGGTAATAACCAGTCATTTGGCACATAGTCCAAGCATGCTATGTGAAAATATCTCAAGTGTGTCTCTATATCTCCCTTACCATCATATAAAATGAGCTTAGGTTGAATAAAACCTTTGGGCAAGGGTGTAGAAGTAATATGATGTGCCAATGGTGTATGAAGTAGAGAAAAAGAATCCAAGGCCTGTGTAGGTCTAAAAGTACCTTGCTCAAGATGTAGCATCTTGGATTGAAGATATTTTCTCTCTTACACAAGGGCTATCACATTGGGAGATAAAGATGTACTAATCATAACTGGTGGTACCTCAAAGGAAGGTTGGGCTACTATAGGAGGTTGTTGAGACATAGTTTCCCCTATAGAGTTATTTTTAACTAGTTGCTCTAAAAGAATGGAAAAATCAACCTATTTAGCCTTTTTAATTTCCATGATAGATTGTAAGATAAGAGTGTGATCTCAAGGTTGTTCCTTTAGTCTTTATTGAAAAATTTATAGGATCAAATCTTTGTTGAGGACAACCTAATTATCAATAATAGGTGGAAATGGATCAAGAGTATGATGTGGTGGATCATGAACATTGGTATTTATATGATCATTTTTATTATCATACTGCTCATTATCAAAATTATCCTCATGGAAATTGGTGTAATTTGGATATGTAAGATCTATAACAAGAACTTGAGCTAGTTGTTTATCTATCGTATATGGTTAGGTTGAAGGAATTTAGGTGAGTTCAGGGGGGTTGCCACTAAGTCTTGCACTTCATCTCAAAGGAAGAGATGCAAGGAGCTTAGGTGGCATAAAGAAAACAACTTAAATCATGGAAGAAAAGATTAAACAAATATAATCTAAATAGTAGACTAGAATATGCATAAAAAGAATATGAAGCTCATAAATATGTAAGGTGATACCTCAAAAGTAATGGGACCTAGTATATGCAAATAGGGTTTTGAAAAATTATTTATTTTTAAAATTACTAAGGAATTTTAAAATTTAATGTGAATTTCTAATTTAAATATGCAGGTAAAAAATTAAAAAATTATTGGAAAATTTTTGATTTAAAGGGACCTAGTATATGCAACTAGGGTTTGGAAGAAAATAATTATTTTAAAATTAGTATGGAATTTTAAATTTTGATGTGAAATTTTTATGTAAATATGTAGGTAAAAAATCAAAAAATTATTGGAAAATTCTTGATTTAAAGGGACCTAGTATATGCAACTAGGGTTTTGCAGAAAATAATTTTTTTAAAAAAATTACTATAGAATTTTAAAAATTATAGTGAATTTTTATTTAAATATGTAGGTAAAAAATTAGAAAAAATACTAAAAAATTTAGGAAAGAATTTTTCCTAGGGTTTTAGGGTTTTTATGCGCAAATGAAGTAAGTTGAGTTTACCAAATGATTTAACTATTTTGAGAATATTGGAGTCTTATTCCTAATTTAGTTAAGGGTATAAGTTAATTAAATTATTAAATACTATTTTAATAATTAAGCTACTAATTTGTATAATTTAATTATAATTTAAACCTTCCTAAACTAGACTGAGATGACTAAGACATGATCTAAAATTTATTATGCAAGACTGGGATAGTCTCATAAATCAAGATCTAGATCTTATTTTATGAAAGGATAGGAGCATTGAAATATGACACCCTAGGGTATAATGCTATAGTCCTTTTCTACCATTGTTGTCTTAGAGACCTAAGTTTTTTGAATTTTGTTCATTATCCTTGTGTGAGCCTGCCTATGAAATTTTGGATATTAGATGTTTGTGGAACTCCCTGTAGAGTTGATTTAGTCTTAAAACCCTAGACTCCATTATGATTTGACAAAATTTGAGAAGGAGGGGGGGTTATTGTGTGTAAGATGCATTGAATGTCTATCCACACCCCTTTTTGTGGGCATACTACCTACATACCAATACTCTGAAGAGGGATCAAGCCATATGTAGTTCTCCCACTTGATGTGCTTTGTGCAATAGTGTTTATGAATGTGCAAAATTCTAAAATTGAGTGTGCTTGAGATGGATAGGAGTTGATGTAAGGGTTTGAATAAGCTTGTGGCTATATGCAGAATAGAGAAATATGCCTCAATAGTCTTGCTTGTTTTGTGATATTCACCAACCCCTTCTAAATGAACTTTGAATGAGATTTTATAGAGATTTTTTGGTCATGGGTCAAATTTATTCACTTTAGGCTGAAAAAAGAAGGATAAGAACTGAAAATAAATGACCGTTGGAGATAAAAATTCAATTGGATAGGAGTGTCAAAAATGGACACCCTAGGGTCTAGCACTATAGTCTAAGTTGGGTGCTATTATCCTACAGGTGCAAGACCTAGGGGGTGGAATCATCATGGGAAATACAACTTGGCTAAGCTATAATTAGGTCTTCAAAGTCTATAAATGATTAAGAATAAACAAAAAGGTGTCATGAAGGGTCATGAGAGCATGCAAAAGGGATTGATGGGTTGGGTGTCACAAGCCACACTCAAGATACCAAATTTAACATTTTATATGACTATAGGTATAGTGAATGACAAAGTGAACATAATACTCTCCTAAATGGTGCTAAGTTCTTAGTAGAGTGGATGGTTTAAACTGATAAACCCATCACCACAATAATATGTCAACTGTGATTGAAACCATATTTAAAGAAAAGACCAAAGATCCTTCAATTCAAACATTGATTTCATGTCATGTCCCCTTTTTAGTTGACATGTACAGAGTAGATTATTAGCCTATTATGCGACCCTCGTAGGCTGATGAGATGGATAGAGGGTCTTGATGGAGATGGGTTAGTTTTCATTCGGGCTCTTTCGGACATGAATTAAGGGAGATATTAATATTTGATTGATTTAATCAAATATTAATTATTTGATCTAATTTTAATTAATTATTAATTATTAATTATTAATTATTAATTATTGGGTCTAATTTTAGGATCCTAATTCTAATTTAAGAATTGGTCTAATTTTAAGACCCTAGTTCTAATTTAAGGAAGCCCCAGTCTAATTTAAGGGAATCTAATTTTAGCAAGCACACCTTTGGAGGTGTATAAGAATCTCTCATGGGAGAGAGTTTGTATTCATGATTATTATTTGATATTGATTCTTGTTAAGAAATTCTTTTGTGAAGACTGAGCCAAGGGTTCTAGGATTCCAATTGCATTGAAGAATGTCAACTCTTCATTGTGTGTGATTCAGAGGTTGTGAAAGATCAGCCGATCTATTGCCAAATTGAGAGATAACTTCACCTAGAAGTTATCATAGTATTACAGGTATTTGAGAGATAACTTCACTCAGAAGCTATCACAAGGGTTTACAGGTATTTTCATTATTTTTGGGTTTTGATTCAAGAATTATCCAGATATAGATCTTTTGTATTAGCCCATACTTCTACAGATCAGGATCAAGCATACAGGTTGTGCAATATCAACGGCCGTACGAATTCCATACAGATCCATGAAAATCCGTATGCATCAATAGAAAGTATAGGTACCGACATCGACGAACAGATACTTACAGAGACCAACATCGGTCGACCTATCACCAACATCGGTGAGATAACGACTACAGATCGACCGATGATGGCAGCATAACCGATGTCGGCGACTGTGTTTTTTACACAGCAGGCTGAGACGTACCAGATTCAGATTTCTTTCCCAGTTTGCAAAATATTCAGGCTATTAAGGCCATACTTTCAATATTCTTTGTATACTTGATAGAGAACCTCTATTGTAAGCTTATGAGCAAGTAAATAAGAATTTATACTGTGATTTATTTATCTATTTGTAGATATTTTGCAAAAATTTAGATAAGCAATTCAAAGCTTTTGTTTTGATATTCGAAGGGATATTACAGTGGTATCAGAGCTAAATCCTGCCATCCTGAGGGTTTGAAAATCTTATGCAGCCACAAGAGTTGGGACCACACAAGTATAACACATGCAGTAGAGCTTTGCTTGAAGGTACCCAGTTGTTAGAACAGCAGTGGATTATCATGAGTGACAGACATGAGGGTAGCCCACCCAAGGGCCACTGACATAATGATGATCTGGGTACTAGAGAAACCTACTGTGAGATGACATAGGCATTATAGGCACTAATGATGATGATAAGGAGGATGAACCCACCTGATAGACAGAATGGGGACCAAGGTGATAACAGAGATGTTACGGTTAATCAGAGACCCTGACAGGCCCACTCTAGAATAGCGGATAGACCTACACATCCTACGTTTGTGCAAGAAGAACTAGAAGTTCCAACAGAGGAGGAGGCAAGAGATTCCTCATTTGCAGATGTTTACCTGGCTGTAGATGATGAGTGGAACTTATTACCTCCTCATGTTTAGGAGAGGACGACCTTTGATCGTTTTTTTAATCTGAGGAGAGAGCACTACAGATTGGCTAGACAGGACAGGAGACCTAGACACCAGAACAATGATCTTAAGCATGCTACGAGCAGGCTCACACTCGTGATGTTCGACGGTAGTGGTAAGGTCACAGCATAGGCCTGGGTTAGTAAGTTGGACACCTTTCTCACATTGCATCCGATGGCCGAGGAAGATGCTATCAGATATGCGACACTACATCTTGAGGGAGTAGCTCACGATTGGTGGCACCACGGGATGGTGACACTCCATCATGATCAGATCACTTCTTATCAGGAGTTTGTGGATAGGCTGGTAGAGCATTTTGATAGGAGGGATCCAGAGTCCTATTTCTGAGAGTTGGCACAGTTGCGCCAAAGCAGCAGTCTAGAGTCTTACATTGGTGACTTTCAGAAGTTATCAGTCATGGTTCCTGACATTTCAGAGAGGTGACTAGTAGTAATCTTCATGGAGGGATTGATAGAACCATTGAGAGGTTGGATCAAAGGCTTTGATCCTCCTTCATTACAAGAAGCTATGAATAAGGCGCGCAGTATGGAGATGGCAGCCCCATCAAGTGGATCTAACTCCAGAGGTACTTCTTCATTTAGAGACCATAAGCACTCCAACGGGGATACAGAGAGACCGGATTTTAACATAGATAAATTTGAGGTTAAAAATGATTCAAAAGCCAATCCAGCAGCACCACCTTTGGATCGTGAGGTGCTTAATGATCTACGCAGGAAGAAGCTTTGCTTTTACTGCAAAGGTCCATATGATATCCATCATGATTACCCTTTGAGGCCTAAGGGCAAAGCAAATCATGTGATGTGGGCATATTATGAGGATGCAGAATCAGAAGATTCCAAATAATAGGATAGTTCTAAGGAGGTAGAGGCTTCAGAGCCTAAGGCAGAGGCAGATTTAGAGCTTCATATATAGGAGGCATGCCTATCCAGCATTCAGTTAGATGAGTCATTCAGACTCTGTGGAGTTTTGGCAGGGTAGAAGGTCACCACCCTTCTTGATACAGGAGCCACACATAATTTCATAGATGCTAGATTTGTGGAGAAGCGTGGACTCACTACCGAAGATTTTGAGGGAATTAGAGTTAAGGTAGCCGATGGTCACACTCTTAGGTGTGAGCGCATGATTAGAGACCTCCCATTGCGCTTGAACAACTATGAGTTCAAGGCTAATTATTTTGTAGTGAACATGGGGGACATAGAATTAGTCTTGGGTATGAAGTGGCTTCATTCATTTGAGGAAGTTACTCTTAATCTCAAAGATATGGAGGTTCATTTTGAGGTTGATGGAAAAACACATATTCTTAAGGCAATACAGGGTAGCAGCTTCAAACATATGTTTTTTTCATCGGATGGAGATGCCTATACTACATGACATGATAGAGTGCGATGATGAGTGCACATTGGCACCAACATAGGAGAGATATGAGGATGAGCTTTGTCTTGAGGTGAGTTCAATTCAAGAGTTAGCACATGTGGTAGAGTCTCAGCTTTCTTTTACAGGTGGGTCACATGTTGATGATGATATGCGTACAGGAGACAGAGGTTTTGTGACGCCATTGGATGAGAGTGGTGATGGACAGGGCCTAGAGTTTGTGTTGGTTGATAGCACTGTAGATCGAGACTTCATTTGGGATCTAGGTGGATTGATTGGTCTATCATTCAGCGATTGCTTAAGGGCAAGCAATTTCAGGAGGGGCGGATTGTCATGTCCCCTTTTTAGTTGACATGTGCAGAGTAGATGATTAGCCTATTATGCGACCCTCGTAGGCTGATGAGATGGATAGAGGGTCTTGATGGAGATGGGTCAGTTTTCATTCAGGGTCTTTCGGACATGAATTAAGGGAGATATTAATATTTGATTGATTTAATCAAATATTAATTATTTGATCTAATTTTAATTAATTATTAATTATTAATTAATTATTAATTATTGGGTCTAATTTTAGGATCCTAATTCTAATTTAAGAATTGGTCTAATTTTAAGACCCTAGTTCTAATTTAAGGAAGCCCCAGTCTAATTTAAGGGAATCTAATTTTAGCAAGCACACCTTTGGAGGTGTATAAGAATCTCTCATGGGAGAGAGTTTGTATTCATGATTATTATTTGATATTGATTCTTGTTAAGAAATTCTTCTATGAAGACTGAGCCAAGGGTTCCAAGATTCCAATTGCATTGAAGAACGTTAACTCTTCATTGTGTGCGATTCAGAGGTTGTGAAAGATCAGTCGATCTATTGCCAAATTGAGAGATAACTTCACCCAGAAGTTATCATAGTATTATAGGTATTTGAGAGATAACTTCACTCAGAAGCTATCACAAGGGTTTACAAGTATTTTCATTATTTTTGGGTTTTGATTCAAGAATTATCCAGATATAGATCTTTTGTATTAGCCCATAATTCTATAGATCAGGATCAAGCATACAGGTTGTGCAATATCAGCAGCCGTACGAATTCCGTACAGATCCGTGAAAATCTGTACGCATCAACAAAAAGTACAGGTATCGACATTGGTGAATAGATACTTACAGAGACTGACATCGGTCGACCTATCACCGACATTGGCGAGATAACGACTACAGATCGACTGACGACGGCAGCATAACCGACGTCGATGACTGTGTTTTTTACACAGCCAGACGAGACGTACCAGATTCAAATTTCTTTCCTAGTTTGTGGAATATTTAGGCTATTAAGGCCGTACTTTCAATATTATTTGTATACTTGACAGAGGACCTCTATTGTAAGCTTATGAGCAAGTAAATAAGAATTTATACTGTGATTTATTTGTTTATTTGTAGATATTTTGCATAAATTCAGATAAGCAATTCAGAGCTTTTGTTTTGATATTCGAAGGGATATTAAATTTCAATCTTTGATTACATCACCAAATTTTTGGAGCTCAAATCTACACCCCTAAATATATTAAACCCAAATAAGGGATATAAGATAAAATAGGTGAATGGGTGGTTGTAGTAGCATGGCCTATCAAATATTTGGACAAAAAAATGGGCTTAGACCCAAAGACAATAAATATGATAGGTGGCATACTTTATACTCATTTGGATCTGATAGATGAATGAGAGACCCTACAATAATATACCATACATAATAATCTTAAGAGAACATAAATCCAAATGGTAGGCATGGCCACTATAATTATTTTACTAAATTTGAACCAACATGAATAAAAAAATTGTCAAAAAATACACTAAAATTGGATATAGATTACAACAAATGAATGTGATTAAATATATTAATAACTTGTAGGCTCATTTTTCATGGATTTACATACACTTATAAAGTTGAATTAACCATTATGAACTAGAATGCATGATATAGGAGTTCCTTGTAAAATATGAAAAGTGAAGAGATCTTGGGAAAAAATTTATTGAAAATAAATATGAAAGTGGGGTGATCAATAAACTATGGTTAGTTCCTCCCATACATTGGTCCATAGAGTCTTCTGAAATCTCAAATGAAAATTCTAATGAGAACCAAAAGAGACAATTCACACAATTATGCAAACTCTTTCATAATCAATATAAATAGTAAAATTATTTACATGGATATCTTATTACTCATCACATTGATATATTGTAAACCATTAAGAATAGAGAAATGACAAAACTAGTTAAAATAAGTAGCAAGATTACACATCAAACTATTGAAATTACATAAAGATGTTTATAAATTCACTATTCACCTAAAGTTTTGGTATTAGATTTACATAAACAAAACTTATTTTTAATTAATTAATCAACAAGCATACATATATAGGAATATGATCTCATGTTGATA
This sequence comes from Torreya grandis, assembly GCA_037957365.1. Classification (NCBI taxonomy): domain Eukaryota; kingdom Viridiplantae; phylum Streptophyta; class Pinopsida; order Cupressales; family Taxaceae; genus Torreya; species Torreya grandis. Next base: position 597,030 of record JARHVA010003752.1, on the reverse strand, counting down.
AGGATTCCTATTCTAACTCCCAAATTTATGTTAGTGAGTTGGGTCAATAACTCATGTAACCATATATTAACAATATATTGCACTAATTAGATAATATCAAACATTCCCTTCCTTAGTAAAAATATAAGGAAATGCACTATCACTTTAGAACTAAAGCAAACACTTTATTTACACACAAAATAAAACTTCAACCATTTATTAGGACCCATAAACTAATCCATATAAATATATCACCCATATATGATGGCCATCAATACATCAACCATAGATTAAGAGACATCAACCGACCCTTAGGAACATATTAACCAAACTAACAAAATTAATGGGAATGGCCTCACTACTATTGTTCTCAAGAAACCATTCTATTTCAATGAAAGTGATATGGACTTTTAATTTTCATCACACCAAACATAGAACAAAATATATAAATTTTAAGGACTAGGTCCTTAATGTCACATTTTTAACCTTTGTTCATGATTGTTGCCACCCAATTGCAAACAACATAGGTGGCAACCACTATCAATAGAAATAGCCCTTGATTTTAATTGATTTGGTGCACTTTAATGGATTTGAAAGTATGTTTAATTTTATTATATTCCCCCCACAATGCAAAACTACTTGGATATCGATTTTGACCAATAATTCATCCATTTATAAAAAATTATTAAACCTAAATTGAAAACAATAACATAATTTTAACTATATTTATATATATGAAAACAAAAACACTAATTTGACTCTATAAATCTCAAACAAGTAATTGATCAACTTTAATCACATTACTAAAAAACTATTTATAAAATAGCATACATACTATAACTTAGATTTATGAAAATGACAATCTACTTAATAACTTTTAAACAAATGTTAGGATTAAAACAATTGAAAACACTAAACATTAACAATACAATATTATCTACTTTAAAAAATACCAAATTAAAAATTACAACCCAAAAGACTATAAAATGTAATAAAGCTAGAATAAACAATAAGAAATAATTTGAATCAAAATTTATGAGACATCTAACCATCTAATATCTCTTAACTATTGTAGGATTTATCTCCCTACCCTAGATTGATGGAGGATGGTGAATAATGACAAACTACATGTGGAGTCAAAATGCCAGTAATATAGATGTACCCAATTACAGACGTGGTATATTCAAATGGTCAAAGCCATTGACAATGAGACATGGATGTATTTTATTTATAATGTGGAAGGTGGTTGTTAGTAAAAATTGATAGGCAATTGTGCCCAGGATGATTATAATAGAATGAATACCTTTCAATTTTTGACTCTTAACTTAAGATAATTGCATAAAATAGTGATTCAAAAAAAATGTAAAAAGGGTATGATTTTATTGATGCACATGGTATAATGCAAAATAGAAATAGTAGATCAAAACACAACAAAAGGAATGAATTTTACAATGGTAGAATTTGATTCATGTGAAGGGGAAATGGTGATAATGGATTCCTAGGTAGAGCACAAGTCCTATCAGAGATGTTGATGGTAGAATTTCACTGAGAGATTAGGCAAGGATCAATAGAATCATTCAAATTATATAACACGAATATATTTGATCTTTTACCTATTTTTATATCTTTCAATTTTCTAAAATCCATCTTTATGTAGATATTATAAATAATGCATGGCCATATATGATAGTGTAAACCATGCATGGTAGTTAGAGGCACTAATGTATCACATGGAATAATCAGTCCCTAGAAATTCATTGGATCTAACTTTCAATGCACAAAAATTCCTTTACTACAAATCTAAAGCATATGTGTAGAAGAAAAGGACATGATTTTCAAAGCATGAAGATGTCTTTCAAATGGAAGAATGAGTCTAACATAGCATGGTGTTGGAAATCCTTACTATAAATCATATAATATACCTTAGTTTTTATAAAATAATGCCTACAATAGCTAATATTTCTATAAACTAAATAATAATTACTTCAACTGATAAATCTGAAGCAACCATACAAGATATGGCATTGCCTCATTGTAATTATTAATTTTTCATTACATGGCATAGAACACTCTTTTGATACCAAATGAAGTTTCTATATTAGATTTACACAAATAAAACTTATATTTAATAAATTCCTTAACAAACAGATATATACATAGGTTAGTGAATTGGGTAAAAAATTTATGTAACCACACACTAATAATATACTAACAATATAGTTCATTAACTAGAGAATATCCAAGATTAACCAAACTACATGCAAGGCCTCATAGTTCTATGATTAAGTGACAATTGGGAATCTCAACTAGTTGCAAGATTTTGATTTTTTTGTTGAGAACACAACACTCTTTTAATTATATGAGAACTTCAACAATAAAGACATAAAAAACTCACATCTTTAGGACTATAAGTTTATTTCATAGCCAAAATATATAGATAAAAAATATCTTCATTTATTTATAAACATTTTCCCTCTAGAACATCTTAAGATCATTACAAATATTTTCTCATCAATGATAGAAAAATAGACAAGTATTTGCATCAAGTTGAATCACATTCTTAACCAATCATTGTTTCTATTTTCACAAACACAAATCAATCAAACCACTACATGGGACATCAAGTGATAAGTTCTCTAAGATCTCAAGTTCATTCAAGAATAATAATTTGTGATTTCTCAAAAAAAAATTGCTATAGAACAAGTTATTTACAATGAAAATTTTAGCATTTGAGAAAAAAAAATATTAACTTAAAAAAACACCCCATAACATGTGATATATTGTGAAATTAGGGGGATGGGAAATGAAGAGCCTCTTGTAATGACACTTGGCATAAATTTTCATTTATTATTATGAGAACCAATCATAAATCATGCAAGAGGATGCAAGGATCACTTAAAATATAACTATGAGGTTATTTGTGACATCTAACAACCTCTACAATATTTTACACTCTCAATTTCAGCTTAATTTGGGTGAGCAATCCATTTTGTAGATTATCACTCCACTATTTAGGAATAATATAGTCGTCAAATTTAGTTATTAGAAAATCTTTGGATATGCATCAGTTATTCCAAAACATGAGATAACCATGTAATCACTGAAGAAACCTTTCCAACAAGACCAATCACACTTGAATTAGAACTATATATCTCATGATACGAGTGAAAAACCAATCCCATGCATTTATGCCTTCATAACGTTCACTACCATAAATTGATGTGGATACTCTTGTCAAATTTAGGCCCATTTGAACTAAAAATTATGAGCCTCCACATGTGTCATCCCATGGATTTAGTTTTATGGAGTCCATATCCTAACTTATTCCTTTGTCGTATCATGCCCAATAACTTTACGTTACATGGCCACCCTTTAGTGTTTAGGGGGAATGGGGCTTACATAGAGCTTTAAGCTCTTTAACTCCCTTTGTGATCTCATAGATGCACAATATTATTAAATTTTCATTTGTAATTCTATAGGTTTGTGTCCCTTCCTTTATGTTTCTTATGTCATTTAGGTGGTCAAAATGTTGTGAATAAAATCCTAAATGGGTCTATGTCATTTATTTTTAGTGATACATACAGCATCTCCTTAATGGTCACAGAGTTATCTTTATCATACAATGCCTCATTCACTTTATTATTCACTATGAACCTTAAACACAAACATTTTGAATTATTAATTCACTTTTCACCACCATTGAGATCTAACGACCTTTCACTTGCTATTTATCATTGCCACATGGTATCAATCTGTGTTGTCCCTATTGAAGTATGATCCTTCACTATCTTGTGGTAGCATTAAATGGCCCACATGGAAAAATGTTATTGGGATGCATGGAGTCCTATGATTAGCCACAAACCACATAATCCATAGAGTCCTCTTTTCACTTTTCATTTGTGACTTGTGCCTTGTCAAATCTGAGTGGTTGACATGGAAAGACTTCATTAGTCATGGAGCATGGGATCATAAACTTATATTTATATTGATCTATTATTCACAGTTCATGATTAGTCCATCTATAAACTAAACACAAACACTTTGAATAATTAATTCACTTTTCACCACCATTGAGATCTAACGACCTTTCACTTGCTATTTATCATTGCCACATGGTATCAATCCGTGTTGTCCCTATTGAATTATGATCCTTCACTATCTTGTGGTAGCATTAAATGGCCCACATGGAAAAATGTTATTGGGATACATGGAGTCCTATGATTAGCCACAAACCACATAATCCATAGATTCCTCTTTTCACTTTTCATTTGTGACTTGTGCCTTGTCAAATCCGAGTGGTTGACATGGAAAGACTTCATTAGTCATGGAGTATGGGATCATGAACTTCTATTTATATTGATCTATTATTCACAGTTCATGATTAGTCCACCTATAAACTACTAGTTGGCCTTGTGCCACACACTTCACCAAGTTTTTTTTGGTTTTGCATTCAATCACTTCTTCATAATTGGTCCACATGGCAATATTTGGTAGGCTATGCACCACATAATTGTTAGAATTTCAATTTCAATTTTTTTATTTATATTATGTACTTATAACCTTTATGACCAAATATTTAAGAAGTCCCCAACTCCACCTTGTAGTTTTTTTTAGATGGATTAGAACTAAGAACCTTTCATGTGGAGGACCAACCTAATGACTGACTATGTCATTCTAGGCTATTGAATTCAGCCACAAGTCATATATTTAAGACATGTAAGATCCATTTATAAAAAAAAATTGAACCATTGATTAAATTGTCAAATGGGTTGTAAATAGTTATTAATAAGATGATCTTAGACTTAAGAATATCAATGGCCATGTGAATAATCTCTATTAAGACAAAGTGGCCTTGATCGTAGGGATATTTAAGTGGCCACAAATTATATTTTATTAAATAGAAGTTAATGAAGAATTTATGGATGGTCATGACTAGAATTTATGTTTCATAAGGGATATTGTGTGCTTAAACAAATAAGTCAAGATCTAGACTCAAGTATAATTTAAATTAAACCCAAAATACTTTGTGATGGTGAAATTGAATTAGGATGTAAAATTTAGTTAAGGGAAAGGATAAACTTATGAGATAGGGGCATAAGATAACCTTACATGGAAACTAGTAGGAGTGATCAAAGTACTAAGCAGCCTCTGGAAGATCTATAAACATCTTCACTTTTTACATAAAGAACCCAACAATGTTAGAAGACATATTAGGCTCCAACACCTTTTATATGCTTTATTCCATTGATATTGTGCCTTACCTCATGATTATTATATATTTGACATTTATGTTTTTTCCTTTGGTTTGGATTGACATTCTTTTATCCCTTTGGTTTATATCACTTTCTATGTTTCCTTGGCCCTTTCTCTTCAATTTTTGATCCCATTCCTAACACCCACATTGATTTCCTAATGATTAAATTACATATATACCAAGGCTTTTCATCATGGCATGCTTTGAGTTATGAGATAATTCATAGGTTGTTTTGAATCCTCATCTTCTTCTTTCTTTTAGATTTTTCTCCCTTGCCTTACCTATTTTCCTTCCTTGTCTTCTCATGATTGTGCCCCTTGGCTTATTTTATTTCTTGATTGCAATCACTTTTATTCTTATTTTTTACATCTCATAGGCTCATCTTTGTGTATGGAATAATAAAATGCATAATCATTAAAAAACATTAAAATAAGAAAATAATTTGCCTTTATCTTTGTCAATGGATACATATCACTATTATATAAATATGATTTAAGTTTACATGTTATACATGTGCTTCTCTTGGTATTATTTGAGTGGGTGTTATGAAGGATATGCATGCTTATATAAATATGATTTAAGTTTACATGTTATACATGTGCTTCTCTTGGTATTATTTGAGTGGGTGTTATGAAGGATATGCATGCTACATATGATCATTGTGTGTGTGTGTGTGTGTGTGTGTGTGTGTGTGTGTGTGTGTGTGTGTGCACGCCCATGCATGCGTGCGCATGCATGGGTGTGTGTGTGTGTGTGTGTGTGTGTGTGTGTGTGTGTGTGTGTGTGTGTGTGTGTGTGTGTGTGTGTGTGTGTGTGTGTGTGTGTGTGTGTGTGTGTGTGTGTGTGTGCGTGTGTGCATGTGTGTGTGTGTGCGCACGTGTGTGTGTGTGTGTGTTTTTGTGTGTGTGTGTGTGTGTGTGTTTGTGTGTGTGTGTGTGTGTGTGTGTGTGTGTGTGTGTGTGTGTGTGTGTGTGTGTGTGTGTGTGTGTGTGTGTGTGTGTGTGTGTGTGTGTGTGTGTTTGTGTGTGTGTGTGTGTGTGTGTGTGTGTGTGTGTGTGTGTGTGTGTGTGTGTGTGTGTGTGTGTGTGTGTGTGTGTGTGTGTGTGTGTGTGTGTGTGTGTGTGTGTGTGTGTGTGTGTGTGTGTGTGTGTGTGTGTGTGTGTGTGTGTGTTATTTTTTATAATCATACTCACACTCAAGGAAATTCTCACATTGGTGGCATGCATTACACTAGGGACATCTTTTCAGTAGGTCTCAAGTGATATCCTTCCTTATTTCCATTTATCATACATAACCACTTATATCCAATATATATATATATATATATATATATATATATATTTCTAACCTACATATTGCATGTATATGGATACATTGTGTGTTCCCTTTCATGCCCTATGATTTCTTGACTACTTGTATGTTTGTCATTGTGTGTGTTGCCTATAGATATCTTATCTAGTGTTTTCCATATCAGATCATTTGGTAATTATGTTATGTCATTTATTTATTATGGTTCATATTAATTTTTTGATGGTTACATCTATTTTATGCATGATTACGTGACAATGTGTAATTCCTTGCCTATACTATGTGATATCCTATGTCTGGAGCCATGATCCATACCATTCACATTACTACTACTTGTGGTATACTATGTTTGTTGTCAACATTTCCATGGCATTTAAGATGCATATGTTGGGGCATATTAATACTATTTTTTTATGTGCTTCATTGCTATATTTAAGCCTCCCAGGGGAACATTTTAACATTTGGTCATATCCTTTAATCCCATATTTATCAACCACATGACCTATAGTTTGCCATAGAGGCATCATACTCTTACCTATCTCATGAGCTCAATTGATCTTATCTATATGTTTCCATTGGGGGAAACATACATCATACCACATAATCTTAGAAATTATCACATATATCTTTCCATTAGGGGTACAATTCACCCATGTGTCTATTGGTCCTATATTGATTATATCTATACATCACATTATCTTCTATACAACTAGTCACATATGGTGTACTCTATATATACATTAAGTATTTTTATTTCCATAGCTTACCACATTGGGTAATATATTTTTCCCTCTTCTCTGGGTATTTTGGGGAACATTACATTCCCCTCATCCTTACTACTTCATTCTCTCATGGATCACATATTCTTATCTATTTTTATAGCTACATACATGTATTAATAAATGTACTTGAAATATTTATAATAGTTAAGATTATATTTACTATATCACACATGGCATGCTTAATATTATTTTTTGTAGATGAATGATTTTTAGGACCATATATAATCCCTCACCTCAAAATGGGAGCATGTATCTATATATTATATTGCTAGTGCCAATTACATATAATAATTGAATTATCTAGACCAAGAAAAACTAACCATAACAAGAAGCACCAAATATCCAATTCTATGATCAAGAAACACCAATATCTAATTCTTAGATCAAGAAAAACCAATATCCAATTCTCAAATTGAGAAGTATACTTTAGTTTCTAGATTTCACTTTAAAAATATTTAGGTTTTAATTCTAATTTACAATGTAAGCACCAAATCTCCAAGGAGTGATAAAAAGGTTCACACACCATCTAATACATTTATTTCTATTGTCATTTTAAATTTATGTTTCATTTTTATGTAATCACACTAATTTATCAAGACATTGATTACTTGCTTACATTCATGATTGTTTTTAGCTACACCAAATTTACCAATGCTAAGATGTGAGTGAGCCAATCCAAATAATAACAAGTCTTCATACTCCCATTCCTATTAGGTAATTTTTTAGGACATACTTTATTTATATTTTAATTTTATATGCATGCATGTATTCATTCACATACATCAAAGTGGGGCATTATTTAGACCCTAATTTTGGTATAAGACCTTTTTTCATGGTGTATTTCTTCATGCTTTACCACACCCTATCCATTTGTTTAAATTTGGATATTTTCAAATACTTTCAACCACATTAGATTATTATCAGAATTTAGACATCTAGGTTTCCTCATAAACATCTCAAATTTATCAATTATCAACACTAGGATCCCAGTTGGTCATCCTCTATTTAACTTGATCTTTGTTTTGAGCCTTTTCCCCTTTGGATCAAAATTGATGTTTCATTAGTTCTAACTAAGTCACAATTAACAGTCTACTAATTCTAACCCTCATATTTTTATGGGTCTTTTCTATTTTTCCTTGATTCTTTGTGCCTTGATCACTACTTATCACTTTTCAATAAGCTTGAGCTATGTATGAAGTGTCCTAGGAAACCCTACACACACACACACACACACACACACACACACACACACATGTATATGTATATATGTATGTATGTATGTATGTATATATATATATATATATATATATATATATATATATATATATATATATATATATATATATATATATATATATATATATATATATATGTATGTATGTATGTATGTATGTATGTATGTATGTATGTATGTATGTATGTATGTATGTATGTATGTATGTATGTATGTATGTATATGTGTGTGTGTGTGTGTGTGTGTGTGTGTGTGTGTGTGTGTGTGTGTATATATATATATATATATATATATATATATATATATATATATATATATATGTATATATATATATATATATATATATATATGTATATATATATATATATATGTATGTATATGTATGTATGTATGTATGTATATATATATATGTATGTATGTATGTATGTATGTATATGTATATATGTATATATATGTATATATATATATATATATGTATGTATGTATGTATGTATGTATATATATATATGTATGTGTGTGTGTGTGTGTATATATATATATATATATACATGTGTATATATATATATATATATATACAATTTTTTTAGGACTTTATTGATTCATTTCATCTAAATATCTTAAAAGGCAAGTCTCTCATGTACAATCATCAAATTTTATCAAGATATATACATATTTGTCAAAGGATTCTACACATTGAGTCTACATTTCATCATCATTATCCCAAGTCTTGTTCTATTACATATTTTACCAAAATAAGGTCATAGTGAAGCATATAGTTGAATTTATTTATCTAATGAGAGGATATGAAGTCATATCTATCATTGGGTTAGGAGCACTCACAAGCAATATAATTACTTTAAATCATGAATATATTGTGTGTGGGATATGTAGTTACAACCACCTAGAGGAGGCTTGGGCCACTAACCCTTGCAAATGTTTCATTCTTGTAACATTTTAGAAAATTAGGTCAATAATGAAGGATAATAAAATAAAACACTTATTTCCATCAATTCAATGAAGCAAAGCCAAGACATTGATTACTTATATTTATTAAAGCCACTTATAAATTTATAGAACTTGAAAATTAGTAAAGGTCAAAATAATTATAGTGGGTCATAATAATGGGTCACAATCAATCAATCCACAATTCTTTCCTAGTCATAGTCAACAAATCACCAATTTTTCCCTCTTAGATCATAATCAAATTCTAGTGTTATAATATTGTCACTTCTAGAAGATAATTTCCTATCTTAGAATCCACTTACAATGTTTAGGTGTGTTTGTTTCAATATTGTTTATTTCTCTTTCATTACTATTGATTATTTATCAATTAGATGGTAATTTTAATCCCCTATTCCTACATATTATGGAAATTCATACCCATAATTTACTTTATTACTATATTTTTCCTTTGTTCCATTGTTTTAACATAATTGTTAATAGTGTAATCCCCATCGTGTGCTAAATATTTGAAACATTTGGGAATGTTGTTGTGACCTTTGATATTAATATACTTTAATATTTTATGTTGTTTCCAATGCAATCATATGATTAATATTATATGAAAAAGAGTAATATATAATAAATACCCTCCATAACACACTTTTGGTAAAAATACTATGATAATATGATGATGTGTTTTTTTATTGTGCACATTTATGTCTAATAGGTTAATGAGGATTTATAGAATATCAAGAATAGGATTGAATTTGAGTTTAAACATTACTCCCAATTACACTTCATATGTTTATTTTATTTCTTCAAGAAAGAAAATAAACACAAAGTTAAATTTTACTTCAACAAGTCTAAAGTCGGTGTGACCCATAAGAAACCCATTCAATTTTAGACTAGAATCATTGAAAATAAAGATACTCTAAAGTATTAAATTTCATTCTAAGACCATTTTGTAACCCTTATATATGGTATATAAATGTTGAGACTTATTAGGGTATCCATGGAATTTCTTAGACATATTGCATTTAAATTTGATGGGAACCACATTCACAACTTGGAAGATTGGTATATCCAATAGACCACTCTTTCATCTAGGTATTTGGATCAAATTATTTCCCTAAAAACTCCCCAAGATTTTACCAAATAGATTACTTATTTTAGAGTTCATGAGACAACTAAGATCAACAAAACATGACTTTGTAGGGATATCTAAGGGATCTTTCATCAAGGGGTGTTATCAAGTGGGGGATTTTACATTTAAAAATAGATTAGCCTTAAAATTATGCTTAATTTATAATGAGATCATATGGATTCATGATTATGGACCATATGCCATAGGATCTTGAGAGAGTGATTGACAATAAAAAGGGCTATTAGCATTTTTCAAGGTATGCCCATGAATTTATCATAAGGGAAGAGATGACTAATAATTATCTATAAACTAATGATATTGGAGAGATGTAGTTTTAATATAATAAATTTTATCTTGGGAAAGAAAACAATAAAAGGAGTGATCCCACATATATTGGGGCATATATTGATCTTGTAGACCAAGTTGAAAAATTATGTCTCATTTGGGAGGAGATTGAGAGAAAACAAATTCCCATTAGGGCTTGAAAAAACTTTGATAATATGTATGAGATTGATGAGTAAATTGAAACCATCCCACTTATACAAAGAGAAGTTGAGGTTCCCCAACCTAACCTGGCATAATTCCAACCCAATAAAGTGTTACCATAAAAAATATAACAAGAAGAACATATCCCAAGTGTGGTGTAGGAAGGATTTATTCACAGTTTATCACATAAGCCAATTAATTAGGATGTTTCCATGGAATAAGTTGATCATATGAGGAGGAAAAGGTATAATAGGAAGATGGGTAAAATAATATATATATTCTTGATGATGATGATTTGGATTATTAGAAGATTCAAAAACACATGTAATTCCTGAATGATCCTAACTTTATGAATATAATATAATCCATACAAACCTAAGAGGTTATTAAAACGTAGAGGGAAAAATAACATCAAGCATTGGTACACTATCCTTCCATAGATATAGATTAAGAGGATACTATAGAATCAAGCTACATGGTTGTTTCTAAAAGGCCAAAGGTCTCCCTAGATGATGTCATCTTGAACATGGGAAGCATGTTCTCAAATAAATTGGTATGATCAAGTTGCCTAGATGAGACTCAAAAAAATATATACATATGCATCAAATTAGGGAGGAAGGCTATCTTAATATGTTTGGCATTAATCCCATATTTGTTCAAATTTACCATACTTTACATGGGATTAAGTTCAATGTATATTTAGGGGTGCTAACTTAATGTATTTTTTCCTCTATACATAAGAAATACATGCATGAGATTAAGGTGGATGACTTATAGGGGTATCTAAAACTCATCAAAGAAATACACATGACTACAAGGAATCTTTTATAAAATCCATTGAATTTAATGCCTTGAACGTATCTAACACATTCTTGTTTGAAGAAGAGAACAAAATTTGGAAGAAGAATATGAAAAAGCTCAAAAGAAAAAATATATCATGCTAAAAGAGGAACTTGATGCCAAAATAATGTTGTGTGATAATTTAAAGAATCAATTCAGGATTATGTGATAATAGGTAGGTACCATTGACCCATTTGATACAACTCAGGATCAACCTTTTGACCCAATTGACACTAACATAACAATACTCTAGTACAGACTAGCCAAGGTAGAAAATACCATTACATCTATTGATAGAAATACACTTGAACTAGATTCCCATTAAAAAATAATTATGATATATTTACTCTATCTTAAGTTGAATATATCCATGGATTTTATGACAATATGTGGGAAACTATTAATATGGTAAAAATATTATCAGCTTTAGAAATGATTTTTTAATAAAACTATACCCATTTTATAATATAATGGTTGTTACAAACCAAGAAACTAATTATATTAATATTTGAATATGGTTTCTAGGTGATAGAGATATTTAAAATTTTATGGATTAATTTCCCCTTATCGATAAATATGTAGCACCTTAATTGAAGCTACTTCACCAATTAGGAAATTGAACATCTAGTTGTAATATGTTGAGGAAAAATCTATGTAAACTCAATAAGATATGAATGACATGATATATCTAGGTTGACCTTCTCCATTTAACCCATGTAATAGAATAAATGAGAATGATAACATGTTATAAAGTCCATCATGGACAAATTTAGGAGGGAACTCAAGGGAGATACACTCCTTATTGAGTAAGATCTAATTGAAGCCTATGAAGGAGTCATGAAGTTAAAGATTAGGGTTGGGACATTTTTAAAACTATATGGATCAATGCAAAACTACAATTATGCACAAATTATGAAGGACATATATTTTGTTTCCAAATTTCATTTACCTATTAAAAAGGTATGGGACTAAATGCTAAAGAGTTTTATCAAGACTCATGAAAAATAATATATAGGTATAACCTTGGAGTAGGGCAATTTTTTATTATTATGCATTGCATAGGCACATTAACTATATATTTTGGTTATTATTTTATGTTTAAAATTTGTTAGAATTCTTAGGTTGATAATGTATACATATAAGTATTTAGACCCCACCTTAAGGGGTATATTATTACTAAAAGATAAAATTGTACATATGAGGGAAGTATGTATTTTTTTTTGATATGTGAAACTTTTTTTAATGAATAAAAGATACATAAAAGTATAAAATTAATGGGATTATTATAATGCATATCGAAATCAATTTCTAGCTACTGCAAGTTATAAAGAGGGGAACATTTCCATGCAACTTATCTTTATTTCTATTTGGTATGTTTTTATTTTGAGAGTTATTATTTTTTAGTCTATGTTTTTTAGAGGGTCCTATAATGATTGATTTGTATGACTAATTTTAGGTATGGGAAGTTTGTTGAAGAATGGTGGATTTCACAGAAGACTGAAGCTCTGCTAAGATGCATATCTTGGATTTTATTTTGAGTTATATAGTGTTATTTTTTAGTCATTGACTTATAACATGATGCATAGTCATTATTCTTAGAGAATTTTAAAGATTCTCATTTTAATTCTATACTATGAAAGTTTGGTATACTTTAGTATTGATGTCAATTCCTTGAGTTACATTTTTTTATCAATGTGTGAGAGATCTTTATATTTCTAAATTATTTTATTAAATGATAATGTATGATTTTTTTTTTAAAATCATTTATTTTTCATGGTTTCACCAACCATCTTGTCAAAAAAATTGTAAATTTATAATTAGATATGTATTTGAATGGTTTTCTAAATATGTTCATGAGTAATATGATAAAATTTCTCAACAAATTAATAACACTAGTCTCAATAAATTAGGTTACAACTCTTGTTAATTTTATATTTATTTTATTAGAATTTTTATGTGCAATGATAAATACTCACAAAATTATATTTGAATTAAAATGAATATGTAGATATGCCTCCCACAGTAAATAAATAATTAATTATTGCATGAAAAATATAAGAATGTAAAATCCATATCTAACATATTATCTTTTTTAATCTATTGAGCACTTTTATATATATATGAATAAAAAAACAAGCATATGTATATAGGATTATGTTTTAGATATAATAATTATTTAAGTAAATGATTTATTAATACTCTCTTAAGATATATTAGGGATGCTCATGATGGTCTTATAGATCCAAAAGTTAGAAGACATAACCCCTTTTAGAAACTATCTTTGTTTATTAGACCTTGCTTTAGTAATAGAGAAAAAGTATATAGATATGAGGTGAACTTAGTTATGAGATTAACTTAAGATTTATAAAGCTGAAGATGCAATCTCGGGAACAAAAATTCCTTATTTTCTTAGTTTTACAAATAGAATGTTTTTGTTTATTTTTTAAGTTTTAAATTAAAGATAAAGTATTGTATGTGAGCTATAGTTAATTTTTATACCATTGTGAAAACATACTATATGTATTTATGCATGTCTAATAATATGGTAGAAATGTTTATTCTAGTTTCTTTACGTAAGAATTATATCAGCCTTATTTTCCATAATTTACATTTCATATCAAATAGATTAGAGATTGAATGAATGAAACTACCCTAAGCACATTTTTTATGCATATCTTTATCATTTTTCTTATATTAAATCTCATTTGACTATCTTTTGAGTATGTATTTGTTTCTCTCCCTCTTTTCATCCCATTATTTAATGATGTATCGGGGGAAAGATTAACCCTATTTTAATAGTTTTAGGAATATTGGAATTTTATTCCTAATTTAATTAAATGGTCTGGATTGATAAATTAGTAAATAATATGTAGTAAATAAGTTATTGATTTATTAAATGTATTTTTAATTAGAGATTTTATAAAAATAGTAATAAGAGAAAGAAAATAAGATTTAGCTTAAACTATGCTAATCCGACTAAGACAGGGTCTGATATTCATTGTACAAGCCTAGGCCAGTATTGTAAATAGTATTCTAGATTTCATTTTCTAATTGGATAGGAGTGTTAAAGGTGGATAGGAGTGGCACTAGTGTTGTAGTCATTATCTAAAGTTATTGTCCTGAGTATTTGAGCTTTATGGGTTTTGCTCGGTAGGTCTGTGTGACCCTGTCTGTGAATTTACAAAGCCTCACTATCAATAATGCTCCCTATAGAGCTGATTTTGTTTGTTTATATGCCCTCAATATACTTGAATAAAACTTTGACAAATAAGGAAAAGAGGTTAGTGTGTGTAAGATGCACTGGACATGTTTCACACCATGTGTGTGGGCATACTACCTACATACCAATACTCTAAAGAGGGATCAAGCCATATGTAGTTCTCCATTTGAAAGTGCTTAGTGAAATTTTGATATGAGAATACAATAAATGCTAGAATGGATGTGCTTGAGGATGGATAGGGACTGATGTGGAGATTTAGATGTGCTTAAGACTATACTGGATGGTTGTATGCAGAGAATAGGGAAGATTATCTGAGTGGTTTCACTTGTATTCTTGCCTACTTGATAACATTTTCCAACCCTTTCCAAATGATCTTTGAATAGGATTTTATAGATATCTATTAGTCATGGATTGAATTTTCTTGTGTTCGGCTGACAAGGATAAGGATGGAAAATTGGAAGGAATTGACTGTTGGGACCAAAAATGAGCTTGGACAATAACACTGAAAACTAATAGGAGTGGTATTGGCACTATTGTCCTAATGTAGCACTATTGTCATAGGCAGATAGGACCTTAGGGGATGGATTGGTCATGAAAAGTGGGTCTTGACTCAACTAAGATCAGGTCTAGAAGACTACGAATGATTGGAAATCAATGAAAATAAGCCTATGGGTCATAAGAGCAAGCAAAAGGGACCTATGGGTTGGTTTTCATTAGCCATGCTCAAGCTACCAATTTTTACATTTTATATGACTACATTCCCCCCTTTATTATAGTGATACAACAAAATGAAATACTAAGATAAAGGAAAAATAGAAAGCGTACCTAAACTTACCTGCAAGGGTGAAGCCCATGAAGCTGTGTGATGTTGGGTGTGCATAGAGAGAGCATGTTGGAAGTGTAAATCTATGATTGAAAACAAAATTAGAATAGTTCTTACTAGATATGTTATATCTAAAATAAGAACATATAAATTTGGGTAAGAGAGAGAGAGGAAGAGAAAGGAATGAATACACCTCATCATGTACATGAACCAATACAAAACTTGTTATGCTAATGAGTAATGATGGATGTGATGGGTGATGTTGGATGTGTGTTGAACCAAGAGTAATATTACAGATGAAGCTGAGTGATCAATTCCCTAAAAGTGGCTCAAGAATATAAATGCTAGTTATTCCTTTGGCTCCATCATTGCCCCATGAAGTGAAGCTATAAACTGATACCGGTATGAAATGTGTGTCATATGAGATGGATCCTAAATCCCATGAATGTACTATGATCTAACAATGTTGGTTTGGATAGCTGAATGTATCCTAGAAACTAAGCTACTCTTAGCCATTCTGAAAGATGAAGATTAAGCTTATATGAAATCCACTCTAAAACTGAGAATCTAGTTTATGTGGAAACCACTTGGGAACTCAAGAATTCAAAAGTTAGACTTATATGAAAGCCAAACCAATATGATGCCAACCACCTACAGATGAAGTAAGGCATGTAACTATTGAGAGTGCTTGGGTAATATTTAACTTGGAAAGAAAGAAAACAAATGTGTCACGTACATTGCCCCCAATCACTGGTGTCTAAAACATGGATTCTGATCTAGAAGTTATACCAATTATCCTACTTGAAATGGAAGTGAGATCCATCATGTTGTGCATGATTCCCCCTATATCTAGATTCTCTGAGCAAAACTATATTAAAATTACTAAATCTGGTCTAAACTGTAGTTGACAAATTGTAACTGAACTTACCTTTCTATCTATTCTTGGAAAATATGGTTTTTCTACTGGTTGGATATGAGCATTAGAAATAGATAGTAGCACCATTGGTGTTGTATTCTAGTCTTGGTGTTGTTATCCTAGGCCAAATCTGATGATTATTCTAGATTTTTGACTATTCACCTGGTCTGTTATGACTGGTTTGATGTCTATTTGTTCTAAGTGTTCTAAAACTAATTTTTTTTGTTAATAGGAGCTTTGATCTCTATGATAAAACCCTTGTTTGTTACCCCATTTTTTGAGGGTAGGAATGGAGACCCTACAATGACTACCCTTAGAAGAAAGAGCCCTAAAATTGTGTTATGTTGTAAAATATATGATATAGCAATGATAATTGACAAGATATCTCATGATGTAGCATGGTTTATATTGAGAGATTTTTAGATCAATAGGGGTATGCCTAGATAGATATAATAATTTAAAAACATGTGAAATACACTAAATTAGAAATATAATTGTTAGTTGTCATGGAGGGATGGAGCATGATGTCCATCATGACATCCAAAAATAATTATAGTGCATGATTTAGATCATGGAATTACAAACAATCAAAAGAAATCAAGCAACAAGCACACAAGGAAAGAAGCAAGAAGTGTACAAGAGTGGCCAAGGGGATATAAAAATAAGGGACATGGGCACATGTCACTCAAATTTGAAAGCAAGCATATAAGACATGTTCAAATGCCACATATATATACAGTTGAAACAAGCAAGTTGGAATGAAATCCATAATCACATACAAGAGTACAGGAAAGTAACATTGGCAAATGTCCAAAGTCACACATATGAATATAAGCAAAGAATATTAGTAAATGTCCTAAGGCACATATAGGAGATAAATAAGAATTGAAAAATGCAATCGCATCAAGCTAATTCTAAGAAAGAAAAGAAATCATGTAAGAAACTAGAATTACAAATACATCCAACTAATCAAAGCAAGAAGTGAATGTATGTAAGACATGTTAGTACAAGACTAGGTATATACTAAGAAATATGCAAGTGTTATATACTAGTGAGTGTCGATAGAGTAATCTATGTAATCTAGTAAATAATGTACATCAACATGATAACTAGATTATGTGGTGTAAGAATGACATAACCATGATGGTTTAGTCATGTAGAGGATGCCCATAGTGGGTATGTATATCAATGTGTGTCTTGAATGTAGAATTAGGATGCCCCTTAATGGGTAGAGTGAAGCAATCAAGGAGCTGAAAGTCACTGCACATACTCAAAGAAGATCAAGTGAAGTAGGGTAATGTAGATAAATTGACAAACAATAGCATAGAATCATCAAATGTAAGTCTAGCATAATAGTAGAAATGTAAATCATGGATGATGCATACAATCAAAGTATTGTTATTTTTTGACATATTTGATGTTTTTGTGTTTTGAAATGTTGAATTATTTTTGAATTTTTGAAATATTTGAACTATGTAAAATCAAGCATAATAAATTATGTATAGGTATTTGAAATGAAGCTCTATAAAATCATATGAATAAATCAATATGTACACAATGATAGCAAAGGCTAGGTTGGAGGGAGAAAATGGTCCAAGGATGGAGCTCACTGGGGAGGGAGATGGAGAAAAGGATCATGACCATCATCAAATGTCTCAAGATCATCATCATAAGTATCATCATATTGTGCAAATGATGTGTACATGGTGTCATCCTACTGAAGGTGAACTAAAGGTTGTTCTGGTGGTGGAGATGATGATTCTCCTCTAGGACATTTAACTCAAGTAGTAAATTATTGTGGTGGAAGTGGTGAAGTTGGTGCTGGTGGTGTTGTAATATGAATAATACCATAAACTTGTAGTTTATCTAATCTCTTTTGTAAATTTGTATATGATTTTGTATCATGACCTGTGATCCTATGAAAAAAACAAAATGGGCGACCATCTTACTATGATAATCTGCTAATAGATTTATGTCATACTATAGGTAGTGTGATTAATCCGTGATCAAGTGACATATGTAGTATAATCTATGGTTGATGTTGTGTGTTTCTTGCATGAATATTAATTAATGGATCTATATCCATAGAGGTAATCATGTGAATTGTATGTGCCAAGTGATTTGTCTGTGTTCATGAATATGGAGTATATCTTGAGAGTATAGTGTGAGATGCGAAGAGTGATGTAGGATGTCTAATGAGAGATTTAGAGTCATCTCAATACTCTCTTGGGCCTACTGGTGTAAGGATCAATCCACACAAATAATCATCTATGATTTTGGGTGTTGTATCATCATCTGAAGAAGCTTGGGAATCTGTATCGACATCATGCACATATGGTAACTCAAAATTTACCATAAGGGGTAACTGTGATATGGGAATCACATTAACTATAGTAGTAGAAGAATATGGTGTTATGAGAGTGTATGTAACTGATGGAGTTATTGTATCTATAGAATCAACTGGTACTATTGGAACTATTGTCAGTGAATGTATAACTATAATAGGTGTAGGAATTGTGACTGATGGAGTAGCTAGAATGGTTGAAACTGATATGACTGGTTGAATATCTAGAGCTAAAGGCACAAATATAATTGGAGGAGTAAGAGAAGTAATAGTCTCTCCAAACTCATATGTATGTATATGATCAAGATAAATACAATGAGGTGGTGGTTAAATTGTGAGATGAGGTGTCCTATCTAGCAAAATAATCAAAGATGACTCTATAGTTTGATAGTATCTGAATGGTTGGTCTGTTATTCATGTGTGTATAATTTGATAGTATCTGAATTATTAGTTATATGAAGAGTAGAAGTAACTACCCCCATAGCATGTATCCAGGGTCATTTGAGTAAAATATTATAATGAAGAGGACTTGACATGACCTATAATTGTGTAGAGAGAGTTTTGGGTCCTACCATGATATCCAAAGTAATGGTGCCCAATGTCTGTCATGGTATTTCATCAAACCCTTTAATGTTATTATATAAAGTTTAAAGGGATGCCATATCTACACCCATGGTCTATAAGAATGTAATATTTGCACATATTAAGTCTGAAACTAATATCAACTAGAACTCTCTTAACTATGCTAGTTTTAACTTGAGCTTGTATTAATAGTGGTAAATTTTGATCAATAACTATCTGAGATGGCATGTCATCATTATCAAAATTAATAACATCTTTGATATATTTTAGAGGGTTGACCACTAATGAAAAATAATAAGGCTTTGAATCAATGGGCATAGAAGTTTGGGTGAGTGCCTAATAAAGAATATCCTTAAACACATTAGCTTTTTGAAGCAATTCTAACATGCAAATTTTAAGTGGAGTGTTTTTAAACTGATCAACAATATCATATGCCTTGTGTATATCTACCTATGTGGGTGGATTAGGCTTGGCATGAGAAGGAATGAGAGGATGGTGGGACTCCTAACTAGGTAGGGGAGGTATGGTAGCACAACCAGTAATAACTCTAATCGCATTATCTACTATATGTATATGACTAGTAGTGGATATGAGAGGAGAGTGAATATAATCAATAGTTTGAGGTGGTGGAGGAACAAAGGGTGTCATCTGGGATCTTTGGTGATGGGTAATGACCTAGGAAAGGGTAAAATGGACCATGCAACTTGACTTAGCATGGGATAGAGGCTATGAGGGAGGTGATGCAAAATATATCTTAACATGTTGTTTAATAATAAATTTCTTAAAATCATCCCATATTATGAAAAATAATCATGAAATGCAAAGAATGAAGCTTTGTACTAACATATGATAAACTTCATCATTCATATACATGATAGGACCAATGATGGTTTCTTTATTTTTTGTAGAAAATGTAACAAAAATTTGGAAATAAGTGAGATCCATTTTTGAAATCTGATGTTAGAATGTAAGGTGATAGCTCAATAGTAGTAGGACCTAGTTTATGTAGCTAGGGGTTTGAAAAATTATTAATTTGACAAATTACTATGAAATTGTGAATTTGAAAGTGAATTTCTAAGTAAAATATGCAACTAAAAATTTAGAAAATTATTGGAAGAAGCTTGATTAAATAGGACCTAGTATGTGCAACTCGGGTTTTAAGAAAAATAAATTTTTGGAAATTACTATTGAATTTTGAATTTTGAATTTATTTTCTAATTGAAATATGCTAGGAAAAATTTAGAAAATGATTGGAAAATCACCATAAAATTATTGCTACCTAGTATAGGCAACTAGGGTTGGAAAGGAATGTATTTTAAAACTACTATGAAATTTTAAAATTTGATGCTAATTTATGATTTAAATATTTAGGTAAAAAATCAAAAAAAAAATTAAAAAATCAACTAGGAATTTACCCTAGGGTTTTTAAGGGTTTTGTGCACAAACGAAGTAAGTCAGGTTCATCAAATGTTTTAACAATTTTAGGAATATTGGATTTTATTCCTAATTTAGTTAAAGGGTTTGAATTGATAAATGAGTAAATAATCTATTGATTTGTAAAATTTATTTGTAATTAGAGTTTTTCTAAAAATAGTAATAAGAGGGAGAAAATAAGACTTAGCTTAAACTATGTTGATTCGACTAAGACAAGGTCTGATATTCACTGTGTAGGCCTGGGACACTATCATAAAAAGGATTCTAACTTTTATTTTTTGATTTAAAAGGAGTGTCAAAGGTGGATAGGAGTGGCACTAGTTTTTTAGTCCTTATTTGACATTGTTGTCATGAGGATCTAAGCTTTCTATGTTTTTCTTAGTAGGTCTGTGTGACCCTATTTATGAATTTTTGAAGCCTCACTATCAATAATGCTCCCTATAGAGCTGATTTTATTCATTTATATGTATTTAATGTAATTGAATAAAAATTTGGTAAATAGGGAAAAGGGGTTAGTGTGTGTAAGATGCACTGGATGTAATTCAAACCCCATGTGTGGGCATGCTGCCTACATACCAATACTCTAAAGAGGGATCAAATCATATGTAGTTCTCCCTTTGAAAGTGCTCGATGTAATTTTTATATGAGACTGTAATAAATGCTAGACTAGATGTGTTTGAGGATGGTTGGGAACTAAAGTAGATATTTACATATGTTTAGGATTGTACTAGATGGCTATATATAGAGAATAGGGAAGATTGTCTGAGTGGTTTCACTTGTATTCTTGCTTGCTTGATAATATTTACCAACCCTTTCCAAATGATATTGGAATGGGATTTTATAGGGATCTATTATTCATGGATTGAATTTGATTGTATTAGTCCAACAAGGATAAGGATGGAAAACTAGAAGGAATTGACCATTGGGGCCAAAAATGAGCTTGGATAACAACACCGAAAGTGAACAAGAGTGGCATTGGTGTTATTGTCCTAGCATGGTGTTATTGTCTTAGGTAGACATGACCTAGGGGGATGGATTGGTCATGAAAAGAGGGTCCAATCTTAGCTAAGATCAAGGCTGAAAGGTTATGGATGACTGGGAATCAGTGAAAATAAGCCTATGATGGTCATGAGAGTAAGCATTAGGGACTTATGGGTTGGGTGTCATTAGCCATGTTTAAGTGACCAATTTTTTCATTTTATATGACTACAAACACCATAAATTTGGAAGGATTATGTAACTTATTTTTCTTGATCCTATTATTTCCATCTAAAGAAACATTGACCAAGATCTTGACCAATTATTTTATATATCCTTTCCTTGTCCACATTTTTTAGCTCCTCGGCTCCAAGCCCTAAATATCCACCTCAAGGCCACTAAAAATTTATGTATTCTAAGAGACCAAAATAAGATACAATGATTAAAACAATATAAAAATCCACCTCATCAAAAAAAATCTTTAAGATAATCTTTCCCCATTTTTTATCATCTCATCCTAACCTTGGGAAGTCAAGTGCCTAAGGTGAAAGTGCAATTTTCCTTTTATATATGAAAGTTTCATAATTCTTCATTTCATGTTAGAGCTATTTGCATAATAATACTAGTAATATTACTTAGATTTGGCATACCATTTTAATTTTTAATTTAGATTAATTTTCATCATTATATCTAACATCATGTTAGTGCCATCTTAATAATTTTATCATGATCCTAAAAATCTCTCTCCCAAATCCTAGTCATCATGCTCATTTCTTACTCTACTATTTATAATTGCATTCCTCATTATCTTAGTTCCTAATTATCCCCTCAGATATTTTCATGGCATTATTGCAAGATTATTATGTCTCCACTTTGTCTTATGAAATATTTATGGTAGGTAATTATTATTCCATGCTTGGCATCATGCTACACATGAGATACCTATAAATAATATCTAGAGATGTGTTTTAAGAAATTTTTTAAACCCACATGGCTTTGTAAACCCAAACATCATCTCATAGATGAAAAACAGTTATTTTTATAAGGATATGGTTGGGGATAAATTTTAAGGAAATATAATGTTACATGCCAACCATGATTCCATAAATAAATTATATTATATCCACATGAATGGTCTCAATCCACTTGACAAGAAGATTCTTAAATTAAGGTATAAATCAATTTTTATGTGTATAGGAACATGGATATTCAAATGCACATTAAACACCCTTTAAAATATACCTCACATGGAGAGATATATGGAACATAATTTCCTTGAAACATTTGAAATTTCCATGTTTACATATTTTTCCAACATTCTATGTCTATATTGTGTCAATTATCTAGGAATAAGGATGACAAATGTGTAGATAGATACCTCTATATAGTTGAGTGTGATGTCTTGAATTTACTTAGCCTTATTATTTATGATAATGTTAATTTTTTTTTTTAAATCATGAATAATTTTTGAATTACATAGAACCACCAAAACCTAGGAAATATAGATATGCCACCCACAATAAGATTTGTCCACCCAAACTTGGAATCAATGTGTGGAAAACAAATTACAAAACTAAAAAAATTATATGAAACCAATAAAACATGGGAATTGTTATATCTCAAATTTTCACCCTTGAGAGGGTGATTCAAGCCCTCTCAACTTGAGCTATGTAATGGTATTGATCATAGGTTGTGGATGACCTTTAGGTAGATCAAACCTCTAGATGTATCAATTAGGCTCTTTTACACTACTAACTTACAAGGAAAAGGGAGAAGGATAACATGAATGTTAGGTTGTGGAGCTAAAAGCTTCACTGATGCAGACATGGAGGAGGTTGCAGATGAGTTGCAGAGTGTCACAGTCTTTGGCGTTGGTCTGGCCAACCGACGTCGGTAGGTAGGAGACAGGAAGCAACCAACGTCGGTCATGGATCGGCCGGCATCGGCGACCCCCAGGCAGATAGGGACCGACGTCGGTCACCTGTGTGGTTCGACTGCGAGCTTATTACAGGCAGTTAGCTAACGAATCAAGTGTTTGCATGATGAGAGCTATTTTTAGACTGAGAGCTGTGGATCTAATTATTGTAATTAGATGTCTAATCATTGTTTGGATGAGATTTATATAATAGACTCATGGTTGTATTGGAAAAGTGTTCTAGTTTGAGTTGAGCAAATTTAGATCCTTCTGTGTGTGAGGTGAGCAAGGGTGTTCCTCCTAGTTCCACAGCAGTACCAAGGTAGGTGCTAGTTTTGGAGAGTCAGCAGGATTCTTCAGGTGTGTAGGATCTTGGTCACAGGTGCATGGCCTATATAGGAGATCTACATGGTAAGTAAGATCGTTGATCTGCAAGTGTATGTGTGTGTAAGGTCAAGGTTCACAGGTGTGCAGAACCAGGTTGATTTGCAGGTGTGCAAGATCAGATAGGATAGTAACACAACAGGGAGCAATATCAGGCAGGATCTACTTGGAGTACAGGTGTGTACTCAGATAGAGCAAAGAGGAAGGCAAGGGAGTTCCTTCCATAAGTATGGTCTGTTGAATTGCAGGTTGTTGCAGGTTCATGGGAGATCTACTTGAAGTACCTTGAGTACTTGTGGAGTGCGTGGAGCACTTGTGGTGTGCGTGGAGCACAGGAGGTGAACACCAACTCAGAGTTTGAGTTGGGTGTTGGGACCTGAGAGAGACAGCTTTGAGGAGAGAATTATTGTTCACTTGAGGTTTGGCAAGCCTCTGAAGAGGTGGTGGAGAAGAAGTGGCATCTTCTTTATTGTATTCTTTTCTGTATAAGTATTAATACAAGTTGTGTATTGTCTCTCATATCATGTGTTATTCTGAATTCTAGTTACTTGTGATTCTGGTTAATTTCCGCATATTAAGTTGCTTGGTTTGGTAATCAACTGTATGCTTCTGGTGTTTCGCATCCTGACAAGTGGTATCAGAGCTAAGGTTGTAGGGAGCAGGTATTGTGTTTGGTTATAGGTCACTCTCAGGGGTTTTTGATCGAGTGGGAGTAGAGCAACGGTAGATCAAAGTAAGCTAAGAATGGAGGAGTTGAAAAGCACAGATGGTCACTTACGGTCCCATGGAAAGAAAGAGCAAGTAAAAGAATATTATTGGTTGGTAGCAGATCAGCATGAAGAAACTGAAGAAGCAGATGTAGTAGGTGTTGTTGCACAGGATGCTCTGGGAGGTTTCTTGGATAAAGTTGAATCTTGGATAAAAGATTCGGTTGCCTCTTTCCATGCAGCCCCAGGTAGAGGAGCTGGTGAGCCTTGCCAAAGAATTGGCAAAGGGGAAGTGAAGCTAAAATTGCAGGCATCCAACACACAGGTGTTGATGAAGGTCATGCAGGTCCCAAGTTTGGAGATATGGCTAATTTCTTCAGAAAGATTGGGTGATGAGAGATGCACAAAAACTCTCACAGCGGATGCACTTGAATTAGCTGGTGGTAAGAAAATAGGTATTCTTTATCTACTTGTTTATATTATTGATTCTTCTTTTATTGTAGAGACATGGCTTCGTAGGCTTGGTCACATGAGCAGGAAGGAGATGCATGTTCTTAAGCAGAAGACAGATATATTTGACAGGCTTAAGAACTGGAAAGCCTTGGTGTACTTAGAGGAGATGGCAGACAGAGACCAGTGGATGGTGTTGGACACTTCTGAGTAGGGCAATTTGGACATGGGGATTGATTCAAAGGAGCTCATGGGTAAAAAGTCATCACTCACAGGTGAACACAGATACCAGCATCGGTCAGGAGGAATCGGTGTCAAACAGACAGGTGCCGATGTTGGTCATGTGCAGACCGAAGCCAGTGATGTCGGGCAGGGCAAGACCGAAGTCATTCAGGAGGACTGATGTCGGCAGTAGGTAAGATCGATGTCGGTCAGGAGGACCGATGTCAGCAACAGGGACACTGATGTCTACAGGGTCGATAGTCAGGGACAGACACATGGGAACCAACGTCGATCGGATGCAGACTATGGAGTGACCGAGGTCGGTCACTGTAACATATTTTGGGTGGATAGCTCACTGTCAAGGTGTCTCAAACACCCATACGAAGGATTGAAGACGTAAGTAGGCCCTCAAATTTGTTGCTCCTCTTCTTTATACATGTTGCTGATTGTAGAGCAGGAAGGATCCAGGAAACAGGTGTGAGCTTGGCATGGATGAGGATGTGATTCCTTGGAGGAGAACCAAACAGGTGTTTTTGGTAGGGTTGCTAGTGGGAAGAAAGCACAGAGATGAATGGATACCTTAGTTGAAGAATAGAGAGAACAGACACGTGAGATGGAAGACCAGGTATATGGTCTTGAGGAGCTGCAGGACAGTGGTACAGGTTTTGACAGGTGGAGGACAAAGAATGGCTTCAGTCAATGTCAGGGTAACTATTGTGGTTTGTCTTACCAAGTGGATGATGAGTCACGACATCATTCTGTTGCTGTATGTGGATGGTATATTTGCTAGCAGGGTTTGTACATACAGGGTTTTGCTGAGCTAAGGGTAAGATTAGTTCAGTGGCATGTCATGAGGAGTTTGGAGCAGCGAAACTCTTTGACATGGGAGACATGGAGATCACATGTTGATTTTGTCTCCAGTGGGAGCTGATGTGAATCAGGTGTTGGCGAGGTTCAGGATGCAGAGCCAGAGCATACTAAGGGTTGGATAGGTACAGTGTTCAAAATCACATGAGGTCTGGTATAGACCTAAGTATTCCCATGCAGTGGGAGCTATCAGAGAGTTAGGAGCCAATTCGGGGAAGTGGGTTCTCAAGTATTTGAGAGGGACCAGCAGCAGGGATTCATGCTATGCAGGGTCAGGACTTCACTACATGCGTTTGTAGGTTTGGATGTGGCAGGTACTTGGATGATAGGAGATACACCATGGGATGTGTGGTGGGTTGTCTTCAGGATTGATCTTGAAGAGGGATACAAACCAGGAAACATATTAGATGGGGTATAGGTATAGGTACAGTGCAGTTGTTTATCTCCAAGTGGGAGATTGTTAGGTTGTGGAGCTAAAAGCTTCACTGATGTAGACATGGAGGAGGTTGCAGATGAGTTGCAGAGTGTCATAGTCTTTGGCATTGGTCTGGCCAACCGACGTCGGCAAGTAGGAGACAGGAAGCAACCGACGTCGGTCATGGATCGGCCGGCGTCGGTGACCCCCAGGCAGACAGGGACCGATGTCGGTCGCCTGTGTGGTTCGACTACGAGCTTATTATGGGCAGTTAGCTAATGAACCAAGTGTTTGCATGATGAGAGCTATTTTTAGACTGAGAGCTGTGGATCTAATTATTGTAATTAGATGTCTAATCATTGTTTGGATGAGATCTATATAATAGACTCATGGTTGTATTGGAAAAGTGTTCTAGTTTGAGTTGAGCAAAGTTAGCTCCTTCTGTGTGTGAGGTGAGCAAGGGTGTTCCTCCTAGTTCCATAGTAGTACCAAGGTAGGTGTTGGTTTTGGAGAGTCAGCAAGATTCTTCAGGTGTGTAGGATCTTGGTCACAGGTGCATGGCCTATATAGGAGATCTACATGGTAAGTAAGATCGTTGATCTGTAGGAGTATGTGTGTGCAAGGTCAAGGTTCACAGGTGTGCAGAACCAAGTTGATTTGCAGATGTGCAAGATCAGATAGGATAGCAACACAACAGGGAGCAGTATCAGGAAAGATCTACTTGGAGTATAGGTGTGTACTCAGATAGAGCAAAGAGGAAGGCAAGGGAGTTCCTTCCATAAGTATGGTCTGTTGAATTGCAGGTTGTTGCAGGTTCATGGGAGATCTACTTGAAGTACCTTGAGTACTTGTGGAGTGCGTGGAGCACTTGTGGTGTGCATGGAGCACAGGAGGTGAACACCAACTCAGAGTTTGAGTTGGGTGTTGGGACCTGAGAGAGAGAGCTTTGAGGAGAGAATTACTGTTCACTTGAGGTGTGGCAAGCCTCTGAAGAGGTGGTGGAGAAGAAGTGGCATCTTCTTTATTGTATTCTTTTCTGTATAAGTATTAATACAAGTTGTGTATTGTCTCTCATATCATGTGTTATTTTGAATTCTAGTTACTTGTGATTCTGGTTAATTTCCATATATTAAGTTGCTTGGTTTGGTAATCAACTATATGCTTCCGGTGTTTTGCATCCTGACAAGTGGTATCAGAGCTAAGGTTGCAGGGAGTAGGTATTGTGTTTGGTTATAGGTCACTCTCAGGGGTTTCTGATCGAGTGGGAGTAGAGCAATGGTAGATCAAAGTAAGCTAAGAATGGAGGAGTTGAAAAGCACAGATGGTCACTTACGGTCCCATGGAAAGAAAGAGTAGGTAAAAGAATATTGTTGGTTGGTAGCAGATCAGCATGAAGAAATTGAAGAAGCAGATGTAGCAGGTGTTGTTGCACAGGATGCTCTGGGAGGTTTCTTGGATAAAGTTGAATCTTGGATAAAAGATTCAGTTGCCTCTTTCCATGCAGCCCTAGGTAGAGGAGCTGGTGAGCCTTGCCAAAGAATTGGCAAAGGGGAAGTGAAGCTGAAATTGTAGGCGGCCAACACACAGGTGTTGATGAAGGTCATGCAGGTCCTAGGTTTGGAGATATGGCTAATTTCTTCAGAAAGATTGGGTGATGAGAGATGCACAAGAACTCTCACAGCGGATGCACTTGAATTAGCTGGTGGTAAGAAAATAGGTATTCTTTATCTACTTGTTTATATTACTGATTCTTCTTTTGTTGCAGAGACGTGGCTTTGTAGGCTTGGTCACATGAGCAGGAAGGAGATGCATGTTCTTAAGCGGAAGACAGATATATTTGACAGGCTTAAGAACTGGAAAGCCTTGGTGTACTTGGAGGAGATGGTGGACAGAGACTAGTGGATGGTGCTGGATACTTCTGAGCAGAGCAATTTGGACATGGGGATTGATTCAAAGGAGCTCGCGGGTAAAAATTCATCACTCACAGGCGAACACAGATATTGGCATCAGTCAGGAGGAACTGGCGTCGAACAGATAGGTGCCGATGTCGGTCATGTGCAAACCGAAGCCGGTGATGTCGGGCAGGGCAAGACCGACGTCGGTCAGGAGGACCGATGTCGGCAGTAGGTAAGACCGATGTCAGTCAGGAGGATTGACGTTGGCAATAGGGACACCGATGTCTGTAGGGTCGGTAGTCAGGGACAGACGCATGGGAACCGACGTCGGTCGGATGTAGACTGTGGAGTGACCGAGGTCAGTCACTGTAATGGATTTTGGGTGGACAGCTCGTTGTCAAGGTGTCTCAAACACCCATACAGAGGACTGAAGACGTAAGTAGGCCCTCAAATTCATTGTTCCTCTTCTTTATACATGTTGCTGATTGTAGAGCAGGAAGGATCCAGGAAACAGGTGTGAGCTTGACATGGATGAGGATGTGATTCCTTGGAGGAGAACCAAACAGGTGTTTTGGTAGGGTTGCCAGCAGGAAGAAAGCACAGAGATGAATGGATACCTTAGTTGAAGAATAGAGAGAACGGACACGTGAGACAGAAGACCAAGTATATGGTCTTGAGGAGCTGCAGGATAGTGGTACAGGTTTTGACAGGTGGAGGATGAAGCATGGCTTCAATCAATGTCAGGGTAACTACTGTGTTTTGTCTTACCAGGTGGATGATGAGTCGCGACATCATTCTGTTGCTGTATGTGGATGGTATATTTGCTAGCAGGGTTTGTACATACAGGGTTTTGCTGAGCTAAGGGTAAGATTAGTTCAGTGGCATGTCATGAGGAGTTTGGAGCAGCGAAACTCTTTGACATGGGAGACATGGAGATCACATGTTGATTTTGTCTCCAGTGGGAGCTGATGTGAATCAGGTGTTGGCGAGGTTTAGGATGCAGAGCCGGAGCACACTAAGGGCTGGATAGGTACAGTGTCTAAAATCACATGAGGTCTGGTATAGACCTGAGTATTCCCATGCAGTGGGAGCCGTCAAAGAGTTAGGAGCCAATTCGGGGAAGTGGGTTCTCAGGTATTTGAGAGGGACCAGTAGCAGGGATTCATGCTATGTAGGTTCAGGACTTCACTACATGCGTTTGTAGGTTCAGATGTGGCAGGTACTTGGATGACAGGAGATACACCACGGGATGTGTGGTGGGTTGTCTTCAAGATTGATCTTGAAGAGGGATACAAACCAGGAAATAGATTAGATGGGGTACATGTACAGGTACAGGTACAGTGCAACTGTTTATCTCCAAGTGGGAGATTGTTAGGTTGTGAAGCTAAAAGCTTCATTGATGCAGACATGGAGGAGGTTGTAGATGAGTTGCAGAGTGTCATAGTCTTTGGCATTGGTCTGGCCAACTGACGTCGGTAGGTAGGAGATAGGAAGTAACCGACGTCGGTCATGGATCGGCCGGTGTTGGCGACCCCCAGGCAGACAGGGACCGACGTCGGTCGCCTATGTGGTTTGACTGTGAGCTTATTATAGGAAATTAGCTAACGAACCAAGTGTTTGCATGATGAGAGCTATTTTTAGACTGAGAGCTACGGATCTAATTATTGTAATTAGATGTCTAATCATTGTTTGGATGAGATCTATATAATAGAATCATGGTTGTATTGGAAAAGTGTTCTAGTTTGAGTTGAGCAAAGTTAGCTCCTTCTGTGTGTGAGGTGAGCAAGGGTGTTCCTCCTAGCTCCACAGCAGTACCAAGGTAGGTGCTGGTTTTGGAGAGTCAGCAGGATTCTTCAGGTGTGTAGGATCTTGGTCACAGGTGCATGGCCTATATAGGAGATCTACATGGTAAGTAAGATCATTGATCTGCAGGTGTATGTGTGTGCAAGGTCAAGGTTCATAGGTGTGCAGAACCAGGTTGATTTGCAGGTGTGCAAGATTAGATAGGACAGCAACACAACAAGGAGCAGTATCAGGCAAGATCTACTTGGAGTACAGGTGTGTACTCAGATAGAGCAAAGAGGAAGGCAAGGGAGTTCCTTCCATAAGTATGGTCTATTGAATTGCAGGTTGTTTCAGGTTCATGGGAGATCTACTTGAAGTACCTTGAGTACTTGTGGAGTGCGTGGAGCACTTTTGGTGTGCGTGGAGCACAAGAGGTGAACACCAACTCAGAGTTTGAGTTGGGTGTTGGGACCTGAGAGAGAGAGCTTTGAGGAGAGAATTACTGTTCACTTGAGGTGTGGCAAGCCTATGAAGAGGTGGTGGAGAAGAAGTGGCATCTTCTTTATTGTATTCTTTTCTGTATAAGTATTAATACAAGTTGTGTATTGTCTCTCATATCATGTGTTATTCTGAATTCTAGTTACTTGTGATTTTGGTTAATTTCCGCATATTAAGTTGCTTGGTTTGGTAATCAATTGTATGCTTCTGGTGTTTCGCATCCTGATAATGAAAACTAAAGGGGGTGATATAATAAATAATTTGATCACTACCAACCAGCTACATTTACACATGTATACTAAGAGACTTACCTTAACATACACTATTCCTAATCTGAATCTCTCATATAAGCACTTCAATGTGGAGGTTATGATAGATGCTTGAGATAGGAGGACTAATAAAGAGGTAATATAATGAAACTAAGGATTATATAAACTCACTCAACCCTCACACTTTACTTGAACACTTCACATGACTTCTTAAAAAATAAGCTTTCAAATTGCATATAGGTGTTAAAAAAGGATAACATGCCAAGGAAGACTAGTCAATTCACTTAACAAGATCAACTATTCATGAACACACACTAACTAGAGTAATAGAACGAGGTAAAACTAGTAGTATATAATTTATCAAAGGCATAAAAAAATTTAGGGCTTTGCCATACCCCTGGTGCAGGATCTATACATAGCCAAACAAGGCTAAATTTATAGAGAAGTGAGAGTAGGAGAGAGAGAGAGAGAAAGAGGCATAAAAGGGAGAAATTGACAAGTGTCAAGTGAGAGTTATAATCATGAATGGAGTTATAAATAGTCCCATAAATCCTCCAAAGACATTTGTTTATTCCTTGAATATGCATCTTCTTCCAAATGGTGTGGGAGTTTGTCTAGTTGCTTGACACCTTGTCTTCTTCTTCAAAATTACCCTTCTCTTGGCTTAGAGAGTGACAAGTGGCACTCTTTGGTCATCAATTAATATTGAGTTACATATTTATCTTCTCTTTAAAACTTTTCACTTGATTAGGAGGCTTCTTAAACTGACATTCAATGATGATCATAACTCATTAGGTGTCTTGAAACCCCTTTGGCTTCACTATGCCTCTCCTTGCTTATAAGTGTCAAATCTTGATTTCATCCTCATGAGTTTAATTATTATTCATGGATTCCATCTCTCAGTCATAAAAAATCTGAAATAACTCATTTGGATCCATCAAAAATTCACCAAGACCTCATTTTCCACCTTAAGGTCTCACTAGCATTTAATTATGTGTAGACTTAAAAACACACAAAGCTCCTTCTGTAGGACAATGTACATATGATATTGTAAAAATAATAATGTATTTGAGTACCCAAAATTTCCTTATAGCTTTGTGAAAATTTTCATGATCATACATGGAGTGTAAGTGTACTTATTCGCCTAATCTCTCCCCCTAGTTAGGCCTCAATTAGGTCTCTAGGCTTAAAAATTGAGTTTTGGATCTAGACTTTTCCAACATATGTTAAAAAAAAATAAGTGCTTAATTTAATTTTCCTACCACATGAACATGATCCATGTCAAATTTTATGCTCTAAAACTTTGTGTAGATATGAGAACTATGAAATGGTCAAAAACCTAGCCTTTCGCAAGCCTTTTTCACACTGCCTTCAATAATCAGACCTTTAAGAGCACTTTAAAGGTGACATGTATGTTTTTTTT
The DNA here is from genome assembly GCA_037957365.1 of Torreya grandis. Classification (NCBI taxonomy): domain Eukaryota; kingdom Viridiplantae; phylum Streptophyta; class Pinopsida; order Cupressales; family Taxaceae; genus Torreya; species Torreya grandis. The sequence goes on along the minus strand of JARHVA010003752.1, from coordinate 563,934 downwards.
GACATTAAGAGGTATAATACACCTCAATTAATCCTTTTCAATGGTTTTCATCTATTTATGAGTTCAAATACACTATTTTGAGTCCCAAACTCATAAAAACACAACATTTAATGAGTTCATACAGGTTCAAGTATAGAAAAGTATCATGGTGATTCTCTTCCTAGAGTGAGGAATGATTTAAAATGGGTTTCAAGTTCAATCCAATCCATATCAAAAGATTTGGAAGCCTGTCTCTCTCAATTGGTCATTACTAATCTTTTTGACAGCCAAAAATGTGTTTATCATCTTAATGATGTTTCATAAAGCTTGGAGCCTTGATCAACAAAAAATGCCACAAATGAAAAGTGGATAAGGAAACCTAACATATATGAATATCTTGGTATCCCATGTAACTTTTTTGTAATATTCTAAGCTTAGGAAAGTGTTCCTCGAGATAGAAAGAGTGCATTTAGTGGGGTTAAGAGAGAAATTCATGAGTGAAAAGAGTCAATAGTGCTTAGTTTTGGTCTCAAATACCTTATTGAGGTATGTAAAATCCACCTTGACCTATTCCAATGGTATTATTACCATTATTCTTCTTCAGATCCTCTGACACCCCATTAGTTCATACTAGGGTTTATAAGCAAATCAATACAACATACCCTATTTAACTGTGTTAAACCATTTCTTTTTTATTGAATGGATTAAAAACCTCATATAATTTCCATTAAAGTATTCACCACCTTATTATTTCTTTATTTTATCCTCACACCTTAAATTAAATAAATGCTTCACCACTTTGTTACACACAATCCAGTGTGTGCATGTTCAAGCTTACTAGGCATAGGCATATTTCTCAAAACTTGTCATTGTTTTCATTGACCCTAAAGATTATATGGTCATGTTTTCATTATAAAGTGAATTTAATATGTTTTTATTCTTTCTATAGACCTTTTTCCTTCATGAAAATGTAGGCACCTCACTCAGGCTTAAGTTGACCTGTAGGTCTACAGGGTTTATAGATGGATAATTAAGCTTCCTTGATGGATGACTGAGATCATTGGTATTTTATATGATTCCATTTTTATGATATCTATTATTTTACATCCTAATGTTTCTTCATGTTTCTTGGTAAAGGGGGAACCTTTTGACCTGCTCAAGGGACCTTATTTGCTCTTACATAGTCCACCTTGTGAGGCTAATGGCAATAACTATAAATGGTTACTAAGGTTTCATCTTCATTATCAATACAAATTGATTAATATGACTAGGTTTTTTTTAATTTCATTTATACTTTACACAATCCTTTAGTCCTTAGAAACAAAACAAAAATTACATCCTCTCCATCTTGTTTGTGCCAAGACTACCCTTGGTTGTAGGTATGTACTTGGTAGAACCTTGCACATCTCTTAAGTACCACATATTCAAAATCCACTTCAAAAAACCTATAATAACTTGTGGGATGTTTTAAACTCATCCTCCAATGCACATTCATTGCATTTTATGTGAAAATGAGACCTACAGATCTGTAGCCCTGTAAGTCTACATTTTCTTGCTTTAGGCCTTCCTAGATGATTATCTTGATCATCCTAGCTCTTTATCTCCTTAATTTGGAATTATCAAGGGATGAGAGATTTATAATTTTTTATTATTGTATTAAAATTACTTTCAACACCTTATCTCCAGAGACTTCTTAAGAGGCCATAATCTTGCTCTTTAAAGTCTATAACCATAGAAGTTAATGAGATTATGAAGGTTTGGATCCAAAAAGGTATCAATATATTCATTGGTTACAAGGTGAGATAATGGAGGGGAAATTATGTTTTTTAGATAACATTCAAAATCCACTTGTATGCATGAAACCTGTAGAAACTTCTAAATTTCAAGTGTAAACCTTACAACTCCTCTCACATGGAAGCTCTTATTGATACTTGGTTGTTCACATATATGAACCTCATGGAGGAGTGTTTGAAATGGTTTTACATATATATAAAAACCTTCAAGAATATATACTATGCTCCAAAAAGCTCCAAATTGCATGAAAATTACACAAAAATGAGCATGTGGGGTTTAAGCGAGGTTTAAGACCACCTGTTGGTCTTAATGATTGTTCATAAATATGGAGGAATCAATCTAAGAACCAATACCACAAAACTAAATTTAAGTATACCCCCTTCCTCTTCCCATAAGCTCATACCATGACTCTCTCTCTTTTGTCCATACTAAGCATATGAAATTGCCTTTTGCTAGTATGCCAATAGGTTGATGGAGGTTCTGAAGAAAATTTTGGACTTTTAAGACCTATAAAAGGTTGATATTCATGGATATGATTTTATGAAGGTGAATATACACTATTAATACTTTTTCAATTGAAAGTGGATCTTGTAAGTCTTTGCAAGTGCCTATAACTGCCCTTTTTTTAGTGATTTACTTTCATTTTGATGTTGGACTTGAAAAATTAACTTGATCTGACATCCTTGACATGTATTAAATTTAGATAACTGCCTAAAAAACTTTTAAAAGTGATTTTTATGGATATTTTATTCTTTGTTGGATTTGACACACGTTAGATTTGACTATATGCACTTTCCCCTTACATGACACTTTACCTTAAACTTCACAAAAAAACCTTAACTTCTCAAAAAAAATGTAAAATTTTCATGCAAGGTGTTAAAATCATGATATGACCTTGAGAGTTACTTTTCAACCTACTACACCTTTTGGACCAACCTCTTCATGTTTACTTTATGACTAGGTTAGCACAAAACAAAAATAAGACATTACCTTAATTTTGTCAAAAAAACCTTAACATGTGCTAATAAGAATTTAGGAAGACTTTTTAAAGACCTCATAAATCATGGCATGGGATATGAACAAGGTCAGAAGGCATGACAAGAAATTTGTTTTATGAACCTAGGTAATGGTATCCAAAAAATTAGCTAACAGGAACCTCATTTGGATAATCATTATGATTGAGCTAAGTATTAGTGATTTGAATAAAATCTTGTTACTACACTACACAAGATCTTCCATGGAAAATAAAGACCTAGACTGAGTTCCAACTCCATGAAATTATTAAATTTGTTTAAAATTTCCCTTGAAATTAGAGCATAACACAATTGGGTTGATTATTGGTTGACCCCTTATTACACCTTTATTAGAGTTTATGGGTTTTGAACCCCTAGACTATCATTGTATGTGCCATTCAATACTATATCCATGGATTTCATTAGACAAATATCCTTTGCAGATGAATACTTTTCTAAGGTAGGTAAACAAGCCTATATCTCCCTTAGATCCAATTTGGTGCTTTTGTATTTAAGCACCAATGTGATTTAACCATTAAAAACATGGCCATGTCTGAATTGTGCTTAAAAATGAAGGATTTTATAAAATGTGATCTTGAAAGTATTAGTAATGAAAAAATAGAAGGCTATTAAGAGAAAATGTGTTTATGCAAATGAGTATAATGAATTGAGAGGACTCAATTATGAATTGTTTAGTTGCTAGTCAAGTGACATATAATAAGTTGTTAAGAAGTAGATTTAAAATGTTTGAGGATAAAAATAAGAAACTAAATCCATCCTAATCTATATATTTTTGAAACACTTATAACATTATCAAGAGGATGGAGAAAAATATTGATAATATTAAAAATTGCATTAAATATACAAAATGAATAAAAGAGGTAGGTTGCATTAGGTACATACATTTTATATGGACTATATAGGGATACACGTATGGTTTTTTCTCCTCTTTATTATGACTCCAAAAACATAAATAGAGGTTAAATAAAATATTCAAATAAATTCTCTTGAAGAAATTGTTGTTAATGATACCCAAGCCACTACTCTTAAAATAAAATAATATACTCAAATAAACCCTCAAGGGGATGCTCCTATGGAAAGCCTCTACTTTTTATAAATACACCAATAAGGTGATAAGTAAATATTCTCAAGTGGTGATAAATATCTCTTATATGCCTTTGAAAGAGGGGGTTATACTAAGATAGTAGGAGAATCCAAAAAGGATAGTGATAATAATTGGATAAACATGTATCATTCAAATAATAATAAAGGATAAAATATCTTCATGATAATTGAAAAATAAGTAGAGAAGGAAAGGTAGAATATATTAAAGTTATCAAGTTTCCCAGTGAAATACATCTCTAGGATGAAAGGCTTATTAATCACCAATTGTTGTTTAATGATGATGAGTTTATCAAGATCAAGGAATTAAAACATTCCTTACAACATATGGTCATAATTTAGATAATGAATTGGTCCCTCTCTTAGAAGAAAGTGAAGGATAAAAATAATAAAAATATGACATTAGACATTTATCCACTTTCCCCATTGAAGATATTGATTATGCCAATCTCACTCCTCAACAAGTAGAGAGATTTTAAAAATTAGCATGTGTATCTTATTTTACCTGTATGTGATATTTCATAAACCATGGTATTTTATGAGATGTTGTAAAAGTATGACACCACTAAGGTATTTGGACAAATTTTTAATTCTGATAAACCTGCCAAATACTTACATGGTACAAATTATAATGTTGATTCAAAAATTTTGCTACATGGATGATGGATCCCCCACACAATAAACCCATGAATCAAATTAATCCAAGTAAATTTAAGGGATAGTTGACTATCATAAGGATTAGGGACATGGAGGCAGATTAATATTACAAGGTTGTTTTATATTATGTATACTAAAATTATTTAAATATCAAAGAATAAAAATCTCATTACATGGATATGAAAAAATATATTCTCAGAACCAAAATACAAAACATGAAATTAATGAAGGCAATGGATAAGATAAATGAATTTTAGATGAAACTAGAACAAACCATACATAGAATGAAAAATCTTAAAACATATATATGGAATGAGAAAAATTAAGGTCACTCCTTTTACATTACCTATGATTGAAGGAGTTAACCCTTTAAAATAAGTACATGTAGAATCTAATGTCCATTAATCTATTTCCATGATTCATTCTACAAGTATCTAGTGGTAAAAAGAGCTGAAAAATATTGAGAATAAGCTCAAACAAGATAGTGATAAGAAAAACACTATGCAAGAGGAAAATTATGTATTAAAGATGAAAAATATAATATAAAAGCATTATATAGGAAAATTATCATAGACTTCATCAAAAATAGGGTGGAAGATATTGAGGAATTGTTTGAATCAATGTGGGAAGTTGTTAGGAGGAAAAAAATTATCAAAGTGCAATGTGATAATTTTGTTGAGAAGTTGGCTAAAATAATAACATTTAGGTTTCCTAAAATTATTATTGTAAAGGACCTTGATGAATTCATGGAATGAAATTTTTAGGAAGATATCATAGAAAGAGTGGCAATCTAAGAAATTTTTGAAAGACATGATATCATAGTTGTTTATGGGCTACAATATATTAAATAAGATTGATTCTTATTTGGATCATATTGGTAATATTATAAAGAATATGATGGATATCCTAGATGTAATAGTTCAAAATTGGATACCAAATCCATATATTGATATCAATTCCCTTATAAATAAATCTAATATTTTAGCTTAAGTTTTACCCTCACTCTAAATATTAACAGCATATATAAAAAAGTTTACAAGTTTTTGATGGGACATGTCTACCCTAATTTTGGTTTTTACACAAAATAGGTATAAATAACTTTCAGTTATATATATATATATATATATATATATATATATATATATATATATATATATATATATATATATATGCATATAAAAATAAAATACCAAATGGATATCTATCTAAAAGGCTAAATAATGGAAACAAGCCCCAAGTGTTACAAATGAAAGATAAAGCAAAGAAATGAATCAAAAAAGAGGTTAATAAATGTAAAGAAATGAATTGACAAAGAGGCTAATAAATGATCACTCCTTGTTTTTTTATAGATCTAAATTTGTGTTATGATTATGTCGACTATATTTGACATTCTCCCAAGTTTTTGGACATGTTAATTATTCTAAGATGAGCTTTCACCTATACAATCTTAGACACAACAATCTCAACTACTTAATTTTTATTCATATGTTGTCAAGTGCATCTTTGTGTCAATGTGTGTGTCCATTTAGAGTTTCATGGTTTAGATTTTATGGTTCTTGTGCACTATGTCTTCCTGATAGTGATTATACCTTTGCTTCATTAATGTTAAAGGTAGAATATGCTATAATATTAAATATTCACTTTGACCTAACTTTCACACTCCAAAACAAAACAAAATTAATAGAGTCACAATATCATCAAAGTAACATTGAAAACTATGCATCTATCATGTTCAAAATCAAATCTCCATGTAGTTTTGTGATGTGTTAATGAAATAGTTTGAGTAATGGTTTTAACCTCCTCTTCCATAAAAGGGATCAATGAAACTATTACAATATAATTAACATCCTTATATAAGTGTCACAAATGTGTAGGATTTCATTTAATGAAGTACCAATTGAATGGAGAATCTTGGCTTTAGGCTTGACCTTTGGTATAGTGAAGTCTCGAATGTTCTCCTCTTTATTGTTCTTTTCTATAATTATCAAATGGCTTGGCAAAACCTTGTATTTATAGAATGATATATGATAACTAATGTCACAAATAAGTATAAGATATAGGATGATATAGGATAATATAGGCATAGGATAGTTAATGTCACAAATAAGTGATGATATAGGATAACTAATGTCACAAATAAGTGACATCAAAGACGTCATATCAAGAAAGGCCAAGGGAAACACACAATAGTCACAAAAAAATTAATATCATGTAAAAATGTAACAAAATAAATGGAGCATAGAATAATGAACTAGTATAAACCATCCATATATCAATGTCACATCATAGTATAGTATTAAATTATGTATAATTATGTAATAAATGAGTAACTAGCAAGGCATGTGTAAGCAATATAGGTAGATCAATATGGTTCAATGGTCATATAAATATATAATATGTAATAGTGAAACTTGTGGAATAAGATGCCCTCAATATCGGTATGGTAACTAGGTAGATGGAACACTGGTATTTGTATGCCCATGTGTAACCTATATGTCATGCATAGTACTCAAATACCATGGAATTACATGTGTGTATGAAAATAATGTTCCATTTTCTAAAAATTGATAAATATCATATATAAGTAGTGTAAACTATAAATATTGTCATGCTCGGGTTTTATTTTTGTATTTTTTGAATATTTGAATGTTTTTGTATTTTATGATTATTTAATTTTTTTGTATTTTTGTATTTTTTTATTTTTCTAGTATTTAAAATTTGGAAAGGCTATCCAATGATCCTATTAATATAAGGGTCATGAGAGTTGCTTATATCAAGTAATCTAAGGGTCCTCTATCATGGATGGAAAGTATCACCTAGGGATGGGTTGGGATCTAATAAGTAGTGATATGGTGTGCCATATTTATCATGATCATTGGTTGTATAAATTGGGGTATGGTGACTGGCTATAAAAGTCTAAATAATATGTGGAGTTTATTGTATAATAAGAGGGTGTCTCTCTGCCTATGTTCATTGTGGAATACATTGAATTATTTGTGATTCTAATTGAGTATGTACTTTAGGATATGGTTGTCTCCATGGTCTCTAAGTAACTCCCTGACATAATCATCACTAAATATTTGGATGTGTGTGTGTTTGTGTGTGTGTGTGTGTGTGTGTGTAGAAATCATCTTTGTGTGTTCATCCTAAATAGGTGTATCAATCATATCTTAATAATTATATTAAATAGTGTATCAACCATCTCTAAATAATGATCCTAAATATGTCTATCTACCTTCTATGAATAATGATCTTGAATATGTGTATTTACCCTCTCTAAATAATAATTTTGAATATTTTTGTCATCTAATCATAGTGTTGGTGGTAATGGAGGAGGAGATATCATTGGCTATAGATGATAGTCATACCCTAAACCTAGAACTATAACCACTCTATTTTAGTATATGTACTTTAGGAATCAATGTACTATATATGTAAATTCATGAAGTATCTACATCCATGGGCATCCTAAAAACATTTAAAATACCCCATTTATCTATAAATCCAATAATGTGTGGCTAGTATGGTTTATCCCACCTAAAGAGGCAATATTATGCATCCCAATGTACTGTCTTTTTTTGTAAAATAATTTAATTGATTTCATTGTATATTTTAAATCTTATTGTGATTACCCAAGGGATTTGATAAATTCCATCATTTAAACATTATTAATTGAAACATTGTCAATCATAAAATTATGTACAAGTTTTTTTTCAATGTAGACTCATATGAACAATGCATAAAAACCTGAATTGTCATCAACTATCTCATTGTCATCAAATGTGATCATGGATCATTGATGTGGAATATTATTAATTGTATCAATGATATTATTTAGTATATGATCATATTCAATTGATGGAGGACATATGTTGTATGCATAATGTACCTCTCAAGTGTCCATAGTTTCTATTGATTCATGTTTAAGAAAATGATCATTAAAGATCTTCAACTTTTTATTTTAATTATGTTGCAGATGATAATCCTTTGTGGGAATACCCAAATTGGTAATTTTATCATATATGAGATCATGTATCTTATGTATTATCTTTAAACATATATACATTGAATGCCCAATAATCTAATGTTATTCACAATATGCATTGTCATCATAGTTATTGATCTAGGTCTACTTAGATCAAGTTCTTATGGAGTAAGGAGTGTTATAAGTTACACTCAATAAACCTATTTATTATCACATGATGAAGTGATGTAATCATTAAAATTACCTTTTTGGTGGAGATATTAATTGTAATTGGTTTTTATGTTACAACATTACATTGACTTTAATCTTCACCTCATTATTGTTATCACTTGGTTTGACTTTATAATTTCATCTGCTTTGAAAATTCATTTTTGAAGTAGTTTTAGGAGTTGATGTATACTTAATTTTGTTCAAAGTAATTAACTTGGATTTTTTATCCCTAATTGTATGGCATAACTCATCAAATGATTTGAATCTATTGAATATAATTGACTCATGAAGCCTTGCTATAAAACTCTATTTGAATATATTATAATTCATTTTTAACCATAAAATTTGCCATCTTAGCTAGCATGGTCTTATATTAAAACACATAGTCACTAATTGGTTCATTGGATCATTACTATCTTAGAAATGTATACATAGGATAACTTATCATCAATATTGATAGTAACATGCACTAGGAATTGGTCAACTAGAGGGTTGAATTTTCTTATAAATTGAAGAGGGAGTTCACATAACCATCTCAATGCATATTCCTTAAGACTTATTGGAAATATTTGTGTTAAAATTTTGTTGTTGTATGCATAGTCTAAGCATGTTGCATGGAATGATCTAATATGTTACTCAGGATCACTTTTACCTTTGTATAATGGGAGCTTGTGAGTTGATAATCCTTTGTTAAAGGGTAAGCTACTATCTCAAGGGTTAATGGATTATGGATCAAGATGTGAGAATGAATGTCATGACTAGCTCTCGATGAACCTTACTCTAATTGTAACACCTTGGTATACAAAGATATAACAACTTTCTCAAGGGAATGTGTATTAAGAAAGGTTAGAAATGGAATGTGCATAGCCATGATGGGAGTGATGAAAGTTTCCTGCATAATAGGCATCATAGTATGTTAAAGGCCTCGTTTTGCCCACAAACCTTAGGTGTATGTCACATAGGTCATTGAAGTGGATGAAACACGAGTGTAATGATATATATTGGTGCAATGCTAGTGTAATTATGTGATTCAATAATATTTTTGGATCTTGGAGGTGTATTCAAAATTATCTCATGGGTAATTGAGTTTTGAGGACTAAGAATTGGGAAGAATTAATGCTTTATTATCAATGTGTATGTTGGGAAGTTTCTTCAATGGTTATGATCAATATATGATTATCATAGAACCTCCAACTCTAATACAGTAATAGAGTACATCTCTAGGTTGATGGGATAGGGGTTTCTACAAACTTGATCAATGTGGTAAGGATTGGATCCTTATAGTAACACATGATGAATTCCATGAAGAAAAGGCATGCCTTACATATAAATGACGATTGAGTTGTAAAGTAGCTAGTTAGTATTTATATTGCAACATTTTAATATGTTAAATATATTATAAAGAGATTTTAACTGTGATAAGAAAAGTAAGATAAGAGATTGTAGAATATAGTAATACTTACGATAACTTAGATAAGAGTGAAAATATAGTAAAGAGTAAGGCGATATAGAATATAGAGATCTACATAATCTATAATGGTTTTTTTTAATTATATTTATATGAGTAAAAAGAGTTAGAGTAAGAAATAATATGTATAGATTACAGTGAATGTGCACACCTACTTATTTTATTTTATGAATGCACAAGATAGTTTATTCCTTACAATACTAACCTTTATGCCACATTAGTTTTAATTGAAGTTTAAATTGAACCACATAAAAATTTCTTACCAATGTTGTAGATTTTATGTCAACATTTGGTGGTGCCACACATACTTTAGTTAACTAATGTCTAGAGGAAGGTATTCATTAGAGTTTTGGAATCCAACACTAATAAAAATTTAAGTGATGGGAAGAAATAATCAATTTGTTTTTCACTCTGAAATTGAATGAATGGGTGAGTCCTTACCTGAATTAAAAGCATATTTATCCATATCCTAAGAGGAAGAATTTTGGGTCACATTTATGCAGGGTCTATGGCCTTGGATATTACCACAAGATAAGTATACAAAGGCTAAAAAGTCCATATTAAGAAACCCATCAAGTGGATTGTATAAAAACTTGAGGAACTCGAACATCTTAACATACCTTGGGCATGAGCTATTGATTATTGTTTTGAGACTACACGCGATTCATTCTTAATAGTTTGGGCGATTCAAGGATAGAAAAGTTTCAATGCAAAGAAAGTTGAGTTTGTCAAATGACTAGAGAATGCTTCATGAACAATGTACCAATATTAATTAATAATATTTTTGTGAATAGAGGGTTGGTAAGGTAAGGAAAATAATTCCTTTAGAGGACATACACTTAAGGATGACATGCAAAAGGAATAAAGATCCTTAAAAGATGTGATTTATCAAAAGATTTGGTCTAAATGATTAGGATAGGTTAAATAAGATGTCGGGGGTTAAAAAAATAAGTATCAAATTAAGATTAATTTAGTTAAGATGGAAGGAGATACAAGTAAGAGATTAAATCAAGGAAGTTAAGAGATAAGAAAATGGTGAATGAAGAGATGAGGAAACAAATTGAAGAGGAGAGAATTAAGTCAGAAGCTAGGAGAGAAATAAAAAAGAAAGAGATAGAATAGAGAATGTTAAGGAGAACTAAAATAATGGATGAAACCAAGCTAACCTCTACTAGTATAAATCCCCATATTTAAAATCTAGATGCTATCCCTCTACTAAAAATATATGAGTTAGCATTAATATTGTTGGAAGTTGCAAATGAAGCTATTGAGAGGAATAGAATAAAGGAGACATTATACCACACACTCTAGAAATTCATGAATGATATGAAACAATGATTATTATAATTAGTTGAATTTATGGTGTTGGCAATTTTGGCCCACATACCAAGCTTCTACTTGGTTTGAACAGATGAGTAGGGTCCCATTTAATGAATGGATCAAGTGGCTTTTAAATCAGGCTCAACTTTTGCAAATGGAGGGATCCAAGCAGATTTTTTTATGGTGTTGAAAAATTTTAGGGACAAGACTAGAAGAAGCCAAAGTTTACATATCTTAAAATTTTGGGCCAAGTGTTAACATTCAAATTTCCTTTGGCAAACGTGTTCCACACAAAACCCATGGCAAAAGTACAAGGCTTATTTCTTTCAAGAAGTTTTGTTCCACTTCATTTGACTAAGTATTGGAATTATTTCAAGACTTTTATTTTGGCCTTTTGTTCAAGTATTGGGAATTATTTAAAACATTTTGTTCGAAATAATTTCCTCAAAGGGTCATTTCTTCAAAGAGGTCCTTTTCATTTTTTTTGAAGGGCACTTTTGGAGCCAAGGTCCAACACGGTTTCCCTGAAAGATCATTCTCTAATAAAGTAGACCTTTGAAAAAAGATCAAAGAATATTTTTTTCAAGAAAAGTGTCTTATACACTTTTCCCAAAGCGTATGTCTCTCAGAGAAATGGTCCACTTCACTTTTTATAAAAGGCACTTTTTGCAACAAAGGGTCTACTACACTTTTTTTGAAAGGTGCTTTTCTCAAAAAAAAATGTCCATTCAAAAGTCTCGAAGGATATCTTACAAGCAAAGTGATCTTATTTAGAGGTTCCTTAGGGAACGTTTCTGGAAAAATGCCTTTCCCAAAAGGTCCAAAACATTTTTTTGAGGGGCCATTCCAAAGTTCCAAAGGGTTATGTCGAAAGGGCCAAAGGACATTTATAAGGGCACAATTCCTTTGGGAAAATTATTTGGGATAATTTTCCTGGAGGTATATTTTCTTTCAAAACTTTTGTTCTAAAGTAAAAGACTAAGATAGAATTCCTTTAAACTTTTTGTCCCAGACATAGATCCAAAAGACATGAGTTCTTTCAATTATTTTGTACTAAAAAATTGCTCAAAGGCAAATGCAAAACAAGAACTTTCCCTTGGAGAAAGTGCTCCACACAAAGGCCGAAGGATCTTTTCACAAGGTGGACAAATAGAATATCTGAAGGGCACTTTTTAAAATCTTTGAAGGACACTTTTAAAACACACAAGCCTAAATTTGATGGTCTATAGGATGTCAAATATGTCTATGTGGATGCCAAATGATAGTCATGAAAATGTCAAGTTTAATGATAGAGAAAAGTAAATTTTTTTAAGATTAAGATTGATGGTCGCATGAACATCAATGATGGTCACAAAAACATCATTTGATAGGAGTAAGGACATCAATTTTAAGCTCACAATCTAGCCATTGTATTTCAAGCATGGGTCCTAATTGATCAAATGGTTCATGCTTAATCCCTCATCAAGATCAGATGGTGTAAGATGATTCAAATATTCAGGAAGGATGTGGGACTGACAAGTTTTAAATTCTTAAAAGTTGAAACCAAAAACTAATGTAAGGATGCCAAGTGGCATGATCTCATGAGCTCACAGATAGATCTAATAGCATGAAAAGGTAAAAGGGTCATCAAATCTCAAGGGAAAATGTTGGCATGATAAGTGTCAAAGATGTGCTCAACTAGAATAAGATTGATGGTTCACGAGCATCCATGTATATGTAGATTGATGGAGTGAGTTGGTTGATGAGTCAAGGATTCAGATCAATCATTGACAATAAATAAAAATCAAGGTTGAGAGCAAGATGAGCCCAATATTCTTGAAGGAGGTCAAAAGGTCATTTTTTGACCAAGGTAGGAAAGCATGATGGAACTGAGCTTAAACACATTTCATTTAGAGCCAAGGGAAGATTTTTTGAGATCAAATGGAACCATTAAAGACCTACAATTTAGACACATAGACTTATATGATTATTGTCAAAGCCATCTACATGAGAGTGACCTTTTTCCCCACTTGGGAATACATCAATGAACTTGTTGAGAGTATTTCCATGCAAATACAAGGTGAAATAAACTTGATCCTATTGATTGTAGCTACCATGAAGCATCATGGAGAAGATATTATAATGATGCAATAGATTAGAGTAACCTAGATCAATTAGGAAGGGTTGAGTGAGTTTGATTTGTGGGGGTAGTTATAAAAACTTTTTAAATGGATTTTAATTCATTTGATTCCATTTTAAGTGCTAAAACTCCCTCTCTCTTGCTTCCCTTTTGTTATAAATATAGCCTTCAATCTATTATTTTACATCCCTCTCTTGGGCATGACTAAACTCTACCAAGATTGAGCCTTATAACCTCTTGAGATAAATAAGATGACTATTTTTAGATTTCATTATATTATCCTAGTGTATTCATGTCAGTCTAATTTGCATAAGTGGTAGAGCCATTTCCCTTGCCAAGTTCTAATCTCACCTAGTTGGTAGATTATCTAGTTATGTAGGTTATGTTTAGTGTTCGATGTCATTTGAATGAAACCAATAATGGACATGTTGAATGGATTAGTGCCTTTAACTAGGACCCTCCATCATCTCCCTTAGGTTTCACTCACTTGATGAACCTCTACATGAAATGTTGATGCATGATAGGCATTTGGAGTCATAGATCTCATTATTTATTTCTATCTCACTAGTCTTATAGAGGCTCAAGTATGAGTGGATGGACAATATTCATGGTGTATCACCATAAGTTATAATAGGTTATAATTTTACAATTCCTTCTCCCTTGTCACCCCAACCAATTTTTAATTTTTAAAAGAAAAGGTCCAAAATGATGCATCAGAGGAGCTAGCCTCATTAAAAAACCTAGAGGTCTAGTCTAGATATAGGCAACCCATAGCCTTAGACCATTCCCATGTTAATATAGGTTTAGAATTAGGACCTGAATGCTCCTCCTTTTAGCTAAGGTGCAACCTAGAGTGCTAACATTTTTGGCACACCTGATGGGACATGAATTCAATTATTTTCATGTATCTTATGAAAGGTTATGATAGCCTATAGAATGGATTATGGTCATCCTTCTCCTTACCAACAACTCCCATATGAACCTCACAACCCATACAATGATCCTTTCCCACCATATAATCCAAATACTCCATACTACTAAGATCATACACCTCCATGGCAACCTCCTCATCTTCACCACCCATGTCAACCATATGAAGGATATACATAGGCTTGTCATTAGTATGGAAGCCCATACCAGTCCTAAAGCCATGACCCATATACTTCTCATCCTCATCTATATGAGCCTTACTCATTCCAAGACCAACCACCCTTCCAAAACTCTTTGAATTTTCATGATGAGATAGAAGAAATGAAGAGGGTAAACTAGATGATTGTTGAAGAGATGTTAGCCTACAAATAGGAGATATTAACTAAGAAATCTCAGTCCCAAATGTTAATACCTCCTGTTGCCCCATATCAATATCCATGGGTTCTAAGTCTATCTTATCAATAAACTTCCCCAATCATGCCTCAAGTTATAATACGTTCAATATCATAGGTTTAGGTTTCACCTCTCCTTCCTCAAAGGTCCAATTTCTTTCCTTCATAGAAAGGAATTCAAGAAATAGTGAGCAGAGAGAGGAGGTGATAGTTTTTAAGGTTGATCAATCTCAAGAGTAAAATTAGGTATCTATGGCCCAACCATTGGATCTATCTTATCTCCTTAAATATTTCCAAGGGTTAACCATGCCACTCTTAGAGCAAGAACCTTTCCTTTATGAGGTGAATGAAGAAGTTGTGGTTGAGATGAATGAGGTCATGAAGATGAGAAAGAGGTTTCAAGAAGGTTTTATCCATTCCCAAACCCTTTAAATCTCATCATTCACCTCAAACCCATGAGCCTATCCATCAACCTTCAACCTTGCCTTTTATTAAAAAATAACCTATCATGAGGGAAAAAAGTGAAGAGGAAAGGTCTCAAGTCATGGCTGATCAAGAAGATGTCATGAGTGAATATGAGGAATAAATCACCATAGGGACTCCTCTTAGTGAACAAAAGATCAAATCAACCTTCTTTAATGAAGAAAAACATATGGAAGATTCGTTTGCAGCTATATAGGAGATAGAATTCACTATCAAAGAGGAAGGAGAGTAGTTTCAAGTCATTCCTCAAAAGGTTGTATTCCTAGGGGAATGTCTTGAAACCAAGGTGGAGGTTGTTGTTCTTGGAGATGATTCAATGCCTCAGCCTATCTTGGGCCACTATAAAAATATTGGTAGCAGCAAGTGGAGTTCTTACGTAAAGAATTTGATGAGTTTATATCTGATGATGAGGAGAACAAGGTCACTCCAGGTGCCAAAAGACCTCAAGGACAATGCTTGGATAAGGTGTCACTTGTAGGGATTGTAGTTGATAAGTAGTATGAGAAGGATCTTGAAGAGCAAGACTAATTTATCTTTGTTGGTGACTAGTTTGTTTTTGATGACTCACTCTAGAAGATGCTAAATAAGTGGATTGGTAGGAAGAGTGTCTCTTTAAAGGTCATGTTTAGTAGACATCTTGCTCTGAAACTTATACCATATCTTGGACTAGTGAGTCTCTAAATTTCCCTTTTGATCCAAGTGGATCATGCTTTCTCATGGTTAGTTAAGTTCTTTTAGATAAAGCCTGAAGGATCTTTTCACAATGTGGACCAAATAGAATATCCAAAGGGCACTTTTTAAAATCTCCAAAGGACACTTTTCAAACACATGAACCTAAATTTGATGGTTTGTGAGATTTTAAATACATCTACATGGATGCCAAATGATAGTAGTGCAGATGTCAAGTTTAATGACAAAGTAAATGAAATCCATTTGAGCTTAAGATTGATAGCCATGCAAATGTCAATAATGATCATGTGAACATCATTTGACAAGAGCAAGGACATCAATTTTAAGCTCATGAACTAGTTGTTAGTTTTCAAACATGGGTCCTAGTTGATCAAATGGTATGTGCTTAATCACTCATCAAGATCAGATAGCACAAGATGAGTCAAACAGTCAAGAACCACATAAGACTAACAAGTGTCACGTTATCAAAGGCTAGAACCAAAGACCAATATGGGGATGTCAAGTGGCATGATCTCATGAACTTACAGATAGATCCAATAGTGTGTGGAGGATAAAGGGTCAACAAATCTCAAGGGAAAATGTGTGCATGACAAGTGTCAAAGACACATTCAACTAGAAGAAGATCAATGGCTCACATGCATATGTGCATAGGTAGATCAATGGAGTAAGTTGGTTGATGAGTCAAGGATCTAGATCAAGCATTGACAACTAATGAAATTAAGGTCAATAACAATGACAAACCCAAGATTCTTGATAAAGGTTGAAAGGTTGGTTTTTTTACCAAGGCAAGTAAGCATGATGGAGTTGAGCTCAAGCATGTTTTATTTGGAGTCAAGGGTAGACTTTTTGGGATTGGATGGTATCATTAAAGACCTTTAAGACAAACATGTAGACTTCAATGGCCATTACCAAATCCAACTACATGAGAGTGACCTTTCTCCCCACTTGGGTACATATCAACAAACCAATCAAGAGTAGTTTCATGCTAAGATACGGTGAAAACAACTTGATCCCATTTATTACAGTCACCATGAAGCATCATGGAGAAGATATTATAATGATGAAATGGACTAGAGTGACTTAGATAAATTAGGAAGGGTTGAGTTATCTTGATTCATGGGAGTAATTATAACAACTTTTCAAATGGATTTGAATTAATTTGATTCCCTTTTAAGTTCCAAAATTCCCTCTCTTGTGTTTCCCTTCTGCTATAAATATAGCCTTTGAGCTATTTTTACATCCTTCTCTTGGGCATGACTAGACTCTTCTAATATTGAACCTTGTAACCTCTTGAGATAAAATAAGATGACTATTTTCATATTTCATAATATTTTCCTAGTGTGTTCATGTAAGTTTGATTTGCATAAGTGATAAAACCTTCTCCCTTGCCAACTCCTGATCTCACCTAGCTGGTAGATTATCTGGTTATGAAAGTTATGTTTAGTGTTTGACAATAGTGGACATGTTGAATGAATTAGTGTCTTGAACTAGTCCTCTCCATCATTTTCCTTAGGTTTCACTCACTTGATGAACCTCTACCTAAAATTTTGATGCATGACAGGCATTTCGATTCATAGTGTTGGAAATATTGTCATTGATGTCAAAGGTTTAGCATTATTGGTGATAAAGGCCCCATTGCATTTAATTTTGTTGGTAATAAATATATCTTGGCTAATATGAGTTAATATTAATGAATATATTTTTGGTTGCATATGAGACAAAATAAGGGCCCATGGAGAAGTCGAAGAGCCATGGGATAATGACAAAAGAAGGATGGGATGCATTTTCCCATGAAGAGTCATCTTGGGGAATACCAAGAGTCACCAAGTGAAGACAAAAGAGTAAAGGTGCAATTTCTCATGAAGGGACACTTTAAGGAATACAAAGAGTCACCAAAGATAAGGACAAAAGTGGGAAGGACGTTTTTGGTCATGAAGGGTCACCACATGACTTTTCAAATGCTTGGATATGAAGGGTCATCCAAGATTGGCACCATTTTCCATGAGGATTGAAGGGTCACAAAGGGGGAAGGCCAAAGGTCATTTGGAAAGATATAAATAAAGGCTTGAGAAGCCATTTGTATATATGGAATATAGAGGTTGATTTGATATTGTGATATCTAGCTTAGAAGAGCAATTGTGAGAGATGAATATGATTTGTATTTATTATATCTATCTTAGAAGAGCAAAGGTGAGAGATAGGAAGGAGATGTTGTATTGATATATCATTTGTTGAGATAGCAACATTGAGAGATAGGTGTGTGGTATACACAAAGGGGTTGGTGCTCCTGTGGGTTGGTGCTCATGAATTGTTGTTGGGTTGGTGCTCGACAAAGGGGTTGGTGCTCCTAAGGGTTGGTGCTCATGAATAGTAGCTGGGTTGGTGCTCGGCAAAGGGGTTTGAAGCTCCTATGGGTTGGTGCTCATGAATTGTAGCTGAGGTTTGTACTTGGCAAAGGGGTATGGTGCTCCTATGGGTTTGTTCTCATGAATATATTTGAGATTGATTCTCTATGGTTATTCCCACATTGGGTTTCCATGTTATATCTGGTGTCTCTCTCTATCTTGTGTGATGTTTATTATTTGAGTTTTATTGCATATCTTGAATGTTTGACTAAGTTGAATTTGATAAAGGGAAAGTTTTATAAGATATATAATATACTGATTCACCCCCCCTCTCAGTATATTCCATGCTTAATAATTGGTATTAGAGTAGGTTCCTTTTGAAAAGTTTTACAGCTTGAAGGTAGATTGGGAAAGCACGATGGCTGGGTCACAAGAAGGATTTTCTACAAATAAGGCGCCTTTGTTTGATTAGACGAATTATGCTTTTTGGAGCATGAGAATGAAGGTTTATTTGATGGCCCTTGGATTCAACATATGGAAATCAGTGGTGGAGGAATATGAAGAACCACAGACATCTACAATTACTCCAATAGAAAAGAAGGCAAGTGAATGTAATGCTAAAGCTCTAAATGCTATTTTATGTGGTTTATGTGAATCTGAATTTGTTAAAGTTATGCAATGTAAATTTGCTCATAAAACTTGGGTAAAACTTGAGAATATTTACAAAGGTGATGGAAAGGTTTAGCAAGCTAAGTTGCAGACTTTTAGAAGGCAGTTTGAAAGTTTGAAGATGGAAGAAGAAGAAGATATAGCAAGTTATATCTTGTGAGTTGATCAGATAGTAAATCAGATTCAAGGTCTTGGAGAAACATTGGAAGAGTCAACGGTGGTGTAAAAGTTTTTGAGATCTCTACCAATGAGATATGATGCAAAGGTTTCGGCAATCGAGGAGATGAATAATTTAGCCAAGCTAAAGATGGATGAGCTTCATGGTATTCTCATGGCATATGAGATGCAGACCGAACAAGATAAACCCTCAAAGAGAGAAGTGGCTTTCAAGACATCAAAGAAGGAGAAAGCTAAGATTC
Source organism: Torreya grandis (assembly GCA_037957365.1). Lineage (NCBI taxonomy): Eukaryota > Viridiplantae > Streptophyta > Pinopsida > Cupressales > Taxaceae > Torreya > Torreya grandis. The sequence continues at coordinate 544,339 of JARHVA010003752.1, read as the reverse complement.
AAGAATCAAGTGATAGTTCCAGTGATGATGAAGATGACAATGAAGCACTTTTCATTTGTAGGCCGAAAAGAGGAACAGATAAATATCAAGGAAAATTACCTTTTAAATGTTTTAATTGTGGAAAGATTGGATAGTTTTCAGCTAGATACCCAGATAAGGTTAATGATGAAGAAGAAGAAAAGCCTACATACAAGAAGAATTTCAAAGGCAAATCCAAGAAGGGATTCAAGAAGAAGATCCTATATTCTAAGGATCCTAGCTCAGTTGAAGATAGTGGAGTCAGTGATTCAGAAGAAGAAGATATTCTATTCATGGCCATACATGAAGATGATCAAGAAAAAGAAGATGAGGAAGCTAAAGTAGATATGGAAAGAGAATTCAATTGTGCCTTAGAAGAGTTAGAAGCTATTCAAAAGAAGAATCAAAGATTAAAGCGCCAGACCAAGAAAAATGAACAAGAGTCAAAGGAAATGATTGAAGATCTACAAGCTCACTTTAAAGAAGCCAAGAAGAATGAAGAAGATCTCAAAGCATAGTTGGAAATAGCAAGAAAAGATTGTGAAAGGTATGTTATTTAAATTGCCTCTTTAAAATAAGATATTCAAAAAGCAGTCAATGATAAATTAGTTAGTGATTCAAAATTTGAGGATAACACTAACATGCTGAATAAGATATTGGAAAGTCAAAAAGCATATTTAGATAAGATTGGGATCGGTTATGAAAATAAAAAGAGCTATGTTGAAGCTCTTACACAAGAGGAAACAAAAAGGGGAGAAGTGAAGAATACAGAGAACATTCCAAATAGAGAAGGCTAGAAGGAACAAAGCTACAAAAGGCAATCAGGTTAGAGATATACAGACAGGTCTTATTTTTATGGCTATTATTTTTATTGTAATGGATATGGTGACAAGAAATTAGAATGTAGAAAAATAGCTAACAATTTTAGAAATAAGGAGAAGGAAAGTCAAGTAGAGTCAAGTAGAAGCCATAACTCTTATGCTTCTCTATCAAGCTTTGATGAAGAGACCATAGTGTGCTACAAGTGCAACAACTTTAGACACATAGCTCGGTATTGTAGAAGCGTGTTCGAGTCAGTCAAGAAGGATCAGATTTTCAAAGCTCCATTCATCAAGAAGAAGAATCAAAAGTGTCAAAGATCCATTCATCAGGAAGAAGGTTCAGACATGTTCATGGCAAAAGAAACAATTTGAAGATTCAATGATGGTTCAAATAGCACTGCATGTAAGAGGTAAAGATCAGCCATGGTTGATTGATAGCAGATGTTTAAGGCATATGACAGGAGATAAAAGTAAATTCATATCTCTAAAGAAGATCAATGGTGGTACAGTGAGGTTTGGAGATAAAACCACTGCCAAGATAGCCGAAAAAGGTACTTTGAGTTTGGATTATGGTAGAACTAAGACTAAAAATGTTTTGTATGTAAAAGGTCTTAAGCATAATCTATTGAGTGTTAGTCAAATTTGTGATCAAGGATACACATTAAGGTTTCATGTTGAAGGTTGTGAGATTAGAAGAAAAGATTCAAATGATTTGATTATAGATGCTCAAAGGATAGGGAACAATGTATATGTATTGTCAGATATCTTCTCAAAGGCACGATCAAAGGACACATTCAAAGATTGGTGAGAGGAGTTGAGAGTAATTTCTATTACTTCTTGCCATTGATAATTCAGCATCAAGTGAGGGGGAGCTAAGTGTTAGCTCCAGGTAGGCCCTTTGCCATTGATGTCAAAGTGGGATAATAACAGGTATAGGTACAAGTGCAAAAAATAGGTACAAGGAATAGGTACAGGTTGCTATAGTAAGGGGGAGTTACTGTATGTTTTTAGATGATAGGATGTGTAGGTGACAGGATGTCACAGTTTCAAGATTGAGGTTTCCATCAATGACAAAGGGGGAGATTGTTGGAAATATTGTCATTGATGTCAAAGGTTTAGCATTATTGGTGATAAAGGCCCCATTGCATTTAATGTTGTTGGTAATAAATATATCTTGGCTAATATGAGTTAATATTTATTTAATATTAATGAATATATTTTTGGTTGCATATGAGACAAAAGAAGGGCCCATGGAGAAGTCGAAGAGCCACGGGATAAAGACAAAAGAAGGATGGGACGCATTTCCCATGAAGAGTCATCTTGGGGAATACCAAGAGTCACCAAGTGAAGACAAAAGAGTAAAGGTGCAATTTCTCATGAAGGGACACTTTAAGGAATACGAAGAGTCACCAAAGATAAGGACAAAAGTGGGAAGGACGTTTTTGGTCATGAAGGGTCATCACATGACTTTTCAAATGCTTGGATATGAAGGGTCATCCAAGATTGGTGCCATTTTCCATGAGGATTGAAGGGTCATAAAGGGGGAAGGCCAAAGGTCATTTGGAAAGCTATAAATATAGGCTTGAGAAGCCATTTGTATATATGGAATATAGAGGTTGATTTGATATTGTGATATCTAGCTTAGAAGAGCAATTGTGAGAGATGAATATGATTTGTATTTGTTATATCTAGATTAGAAGAGCAAAGGTGAGAGACAAGAAGGAGATGTTGTATTGATCTATCATTTATTGAGATAGCAACATTGAGAGATAGGTGTGTGGTATACACAAAGGGGTTGGTGCTCCTATGGGTTGGTGCTTACAAATTGTTGTTGGGTTGGTGCTCGACAAAGGGGTTGGTGCTCCTGTGGGTTGGTGCTCACGAATAGTAGCTAGGTTGGTGCTCAGCAAAGGGGTTTGAAGCTCCTGTGGGTTGGTGCTCATGAATTTTAGCTAAGGTTTGTACTTGGCAAAGGGGTATGGTGCTCCTGTGGGTTTGTTCTCATGAATATATTTGAGATTGATTCTCCATGGTTTTTCCCACATTGGGTTTCCACGTTATATCTGGTGTCTCTCTTTATCTTGTGTGATGTTTATTGTTTGAGTTTTATTGCATATCTTGAATGTTTGATTAAGTGGAATTTGATAAAGGGAAATTTTTATAAGATATATAATATACTGATTCACCCCCCCCTCTCAGTATATTCCTTGCTTAACACATAGATCTTGTTATTTATTTCTATCTCACTAGTGTTCTAGAGGATCAAGTATGAGTGGAAGGAAAATCTTCATGGTGCATCACCACAAGTTATAATATGTTTTACTTTTGAAATTCCTTCTCCCTTTTCACCCCAACTAGTTTTTAGGTTTTAGAAGCAAAGGTCCTAAATGATGCATCAAAGGAGCTAGCCTCATTATAAATCCTAGAAGTCTAGTCTATATATAGACAACCCATAGCTTTAGACTATTCCCATGTTAGTCCAGGTTTGGAAGCAAGACCTGAACACTCCTCCTTTCAGCTAGGGTGTAACCAAGAGTGCTAATAGATGGGAACTCCAAAACTATTCAAAACTTTTGGTGCATAAGACTAATTGGTGGTGAGTATTTTTGCCCATAATGGATGATGCCTAAAAATTATTAAGAGAAGAGATGAAGAATATAATATAAAAATAAGAGAAAATAGCTATATAGTAGAGCCTAGAAAAGATATTTTAGCAATTGAAGGGAGTATGAAATGAAATAGTCAATAAGTTATAATACATAGGGAAAACATAGAAGTAGTTATTAGAAGAGATACCAATTTTAAGGAGGAAAGTGATTCAATAAATGATAGTATTAATATTATATAGGTACAAGATAGCGATCAAGAGCAAGTTAGATTAAGGGAAGAAAGACTATTTGATGAAAATACTAGAGAAGAATATAGGATAGAGATAGAAGATTATGAAGAGGATACTCAAAGTGATAAACCCCCTCAAAACCTCAACCATAAGAGGTCCCACAAAGAAATGAACCTTTATAACCAAATTCCATTTCCCATGCTACTTCAAAACAAATGTGAACATCCATATATTAGATAAAGAGAATTATATATTGGAGATAGAGTAAAAAATAGTTACAAAAATTTTAGTAAAGAAGTTGAAATCATAAGAGAGTTTCTATAAAATCAATTAGAATTCTTAGGCATGGAATGTTTTCATGGATATTTAAAAAGAGATAGAGGATGTATTCATAATATTATTAAAAAATAAAAGGATAATCAACATAGAAGATATAGCACTACTTCAAGGTAAATTACATCAAGCTGTTGGAATATTATCACTAGTAGTAATACTAGTAGAATCCACACAACCTAACACAATAAAAATAACACAAAATAAAATGAAGTTACAATTATTTCAAAAAAGATACTAAGGATTATGGGGAATAATTATTTGTATTAGATTCATATTGGTGGATCCATAATATCACTAATGAGAGAGTAATGATATTTGAATTTTTCAAAACACTTAAGGATGATGTCCTCAAATGATATATGAAAACCTATTCTAAACATGCAAGTACATGGTAGATGTATAAAAAACCTTTAAAGAGGACTTACACTACCTTGATATCTCTACCTAAAGTGCTAGTAAGATGAGATACAAAAAGAAAATTAAATGGTAAAAGAGTATGATCAAATATTCAAATCTATAGTAAGGAAATTGGAAAAACTATTGAATGAGAAATGACAAATTGAGTGGTTTATTTATAAACTAATACCATATCTATAAGCCAACATGGATGAGAAAATATTAGTACATTTTGAGAAATGGTTGAGATGGCATCATGCCTAAAAAATCAATCCTATAGACATGATAAAAAACTCATCATTAAAAGATAATGTGGATATACTACAGTATGAATTAGAACAACTATGACTAAAACAAGAGACTTAGGTGAAGGGGGATAATTTTAGCCCACCAATATTCAAGAACAACCCACTAAGGCCTAAGATATGGTGTACTATTTATTGTGTAGAAGGACACTTATAGACATAATGTCCCCATCTATAAATATAAAAAAGAGCACCAACAATAATAACATCACACACATTTTTGGGTATGTCCCCTCCCATTCATCAACCAATATATTTTAATATAATCTAATACTAAATTTGATGAGCATATGATCAACACCCCCAATAGCTATGTTTAATGATGGAGGTGGCTCCACCCAAAAATAAATTGCTGTATCACACTACTTATGGATATTTTAATAAGTATAGGCATGCATGCCTTGCATAAGGTGTGATTATGGATATACAGGACAAAAATCATAAACAATAAATATTAGTATAATAGATTTCATCATCATAATTGTAAATGAGTAAACTAACATATTAAAACCTAGATAGCAATACCAAATTATTCTAAAACTTCAAGAATTCAAATCACAACATGCCCAACTTCAATATTAAAATAATAACTAAGGAAGGTATAAAGGAGGAGGTTAGGGATGATACATAGGTGGATACTATGGAGGGTGAGAAAGTTATCAAGGTGGAAGAGGATATAACCTGTAATCATACTTCCCATGACCCTACTCCTCCCTATGATTACACATTGGCTCAATTGTAGACTATCGAGGTTGGTTATCCTAATTTGAGGAATCTACTATTCACTTTAACATTTCCTTCATCATACTCTCATCCCTTATGCATCCCTAACATATCTCAGACGTTTTTCATGCCAAACAAACTCTCTAGATGCCTCTCGGGGCTCTTGTAGAGGATTGGTGACCACTTAGAGTGGCCATTTGATCTAGGTTGAAGCTTATGAAGGAAAACTATGGCTTAGGCCACACATTTAATTCATGAAAGTCATGGCCTAGGCCACATCTTGGGTAGAACACATAAAAAAGGTCCCTATTTGGGCTTAAATAGCTAGAAATAACTAGTTTTTGGCTTTTTAGCAAATTAGGGTTGAGATATATTTCACTTTATCAATAATGGGAGCCTTTCTCTCTTTCAATTTTTCTCTGATATTCCCACTTGATCATCATACTCAAATCTTGGATGTCTTCTTGAATCTCTCTTGGTTCTTGCTTGGCACATTTAGCTTTCATTGTGACAGGGGATACCCTACCATACTATAGATTATCTTGGTGATTCACATTGCTCTCTATAGTGATCCTAAATCTTTTGGGTTGTTATCATCTCCCTCAAGACTCCATTATAACTATTCCTATTCTCCTTCATTATATCTCTCATAGATTGATAGCTTATCCTTTACCTCTTCCATAGCTTTTATCTCTTAGTATAGACTCAGCTCACACACAGCCTGATCCTCTTCCTCTCTTGCTTCCTAGATTGGATAATCAGTTGGTATAAAGTATGCACACTTATTTTGAGTTTGATATGAGGTCACTTTGCTATGAAAGTTGAAATTATTTTTTGTTTTCAGTAGTATACATGCTAGGTTTTGATTATTTTAGTGATTTAGCGTATTTAGGACATTATCTAAGATAGTTTCTAAAGTTTCTTGTATTTTTATGTGGTTAAGAATATCTTCATTTCTTGAAATATCTTCCATTATATGTTATTCTTTCATCGTAAATGTTTCTCATTACTTAGTATGATCCTACATGCTCAAAACAACCTATATAATTTGCATAAATAATCTCTCTTCTTGTTAAATTGGAAAATTGCATTATTAGGGAACATTAGTTTTGAAAGTAAAGAGTTAGCTCAAACATAAATTAGGCATGCACTTGAACCCTTGTTTGAAAATATATTTATTGCTTAAAATGTCTTTCATTTGGCATAAAAGTGCCTTTGATACTAAGTTTACACATTACTTATTAGTTCTCTTTATTCGACATTATTATTTCCATAATTCATATGAAAATAGTTTTCTAGTCTTAATTACTTACTTTACTATGATTATATCCAATATAGATACCTACATCCTTTGGCACTTGATCAAGCCATCCCTAACCTAGTTTACAAGTCTATCTATAACTTAGTACAAGCTGGCAAAATGGATAGCCACTATAGATCTCATGTATCCTATAAAATCCTTGAGCCTTCTAGACTTCTAGTTGTTTATTTAAGTACCCTATGTACCCCCTTGACAAACATTAGTGTCTCCATTCAAATTCTTAGAGATACATAACCAGTGTTACAATCAGGGTTATAACCAAGGAAATAATTAGGAGAGACCACCCCCACCATGCTATAAGTGTGGAAAGGTTGGCCATATGCAATAAATTTCATGGAAGAACCAAAGTTATAATATGGATTATGTCATGGAAAAATAACTCATGATTCTTTATATTGCCCTAAGGTGACAGAATTTTACAAGAGTGTAGGTATGAAGATTGAAGACTTAGTAGAATCCCCTCCATAAAAAGGAGTAAAACATATGAAGGAAGTCCCAAAGGGACACAATACAAAGGGATGATTAAATTAGGTACATCATGAAGTAGGAGATAATAATATTATAGAAGAAGAGGGATACCCAGCCAAATAAACATCCATTTCCAACAAAATAAGAGAATTTTGAGAAACACTAAAAGAATATAAGGATAGTACATAGAAAAAATATATTAATCTTACCATTGATGACTGGAAACTCTGAGTGGTGGTAACCACTCAAAGTAGAGTAAAATTTTGGAAGGGAAAAGAGAAAGTTACATATTCTAAATATAAATAAAAAATAAACAATGATAGGGAACACCTTAACCTACACAAACACAAATGGATAGTGGAGAAAAGTATAATAATTATACAAAATAAACATGATAAATATCAACATAAACTAACCTAATTTTATGAGGATGAGATTGGGAATTTGAAAAAAGCTGAAATTAATAAAAACAAGATTTAGTAAACAAATTAATGTAGTTATGTAAGTATTTAAATAAACAATAAAGGTAATATCAAATGCAATGAATTGATAAAAATACAAACAAAATAAAAAATAATGTGTTCCAAACAAAGATAAAATGGAAGAAAATAATAATCTTGCTCAATGTTAAAATAAATGGCCACAAAGTCAGGTAGACATTATTAGACCTCCGAGCAGATACAAATGTCTTACCATGCAGTACATGGGAACTACTATGTAAACCACAACCACATACAAAAATATGAGATAGCTATGGTTTATGCAACACCATGCTCACTAGTAGAGACACTAAGAGATGTTTATGATGGGCATAAAAATAAAAGTGTAATTTGAAGTAATTGACATGTATGATATAGGCTACCCAACCTTATTAAATTTAAAATAGTTTTTTAATTACAAGGTGCATTGAATTTTGAATAAAATAAGATTAAATTTGAAGGGAATGAGTTGGTAGTCCATTCTACATTGTAAATAGGTATGGAAGCCACATGGTTGGAGGAATTATGATTGGATGATGAATGAAGTAATTTTTATGAACTCTCTAGCATATACACATTAAATAAAATCACAAAACTTGAAGATGGCCATGAACCCAATGATGAGGGAGAATTAATACCTAAAAATTATGAAGTAAAAAAAACTTATGATGATGATATTGAGGCTTGGATTTATGGAGAATTAGAAACAATTGTTAGGAAATTATGCCAACTAGGAAAATTATAATCCTAAGGAAATAAAAATACAACACTAAATGATAAAACACCATAGAGGATAAGGGTATATCACATTGAGCAAGCCTCACATGCCAAATTACCCATTCATTGGAATATGAAATGTATAAGACTACCTATAATAGATAATAAGGGTTTTTCCCCTAGAATAAACAAAGATGTAGGTAATTAATGACATAATGACTATCAACACCGCAAGGTGTTGAAACACTCACAAAACCTTACTTGAAACTAAAAATATTTTAAAATCTTACTTAAGACAAGGTTTGTCAAGAAAAATACTTATTTTAAGGAAATACAAAGTTATGCAAGAACAATGAACCCAAGAATACATATTGAGAACTATGAAAAGATATGAACCACAAAAGGAAAAATCAACATACACCTTTGGGCATAGTTATGTTATTTGACCCTAAACATATATCCAATAACTTGGTATATACATCAAGAAATTCATAGAGGAACCTCTAAATGGGATGACATTAAAATTATTTTTTTGTTAGAATTTCAACTTTTGGGACTCATACACAAATCTATTACACATTATGAAAAATTAAAACATTCTTAATCTTATTCATGCAATATTATATCTCTAAACACTAATTTAAAAAATTAAAACAAAATAAACAATGTTGAGACACATACATGACTAAGAACCCATTGGCACAATCATAAGATAAATAATTAAAAATGTGGAAAACAATAGCAATAAAAGAGAAGTTGATAATCAAAGACATTATAGAAAAATAACAAAAGAATAAGTTGAAGGCAATGAGGAGAATCCAAAAATTATAAAATATAAATAGAAGGAGAAATACAATTGATAGATATCATGGAGGATAAGACATAATATTTTTATTAATTCATCAAAATAAAAGAGGAAAATATAGTCAGAAAGGGCAACCCAAAAATTGTAAATATAAAAAATTATTGGGCTAAATAAGTTGAAAAAATAATTTAATTTATAATAGAATATGAAGACCTATTTTCGTGAACATTCACTAAATTAAAAGAGATAAAGGACTAAATTGGTACCAAGAAAATATAGATAAAATATGATGTAAAACCCATAGCAAAAGATATTACAAACTAAATCCTAATGTTAAGGTTAAAATGGAAATAGAGTTAGATAAAATGTTAGATGGTGGGATAATGACACATAATGGATAAGCCTTATAGTTATCCAAAAGAAAAAAATAAGAAAATTTTATATTTGTGTTAATTCTAGAGAGCTTAAGAAGACATGTTTACATGATTTCTTCACAACACCATTTACATAATAGATATTAGAAAGTGTTACAGGAAGGGAGATATATTATTTTACTAATGGAATCTTTGGGTATCACCAGGTAAGGATATCCCCTGAAGATCAATCAAATTCCATATTTAAAACCAAATGGGGATCCTTTATGTATATGGTATTGCCTTTCGAATTGAAGAACACACTAATTTTGTTTAGTAAGATAATGGTAAATGCATTTAGAGACTTTATCCATGAGTGTTTAAAAGTATATCTAGATGACTGGACAATATATGGCATGTTAAAATATCATGTCCATGTGTTGCAGTTAATATTCCAAAGATGTAGGCAACTTAACATCTTACTCAACCTAAAATAATTTATTTTTTATACATTGTTAAGTTTTTGGAGAATTAATTATATTAGGCTAGTTTAGGTTTATCCTAAGTATTGTTCATAGGTTTATTTATTATATTTATAAATGCACTTTATCATAGCCTTATGAGGTGTCACTCACCTCTCTTATTCACTTATTGGATTTAGGAGTTATTTGCACAAGTTACTCCCCAACATGGTACACATATCCTCCTCACTTTTAAGAGGATTATGACACTTGGCACACACATGAATCTTTTTCATGTAGCTTTTTTTCCTCTCCTAACTCTATTTAAAGATCTCTTCTCTTCCATTCTTCTTAAGACAACACAATCTAGTCTCTTCTTGATTTACTCTTGAATTTTTATAATTTTCTTTGGGATTAAGGTCATTTTTCTCTCTATCCTAGATTCTACTTGTTATGTACTTGGATTTGATTCATTGTTGCAAGGCTTCTAATAGATTATGGAGGTTTTCTTTGTTTGACAATTTTCTCACTTGTCACATCTCTTATCTTTTATTTTTTGGTTTGATTGCTTGTCAAGGTAATATTGTTCATTTAAGCACTTTCATTGCTTGTTTTCAACTTTAATATTTTGATCTTTGAGACAAGAGCTCATGGTCTTTTAACCTTATTTTTTCAAGAGTTTGGTATCTTTAAAGGTGGAAGAAAAGTAATTATTTATTTTTTAGGCTCTTTGGATTATGGGGTTCATGTTTTTTTGTCTCTTTGAACATCTCAATCTATAGCTTTGGTGTTTCTACGGTAGTTTTTTAAATTTTCATGTTGATCACAAGACACTTTTTTATTCTAAGGTTTTTGGTTTCACATCTATTTTTGAATTTTACTTCAAAACTTCTGTGCTTTAAGTGAATACTCAGGTCTATTTGGTATAATTATAGCTTCAATTTTTGACAAGTTTAAGCCTCCAAACTGCTATCAAATAAGGCATTTTATTCTTTTGTGCTCCAAGATAATGCATGGTGCTAAGTGGTGTCCATCTTAAGTTAGGTTTTAATCTTTAAAAAAGAGTTTTCTTACATGAGATTGCATGGTATTCTAACTCTATTTTTATTGATTTTTAATTTTTTTGAGACTTTCTTATATTGTGTAGTCATATTTTTTTGTTCTTTCCTTTCTTTATTTGTGTTTTCTAATGTAAAGGCATTTTATTCTTCTATATTCTTATTGTTTCAAATTTGTGCCTTGGTATTCTAAGTACCCACTCTTCATTCAGCTTCATACTTGCCTTTTTACCTATTATAGTACTGTGTCTATTTATTTTTATTATTTCCTGACTACTTTTTAATATTGTTCTTTTTTTTTTTGCGATGCTTTTTTCACTCTTTTTGAGCAATAAAATATTAATCATTTTTTACTTTTTCATGCTTAGCTCTACATGATTATTGGTGTTTTATGGTTAGGTTTTTATTATTATTTCTCATTTCAGTAAGAATCAATTCACAACATAAATCTTTTAAAAATTATTATGTTATTTCATTCAAATCATAAATTTAGTTTGGCATTTACATGATCGTTGTTCACTTAACATTTTAATAACAATTGTTTAATTTCATAAATGGCATTTCAATTTACCAAATAAACTCATAAATTATCCCTGTTTAACATTATTTGACATTTAATCTTGCATCATAATTTTTTTAGAATTAAACCTACAATTTCAAACCTCATTTTTAAAATCTGGTGCTATAACTTATTATGAGTTAACTTTTTGTTATAAGAAAACATCGATATTTTTAATGTGATTTTAAATCAAAATATGTAATTTATTAAAGATAACACTATGAATCATAAAAAAATGTTAATATACCAACATAGATATTTAAATAAATGCACAGCTTCTCAAAATTGTTATATATATATATATATATATATATATATATATATATATATATATATAAACATTTTGAGAAGTTGTGCATTTATTTAAATATCTATGTTGGTATATTAAATTTTTTTTATGATTCATAATGTTATCTTTAATAAATTACATATTCTGATTTAAAATCACATTAAAAATATCGATGTTTTCTTATTATAGCACCAGATTCTTTCTTTCTCTAAATTAGACATTTAGCAATGCTTAAATTGAATTTTTTTAATGCTTTTTCACAAAGTCTTGTCTTTTAAAAGATTTGTCTTTTATGACAATTTGAATGGTATTTAAATTAATTGGATTAAAAAATTTAATCTCAAACCAACCAATCAAAAATAAAAACAAAGACTTGTTTTTTAGAATTGCTATTAATATGAAATTCTAGTATTCTTTAAACTGGGTTTTTAGAATCTCTATTAATATAAAATTATAATATTCTTTATTTAAGTGCCTTTGTTTTGTTTTTTTTTGGTATTTAAAGCTTTTAGTGGTGTTCATTTTTCAACACCAACAAAAAGTAAATCATAAATTGATTAAACACCATTTTTTAATGGTGTTATAAATTTATATTTGTAAATTATTTTTTATTTAAAATTGAGTATAATTAATTTCATGCAAGTTTTTTTTTTTTTTTTTTTTAGTATTATGAAATTTTTAAATAAGTGTAAAATTTATGTATTCACTTTTTTCTTACACATATTTTGGTGTAAAAATTTAATTACTCACTCAAATTTACTTCTTAACGTGTTTAATGACATTTAAATTAATTATTTTTAAAAAACTTTTTAAGAAACTTATACATCAAATTGATTTAAAAAATGATTAGTTTGTTATTCTTAAGAAATAAATTACATGCCAAAACAACACTTTAAATGTTTTGCAAGCCTCTTTTATGGAGTAAATGGCATCTATGCAATCTTCCTTCAATGTTTTAAATGTTAAATTTATGTCTTTCACATGTTAATGGCTCTAATATTAAAATTTATTGTGCTTCCAAATCAACTTGTACTCCTTTAGACACTCCTTCTAATCATGGATTAAAGATAATGCACTCCATAGGGTTTTCAGGTGGTGGGCTTGTTAATTATGCAAATGGTATTCTTGAACCTATTTTCCTACTTCAAATGAAAATTGTAAAAGTCATAAATATAATGATTCTAATAAAAAATTAGAATCATATTTTTCTCTACATCAACGAAATTATAATATAACTTCTTTTGATTATAATGCTTTTCATGCTCATTCTTTAGTTAAAAATGATAAACCTTATATGCATTGCGGGAAACACGAGCTTCGTATCTCTAAATGTTAGAAATTACATCCATGTAAATTTTGTAGTAAATCCACCCATAACACTTTTCATTGTTGAAAAATGAATAAATCCCCTACCTCTAAAGTTAACTCTATTTGGATTCTTAAATAAAATAGATAATCTAGTTTTTTGATGTATTTTCGTGTGATGCTTCTTATATTACTTCACATAGAATATATTTTGTAAGAGACATATTATTTTCCTTCATTTTGATAAACTCAATCTCTTTTATGCATTCCTTATTTTTCATTACAGAGGAAATATACTTTGATTATGTTGACTAATTTTCTTTTCATGTAAATTTTCACACTTTGTGATGGAGGTTGTCTTTGATTCATTTTACCTTCTTGTACATCAATTTTTATTACATTATGCATATTTATCATATTTTTTTGGTATATTGGTTATTTAACTCAAAATATTAGTGTTAATTTGTTTATTTTATAGAGTTTTGTAAATCATTACTCCTTTTTTGTCTTTGTTTCATTTTGAATTGACCATTTTATTTGAAGAGGATTCTTAGAAATTCTTGATGATCACACTTTTATCATTATATTTTTTTATGGCACCTTTTCTTATACTTTCTTTCTCAATCTATTGTAATTCTTCTTGAAAGAAGTTTCTATTAAGAAGTATTATGTAATTTAAACTCCCTTCCTTGTTTGTATAAGATTTTCTTCACTTTTATAACCCTAAATTAAGCTTAAGGGAGAGTGTTAGAGAATTAATGTTATTTTATTTTTTTTAAATTAGTTTACATTTATCTTATGGCTTGTTTATGTTTGCATTTATTATGTTTATAATCCCATTATTATGAGGTGTCACTCATTTCTCTTATCAACTTGTTGTATTTGAGAGTTACTTTCACAAGTAACTCCTACCTCTACATGGCCCTCATATTCTCCTCACTTGTAATATGATTATGACACTTGGCACATACATGAAGCTTGTTCATGTTACTTATTTTTCTCTTCTAGATCTATTTAAAGAGATTTTTTCTCTCATTCTTTTTAAAAAAACACAATATAATATCTTCTTAACTTGCTTTTACATTCTTGTAATGTGCTTTTAACTTAAGACCATTCTTCTCTCTCCTAGCTTCTACTTGTTATGACATTAGAGTTGATTCATTATTTCAAGGCTTCTAATATATTGTATGGTTTTTCTCCATTCAATAGTTTTCCCACTTATCAAATCTCTTATCTCACATTTTTTGGTTTGCTTATCTTTCAAGGTAAAATTTATTCATTTAAGCACTTTCATTACTTATTTTTAACTTTAATATTTTGATCTTTGGCAACAATTGTAATATTAGTTCATTACTAGGACACATAATTTTCAAGGAGGTACTCATGGTAAACCCACTAAAAATAATTATTATCATAAATATAACACCCCCCCAAGATGTAAAAATATGTAAGAACAATATTAGGTTACAAATGTTATCATTATTGTTTTATTATAAATTATGCAGCCATTAGTGCACTAATAGAATATTTATTGAAGAAATGAAATAATTAACCTATAAAATGGTTGGCATAGTGTCAATAATCATTTGATAAGTCAAATCATAAATTTATGGATGTGTCAATATCAATGTTTCTTGATTGAAAATTCCCATTTCACATTCATGTAGATACTTCTAGTATAGCAATAGGAGTAACATTAGCTTAACCCCATGGTAACATAGACCACCCTATCTATTTTACATGTAGGAAAATAGTAAAAATAGGAACAACTACTTTACCATAAAAAGAAAAGCACCTACCATGACATATGCGGTACAAAATTTTAGACATCACTTGTTAGCAACCCCCTTCATATTATTTACTGATTATGATCCCCTCAAATACTTGATCAATAAACCAATTATACAAGGAAGAACTTACTGATGGTTAATTCTCTTTCAAGAATTTGAAGTTAAAATTTTGGTAAACCCCAAAAAGATACAAAATGGGCCTAATTACTTATCTCTTGTTACTATAGGTTAGAGGATGTATGCCTAATTTAGGATGAGTTCCTAGGATCTCATATTTTCTACGTTGAGGTTATTCCCAAAGATATGAAAATTAATACCCAGTTCATTTCTAGTGGATAATTCACTGAAGAATATAGAAAACTAGAATGGAAAAGATTGATGATACAAGATTTTCCTTTTAAATTAATTAATAGAGCACTATACAAAAAGGAAGAGACAAAGTGTTGAGGAGGGTAGCATTATAAAAGAAACACATGTTTGGGTAACAAGAGGACACAACTCAGGAGAAAATACTGATAGGAAGATAATGATAGTAGGCATATGGTGTCTAACACAATTTAAATATATACATAAATACATTATAAAATGTGACATATACTAAAGAGTGGGCAAACCTAATGCAAGATATGAAATTCCACTCTGTCCAACACTAATACTAGCCCCATTTAAAATATGGCAATTGACTTCATTGGTCTAACTTAACCTACAACACAAAAAACTAATTCTATATTTATCATCATGAGAACAAAATATTTGGCAAGATGGTCTGAATCAATTCCTATGAAAGATTGCAAGGCTAAAACTACCATAAGGTTCTATATGAGAACATAATTACATGTTTTGGATGTCCATTATATATAACAAGTGATTAGGGAAAGCACTTTTTCTATAATAAAATAATGAAATTACTCAAACACTTTCTAATCTAACATAATAGATGTAATCCCTACAAGTTGTGGGAGAATAGGCCTATCAACACATTTAAAAAGGTATTAATGAAGGTATGTAACATAAAGATTGGTGATTGGGACACATAAATACCTATAGTACTTTGGGCTTATTGCATTGCATAAAAAAGGCTAATTAAATACTACCATTTTCAACTATTGTATGGTTTAGAAGAATCAGTACCAACGAAATATATATTGCCAAGTTTAATAATAATGATGACATTCAGAATAAATGAGAAATACTCCCTTCAAGAGAGATTTTTAGAATTAGAAAAACTTGATGAGAAAATATTTTAGTTGCTTACAATGAAACCCAAGAGAAAAGATGACAAAAAACATGGCATGATAGACACATTAAGGTCTAATAATTCCAATCAAACAGAAGTTATTACTCTACAAAAACAAATATTAAAAGTGAGACAAATTAAAGATATGATGGTTAGGGCCATATATAATCGAAGACATATTAGACTATGGAGCAATAAAATTAAGAATGTTTGCAGGCACCTTATGAAAATGGTTTGTGAATGCATCCCAATTGAAACTATACACTAATATAACTAAGATTTAAAAATATGATGAAAATAGTAATAAAACTTGACAGGTAGTATTGTCATGTAAATCTAGTCAGGCGAGTCGAGTAAGGACACTATGGTATTTTATTCTAGATGTGTAAGTACTAATTTTTTATAGTGTTTTTTTATTGTTAAGAGAAATAGGAATAATAGGATATAGGAAAGGATTGAAAAAGATGGGAAAAAATAAAAACAATTTTGGAAAAAAATAAGAAAAACATAAAAATAATTTTAAAAAACATGTAAGTAGACCAAAAAAATTATGAAAAAAATTTATAAGATGATTAGGAAAAAATCCATAATCCTAAAGAAATAAATACATAGATAAGAAGATATGATGACATAAATAAAAGTAAAAGTTTTGGTAGAAAGAATTACGAAACAACAGTAAATAAAATAAGGCTTGAGTAAAAAGTGTAGTTATGTTTGACTCCACATAAGGATATATCTCATGGATTAGTTGAAATCCACAAAACAACTATATACAAATGGGTGGTTAGCAAGATTTAAAAAAATAAATAATAAAAAAAATGATAATGATGTAATAAGATAAGAATTAAAAAATTGAAGAAAGAAGTGAAAGAAAAATAATTAAGACACAAAGTAGGTAAAAATGGACAAAAATAATCAATGATAATAAAGAATATTTTAGAATCTTCATCATTAACCACCAAATCATGGACATTATAAATTAAGGGTTTTACTAACATAAAATTACTTAATATTTTGATAATAACACTCTACCTAGATATCACACAAAACAAATAGACCAATTATTAGCTTTCTTTGATATAAAGATGTAAGAGATGGAGGTGCCCCAAGTTTTAAGTTCAAAATAGATTTACTGGCTAAAATACAAAAGGCACTTAGTGAAATCATAAATCCCAAATCCCATGGTGCATTTTCAACTGTGTCATCTCTAATAACCCACTATGAAGATACACATAGAGATATCCATTCAAATTTGGTGGACATTGATCACCAAGCCAAAGTCAAAGAGGAGGGTAATGATGTAGTCAAATCCATAAACACAATATTTATGATACATTGTAGAATATAACATCATATCAAGGATGAAACTAAATGTTTAAAGTCAGTTCCCTTATTTTGAATTCATGGAAAGTATCATAAGGGTACTGCTTAGTAGGTCCCATGAAGATGTCATGTATTTATATTGACCATGCCATATTACATTGATGGTCATCCATATAGTGATTATATTGATGAATCAATAGCATAACACCCATAAATATGATGGTAAGAAATCAATCAATACAAAATTGATGGCACATCACATGTACAGTTTTAAATAAACAAGCCCTCTCCATTCAAAGATTCAAATTCCCTAGAATATGTATGCCAAAAATTAATTACATGGAATGTTTATTATATGAACATGGAGGATTTGGATATAGTAAAGAGTGTATAAACTACCTGGGTTATGGATATCACTAAGATGAAATACAACTTGGTACCAAACTTTATGAATAATATCAAGACAACCTCAACAAAATAAAGCAAGGAACACATGCCTTATATTATAGCTCTCTCCTACTAGTTTTAGCCATGTATTTTACATAGACCATTCAATAACATTAAGGGTTAGTTCAATGGGACCTTAATAACCTTGTATGAGTACAAATAAAAATGGAATTATAAGCCATACAATCAGTAGAGGAGGAAGTATGACACTTTCTTGCAAGAGAAAGATTAAAAAAATTGTAGCTGGGAGATTTATAATCTCCCCAAGAATAGTCAAAAAATATTTCACAAAATTAAAATTCATAGTGGATTTTGATAATATTTAAATTTAACCATTATATAAGAAATATGCACCACTTCCCCTTCTCCCTTATAAGATTAATGATGACCAAATTGAGGCAGTAAATTATTGGAGCCATAGGGTTACCACATAATCCTTTGATAACCCAATTTATGAGTAAATAAGGGTCTATTTCCCAACCCATTATAGAATATGTACCTCATATAGTATAAATACCAACTATAGTGATGTTAATTGAGAAAACATAACCACATGTGTTCATAGTAGCTTCATAGATAAGCCCCATAGTGCACAGGTCATCAAGATTGTAAAAAAGAAACACATGCCTTACAACCAAAAATTCAAGAACAAGAGGATGAGACTACCACTTTTGTAGTCAAAAACTCCACTACTGGTAAATTATTGAATAAAAATAAATGGTAGTGAAAGACACTCCCTCATAATATTTTAAGGTAAAACCATCTAAAATAGGGAAGGAGACCTCTAAAAAAATCAAAAGAAAAATTCAAACATATGAAGAATAAGAAACATCTCCTAGACCATCTGTGACAAAAGGAGAAACATTATTGAAAATGAGTGGATAAAAGGGAAAAATAATTTCTTTACCATGGATCACATAGAAGATAAGAAAAAAAGGTAACTAAAATAAAAAGAATGAGAAAATCATTGTTTCCTATTCAGAAATAGAATCATCAAAAGAAGGAGAACATGTAAAAACATAGACAAGTGAAGGGAAAAATACCATAATGGTAGTCCCAAAAATGACTACATTATTATAAATGTGTATAAATAAAAGTGTTATACCAAACTTATGGAAGATATACGCTAACACAGACAATGAAGGATAACATAAAATAGTAACAACAATACTAGACTACATAGAGCTAAGTCCATTCACTCTAGATGATGTAATATTAAAGGAGGGTTACATCCATGTTTATAGGAGATAATAACAAAAATAAATAAGAAAAGCTAAAAATCTCAAATGACAATGGAAAAATACCAAGAAGAGGCATTGAAAAAGATAGTGAAGGAATCAACTATGTCTCCTAGGGATAAAGAGAGATTAAGACAAATACAAGAGATAGAACTGAGGTCCAAACAAAAAATAGATTTGGAAGAAAAATATTTGGAAAAAAATTGACTCCAAACATTGAAAAAAATAGAAGAATTTTTAACACAATAGAGGAAGGATCTGGAAAAATAACTAGATGTAAAATGAAGAAAAATGCATGAAATTATAGACATTGGTACCCATCAAGCCAAACAAATTATTGAGAAGGAAAAATTAAAGAAAAAGTTAAGTGAAAAATAAAAATTAGGAAATGAAAAAAAAATAAAAAAAAAATGGGAGGAAGAAAATAAAAATAAGGAGGAAGAAGAGACGAAAAGAAAAGAAGAGGAGGAGAAAAGAAAAAAGGAGAAGAAAAAAGAAGTAGAGGAGGATAAAAGAAAAGAAGATGAGAACAAAAGGAGAAAAAGGGGAAATATGTTACTAGCTCTTATGCAAGCTCTATGGAGATATGGGCTAAAAAACATCATTACAAAGTACCATATGAGAAATAGGAATGTTTTATAGTATTTAAACTACTCCCACGAATCCTCTAAAATGGATAAAAGTAGAATTGGCATTACACAAACATATGACATCTAAAATTAAGGTGCCACCAAGTTTTTAAGCCTCATACAAGAGGTCAAATTGCAATATCTCTACAAAACTTTACCCCAATATGAAAATAAGTAGTTGGAGAGACTCTTATCTAGAACACCAAGGTAGACAGGATGACATAGTGAGTGTATATAGAAGAAGGCATAAAAAATATCTAATTGCCTTAACCACCATTAAACCTTAGTATGATCTGAATTCACCATGGCCAATATAGAAACAACTAGAATAAAATGTAGACAAATTCATTAGTTACAATGGATAAGAGCCAAATCAAAACTAAAGGCTAGAGAAAAGTACAAGGAAGAACTATTGGGCCCATTATTAGGGGAGAATCAAGTTAGAAGGATTGAATATAAATAGCAAGTGAGGAAACATGAAAAATCAATGGGAGATGCAATTATTTATTTTTATTACTCGATTAGTTGGTCCATGTGGACCCAAGATAGAAAGAAATAATTGGAGGAGATCAATAAATAACTAAACATTACTTCTACCAATTTTGGTACTCTGAAAATTCCTTTAAAGGTAGAACAAACCAAATGGATAAGTTTTTAAAAATAATATAAGCAAAAACAATATCAACACATATTTAATTATGAGGACATGGAAGACTATGGGAATTTTTTGAATTCCTAGATGGAGAAGATAAAAATTTAAATCAAGAGTCATGAAGCATACCTAAAAATAATAGAAAAGTCACCAGCCCCAAAAGAGGTAGTAATGGTGGTCAAAGAAAATGTTACGATAGAACACAACATCATATATGATATAGCCATACTAATAAATTGTGAAACTTTATCTAAAGTAATGATGGACAAATATGAAAAAATATCTACCCAAGATGGGGGATCCACATCATAAACTAGAATTTTGATAGTAACTTATTTTTTGGTGTTGAGTATGACACATTGTGTTGGATACTTGTCATAATTTTTTATAAGTTGTCTCGAGGATGATACAAATGAATAAAATACTAAAAAATGTAGGTAGGATTTTTCAACAATTATGATCAACATAAAATTATCGTAAAACTTCCAAATCTACTATAGTATAAAATTGCATCTCCCTATCGATGAAAGAAAGACTTTTATTAAACTGGGAAACATGGTAAGGATTGGATATTTTCAATAACACATGAAAACTTACATGAATAAAAAACATGTCTTACATAGACATGACCATTGATTTGTACATGTAGCTAATTAGTATTTATACCACAACATTACAAAATGTTAGATATAACATAGAGAGAGTTGAAGTGTGATAATGGAAGTAAGATAAAATATTACAAAGTATAGTAATACTTATGATAACTTAGAGAAGAATGAGAATATAGTAAAAATTATGGTAATATAAACTAGAGAAATCTAAGGAATCTGTAATAGTTCTTTTTATTACATTTATATGATTAAAAAGAGTTAGAGTAAGAAATACTATGTACTAATTAATGTGAATGAGCACACCTACTTATTTTATTTTATGAATACATAAGTTAGATAATTACTTATAATAACCCTTGTGCCAAATTAGTTTCAACTAAAGTTTAATTTGAACTAAATAAATATTTGTAACCAAAGTTGCATATTTTATATCAATTGTTGAGTTATATATTCTATTATTTTTCAATCATGGAAGCCTCATAGTAAACAAATGGTTAGAAAGTGTAGCTTTATAGTGATATTTTAATAATTTTAGTATATGGGACTTGTGAAATGTGTGGGATGACCCTTTAGGTGAATTTTCATTTGATAAATTAGTCATTGTTTGACAGGAGGAGAAAATTGATAAATTTAGACACTACTAGCGAGGTGGATAGTCTTGAAAGAGTGATCCTATATGAGGAGAAAATATAACTAAATTAGAAGTGTTGATCAATATAATAATGAGTTTATGTTACTTTTAATGAATAATATAAGTAGTTAGTATCAGAATTGCTTAAGGGTAAATGGTCATCTACATATAAATAGAGGAATAACAATTCAAAACCATGAAACTGAGTATGAGCTAAGTGTGCATTAAAAAATAGTCATACATGCATTATTTTATTACTAAATTTTAATTTTAGTGACTAAATTTTCCCTCATTTTATTCTAATAATGCAACAAAGTGAAAGTAATAGAGAAAAAGAAAGAGAATTATATTTGAGCTTACATGTGTTGAGTAGGCTTAGATGTAGGCCACATGTTGAATTGTGCTTCATGAAAAACTATAATGAAACATGTATAAATCAATAATTACTTAGGATAAAAAATTCAAATTAAATACAATAAACTTATATATATAATAACAATGAAAACATACACTTGTTTGGGTATATGAACCATTGTGCTTTCTAGTGCAAAACTGGTGATTGGAGAGTGTGGAACCCTTGGAGATTTTCTTCATTGAAACACTTAGATTGTATTGTGCATGTCTCAATAATAATTATAAAGAGAGTGTGATTAATAAATTAATATGTGAATTAATTCATCATTGCATATCCAAGGTATTAGAGTAGCTTTGGATCCCTTTATACATTCTAATAAATCATTCTTGTGTAAAAACTAGTGAAAAAAGGGTGAATCAACCACTGTAATGAAATAAGATTCATTTTTGAAAAAAAATAATATGATCCAAGTATGGTCTATAAAACATAGAGAATGACATGGATTTCCATTCCTTCTATGAAAAATAGTGTAAAACTAAGCAATAAAGTGATCATTGTGCACACATGCCTCCTGTATCCAAGGAATCCAAGAGGGGAGATTAGTATTGTGTTAGTCAAGGAAGTCAAATCCAAATAGACACACTAAACACTAACACCTCTAGCCTAGACACTAGGGAGAGCATATGAATAACAATAAAAAAACAAACTACAACTAGAAGTAAATACTTACCTTCTTTTTAGCTCCAAATTGTTTGTTGAGATGATTAGCTTACTCAACTTGTAGATAATGGATCCTTTTTCAATAGTGCTCTTGCATCATCTCTCCTTTATTCACCTTGGCTTGGATTGATTTATCTTGGAAAGTTGACATGGTAACACTACAATAAATCTTTTTGAATGTATATTGGCATAATAATATTGCACTACTAAAGGATGGTTTAGAGGTGTCTTGGCACTTGTATTTATAGGTCTCGGAACTAACTCTATCCCTAGGGAAGTTAGGTTAAACTAACCTTGGTTGGGTCAATATAACCATGGGTTAAGTTAGGATAACTTTAGATTGGGTCAAAGATAATCATGAGGGCCATGTGAGAGACATGGGTCAAGAATTATTATGTCTCCCAACCAATTCTTGATATTTTACAGGTGGATTGACAACTCATAGAAGATATTTTTGGTAAATTTATGAATTTTCAAAAATATAAATTCATTAATTCTCCATGATCCACTTGGCCACTTGTCATGAGAGTTGAGGATTAAATTTAATTAGTGAGTTTAGAAAATAGAAAATTCCAAAAGCTATGGATTTTATATATTTATGTGATGTCATGATGATTGCATCAAATCTAGATTTATGAATTTCTAAAAATAAAACTTCACTAATTAGACATGGACTTTTCAATGATGAATTTTAATTGAGGGTTAATTAATTAAAAAAAATTATCAAGTTAATTACATTTTCTAAATTTATGTAATGTTATCCCTCACCCTTAGTCACAAATATTAATTTTGTAGGTCACAATTCAACTAGGGATGAATTGGATAGATTTTATTGTTACGTACAATGAATTACCCCAAATAAAGATTCATTGACATGATTTAGGGAACTTACATTCAATTTACAGATGCATTTGGGATGACCAGTGATTTATAGGCTTAATTTGTATTGTTTGGTATAAATCAATCTGAAGTCTAGTTAGATATGGAACTGGTCAAAAAGGAGTGTCTACATTTTTTCCCTATTTGAGAAGGTGTTGTAAGACACAATCAAAGTAAAAAATTTTCAAATAATTAAAAATATGTTAAGAAGAAAAAGAAGATAATGATTGAAGAATGATGTTCCAAACAAAGTTTGGAAAGCCTATGATGATGCCCCCTCAAGGGAGTGGTTGACACATTTAATTGATGGATGGTCACTTAAAAAGAATCAATAAGAAGAAATAAATTAACCCATGGGTTAGATTAATCCAATCGATATAATGTTTGCATGCATGTATTTGAAATTACTAATTTTCCCAAAAGTGGTTATAATCAATAACAGAGGTTGAGACATTGATTTTCCCAAAGATGGTCATAATCAATGGTGCATACATGTTTCCCAATAGGGTGGGTGGGTTAAAATAATGGTTTACCCAAAGGTAATAATAATCATTTTGACAATTTGGATTGAATAATGATTTTTCCCTAGTAGGGTAGATTTGTACATGATAAATAGGTTATGCCCTAGTAGGAAAAATTGGTAATCATAACTTAAGGATATAACCTATTACATAGATTAAAGATGAGTAGGCAAAAATGTAGATGTGATGGTCTAATGACTGAACAAGGCACAAACAACCAGGCATATGAGGATGTTAAAAATGATGAAAGAGATGATTGGAATAATAATGGTGGCTGAGTTGACTCAATATACGTCATATATCTAAACACTACCTACATAATCTAAATAAACCTAAGGCCAATGTAGTTCACCTAAAATTGTTAGAAAACTGAATGAGGAATAGAATAGGAGAATAAGAATTGATTAATGTGAATAAT
The DNA here is from genome assembly GCA_037957365.1 of Torreya grandis. NCBI lineage: Eukaryota > Viridiplantae > Streptophyta > Pinopsida > Cupressales > Taxaceae > Torreya > Torreya grandis. The sequence continues at coordinate 519,635 of JARHVA010003752.1, read as the reverse complement.
TTGGTTTTACCTTCCAATGCAGAGATGCTTATCCTTATTAGCATTGATACAACTAGATTGGTCAATGGGTTGATTTGATCAAGGAGGGTGGGAAGATTTTTCAAAGTGAAAAAAGAGAATTTTATGTGTCATCAATGCTTATAAGATCTTTTTACCTAATTTTTATTGTATCATGTGATGGTATACACCATGATATAAAACACCATGGTGATCAGGATTCAATGTGCACAAGGACTGACTCTCGATCTAATAAAAATTTGAAAAAATGCACCAATGATAAAAACCATGATGACAATGTCACAAACCATCTTGATGGTGGTTTTTTCATGTGCCAACTCTAAGAGAAATTCAACAAGAAATTGATAATCTCTAGCTTTGTCATTGATCTGGACCATGGAACCAATAATGGCCATAGCATCCATTATTCTATTATTGGCCTGAGGTATTCTTTCAAATTGGGTGTTATCAATCTATTGCTTGAGAGTATATACCATACCTTTATAGGGTACCAACTTATCATCCTTGGTTTGTTATTGATATGTGTCCTGATTGATGATTAACTAAAGATTACCATATACCATTATATATTAAGCATTCTATTGTACTACTTGATGAAGCCCTATATGAGTGTTTCATACTCAGCCATGTTATTGGTAAAGGAAAATCTAATACAAAAGGACTTGGGAATGAGATCCCCTTGTGTTGTAAAAAATAATATTATGTCCCCTAATCCACATGTTATAGATGATCCATCTAAGTATATCTTCCATTGTTTAGCCTCAGGAGTTTCATCTATTTCTTCAATAGTCATAATGGCCTCATCTAGAAATCTAAATGTGAGAGGTTGAGTATATTGAAGAGGAGCTTTAGTAAGCTGATGTGTGAGTACTCGCCCCTTAATATATTTCTATTTTACATATTTAATTTAAAATTCTAAGCCAATTTTTTAATTTGTAGGTTTTTGAAATGTTTTGAATATTTTTTAATTTTTTATAGGCATCTCAACTCAAGCAAGAATTATGAGATATAAAATAGTCCAACTCATAAAATGGCTAGAATTTTGGCTTAGGTTACTCAAAAAATATCAAGAGCATCGTTTTATAATATTCAATATAGTAATAAGTTGACACAATAATCCCACATTTATTGGGATTAGATACTACTGATGGATAAGGTAGGATAAATAATAGCTTAACACAATGCTAAACATCATAAATTTCCTTTGATGGAGTTGATCCAAAGGAAGGGTTCCTTTGTGAAAAGGTTAGGGGTTCTTAAATTATGCAAATGATTAAGTGAAAAGAGTATAATATATTACTATGAGTTGAGTTTTATAAGATGGGAGTCTATCAAGATCTACAAAGCCTTTTTGGCAAAAGGCCATCATCGTTATGAGCTAAGTTTTATGGGTTGTAGCTAAGTGGAGACCTTAAAATATTTTCTTTGAAGTTTTTACATATTTTATTTGGAAAAAAAATCATCAATGTGGTAAGCAATAGGGGATGTACTATGCCTAATTCAAGAGTTGCATAGCTAGTCTTGGCAAAAGGTGGCAATGTATGCATCCTTTATCCTAGTACTTTGGTACCAATGGTTTATGGGTTTCACTAAGTGGGACCTTGCCATCATGAAGATCCATGACCTAGGATATTATGTATATAACTAGATAAGGTGGGGTAGATTTGATAATTATTCAAGAAACCACCATCCCCATGAGAACCTCAGGATATGAAAACAAAACAAAACATTGAATGTGGATCATATGATATGGACATCTATGATGTGCCAGGACATGATAAATAAGGGAGATCATGAATTTGCATAATAACCTTATCAATATTACCTTTTTACTAGTGGTTATGTGTCCACATCTAAAGGTGAGTAGAGATGACCTTTTCAAGAAGCATGATTGTTCTATGGAATTGATGATGTCATGGGACCCATTTAGTTGGTGGAATGGATAAAACATCATCAAGGAATAATGATTATGAGGGATAATTAATTCATCATCTTGAGAACAAATTACAACATGAATTCATTTGTTTTTTAGGGTCTTGATTGTGAAAGGAAGCATTAAGGTTGATAATTGCACAAAATGGAAATAATGGCAATGGAGGTGGGGATGTGATTTAACCTTTTTGGGAATATTAGTGTATTATTCCTAATTAAGTTAAAGAATCTGAGTATTAAAATTAGTAAATAAATATTCAATAATTAATCTACTAATTTTTATAATTTGATTGTAATTTAAAATTTTATATAAATACTAATAAGGGAAATAAAATAAGACTTAACTGGAAACTGGCTAATATGACTGAGATAGAGGCTAGAATTCACTATGTAGGACTGAGACACTATCACAAATCAATATTTGTCCTTCATTTTATGATTATATAGGAGTATAAAAAATAGTACACACTAGACTCTAGTGTTATAGTCCACTTTTTCCACTATTGTCTAAGAGATCTTAGCTTTCTAGGTTTTGTTTGTTGTGTCTGTGAAACCCTACCTGTGAAATTTTGACTATTGGATATCTGTGGTACTCCCTGAGAGATGATTATCTTCAAACCCTAGATTCCATTATGATTTCACCAATTTTGAGAAAAAGTTGGTTTAGTGTGTGTAAGATTCATTTAATGTGTATGCACACCCCTTATGTGGGCATGTTTCCTACATACTAATAATTTGAAGAAGGATCAAGCAATATGTAGTTCTCCCACTTGATGTTCTTTGTGAAATAGTGTGTATGAAGATGAAAAATTCTAAATTGAGTGTGCTTGAGGTGACTAGGGACTGGTGTAAGGATTCTAATAAGCTATAAATGGTATTAGATGGCTATATACAGAGAATAGGGAAACATGCTTGAGTAGTCTTTCTTGTATTCTTTCTTGCTTTGTGATATTTGTCAAAGTTTTTATGCATTTTTACACAAATTCATACTCTCTATTCCTTGCTTTCTATCTCTAATTTGGAATGCTCTTTATAAACATATTGATATACAACATATAACCCCAATTTCATGCATGTCATTCCACATACATGATTTCTACCCAGATGCATATAACTCTTTTGCTATTTCTATGTTCAAATTACAACAATATAAAAGAAATAGAATCAAATTTCAAATGCATAGTTCAAATGATAAATCTCATGTTTTAAACTATACTTTGTCATCTCAAACAATGACAAAAGAATATCTAAATGATAACTCTCTTACTTTTACTTCTCATATTACAAATGGAAATAATGCATGCACTCTATTCAAGGATAGCATACATGCACATAGTATTTCAATTTCACATAAAAATGCATTACATATTAGGAAAGAATTTCCTTCTCCTCCTCTCCCCCAAGAGGGTGATAGCTACTTTCCCTCTAACTAGGTCCATGTTATCACCCCTCTAAAAGGTGAGGCAGCCTATACTATTATTCCTAATGCATGCATTCAACTTATATATTTTTCAAAACCTCTTCAACATATGTGCTTACATGTTCAATTGAAAGCAACTAGGGTTTGAACTTGTGAGACTCTAAGGAATAAAATCACTAGTATGAGCAAGTTATTTTTAGATTTACAAACACAAAATCAGCTATTACATGACAAGATAACAACATTAGAAAATTATATTATAAAATAAAAGCCTCAAAGGTACCCTAGTGTCAATCATATATATGCACCTTCACCTAGTCAATTGGTTGCAAGCAATGTTACATATCAAAATAATAAATCACAACAAAGTAACTCTAAAACTAGTGATTCAAAATGCATTCAATGATCAAATAAGAGTTCAAGTGACATACTAAGGGAAATGATTAAATCTAACTTGATCAAACTACCTCCTCTACATCCAGTGAGAATATCCAGCTATTATTGAGCATGGCCCACATAGTCCTAAAATGACCTCAAGTCATAGCAATTCCATCCACACAAAAAGTAGAAAAAAACCAACTAGGTCCTAGCAAGTTCTCAAATCTAGCAAATGGCTAGTCAAATATAAACAATAATGACAAGGTGATGCGACAATGTATGATAAACAAGTGTTGCCCCTAGTTGGCCCATAGGCAGTTATAACTAGGATATAATAGCATATATCAATGATACTAATTTTCCCATAGGTAGTTATAATTAGTAGCAAGAGTGGTGAAACATTGATTTGCCCATAGGCAATTATAATCAGGCTCACATAAACAAGCTTGATAGAGGATGGAAAATGAAAGATATCTTGTTAGATCAACTGTCACACTACTTTCATAGATTTTCATTTAAACATAGACTTGATTGATTGTTAAAACTTGATTGGAATCCTCTCACAAAAAGTGTGGGAAGAACCAAAGGAACCAAGATCAAAATAGGATTGGGTAGGATGACTAAAAATAGGCTTTGGTCTAGATAGGAATGGAATGATAGGATGTATAAAATGGTAAGAGGGTTTACTCCTAAGTGATAGGGTGAATAGCAGGAATATGTGACAATAGAAAATGGATATGTAATAACGGAAATGTCATGGCAATGTGAAATAGTATGGTACATATTTTTGGCCTAGGTGTGGTAAATGACATATGATTCTATTTTTTCTTTTGAGATGGATATGCACATCCTAATCAACAAATGATATAAATAGAATACTCGATCATCTTAATTACTATCCCACACCTCATCTGAATAACTTCTTCATCAAGAACTACCTATAAAATGTGATTCTAATAATGTTGTTGTGATCTTCATTGGTCATTGATTTTAATTCCTTCAAACATTGAGATAATAAATCTTTGTAACCTCTACAAAGGAAAGTGCGACCATGGATGGTAAACAAGGACAAATAATAGATGGTAGGTTTCATTATGAAATGGAATGGTAGATGATAATGAAATGTGGAATGGTTGGGAAACAAATGAAGATTGGGATGTTTAGTCACATGTAATGTTATTAATATCAAATTCAACATAACTTTGGTTGTGTCAAGGTCGAAGACTTGTTCTCTTGATAGGACCATCATATTTTTTTATTATTTGGGACTGAGAGGAGCTACCATCTAATTAGGATGTAGATAGAAATCTATTTTGATTTGATCTTTGATTTTATATTCATCAAATAGTAAAGAACTTGTGTGCTTAGCTATTGGCACCTCAAATAGGTTTTTACCAATGAAGTTATTTTGATTGTCCCATAACACCTTTAAGAAGGTTTCACTAAGGAATGTTGACTTTTGACTTTGATTGTCCCCTAGCACCTCTAAAAAGTTTTCACTAGAAGAGTATTATTCTACTATATGAATGTGTTCTTAGTTTTCTTACTCTTCTTCAACTGCTATGTCACCATAGATGCAGTTCAACAAAGTGTGATTCTACCAATCCCAATCGACACTTATGGGAGATGAAATGTCAATGATATGTCTATTTTGGTTTATGGTAATGGCCTATGGAATTTCAATGAAATGGGGAGAGGCTACACAATCTTTATAGAAGATACTAGGATAGATTGTGTCAAAGCTAAAGTACTCATCCTTAAAAACTATAAAAAGATCACAAATGTATTCAAATTTATCTACAAGGCATGCATGACTAATGTTGTAACAACCATTAACATATTCTTCTTCTGAATATGATTTTAACTCTAGGGACTCTAAATCTAATGTTGAATCAGATTTTGATGGTAAATTTGATGTCAGTTTAAGAATAGAACCTAAATCTAACTCTAATTCTTCATCTAGTAGGTACTTTGTTACAATGATGTCTTGTTGAATATTTGGTTTTGGATAAGTAATAGCCTGTGATGGCATAATAGGCTCCATAAAAACTAGTTTGTCAAAGTGGGACTCCTCTAGGATGGGAAAAAGGTCAAGAGATAATTTGTCAAAGATTGGCTTTTCAATAGGAGGATCTTAAAAAATAGGCACATGGTTGAGGTAGTGATTTGCCTAAAGGTGGTTATAATCATTAAGAAGTGACTCGACAAAGACTGGATCGTTAGTGTGAGACTCCTTGATAACTAGTATAGGATCAAGATTCATCACAGGTTAACTTATCATAAGTGGTTGGTTCAACAAAAACATCTTGGATTGGTTGGTTGTCTTGGATTTGGTTTCTAATGAGTTGGAAAATACCAGTTTTGAACACAACTTGGTCTTTGAAGGATTAGATCAGTTGAGGTTTAGATGAGATTGGTTCTAGATGAGGAATGGCTTATGGTTGGATAATGGTAAGGCATTGGAGAACATGATTTCTTGTATGAACCAAAGGATGAAGTCATAAAATTGTAATGATAGGGCATTGTGGGGATTCATTGCCCACACAAGCCAAAGGACTAGGTCCTGGAATGATGAAGGGGCATTGTGGAGCTTGATTGCTCACACACACCAAAGGATGAGGTCTTAGTATAGAAATGGTTTGGCATTATGGAACCTAATTACTCACACAAACCAAAGGATGAGGTCTTGGTATGGGAATAGTGCAACATTGTGGTCTTGAAATAGAAATTGTACGATGTGGTGGAGCCTAATTACTTGCATAAGTCAAAGCATCCAAGTCTTGCTCATAAACCATATCATCTTAGTTGTGAGTTGGCTCATAAGCTGGTTCTTGACTGTCTTCCATGTACTAATTATTATAAAGAGGGTATGGATCTATATCCCAAATGATATTATCTATAGTTTGGTCTTTAAAGTCCTCTTCATAAGCCTCTTCATACCAATCTAGGTCTCAAGTTGGATCGTGAATTGGTTCGTGACTTTATTTCTATGAATTATTATTATGAGGTGGATAGAAATCTATCTTAAAAACCATATTATCATTGTTTGGGTCTTGAATAAAGCCATAAAAGTCATTTTGTGTAGCCATTCTATCATAATTTGGATTATACATGACTCCACCATAGGTGTATCTAGACGTATCCATGTAAATGATGAAAGCTTCAAAAATAAAAAGGCTTAGAGTTCTACAAACTCTAAAAAAATTATGTCCAAAGGACAAATGGTTCAAACTTGGTTGAAATTAGAGTTGTATCTTCAACGTGGTTTAAAAATGGAGTTGTATCTCTAAAATGGTTTGTGATAAGACTTGGCATAAAAATATATGAAAATTGAAGTTAAACTAATGACAAATTCTAAAAATTTAGAAAAAACACATAGTTTTAAAAAAACATCCAAAATAGAGTTTGTATGACCCTAAACCAAGCATTTTAAAATAGCCTTTTAGCTCTCAGATTTCACATAGTGGAGTTAGGATCCAAGCTAAGGTGAGTTGGGTCGAGGTGAGCTGAGTTTGGATCTGAGTCAGGGTGAGTCAGGTCAAGTCGGGTTAAGTTGGGATCTAAGTCAAGGTGAGGTTGGTCAAGTTGAGCTGAGTTGGGATCTGAGTCAAGGTGAGTTGGGTTAAGTCAGGCTAAGTTAGGTCCAGTCAGGATGAGTTGGGATCTGAGTTGGGGTAAGTTGGGTCAAGTCAGGCTGAGTTGAGATCTGAGTCAGGGTGAGATAGGTCAATTCAAGCTAAGTTATGTCAAGTTAGGCCACCTTGATATCTAAGTCAAGGTGAGTTGGGTTAAGTCAATCTGAGTTAGGATCTAAGTCAGGGTGAGTTGGGTCAATTCAAGGTGAGTTGGGTCAAGTCAGGCTGAGTTGGGATTTGAGTCAGGGTAAGTTTGGTCAAATCAAGTTGAGTTGAGATCTAAGTTGGAGCAAGCCAAGTTAAGTTAGGTCAAGTTGGGTTGAGTTGGGGTGAGATAGGATCTAAATTAGGGTGATTTGGGTCAAGTCAGGTTAAGTTGAGATTTGAGTCAGGGTAAGTTGGGTCAAGTTAAGCTGATTTAGGATCTAAATTAGGGTGAGTGAGGTCAAGGCAAGTTGAGTTAGGTTTAGTTGGGCTAAGTTGGGATCTTAACTTAATCTGACTTTACCCAAATTTCTCTAACTTAGATCCCAACTTTGCTTAACCTAACCCAACTTAGCTTGACTTAACCCAACTCACCCTGATTCAGATCCTAACTTGACCTAATTTGACCCAACTCACCCTAACTTAGATCCCAACTTAGTCTGGCTTAACCCAACTCACCATGACTCATATCCTAACTTAGCCTAAATTTACCTAACTCACCTTGAATCAAATTCTAACTCACCCTGACTTAACCCAACTCATCCTGACTCAGATCCCAACTCAGCTTGACTTGACCCAACTCCCCTGACTTGGATCCCAACTCACCCTGACTCAGCTCAACTCAGCCTAACTTGACCAAACTCACCCTAACTTGGATCCTAACTCAACCCAACTTGACCTAACTCACCCTGACTCATATCCCAACTCAGCCCAACTTAGATCCCAATTTGGCCCAACTTGACCTTACTCGCCTTGACTTAGATCCTAACTCAACTATTTGAAACCCAAGAGCTAAAAGGCTATTTTAAAATGCTTGGTTTGGGATCATACAAACTCCATTTTGGATGATTTTTTTTAAAACCATGTGTTTTTTATAGATTTTTAAAATTTTAAATTAGTTTAACTTTAATTTTTATAAAGTTTTGAAAATATATTTGGATGTTTCTAATCTAACACATTTGCTTTTGGGGTGATACCTTAAGGGTAGACAAGGAACTAGCAGATTTTAAATTTGATAAATCATGTTTTAGACCACCTTTTTAATGATTTAAAAATGAATTAAGAACCTTGTTTTCATGCTTAATGAAACATTTAGAGGCTTAATTGAATGCTTTAAAAGTTACAACTTAAGACCAAGGGGTCAAAAAAACACCATCAAATCTTTTATTTGGGCTTAAAATTGAACACACTTGTCAATTTTATTTTCATTATTTCAATTAGCACTTTGTTTTCAAAAAATACAAAGATGTTGTGTGTATGCTCTTCTATTTTCCCCCTTTAGGGAACCCTTGGAATCAAAATCACTTTTCTTATTTGCAAATTGCCTAGTCCAAGGCATAGAAAGAACATCATCTAAAGCACTCCCTAAAAACTTGAAAAAGTATTATGTGACCTTAACAGTGACCCTAAAGTCTTTCTATTTTATGTTTTTTTTATTTCATGTAAACTTGGCTTGTGAGGGGGATGTCATTACCTCTCATAAGTTTTTTAGAAAAGCTTTGACCCAGGGTTTCATCTCCTGGCATTGACTTCACTTACTCCTTCTACATTGCATATGGGATGTATCTACATTTGGACATCACACTACACAAAGCGAATAGTAGGATGTAGTGGTTGTAAAAAGGACTAAACCTTTTTACAACTAGCCAATGCTATGGTCACTCAATTTTCATGCTTGTCTTTTGCATCATTTGACATGAAATTCATTGTGTAATTGATTCCCCTAGAAATGTTTGAAAGCTTGCTAGTTTAATCAACCCCACATTGCCATACCCTTTCTATGATTTGGATGATTACACTTAGTGTATTTTGATCATTTTTGCTTGGTATGTTTTGAGACTAAAACTTGTTTGTTTATTCATAAGCCATGTCAAAATAATGTATTTGAGTTGAGGAGGGTAGTGTTATGCTGCCCAAACCATGTCAAAAAAAAATTGATCTTTTTGACTCTTTAAAACATAACATAGATCACATTATTTAAGCATGTTTACATCGTTAGGCTACTCAATTTTTTTTAGACTAGTTTACCTTGTATCAAAAACCATTATTTCAAACCATTTTATGTATACCATTTAGACATTTGTCTTATGTTGTCCAATCTTGTCTAGCTTGTTTGGTCAAATCTTAGTTTTCAACATTGAGTTTTCAATTAGCCTTGTCAAGTTTGGATTCAAACATTGATTGATTACTGTTTAGGCCTTAATTCATGGGGCTAATACATAGATCTTTCTCTTTTGAGTTGCATAACTTTGGTTAATCGATTACCCAAATTTAAAAACTATTGATATTTTGTTTGTTCAGTACATATCTTTATCAATGTTTGTACCTTTATTTGGGAAAACATAGTCTTTTTCAAAGAGCCTTTTGTCTTATGCCTTATGCCTTATGTTCATGTAAAAGTTGTTTCTAAACTTTTTAAATTAAATCAAATCATATGATACATTTTTTTCAAGTCTAGCATTTGATGCCATTAGGCCAAAAGTCCTGGCATATGCCTATTTGTTTGAGCCTAGCTTTTGACTCTGCGTTTGGATAAAAGACCTAGTAACTCAACTTTTCCCTTTCTTAGTTTAGACCTTGTATAGAACACTTTGACCTCGACCTTTGACATATCAATTTTTATTCAGATGCTTGAAATTTTATGCATATGACATTAGATATTTGATGTTAGACTATTTTATGCCAAGTCTTATCACAAACCATTTTGGAGATACAACTCCATTTTCAAACCACGTTGAAGATACAGCTCCACTTTCAACCAAGTTAGATCGAGTTTGAACCATTTATCCTTTAGACATAGTTTTTTTGGAGTTTTTACAATTCTAAGCCTTTTTTTTTAGAGCTTTCATCATTTATGCAGATATGTCTAGCTACACCTATGGTAGAGTCACGTATAATCTAACTTATGATATAATGGCCACATAAAATGACTTTTATGGATTTAGTCAAGACCCCAACGATGATAATATGGTTTATGAGATAGATTTATATCCACCTCATAATAATCATTCATGGGAACAAATTCAAAAACTAGATCATGATCCAACTTGAGACCTAGATTGGTATGAAGAGGCTTGTGAGGATGACTTTGAAGACCCAACTACAGATAATGTTGTTTGAGATATAGATCCATACTCTCTTTACAATAATTAGTACATGGAACACAATCAAGAATAGCTTATAAGCCAACTCATAACTAAGATGATATGTTTTATGAGGAAGACTTTGATGCTTTAGCTTATGTGAGTAATCAGGATCCACCATATCATACCATTTCTATTCTAGGACCACCATGTCACACTATTCCTATACCAAGACCTCATCCTTTGGTTTGTATGAGAAATCAAGTTCCATAATGCCAAACCATTTCTATATCAAGACCTCATCCTTTGGCTTGTGTGAGCAATCAAGCTCCATAGTGCCCCTTCATCATTTTAGGACCTAGTCCTTTAGATTATGTGGGTAATCAAGCCCCATAATTCCCTATCATTACCATTTTAGGACTTCATCATTTGGATCATGAAATCAATCATGCTCTCCAATACCCTATAATTATCCAACCATAAGCTATTCCTCATCTAGAACTAATCTCATCCAAACCTCAACCGATCCAATCCTTCAAAGACCAAGCTGTGTTCAAAATTGGTATTTTTAATTCATTAGAAACCAAATCCAAGACAACCAACCAATCTAAGATGTTTTTGTTGAACCAACTCCTTATGATAAGTCAACATGTGATGAATCACCTATTGATCCTATACTATTTGTCAAGGAGTCTCACACCGATGAGCCAGTCTTTGTTGAGTCACTTCTTAATGATTATAATTACCTTTAGGTAAATCATTACCTTGACCATGTGCCTATTTTTTAAAAGCCTCTTATTGACAAGCCAGTCTCTAAGGAGTTGTCTCTTGACCTTTCTCCCATCTTAGAGTCCCACTATGACAAACTAATTTTTGTGGAGCCCATTATGTCATAACAGGCTGTTATTTGTCCAAAACCAAATATTCAACAAGACATCATTATAATCGAGTACTTGTCAAATAAAGAATTAGAGTTAGATTCAGGTTCTATTCTTGAATTGACATTGAATTTACTATCAAAATCTAAATCAACATCAATCTCAACATTATATTTAGAGTCCCTTGAGTTAGAATTAGATTCAGAAGAAGATTATTTTTGTATTTATTATAACATTGGTTACGTATGCCTTGCAGATCAATTTGAATACATTTGTGATCCTTTTATGATTTTTAAGGATGAGTACTTTAGGGTCAACACCAGTTATCCTAGTATCTTATACAAGGATTGTGTAGCCTCTCCCCATTCCATTACCATTCCACAAGGAATTATCATCAACCAAAATAGCCATATCATTGACATTCCATCTCCCACAAGTGTTGATTGGGATCGATAGAATCACACTTTGTTGAACTACATCCATGGTGACATAGTAATTGAAGAAGATCAAAGAGGTAAAGACCACATTAATATAGCATAATAAGACTCTCTTAGTGAAACCTTTTTATAGGTGCTAGGAATAATCAAAGTCAAAAGTCAACATTACTTATTGAAACCTTCTCAAAGGTACTATGGGACAATCAAGATAAATTCATTGGTAAAAACCTCTTCAAGGTGCCAATAGCTGAGCACACAAGTTCCTTACTACTTGATGAAGACAAAATCAAAGATAAAATCAAAATAACTTTCTATCTACAACTTAATTAGATGGTAGCTAATCTTAGGCCCAAACAACAAAAAAAATTGATGGTCTTATCGAGATAACAAGTCTTTGACCCCACCACAACCAAATTTATGTTGAATCTAACATCAACAACATTACGTATGACTGAACATCCCAATCTTCATTTGTTTCCCAACCATTCCATATTCCATTATCATCTACCATTCCATTTCATAATCAAACCTACCATCCATTATTTGTCTTTATTTACCATCCATGGTCACACTTTCCTTTGTAGAGGCTACAAAGATACCTTGTCTCGACATCTAAAGGAATCAAAATTAATGACCAATTAAGATCACAACATTCTTAGAATCACATTTTTTAGGTAGTTCTTAATGGATTAGTTATTTAGATGATGTGTTGGATAGCAATTAACATGATCAGGTATTCTATTTATATCATTTATTGATTAAGCCATGCATCTCCATCTCAACAAGAAAAATAGAATCACATGTCATTTACCACACCCAAGCCAAAAACATGTACCATACCATTTCACATTGCCAAGCCATTTCCATTGTTACATATCTATTTTCCATTGTTGCATATTCTTTCTATTCACCCTATCACTTAGGGGAAAACCCTCTTACCAATTTATACATCCTATCATTCCATTCCTATCTAGACCAAAGCCTATTTTTAGTCATCCTACCCAATCCTATTTTGATCATGGTTCCTTTGGTTCTTCCTAAAAATTTTATGAGAGGATTCCAATCAAGTTTAAACAATCAATCAAATTCATGTTTAAATGATAGTCTATGAAAGTAGTGTGACAGTTGATTTGGCAAGATATCTTTCATTTTCCATCCTATATTAAGCTTGTTTATGTGAGCCTGATTATAACCTCCTATGGGAAAATTAGTATCATTGATCTATGCTATTTTATCTTAGTTATAACTACCTATGGGCCAACTAGGGACAACACTTGTTTATCATGCATTTCTGCATCACCTTGCCATTACTATTTTCATTTGATTGGCCATTTTCCAGATTTGAGAACTTGTTGGGACCTAGTTGGTTTTTCCATGCCTTTTATGTGGATGGAATTAATATGACTTGAGGTCACTTTAGGACTATGTGGGTCATGTTCAATTCATGTTAAGGTCACCTCAGTCCCCCTTTCCATACGCTCTTACCATTTTGTGAGCAACCTAAGCCAAATGATCTTATCATTTTGCAAGCAGGTATCTTGTCATTCTCTAACGAGTTAAGATACCTCAAAATGCCAAAAACATTCATAATATTTCAAAATCCAAAAATATTTGTCTTGTCTAAGCTTAGTTAGTTATCCTCGATCCACCTTACTGTGGTATTGTCATTGTTAGGATGCTTTCTTTTACTTTTATTTTCATGATTTTTATTTATTTGTTTATTTCAAGTTGTTTGTCTATTTGTGTGCTTTTTGTGTTTTATTTTTTTGTTTGTCTTATTTCTTATTTGTTTGATTTTATCACTATTTCTTCGACTCAATCTATATATGTTCATTGGGTGATTCCTCTAGCACATTATTCTTGAGTCCATCTATATTCATACGTCAACATTATCATCATGGTTTTTATCATTGGTGCATTATTTTTGAGTATTTATTAGATCGAGAGTCAGTCCTTACACATATTTTGGCCAAGTCTTCATGGTGTTCTACATGAATCCTACCATCACATGCTACAACAAAAATCAACTTCAATAAGGTCTCTAATCAATGGAACCATAGAAGGTTCTCCTTGGCACCTTGGTAAATCCTCCCATCCCACCCTTGATCAAATCAAAACATTAACCATTCTAGTTATATCATTGTTAATCAAGATGAGCATATCTTCATTAGCAAGTACAACTAAATCATTCACACTGATCAATCTTATTTATCTATTTCATCACTTTGCATCTGCTCATCTTTAATCTGTATTCCAAGTTATATCCTTGGGTTGTGCTCGCTAATCAACCCTAATTAGGGCACAATCATCTTTATCTAGTCTAGGTCCTCTTAATGACTATAACCACCTATGGGTAAATCATTATTTTAACTTTTATTCTTAATTATAACCACCTTTGGGCAAATCAGTAATCTTTTTACATCAATGCATGTAAGTATTTTCTCATTTGGATTAATTCCAACTATGGGTTAATTCCACCTTTCTTTTTGTTTCATTTTGAGGGACTGCCTATCAACAAATGTGATGACCACTCCCTCAAGGGGGCATCATCATAGGCTTCCCAAACACTATTTGGATCTTTATTGTTTAGTCATCATCTTCTTTTTGGCATACAATACATCTCTCATTATTTGATAGGACATTGTTTTGCCTATGATTTGTACCAATTTCTCAAATAGGGGCAAACTATAGACACCTAAATTTGGCCACAAATGACCTCCAACCAAAATTTTGACCAATTTCCACCTAAAGTGCACAATTTAGCCTAAAAACATTAAATCACATTAAAAAAATTTAACCTGACATATTTAAGTGCCAATTTTGGCTAAAGTATGATTGAATGGAGCAATGCAATTTATGGGCTAGCTAACTTTGATCAGATCATTTTGAGTCAAAATGCCAATTTTGTACTTGGGTGCTCTAGATTGCTATTTCCTATCAAATATCTTGCACAAGACACGTGCCTTTGTTATTTGTTATTGGTAACATCCTAAATGGGATAACAGATCTAACACATCTGACATTGACTTCTAATTCCAATCTAGTCAAATTTTGGACCAATGACAAGGCATTCTGATCAATTTGATATAGTGTTTAATCATGCTTAAGAGCTAATAAAACTAAATTATAGCTTAATTAATAATTCTACAACAACTTGTTAAATACTTATTTTTAGAAATAAATATTGAATATATACATCATCAGGTGACCTCATTTCTTGGGAAGACATCCCTAGGCCATAAATGCCATAAATATCAATATTATGGGTCTCCCATGCCTCATAATTGTTAGGAACCCGTGGAAGCACAATTGATTACCATATACAAGCAACTTAAGATGCGAAATTAACCAGAAGTAACAAGTAACTAGAAACTAGAAACAACACAAAATATGAGAGACAATACACAACTTGTATTAATACTCATCCAAAAAAGAATATAATAAAGAAGATGCCACTTCTTCTTCACACCTCTCAGAGGCTTCCCACACCTCAAGTGTGCAATACTTCTTTCTTCAAAGCTCTCTCTCTTACGGTCCCAACACACAACTCAAACACAGAGTTGGTGTTCACCTCCAACTAGTCAGTATCCACTACTGCCAGTACACCAGTGCTCCACGCACTCCAAGTAGATCTCCCCTAAACTGCAACAACCTGCAACCCAAATGATCTTACTTATAGAAGAAACTGCCTTGCCTTCCTCTTTGCTCTAGACTGAGTACACACTGTACTCCAAGTAGATCCTGCCTGATCCTGCTCCCTGTTGTGTTGATGTCCTCCCTGATCTTGCACACCTACAAATCAATCTAGTTCTGCACACCTACAAACTTGGATCATGCACACACATACACTTGCAGATTAATGATCTTACTTATCCATGCAGATCTCCAAACTTGGCCTTATAACACCTGCTGATTGAGATCCTACACACCTTAAGAACCCTTTTGATTCTCCAAAACCATCACCCACACTTGGCACTGCTGTGGAACTAGGAGGAACACCCTTGCTCACTTCACACACAAAAGGAGCTAACTTTGCTCAACTCAAACTATCACACTTTACAATACAGCCCATGAGTCTATTATATAGATCTCATCCAAACAATAATTAGACATCTAATTACAATAATTAGATCCATAGCTTTTAGTCTAAATTTGGCTCTTGACATGCAAACACTTGGTTCGTTAACTAACTGCTCGTAAAAATTGTAGTTCTAAACTTCATAGGCGACCGACATCGGTCTCTATCTACCTGGAGGTGACCGACGTCGGCCGATCCCTAACCGACATCGGTTGCTTCTCTTCACTAATCTGGCCGACGTCGATTGATCAAACCGACACTGGTTACTCTGCAACTCAGTAACCTTCAGCAACCTCCTCCCTTGTTTGCATCAGTAAAGCTTTTAGCTCCACAACCTAACAATATCCCACTTGGAGATAAACAGCTACACTGTACCTGTACTTGTACCCCATCTAATCTATTTTTTGGCTTGTATCCCTCTTCAAGATCAATCCTGAAGACCACCCACCACACAACTTGTGGTGCACCTCCTGTCATCTGAGTAACCTGCTGCATCCACATCTACAAACCCATGTAGAAAAGAACTTGACCCTACATATCATGTCAACCTATTGTTGGTCCCTCTCAAATACCTAAGAATCCATTGAACTGCCTTCCAATGCTTCTTTCCTGGATCAGCTCCAAACTTTCTGACAGCACCCACTGCTTGGGCAAACACAGGTCTATACCAAACCTCATGTGATTTCAGACACTAAAATATCTAGCCCTTGGTGTGCTCCAATTTTGCATCCTGAACCTCACCAACACTTGATTCACATCAGCTCCCATTGGAGACAAAATCAACCTGTGATCTTCCATGTCTCCCATGCCAAAGAATTTTGCTGCTCCAAATCCTTCATGGCAAACCACTGAACTAATCTTACCCTTAGCTCAGCAAAACCCTATATGTACAAACCTGATAGCAAACCATCCACATATAATAACAGGATAATGTTATGACCATCATCCACCTGGTAAGACAAACACAATGGTTACACTGACACTGACTAAAGCCCTGCTTTGTCATCCACCTGTCAAAACCTGTACCACTATCCTGTAGCTTTCTCAAGACCATATGACCTTGCCTTCTATCTTATGTGTCCATTCTCTCTATTCTTTAACCAAGTTATCCATTTGTCTCAGTGCTTTCATACCGGCTGACAACCCTACCAAATCTCCCGTTTGGTCTTGCATCCTGTTCATGCCAAGCTCCCACTATTTCCTGGATCCTTCCTGCTCTACAGTCAGCAACTAGTATAAAGAAGAGGAACAACAAATTTGAGGATTACTTACACTTTCAATCCTCCCCATGGGCATTTGATACTCCTTGACAGTGTATTGTCTACCTAAAATCTATCTCAGTGATTGACCTCAGTCACCACACAATCTCCATCCGACTGACGTCAGTTCCCATGCGATTGTCCTTTCTATCAATGCCAATTTTATGACCAATGTCAGACTTACCTAGTCACTGACGTCAATTCCCTAATCGACACTGGTAGCCACACTACCTGACACCATCAGATTTGGTCTACACATGATTGACATCGGCACCTATCTATTCGACGCCAGTTCCCCTTGACTGACGCTGGTAACTGTGTTTGCCTGTGAGTGATGACTTTTTACCTGCGAGCTCTTTTGAATCAATTCCATGTCCAAATTTCCCTACTCAAAATTATCCAGCCCCATCCACTGGTCTCTATTTGTCATCTCCTCCAAGAACACCAAGGCTTTCTAGTTCTTAAGTTTATCAAATACATTAGTCTTCCTTTTCCTGCAATAAATCCAATCCTTTCTTGTAGCATCCCACTGCTCACAAAAATCTTGGTCTATGCTCTCCGAAGCTAAAATATTCCCTTTTGACTTAAGAACATCCATTCCCTTCTCACTTATGTGACCAAGCCTACAAAGCCACACCTGTGCAACAAAAGTGGAAACAGTAATACAAGCAAGTAGATAAAGAGTACCTGCTTTCTTACCACATGCTAATTCAAGTGCATCCACTATGAGAGTTCTTGTGCGTCTCTCATCACCCAAATTTCCTGAAGCAATTAGCCACATCTCTAAGACTGGGACCTACATGACCTTCTTCAACACCCATGTGTTGTTTGCCTACAATTTTAGCAACACTTCCCCTTTGCCAAAAATCTGACAAGGCTCACCAACCCCTCTACTTGGGGTTGCATGGAAAGAGGCAACAAAATCTATTAACCAAGATTCAACTTTATCCAGAGCATCCTATGCAACAACACCTATAACATCTGCTTCTTTATGCTGATCTGCTACCAACCAACAATCTTTCTTTACCTGCTCTTTCTTTCTATAACACCGTAAGTGACCATTCATGTTATTCAATTTTTCCATTCATAGCTTACTTTTTTCTGCCATTGCAATACTCCCACTCAATCAAAAACCCCTGAGAGTGACCTATAACCAAACACAAAACCTGCACCCTACAACCTTAGCTCTGATACCAACTATTAGGAACCCGTGGAAGCACAATTGATTACCATATACAAGCAACTTAAGATGCAAAATTAACCAGAAGTAACAAGTAACTAGAAACCAGAAACAACACAAAATATGAGAGACAATACACAACTTGTATTAATACTCATCCAAAAAAGAATACAATAAAGAAGATGCCACTTCTTCACACCTCTCAGAGGCTTCCCACACCTCAAGTGTACAGTACTTCTTTCCTCAAAGCTCTCTCTCTCTTACGATCCCAACACACAACTCAAACACAGAGTTGGTGTTCACCTCTAACTAGTCAGTATCCACTACTGCTAGTACACCAGTGCTCCATGCACTCCACAAGTGCTCCACACACTTCAAGTAGATATTCCCTAAACTGTAACAACCTGCAATCCAAATGATCTTACTTATGGAAGGAACTGCCTTGCCTTCCTCTTTGCTCTAGACCGAGTACACACTGTACTCCAAGTAGATCCTCCCTGATCTTGCTCCCTATTGTGTTTTTGTCTTCCCTGATCTTGCATACCAACAAATCAATCTGGTTCTACACACTTGCAAACCTGGATCATGCACACACATACACCTGTAGATCAATGATCTTACTTAGCCATGCAGATCTCCAAACTTGGCCTTGCAACACCTACTGACTGAGATCCTACACACCTGAAGAACCCTTCTAATTCTCCAAAACTAGCACCCACACTTGGCACTGCTGTGGAACTAGGAGGAACACCCTTGCTCACTTCACACATAGAAGGAGCTAACTTTGCTCAACTCAAACTAGCACACTTTACAATATAGCCCATGAGTCTATTATATAGATCTCATCCAAACAATAATTAGACATCTAATTACAATAATTAGATCCATAATTTCTAGTCTAAATTTGGCTCTTGACATGCAAACACTTGGTTCGTTAAGTAACTACCCATAAAACTTGCAGTTTTGAACCACACAAGCAACCGACGTCGGTCTCTGTCTGCCTGGAGGTGACCGACATTGGCCGATCCCTGACCGACATCAGTTGCTTCTCTTCACTAATCTGACCGACGTCGGCTGATCAGACCGATACCAATTGCTCTACAACTCAGCAACCTTCAGCAACCTCCTCCCCTGTTTGCATTAGTGAAGCTTTTAGCTCCACAACCTAATAATAATAACCCTCCATGCCTTTTCATTTCCCCTTTATCCAATGTCATGATGAGGATAATTATAGATTTAATTCCAAAAAATTGAATTAATCCTCAATCACACATCTTCATCTCAAGATGGGCAGTTCAGGTCGATTCTGAGCAATCTCAAAAATCTATAAATAATAGTCCTTACCTATTAAATTTTAATCTTAATTTGTGCATAAGTTACCATGTCAAATTTATTCCAAGAGCTCTCAGATGCCATAGTTATGATGCCAAAATATTGAGCCAAGCAGCACCAAAGCCACAAGGTGCCAAAGAGAAAAGGAGATAGCCAAGCCTCCTTTAATGAAGATTTCATGAGCAAAATTTGAGTAAGCCACTACAAGCATTTGGAGCATCCAAGGAAGGTGAAGGATTATTGTTTTTCTTTACTTTTTAGTTGTGCTTTTCATTTGTTTTTGTTATTAAGCTCACCCTAGTAACTAGGCCTAGAGATGTATGCTAGTTAGTGTGTTTTAATCAATTTATTTTCATTTTGAGACTAACACAATACTAATCAACTCTCTTGAGTCAAATTTCTATTTCATAGTGATGATGTTTTCAACTCATGCAGGCTCAATTGAATGAGTAGATGGATGTAATGGTTGCATCATCTGAGCAGGGTGCAAGACAAAGAGTGGAATACAAGTTTTTTCTTATGGTGAGACATGTGTAAGATGGGAGGATAAAATTCCCACTGATATCCATTGATGCATGAAGGAAGATGGATTAATTAGAGTAATCTACATTAGTGAGCATAAACTATGGGGAAACTATCCATGCAAGTTGAACGTGTCTAAGAAGGAATGTTGTTGATGTTAGTTTAGTAATCAATCAACAAGGAAGATGGCTTGATTTTAATTCAAATTTGTTGAATAATAAGTATAATGCATGGAGAACAACTAGATGAATATGCAATGCTTGAGTAGTAAAAAGGTTTGTATGTGACTTAGGTGATATGTGTGTAATTATATGACTATGTGTTTGGTGTGTACCCCTCATTGTATGCTTTATTTAGTCATTGATTATGCCAAGGTTATGAGATGTTCTATTGGTTATCATCTACTTATGATGTATGATTTTTATCTATATTTATTTAGAGATGTATGTTTGTATAAACACATAACAAATCATATTTACTCTTATTTATTACACATAGATTCAAGAATGTGTTTGGGTATTTGGTTGGTTTTGATATATCAGATTGATGTTGCCATCACTTTTCTAGAATAAACTTTGTGATCATGATTGTTTATTATCTTGTGATATCATGCATGATAGTTATAAACAACTAACATGGAAATATATACCCTAACGATGGAAAAAATAATTTAAATGTAAATATAAATAACCTAGGAATAAGATATGGATAATCAAATCCTAAGTGTAAATATAACAAATAAATCAAGTATAAGACTAAATACAAAAAAATTCAACCAAAAGTACATGATATGGATAATCAAGACGTAAGTGTAAACCATTGTAATATTCTTACGATAATCGAGAAGCAAATAAAAAATAAAGAAACAAAGAGATAAAAATAAATAAAATATAAATAAACACAACAAAACATCAATAAAAATAAATAACAAAACACCAATAAACAAAACACACAAACTATCAAAGTGAACAAAATAATCAAAAACAAAGAAATAATCTAATACAATAAACAACCTAATCTAAACAAACAAAGTGAAACAAATAATAATATAAAAACCATGGTTAATACAATGTTAGTTTAAACAGAAAATAAATTATTAGTGCATGTATAAAAGAGGTGTTACTCTAGGCGACAAGGTAACCCCTAAGCTAGATAGCAACAATACAGTTATAACAAGGCAATAACAATTAGCACAAGGTTTACCCTAGGCTATAGGTAAATGATGACATAAATGAGATGACAACAGTGCCCCTATACAATATGAGATAATGAAACAAATGAACAAAATGGATAAAATAGAAGAAAATGAAGGGATAATCGAGCTAACTCTACATATACTAGGCAAGTGGGCGTTACCTACATAGTTTCAAGAATGCAAGATCCAACATGAAATTCAGGGTAAATATAGTTCTCCTAGAATATAAGATATAATAAAATTAATGATAAAGAAATGATTGTTTGGTAGATTAAAATGGGAATGGTATCACAAAATAATGAGAGTGTAGATAACTCATAAAATGGTGAGATCATTATAAAAGGGTGCTCATAAAATGACGAGAGTATACGACGTAAGGCCAAGAATGATGGAGAAATCAAATGACAAGTGATTATTCATGAAATAGTTAGGGATCCCAGGATCTTAAGGCATAGAAGTGGTCAAAAAATAAAGGAAGGTGTAGCCAAGCTAACCCAAGATACCCCATGTATCCAAGTGGTGCCTACATAGTCCATGTGGATGTCAGGACAATGTGGTTCCCCCAGAAATGGGAGGAAAAATATCAAGGTGGTCTAGAAATAAATTGAACAAACAAGATGGCCCATCCCAAAAAAATTGACTACTTTATATCTCGCATGGAGATGCTAAGCTAATTTTCATGATTTTATGATTTTTACGATTTGCTAGACCATTTATAAATGTTTAAGGATTTTCTAACTATTACAAGTGTTTTAATAATTTTCTAAGTGTCTCAAATCAATTAATAATTATGAGAGACTATATGGTCCAACTCGTAAAATGGTGAGAATGTTTAAATTTAAATTACTCTCAAAATGGTGAGAGCATGGTTTAGGGGTGATTGATCTGACCTTAATTTAAATCAAGCTCTACCCACATAAGCCCAGAATGAGACCTCAAGTCACGATAGTTCTACCTACATAAGGGGGTGAACGTAAGTACCAATAAGTTCTAGGTAAAAGTAAAATGATAATAATAATGGTAATATGATGCAAAAATGAATGAAAAAAGTGGTGTTCCTAATTTTCCCATAGGCAGTTATAATTAGGAAATAACAATAAAGGTTCATTGGTACTAATTTTTCCATAGGAAGTTATAATTAGTAGCACAAAGTAAGACACTGGTTTTGCCAAAAAGTGACTATAATCAATGGCACTAAGCAATTATAACAAAAAATTAAGGATGCAATTGCTTATACCACTTCCATTTTTCTTTCATATACTACCATTCAAACATGTAATGCTGAAATAACTATTGAAACTAAATATGTCATCAACCACTAAATGTGCCTAAAGTAAAAATGAATCAGAACCAAAGCCAAATGTGATAGGTGGGGTTAGGTAAAAGTAAATGGTTTGTGAATGGCTTAAGGGTATGTTATAACTACAATGGTTATGGTACAAATAATAGGTATAATGTGGCTTAACTTAGAGTATCCTTGTAGATAATTATATGAATCCCTCAATCGTAAAATTTTTTGAGGTGAATTATGTTCATCAGCTCATCAAGTTCATCTCCTTTTGGTGTAGCGATCATGTATGTTCCAAAACCATAATTAGAAATGACCACATAAGGCCCTAACCAAGTTGGTTGGAACTTTCCCTTTTTCTTGGATTCAGCATTTATATTTTTATAATTCTCTTTTAGTACCAGGTCATCAAGTTTGAATTCATGATGTTTTACGTGCCTATTGTATTGTCCTTTGAGTTGGTTCTAATAATCCTAGAGATTATTTAAGGTGGATAAACATTTACCATCAAGTAAGTCTAACTCCTGCAAGCAAGCCACTATGTAGTCTTCATCATCGATGATGTGCTACAAAAAATTTAGAGAGAAGGCAACTTGAACTCAATGGGAAGAATGGCTTTAGTTCCATAAACAAGTGAATAGAGTGTAGCTCCTATTGGAGTATGGAATGTGAAACGATATTCCCAGAGGGAACTAAATAGATGCAAGTGTTAATTATGACCAACATCATTGACAATCTTCTTTAGAATATTAAAAATGGTTTTATTAGAAGCCTCATCTTGGTCATTACCTTATAGATAGTAAGCAGTAGATAAATGTTTTTTGATGCGGTATTGAGAATAAAGTGCTTTCACATCCTTATTATTGAATGATCTAAAATTATTAGAAATAATGTTGGAGAGAATGTTATAGTGACAAATGAGGTGGTTAAATATGAACTTGAAGATCTGCTAACCAATGATGTAAGTGAGGGGAATGGATTCCACCCTCTTAATGAAGTATTCAATAGTAGTTAGGACATGTTTATGTCCATCTAAAAATGTTAGATTGATCTTCTCAACAAGATCAAGTCCCCACGTTGAGAATGTCTATGGTGTCATCAATGGTTTGAGTACCTTGGTGGGAGCATGAATTAGATTAGCATGCTTCTAACACTTGACACACCTCTTTATATATGTATTTGCATCTACTTCTATCATTATCTAGTAATAACTTGTATGCAATAACTTTTTATCTAAGATTGCCCCACTAGTGTGGGCTCTACACACTCCTTCATGGACTTCCCTTAATGCTATTCTAGATTCTAGTAAAGGTAAACAATGAAGCAAAGTTATATCATAGCTTCTGTGATATAAGGTCAGTCTAAGTATGGTATAACAATAGGTTTTATGGGCTAACACTTTTTGTTTTTTACATGATAAATCAAGAGGCATGATTTGGTCTTGAAGATAGGCATATATGTCTAAGTACCAGAGAGACGCAGGACTGATAATGTCATAAACCATGTCGATGGTGGTTTGTTCATGTGCTATCACTAAGATACATTTAACAATAAATCGATAATATCTAGCTCTGTCATTGATCTATATCATGGAACTAATAGTGACTATAGCATCTATTATTATATTATTAGCCCAAGGTATTCTTTCAAATTGGATGTTATCAATCTACTACTTGAGGGTATCGACCATACCTTTATAGGGTACCAACTTATCATCCTTGGTTTGTTATTGATTTGTGAACATATTGATGATTAACTGAGAATCACCATATACCATTAAATGTTGAACATTCCATTGTAATGTTTAACAAAGCCCTGTAATGAGTGTTTTGTACTCATCCATGTTATTGGTATAGGGAAATCTAATACAAAAGGACTTGGGAATGAGATCCCCTTATGGTGTAACAAATAATGTTCTAGCCCATGATCCATGTGTCATGAATGATCCATCAAAGTACATATTCCATTATTTAGCCTCAAGAGTTGCATCCATTTCTTTAATAGTCATAATGGCCTCATCTAAAAATATAAATGTGAGAGGTTGAGTATCTTGAAGAGGAGATTCAACAAGTTGATCTACGATTACATGCCTCTTAATATATTTCTAGTTGACATATTCAATTTCAAACTCAATAGCATGATCTATTTTACCATACATCCCTGTAGAGCTGATTTGGAAAGTAGAAATTTGAGTGGATCTACTTTAGAAATAATAATGGTCTTATTTTTTAGCATATAATGACATAATTTTTGGGTTGTAAACACCATAGCTAAATAAGATTTTTTAATCAGTGTGTAGTTATGTTCATATGTGACCAAATTTTAGCTCAGATAATATATGACATGATCCTTTCACTATTCATCATGTTATGCCAAAAGTATCCCCAGGGCATGTTTAGCTGCTAACAGGTAAAGAAGTAATGGTTTTTTTGGCATCGATGGCAAAAAAATAGGGGGTTATCAAGGTAGTTTTTAAGTTGATAAAATTATTTTTGACACTCTTCATTTCAAGAAAATGTGACACCTTTTTCCAGTAAGTGTGTAAATACATGGAATTTGTTAGCTAATTATGAGATGAATCATTTGATAGATTGAATCTTGCCCTGAAAATGATAGATCTAATTTAATGTAGATGGTGGTGTCATTTATGTAATTGCACAAACTTTGGTTGGGTCAACTTCAATACCCCTACCCTATGAGAGATAATGAAACCTAACAATTTTCAAAAAGTGATGCCAAATACACATTTATTTAGATTAAGCCTGATATTTTACTCATGAAGTCTCTCAAGTATTATTCATAACATAGCTGGGTGATCAGCACGGGTATTTGATTTACCCAAAATATCATCGACATAGTCCTCAACAATGTCATACATCATGTCATGAAAATCACTATCATATTTCTTTGGTAAGTGGCTTCAAAATTCTTAAGCCTAAACAACATTACCTAATAAAAAAACATTCCCCACATACTGGTGAATGTTGTTTTATGTTTATATTCTAGTGTTATTCAGATCTAATTTAGCCTAAAAATCCATCCATTAATGAGATCATTTTATAACCAATAAGTGAGTCGATGATCATGTCAATATTGGGCAGAGAAAAGTCATAGTTTGAGTACGCTTTGTTGATATCTCTAAAATCAATGTAAATTTGGATCCCTTTTGGATTTTTAATTACTATGACAATATTTAATATCCACTTTAAATAGTCGATTGGCCTAATGAATTTTGCATCTAATAATTTTTCCAACTCTTTCTTTACTAACACAATAATACAAGGATGCATCTTATGCAAATTTTGCTTAATAGGTTTGGCATCAAGATGTACACCGAGATGGTATACATTCAAGGTGGGGTCAAAACTTGTCATGTCTAAGTAGGCCCATGAAAATATGTCAACAAATTCTCTCAAAAAGGTTGCAAAAACTTCATGTTCCTCCTTAGTGAGGGACACACCTAGTTTAATCCACTTTGGGTCCTCCAGAGTCCCAATATTCACCTCTGAAGTGTCCTCTGGAAGTGTATAACCATCATCTAAAATAGTTGGCAATGAGTTTATTTGATCGACAATAACAAAGTATTCTAAATAGTTTATCTCTTCTAATACTCCTAAGTAGGATGAATCAGAATATCCTAATGGTGGCATCGACCATGATATAAATACCTCAAGGCACTCTTGAATAATATGTGAAAAAACTCATTATTCTTTAGTCTTAATATCTGATCCATAATTTGGTTATGGGAGAAAGGTCTCTTTTGCTTCATAGGAATAGGGTCGAACATCCCCAACTAATAGCATTGGAAACTAATTTTCACCAAGAGACTTGCCTTTCTCTTTACTTTTTCCCTACTCAGAAAGCGCCCCAAAGAGATTTTCACTTTCAGACCTTACTGTTTGATTTTGTTTTTATTTTTGGCTAGGTAAATTCACCTGCTCTTTGACATAAGTTGTATAATCCAATCTAATAGCAAAGCCTTACTTGTGGTTTCTAAGAGGTATGTGACTTATTAATCCTAGAAATACATATATGGCCTCACCATTTTAAAACTCATCTAATGACATAGTTGACTCTTGTTGGTCATAGTCTATCAATTAGTGATGTTAAAGGGTTAAGTTTGAAGGTTTATAAATGGGGCTAATAGTGCAAATGATATGGGTGCCAAATAGTTTTATGTACACTAGATCATCATAGGTTCTATAATCAGACCCTGTGTCACTTTTGGCATCATCATCGCTAGTCATTAGTGTTGGAACATGAACGAGGTGTGTGGAGTCACCCTCGAGAAGTTTAAATATAATACCATGAGTTCCCTTACAATTAGTTATTAAAAATGGTTTGATAGTTCCTTGTTGATCTAACTCAAGGCCTCTACATTCATAAGCTAGGTGATCCATAATCTGGATGAGAATAGGATACTTTGTGCTTTTGTAATAATCAGCTAACTCATCAGTGTAGAACCATGAATCATACTCTGCTAAGGGATCTTTTTCTATACTAGAGGATGGTTTAAAGATAATAGGCTTGTTCAGCTGATATTTTATTTTAGTGTCCCATGCCATACTAGTAGTTTTGGTTGTAAGTCTCTCATAATCTTTAAGATTAATGGGTAATTTAGCTATGTGGAATGCATTACAGGTGTTATATTCTTAAATACCTTTGTTAGTGATATAGAAATGATTGGAAATATCTGGTAGAAGCATGGTTAAGGTAGAGGTTAATTTATATGGGTTAATATAATTAGCTTCTAAGCCTAATTCAATAACTTTTCCTTTTTTAGCTATGTCACTTATACTTTTAGCTCTTATACTTGATCGCAAGGATTTTATAACTTTGATATGACTGAAGATCAATAGGTATAGTCACTTCCATTCCTAAATGTGAAAACTTTATACACTGATGCAATGTAGAAGGTATGGCCTTGATTTTATGGATTTAGGGTCATCCCAATAATAGATTTTAAGAGAGCTCTAGATCTAAAACATGGCATAAAGTATCGTGGGTCAATTTCCCAATGACTATCAATAGGATAATTGTCCCTTGAGATTCTTATTCTTCATTATCATATGCCTTGGTAATGATGGTATCTAGTTATAAGTTAGCTTTTATATATCCAATATGTTTGACCAACTTTAGAGACATAATGTTGAGACCCGAACCATTGTCTATAAGGACATGTTTAACTCTATGGTTAGTTATACCAAATTTAAAGTACATTGGTTTGTTATGTAGAAGTCCTAGAGAAGATATATCACTTTGGTTAAATGTGATATGTTGGTCATGATCCAAGTGTCCTACCATAGTTTGGAATTTGTCTGGAGTGATATCATCTAGCACAAGGGATTGGTTAAAATACTCATTTAAAATGTCTTTATGGATGGTAGATGTGCACAACAAATCCATGATGGAAATGTGTATAGGTATCTTCTTGATTTATTCCACAATATCATAGGCTTTCCCCTTTTTTTTTCAATTCATTTATTTTTAATAGGCATGGAAGGTTGATTAGGCTCATTGGTAGTATTTAGATGTGGTCCTCTAGTAGTGTTTCTAGTATGTCAAGTTACGATCATGCAATCTCGATCTAGAATTTTGATTTGATAGTTCATTGGGTAGGTATGGAAGATTAGAATGATAATTCTTGGGTGGTATGGTACCTGATTATACACATAGACTATAAAAGAATAACTGGCATAAGGAGGTTGGTAGGTATTATTTGATAAATAGGTATTGTTGTGTGAAAGCCCAGGTCAATTGATAGTTGGTATAGGGTGAATAGTGTGGTAGTAACATGACCACCTAAAACATGTCTTATAACATAAGTATAGGTATATAAAATGGCATGATGACCTCCTTAATTGGTTTGATCATTTTTCCCTTAATTCTGACCATTTTGTTTTTGTTATTGTGATTGGCATTGTTGTTGTTGATGATTTTGTGGTGGAGTTATCTGTCATTGTTATTTCTATTATTGGTGTTGTTGCTTTTTATGTTGTGGAAATGGATTTTGGTATATACCCAAGTTATTATTGTTTTTAATATCATGGGTATCTCTCTCTATTTCCCCATTTTATATCATGTTCTCAATCAGATGTCTGAGTTGGATACACTATCTAATGGAATGTCTCCTAACACAATGATACAAAATTCATTTTCTTTATACCAATCAAGAAAGGGATTATTTTTAGGAAATGGATTTGGTATAGGCCAATTGATGATATGGTCATAAAATAGTCTTGAAAACATATATTCAATGGGGTCACCAAGGTCACTAAATTATTGGGTAATGGGTTATCTTCTCCTCAGAGGAGGGGTTTGTAATTAGTTTTGATTTTATGGTAGTTGCTTATGTGGAGGTCCTAGTGAAATATATGGAGGAAGTGGTTGTTGAGTGGTTCAAGGTATATGGATAGTTAATGTTTTCACCATTTCAACATGGCATGATTTATTAATCACATTGCCAATAACATTCTTATTGTGGTTGTAGGGTTTAGTTCTTTCATTATTGTTAGCTTGAGGTGGTGTTGTAGGCGATACTTGAGTTTGATTCTGATTATAGTTCTAGCCTTGATTTTGGTTTGATTCTAATTAGAGGATAATAAATTGATTATACCTTTATTTATAATGGATTTCTCAATTTGGATTCCTTTTATTATAACCTCTTTGAATGTGTGTGCACACTATAGCTCGAGATGGTAAGATATTTTGTTGCATGTAAGCTCCTTGTAAATATTGCAGCTAACTATTTGTCTGGAAAATTGTGAGTAAATTGACTCACTAGGACTCTCCAATGTTACAAGTATATTGTGAATCTCTCACCAGCCTTTTTTTTAGTTTGACCTAGATCCACAATAGTAATCTCATGCTCGAGATTGTATGAAAAGTGTTGCAAAAAATTCTCCAAGAGATCATCAAAGATCGGTATAGAGTTCTTTGGTAATTTTAACAACCATTATACTACTTATCTAGTTAGGCTCCTTGGAAAAATTAAAAGTAGACATATATCACTATAAGCCACTAGTTGGCAAGCAACAAAGAACTCAGTTAGATGTGCCTTAGGATCTCCTTTGCCTTTGTATTTATCAAATTTAGGTGGCTCATAACCTGATGGAAATGGTATTTGAAAATATTCCATGTTGAATGGACTATAAAATATCTCCTCTAGTTTGAATTTTTTCATTTATTTTCCAACCTATATCACTTGAATTGCATCTTTCATCTATTGCAACTCTTGGGCTAAGAAGTCAGTAGGAGTGGCATGTTGTTTATGTTGCATGGTCAAATAAGGATTACTTTGATTGGGGTAGGTATACTATGGGATGCTATTTGAATTGGATAGATGACTAGGTATGTGTATCTATGTATTAGGGTTATATTATGGGTATGGAATACGTTGTTGTTCAAGAAAATTTTGGTTTGGGTTGGTTACATAAACTTAGATGGTGAATTATGGTTGTATTAATGGAATTTGGCTCTATGGAATGTGTTGGTATAGTTTGGATTGGGAGGGAAATTTTTGTCTGCTTGTTCAAAAAAAATTAATATAGGGAATGAGATGTTGATTGGATCCCTATTGTTGAAGGTGTTAGTAGTTAGATCCTTGTTGCACATGCTATACCCATTGGGTAAAAAGCAATTTTTGTCAAGTACCTAGTACTTGTTGTTTAAAATAACCTTATTTTTGGCTAAACACCTTTTATTGGATTGGTAATAATTAAAATGACACTCATTGGTTTGGAAACTGCTAGGGTTTGGTATTTGTTGATTTGGTAATTATAGTTGTTGACCAACTGGCACATTCTAACCAATAGGAATACATTTTTGGTTAAGAAACATTTGTAATTGAGAAGGTTTATTGGTATGTACTTTTTATGATGGAACATTTGTTGTCACCTATTGAGGTGACATAGTATTCTTCACTTGTTGTGGTAGAAAAGCACTAGCCAAAGCTTGATTACCTAACCCCTATGGTTGTGTGCTTGATGAAGCAACTGGTTGAGGGTTATAAGTAACATATTATGGTTGATAAGTAGGAATTCATACCCCCTATTATTTTGAACCACTTATAGTTTTAGATTAAGGCACTTGTTATTTTAAACTATTTGTTGGTGTATTTAAACCACTTTGGCTTAGATTAGAAGACATTTGCATGCTATCCACCATGTTTGGCACAATGTTCTATATAGAAGCTTTAGTTACATTTTTAATAGATGGGACATTGTACATGTCAAGAACTAAAGTATTTTATGTAAATGGGTCTATACCTAAATTATCTTGACCTATCAATTCAATTAGCATTCCTGTTGAAGGAGCTAGCTCTATGATTGGAGCAATTGACATGGTCATGACATTAAAATTATGCACTAGACTCAAATAGGTTTGATATGCTTGTTGCATTTTTATAAACTGGTCCTCCATGAGGCCCTTTCCTTTTACAATCATATTTCGGTCTTGATATGACATTGGCACAAGCACTTGAGGATAGCTAGTGGAAGCATGTTCAATGATTTGGGTAAAAGGTGTGTTTAGAGGCACTCTAACTAGACTAGGTAAATTTTCATGGGGGAAGTCTGCTAGAAACTTGGAACCTACTTTAACTACTCTAAATAGCACTTCATCTTTGTTTTCCAACAAATGACATTCAAATAAATATGGATCATAGTTAGTCTATGATGGAATTATAACATAATAGGGATCTTGTTGTTGGTTTGGTTCCAAGTTAGGCATCATTTGACAAAAGTATTATTATTTTTACTCTGGTTCTTGGCCTGAATAAGGAGGCATAGTTACCAAATATTGTGCTAAAGGTTCATACCTTTGTTCAATGTATGGAATGTGATAATATGGATATGGATCTGTCTCATAGTCAACATCACCATACAACTCTTGAACAAAAGGGTCACTAGTCACAAAGTTTTTGTAACCAGGATTATACATGGTCCCATTACATCTATAGCAAGGCAAGTTTACATCCATGGATAGCTTATGTGATAAAAAAATGGTATAAAGGTATCGAACCACTGAAATCTAAAAAAGAGGTTTTAGCTCTGTAAGAAATACACAAAGGGAGAAACAACTAGACTAGGCAAAGGAAGGACAAAACAAAATTGAAACAAGTCTAATAAAATTGTATTGATTTCTCCAAAGGTAGTTATAATCAACACCAAAATTAACACAAAGGTTCAAACTCATTTATGGCCAAAGTACTAATTTGTCCACATGCAATTATAATTAGTCACATGAGTATCTAAATAAATTAGAACAATTCCAAACTAGAGTCAAGAAATAGCAATGATTTTCCCAAAGGTAGTTATAATCGTACTAAAACAAGGCTAGAACTGGAAACATAAAAAATCAAAAAATCAAATTAAATTAAGGAAATTGGTTTGATGGCACTCAATAATTGGCTCACTTAAGACTCGATATTTGATTCACAAGAGAATTTGGGAACAATGGAACTTGGACACTCATAATTCAACACAACAAACTTCAAACAAGGCACATGACAACACTTTAGCTCAAAGGACTCTCCAAACAAGGCACAAGATAAACAACAACCACTTGGTCTAGGTTAAGGGGTCCTTTAGATTAAATAGGAAATCAACCCAAGTAACACAATCTAAACACAAAAGGTAGACAACCTAAGCCTAAATTAGATGAGGTTTTAGCGTGAGCCTGATTAGTTTAGGATTTATAATTTGAAAGGTTAAGATTTATATTTAATGTAAAAAGACTCAAATTTTCTAAATCAAAAAGCTAGACTAAAATAGGCAGTGTAACCACATTTAAAACAATAAATGTATATCAAAGGATCAAAACTTGGTTTCAAAAGTTAAAAAAAACTTGAAACAATTTAGGAAGCATAGAAACACTCCTTCAAAAAAATTACATAACAATGGTTTTGGACTAGAAAATTCCAAGGCAAATGTTTGGGATAACATGGGCAACATAACGATGCCCCCTTCAAACAAGTGTTTTTGGAAAATGTCTAAGGCAAAAAGTATGACATTAAATGGATGGCATAACACCTCTTTAGGCTAAAAGGTGTGTATAAACATCACTTGACTTGGATGTGCTTTTCATAAACAAAGATATTTTGGACTCAAAATAATGTAAGTAAAAAGGAAAAGACTCAAAAACAACTAAGTGTATCATCCTAATCCTAAAAATTGACAAGGTAGCTTCGTACTATCAAATTTCATCTATATACTTACTCTTGAGAGAAAATTTAGTTGTTAATATAAAAATATAAATGTAAATGAAAATGAAAATTAGGGTTTTTTAGGTCCCCTATTCTCTCAAGAGTTTAAACACTGACATGGAACTTTGGGATACTCACACTACATTGACATTATATCTACGACAAGTGTGGTTGTCTAATAACTATATTTTTTGCATATTTCTAAATGGTCCCATCTAAGTGGTTAAAAATAAGACACAACATGTCATTTAGATCCACACTAATTAGCTTATTATGAAAATTTCTTATCCTTTTCACAACTACTAAATTCATCAATTACTCAATGTAATGTGATGTTTGAGTTAATCATATATTCTGAGGCAGTCTCTTACTAACAAATCTTGTTTAACCACTCAAATAAGCATACAAAAAAGTTGAACTCAATTTATATACTCCTAATATGAAGTGGTATTGATATGATGTTGGTAGATAAAGCCCCAATTCAATGTACCCCTAAAGAACTTGTGAGGGAGAAGCGAGCTCCCACCCACAAGCCAAAAATGCAAGAATAAAAATAATAGGACTTTATGGTTGTTTTGGATTCACCCAAATCACTTAAATTTTGAGGAGAACCGTATCAAATTTACTTATATGCTTTTGAATAAAGTAACAAATTTAATAAGTGATCATTTTTTATCACCCAAGTTCCCTAAAGGGGATGGGAGGAGAGCATCCATGTGACACTCATCTTGAAAAATAAACACTCAACAACAAACATAAAAATGAAAACTCTTATGAGTATTTAACTAGAGTGTAGGTTCATTTTTATAGAACCAAACAAAATATGTCATGAAATTTAGCCCCTTCATGCTTTGTCATGTCCCCTTTTTCGTGGACATTGACAGACTTGATGGTTAGCCTATTATACGACCTTCGTAGGCTAATAGGATGGATAGAGGGTCATAATGGAGCTTGGCTTGACTTTGATTCGCAGAATTTCTACATTTGGTTTTCATTCAGGTTATTTCAGATGCATTGGCACTAAGCTCCTACTTTTTAGGGATATTTGATATGCAGCGGAACACCTTTATTTTGGTATGGTCATGTGCGGAATCACTCCCTGATTCACCTGCTTCGATCGGTTTGAGGATCCGACGTATATTGAGGGAGATATTAATATTTGATTGATTTAATCAAATATTAATTATTTGGTCTCATTAATAATTAATTATTAATTATTTGGTCTAATTTTAAATTAGAAACCTTAATGCTAATTTAAGAAAAACCCTAATTAGGGCAAGCATATCTTTTGAGGGTATAAGGGTTTCACATGGAGGCCATTATTGATTATGCATAGATTATTGATTATTGAAAATTGAAGAAATTCTTCTGTGAAGACTGAGCCTAGGGTTCCAGGATTCCATTTGCATTGGAGAACGTTCCCTCTTCAGTGTGTGTAATTAAGAGGCTGTGGAATATCAGCTGATCTATTGCCAAATTGAGAGATAGCTTCATCCAGAAGTTATCACAGAATTTACAGGGTTGAGAGATAACTTCACACAAAAGTTATTACAGATATTCTAGGTATTTATTTATTTATGTTTGATTCAATAAATTATACAGCTAGAGATCTTCTGTGCTAGAAACATATATTTTCAGATCAGGGGTTGAAAACAAGGAAGTTGTGCTTTATTGGCGGCCGTACGAAGTCCGTACAGGTCCGTATAGATCCACTAGCTACCGACGATGACAGTATTACCGACGATGGTAGTATTATCTATCGAAGATGGCAGTATTACCGATGACGGCAATATTATCTACTGACGATGGCAGTATTACCGACGACGGCAGTATTAGCCACCGACAGCGGCAGTATTACCGATGATGGTGACTGTGTTTTCGACACAGCAGGTCGAGACCGTCCAAAATTCAATTTTCACTTCCAAATTTGCAAAGCCAGGGTTTTAAGACCATATTTTAATATTCTTTTATTTGTATAACAGAGACTCAATTGTGTAATCATCCAGAAGAACAAGTGATGAGATCTTTGATTTGCTATTGAGATATTATATTGTGATTTTTTTATGCATATGTGAATCCATTCTAAAAAATTGTATCTTGTTCAGAGCTTTATGTGTTTATATATTCCCTGTTTGAAAGGGGATATTACAGTTGTTCAGAGATTTTGTAGGAGAAAAAAAGAGCCCTTAAGTAAGGGACATCACAGTGGTATCAGAGCTTTTTGTGCAGATAAGAGAGCCCTTAAGTAAGGGACATTACAGTGGTATCAGAGCCAAATTCCTGCCATCCTGTTGGGCACATCAGAGCCAATGTCTTGCCATCCTGTTGGGTAGCTTGGGTATCAGTATGGCTTTAACAGATGGCAAAGATTTGGAAGAAAGAATGCACAATGCGAAGAAGCTAGATAATCCATTCCAGCAAGCAGATGACATTCTAAAAACTTTGGAGGAGTTAGAAGCTTATTTGAGCAAGGTGGAGCAATCAAATACTTATGATATGCAAACATCATTATCTCCATCATTTAATTCATTGGTGAAGCCCCGATTATTGAGACATCATGATGAGGTGGTAAGTCTTGCAGCTCTCTCTTGTATTAGTGAAATCATGAGGATCATAGCTGGCTTTGATTTTTATGATGATCAGATTATGAGAGAGGTACTTTATGCCATGGTAAAAAGCTTTGAAAAGTTGGATAACATGAGAGACCCTCATTTCTCAAGGAGGGCAAGATTACTTGAAATATTTGCAAGGTATGGGTTTGAAAACATTATGATGTTAGTAGGTTGTATTGGTGAAATTCGCATGATGTTTAAAATATTTTGGAATATTTTAGATGAGTTTCATTCTAGCAATATATTGGCATCAATGCACTCTATCATGTTCACAATCTTGTTTGAGGAGGAGGATAAAATTTCTAAACTTTTGGCAGAAGATTTATGGTATGTCTGGACAAAAGGGAGAAATGTCTCACCTAGAGCTTGTATGTGGTTAAAGAATTTAATTAATAGGCCCAAGGATCGTAGTGCTTTCCCTATGACATGCAGCCACTTGCATGATGAGTTAGACAGTCATGCTGATCCAGTACAGGGAGATATTAACACATCTTCAGGTAATGATTTATCTGCATTATCTTCACAGGCAGGAGTAGTTGAGGATGTTGTGGATGAGCTTTGTCTTAAGGTGAGTCTAACTCAGGAGTTAGACAGTGAGGATGAGTCTGATGCTTGCATTCAGAGTGTGGAGGTGTACTTAGATGTTAGTACACTGAGTTTTGGTGATGAGTATGTTTCTATAGCTGCTTATGAGGAGCATGTGGTTAAGGCTCACACACATATTCAGGACTTGGGAGTACCTGATTCTGAAGAGTTTGGGATACCAGTGGAGTCGAGTCTCCAGATTGATTCTTCTCACACATTTGATAGTATGGTATAGTTGGTTGTGCCATAATTATAGAGGGATCAGTTATGGGATGGATTAACACCATCTTTTGTAGATGGAATTTGCAGTTGCCAATTACACAGCCTACAGTATCGACACATCCAGGGTAGTTGTGATTTCAGAGATTGGTTGAGTTGTGTTCACTAATTTGATTATGGGTTCCTCTTTGTTTTACTTCTGATGATATTGTAGGTACTCACATTGATTCACAGCAGTACAGAGCATAACTACATTTGGGATCCAGGTGGATCGAGTAGTTCATTGTTCTGAGATTGCTTGGGGACAAGCAATTTCCGGAGGGGCGAATTGTCATGTCCCCTTTTTCGTGGACATTGACAGACTTGATGGTTAGCCTATTATACGACCTTCATAGGCTAATAGGATGGATAGAGGGTCATAATGGAGCTTGGCTTGACTTTGATTCACAGAATTTCTACATTTGGTTTTCATTCAGGTTATTTCAGATGCATTGGCACTAAGCTCCTACTTTTTAGGGATATTTGATATGTAGCAGAGCACCTTTATTTTGGTATGGTCATGTGTGGAATCACTCCCTGATTCACCTGCTTCGATCGGTTTGAGGATCCGACGTATATTGAGGGAGATATTAATATTTGATTGATTTAATCAAATATTAATTATTTGGTCTCATTAATAATTAATTATTAATTATTAATTATTTGGTCTAATTTTAAATTAGAAACCTTAATGCTAATTTAAGAAAAACCCTAATTAGGGCAAGCATATCTTTTGAGGGTATAAGGGTTTCACATGGAGGCCATTATTGATTATGCATAGATTATTGATTATTGAAAATTGAAGAAATTCTTCTGTGAAGACTGAGCCTAGGGTTCTAGGATTCCATTTGCATTGGAGAATGTTCCCTCTTCAGTGTGTGTAATTAAGAGGCTGTGGAATATCAGTTGATCTATTGCCAAATTGAGAGATAGCTTCATCCAGAAGTTATCACAGAATTTACAGGGTTGAGAGATAACTTCACACAGAAGTTATTACAGATATTCCAGGTATTTATTTATTTATGTTTGATTCAATAAATTATACAGCTAGAGATCTTCTATGCTAGAAACATATATTTTCAGATCAGGGGTTGAAAACAAGGAAGTTGTGCTTTATTGGCGGCCGTATGAAGTCCGTACAGGTCCGTATAGATCCACTAGCTACCGACGACGGCAGTATTATCGACAACGGCAGTATTATCTACCGAAGACGGTAGTATTACCAACGACAGCAATATTATCTACGGACGACGGTAGTATTACCGATGACGGTAGTATTAGCCACCGACAGCGGCAGTATTACCGACGACGGTGACTGTGTTTTCGACACAGCAGGCCGAGACCGTCCAGAATTCAATTTTCACTTCCAGATTTGCAAAGCCAGGGTTTTAAGACCATATTTTAATATTCTTTTATTTGTATAACAGAGACTCAATTGTGTAATCATCCAGAAGAACAAGTGATGAGATCTTTGATTTGCTATTGAGATATTATATTGTGATTTGTTTATGCATATGTGAATCTATTCTACAAAATTGTATCTTGTTCAGAGCTTTATGTGTTTATATATTCCCTGTTTGAAAGGGGATATTACAGTTGTTCAGAGCTTTTGTAGGAGAAAAAAAGAGCCCTTAAGTAAGGGACATCACAGTGTAGGTTCATTTTTATAGAACCAAACAAAATATGTCATGAAATTTAGCCCCTTCATGCTTTGTGAAAACTTTAAACAAAAAAAAAACTTAAGTAGAAGATTTTAAAATATCAAATTTAAATGTGAGTTTGAAACATAGAGTGTATTAAAAATGTTTTTTCTAGACCTTTGGGTCCTGCAAAAAATGTTAAGGGGTTTTATTTTTTCTTAATAAAAGTTATATTCATTCAAATTATCTCAATAAGACACAAAATTCAATGTTAAACAATCAAAACCTGCAAGTAACAAGTTATAAAGCTAACCTACAAAATCAATGTTAAAAATAAAATTGAACATACAAAAATATAGAAAAACAACATTCAGTATTTTGATCATAACTTTTAAACTATGTGTTATTTATTTACAAAACTTATATTCATTCAAATTAGCTCAATAAGACACAAAAATCAATGTTAAACTATCAAAACCTACAAGTAACAAGTTATAAGGCTAACCTACAAAATCACTGTTAAAAATAAAATTGAACATACAAAAACATAGAAAAACAAAAGTCAGTGTTTTGATCATAACTTCTAAACTATACATTATTTATATACAAAAGTTTTGGAGGTTGTTTATAGGTCAAAGGTGCACCTCTATATAAAAATTTAGATTAAAATAGTGAGTAAAAAATTATTAGCTCTGTATCAACCATTTTTAGGAAAAAAATAAAAAATGAAAGTGGCAGTCACTAATTTGATCATAATTACTAAACTATAAGTATTTTTTATAAAAAATTTAGATAATTTTAATGTGATAATTACATATATTTATACAAAAATTTAGAAAAAAAGTATTGAATACATAAAAAGTTATTAATACTTTATAGGCCATTTTATTTTAAATAATAATAATAATAATAATAATAATAATAATAATAATAAAACAATTTTATGAGGTGTGTGCTCATGAAGAATCCCTCCTGACATGGCATTATGTATCCAAATATTCTAGTACCGGATATTAGTATTGTGTTATTCAAGTAAATCAAATCCAAATAAACACACTAAACACTAACACCTCTAGTCTAGACACTAGGGAGAGCGTATGAATAACAAAAATAAAACAAACTACAACTAGAAGCAAATACTTACCTTCTTTGGATCTCCAAATTACTTGTTGAGATGATTGGATTTCTCAAATTGTGAAAAGTGGATTTTTTTTCAATGGTGCTCTTACATCATCTCTCCTTTATTCACCTTGTCTTGACTTGATTTGGCTTGGCATGTTGGCATGGTAACATTATAATGAAACTTTTTTGAGGTATTTTGGCATAATAATATTGCACTACTGAAGCTTGGTTTAGAGGTGTCTTAGCACTTGTATTTATAGGTCTCAAAACTAGCTCTAACCCCATAGATGTTAGGTTTATAACTAACCTTATTTGATTCAATATAACTCTGTTGAGTTAGGCTAACTCTGGGTTGGGTCAGAGATAATCATGAGAGCCATGTGAGAGACATGGGTCAAGAATGATTATGTCTCCCAACCAATTCTTGATATTTTACAAGTGGATTAACAACTCATAGAAGATATTTTTGGTTGAATTTATGAATTTCAAAAAATATAAATTCATTAACTCTCCATGATCCACTTGGCCACTTGTCATGAGAGTTGAGGAATAAATTTAATTAGTGAATTTTAAAAATATGAAATTTCAAAATCTATGGATTTTAGATATTTGTGTGATTGTGGGATCCTTTCTTTGATGTTGAGGGGTTTTATTAATAAAAATTATCATTTTGATATTGTATTTAAGATCACTCTCATCTTCAAAAATAGGCATTTTTGGAGGATAGTTAACTAGATCCAATTTTTTGGAAGGAGGTGACTCATAGTTTTTGGTTCTAGTGGCCACATACACATTGTTTATATTTGGATTTTATATATAAGTATAACAAAGATGGGGGTGAAGATGTTTAGCGGGGTTACTTAAGTTAATCATATCATTTGGATTTTGGATTTTAGTTTCATAAAAAAAGTATTGCATGGTGAAAGGTAAAGATAAGTTATCAAGCTATAAACCTACTAGGTCAAGTTGGTCAACCTAGTTGGGCAGATAAGAGTAAGGAACAGTTTAAATACCTACCAGTTGATTTGGTTGACCTAGTTGAACATACATGAAAAGTATCTATATATAAACCTACTGGGTTGAGTTGGTCAATATAGTTGTATAGATAGGGAAAATAGTAGTCTGGAAACCTATTGGGTCAAGCTGATCGACTTAATTATACATACAAGAAAAGATAGAGTTTTGACAGTTTACTAAGTTAAACTCATTGACTAATCATACATGCAGAGGAATACAAAGTTTTTAAAAGAATACTAATTTGAGCTAATTGACTTATT
This sequence comes from Torreya grandis, assembly GCA_037957365.1. Classification (NCBI taxonomy): domain Eukaryota; kingdom Viridiplantae; phylum Streptophyta; class Pinopsida; order Cupressales; family Taxaceae; genus Torreya; species Torreya grandis. The sequence goes on along the minus strand of JARHVA010003752.1, from coordinate 479,098 downwards.
TTTACAAGTAGGAGAGATAAAATTAATAACATAATAAGTTGAGCTAGTTGACTTAGTTATATAGATGGGAAATACAAAGATTTGACAGCCTACTTAATCGAGCTAATCGACTTAGTTATACATGAGGGAAAAAAAGAGATGTTAAAATCCTATTAAATTGAGATGGTTTACTTAATTGTATATGTAGAAAAATATAGAATTGGCATTCTATTAAATTGAGCTACTTGACTTATTTGTATAGGCAAGAAAATATAAATTTTTATCAACCTACTAAATTAAGTTGGTTGACTTAGTTGAGTCTAGAAAAAAATTAACAAACTAAAATAATATAGGAGACTAAGTAGACCTTGGTTGACTTAGTATGATCACACACAATAAAAAGGTCAATGTTAATCGATCTATTTGAAACACACAACACAAAATTATATCAATGCTAGTCAATATAATCTACAATACAACATGGAAAAACAAGCTACAAGTAAAAAATATAATATTTTAACTACTAATGCTAACTAATTATTTGAAAATAAAATCAAGAAGTTATACTAAAAGGTTTTGATTGATTTGTAGGATTCCAAATATCCTTACTTTTTCATTAGATAGTGACAACTCAATGTTTCAAAGCACTCACTATGAAGGAATTACCATTTCTATAACCCACTAAACTTGGTTTCAAGGGTAAATTGGTAGTAACTTCTCAATGCTAACTGCTAATTAATGCACTATATGATCAAATAAATGGTTGGATTCTTAAGGTTTCATTCAAAGGGAAATCCCATGTGTTTCTAAAATATTATGAGATACATATAAAGTATGGCTATGAGTATTGGGGCAAGCCCCTCATGCCATTATATTTGTAGATGATAGACAAAAAATGTAAATAAAGTATCATGTAGCCATTAATGATAGTATCTAATTAATTTTAAAACTATTAGTACATAATTTATAAGAAAATCAAGAGAAAGTAAAAAATAAAGGTGAAAATCAAATATCAAAAACTAATTTACAATTTTAAAAATTAAATAAATAGGCAAAAACTTTTTTCAAAGCGAATGTGAGATTAATTACTATGAAAAGAAATTGAATTGTGTTGCTTATGTTGAAAATAAAACATAGAGAACAAGGTTGGCTAGGCTAAGCTAGTTATAAAATTAAAATAACAAAGTTGGGCATATTAATCTAGTCTGCTATGAAAACATGTTGATAACAAACACAATCAACAATGTTAACTTAATTTGTTTAGAAATGTAGATAGACACAAAACTAAGTCAGTTAGGTTGACTTAATTTACTATGTGATACAATTTTACAAAACTAAAAAACTGGTAAAATTATATTATAAATTTAAAAGATTGAATAATTTTTCTTAAAAACAAAAATGATAAATTGAGATAATTGACAAAAATTGAGATACAAAGCTTATTTAGAATGAACCTAAGCAATAAAACTAGGTCGACCAGGTCAAATTAGTTAGTTGGCTGAGAGTAATAAAGATATGAATGATGAATATTTTATCTAGGCCTGATAGAGTCATGCAGAAGAAAAAATATATAAATATAGAGGTTAAATGGGGTCAACCAGATTGTCTTAGTCTATAGAAAGTAAAAAGTTATAAATGGTTAAATAAAACTAAGTCAACCATCACGATCTAGTTTGTTAAAAAACTGAAAGGTAAACACTACTAAAATAATCTAGGTCAAGCAACTTGACCTAGTTGACTGTAAGTGAAAAAAATAAAAATAGGGAAAATAATTAATAGCCTAACATGGCCTAGTTTACTGGAGATAAAAACCTATAAGCTGGGGATAAAACTATGTTGACTAACATGACCTAGTTGACTAGGGAAAGAAACTTGTAAATAGAGGACAAAACTAGGTTAACCAGTTTGGCCTAGTTGGTTGTGGGTTTTCAATATATAAATATAGGTTAAAACTATATTGAACAACATGATCTAGTTGACTATAAATGAAAAATTAAAAATGCAAGAGTTAGATTCATGTTGGATTCATAAAAAGGAATGCAATAAATTAAGATAGATCTATAAATTATCATACTTATTAAATCTATGATTGAATAAGGTAATCAACCAACATTTATTTTAATACTATTTATATATGGGACATGACCATATTTGATCTGCTAAACTTAACTAAGGGAACACTTATCACACAATACTAAAGGAGAGGGTTCCAAAGCTTCTAGTAAAATAACATTATGCAGTAACCCTAGCTAATTCTAAATACATGATATAAATCTAATCCAGTGCTCACCAAAGCTTATGGCATAATATGTATCTATCAAATGAAATAACAAAAGTTTAAAATACTTACCTTTGGGTAAACCTATCGATTATCAATCTCTCCCTTGGCCAATGGTGATTTAAAAGAGGTTATTGTGGATTTGTAAGGATCACATTATAGAAATTAACTCTAAGCTAAAATACTCCTACTTTTCATCCAAGACTTTTTACAAAATAATTTACCTTCCCTCCAAGGAAAAACCCTAAGCAATGGCTCTTTCAAATGTAAATGTATCAAAATTACAAACTGTGATAATGTGAAAATAAATGTTCTTCTATGTTGGATTGAAATGAGCCTTGTATTTATAGTGATGGATAAGTCCTAAGCCTTATAAAAATTTAGCTGATGAGGTCGAAAAACATGACCTAGTTTAAGGAAAAAGTTATTGTTAGGCCTTGAACTAGGTCGACCATGCCAACTTAGTTTTGTAACTTGCACTTTGATTTTTGTAACAGGATTGACCCAAATGAATTAGTAATAAAAGAGGGTGTTTGCTTAGTTAGAGGATATTTAAAGGAGAATATGTATGAAAGTAGATAAATAGGGTTTGTTTGCTTTGGGATTTGGATAATCAAGATTTTTAATGGGTTTAGGTAATGACAGAGTTGACCAACAAACTTGTGAATCACCAATGGTCTGCCCATCCATTTCTTAGTGCACCCTTTAAAGTATGCACTCAAAGAGATCAAAATTTGACAATTTCCCACAAGAGAGAAAGGATTATTAAATGATAAAATTTAAATATATTGTGTGTATACAAAGTGTGGATGAAGTTGTCTATCAACACCCTTTAATTCAAAGATTTTTAATGACTCTCCTTTATGACATACCATGTGCAAGTCCATGTCTTCAAGTTTCCATGAAAATAATGTACCCATATATTAATTGGGACACATGTTATAACCCACATATAAACTTACTTTCATCCACAAAAATGTTCCCTCAAATTGGAATCTCTACCATAATCCTTTAATCTATGACTGGACTTATGGTGATTGAATATAGCACAAATATCCTCTTTGACCTCAGCCCACATGGGGAGTTTTGTCTTGTGTATCACTCACTATTATGTAATAGTGCTTATTAGGGTGTATACCAAATTGGTTAAATGTATATTTTACTATGGGATGCATCCTTCCATAACATTAAGAAACATTGTAGTATCTTCAGATCCTTCATACTAATGAATCTCTAAGTAGTGTGTAAAACCCATATTTTATTCCATGAGAGGATGGTTATGTACTTGGTATATTAACTACCTTGTGTTATATTCATCATGTCACATTATTAGCCATTTTCTTCATAGTAATTTTTCATCCATCGATCATATGCATCACTAATAGTGTCTAAAATGGATTGTGAATCCCCTCAAGCTAAAATTCATTATGCATTTGGTTCTGGATGTTAAGTCCCTTGTGCCATGATATTATGAATTTAATTTATCTCATCAAAATCCACACTTTCCATATAGGGTGGGTCTTGATCACCATCCAAGGGGATGACCATGGGTTTCTTACCATTCTCTAAGCTCATGATAAACTTCTTGAACTATATATTTGCATTATTGGCATAAAACCATGGGAAACCAAGTAAATCTAGGTATTTTTTAGACTCGATGAGCTTGATCAGCTCAAAATATGATTGAAACTTGATGCACATTATATCATTAGATGTATTCTTCAGGATTCCCAATGGTTGCATATGAGTCTTATTTACCATGGAAATGACATGAAGAGAGGGGTTTAGCACTGAAAAACCCATATACTCCCATGCCTATTTTTTTGGTATGTTCACTTTCACACTCATATCAACCATATAAAAAATTAACCATCCATCAATATTCACATCGATGAGCAATTCCTAGTCATACTCAGTGTTCTACATGGCTCTTATCTCATGACAATGGAATAAGTGGGGCATAGGCAATGCGATCGGTATACTTACATGTTATATCAATAGTTTATTTAAGAATGTAATAAATATTTTAGAATGCATAAGGGATAATATCTTAGTGAGATCATTCCTTCTTTCTCAACATTAGTTAATTAAGAATGATTTTGCTATTGCTTTGGTCTCTAGTTCTTGGTGAAGATGAAGCTCGCCTTAAAATTTTTGGATCACCTCCATGGCTTCCTATATCACTTATTTCTAGTGAATCAATCAAGATATTGTATAATATTTATCTCAATGTGCATCACTTTTTGTTCAACATATCTCATCTCATATCCAAGTAGATTCTTATCCATAGAGGAATTTGGTTTCATGGTAGAACCACTATGCATAGTGACATTCACATTCAGTGTAATGGTATTTTATTTATATCCCTAAAGAATATAGTTATTTTTGGCATGTGCCAACCTTATTATCATGGATCCTTTCTCAACCTTATATTTATGTGTGCTTTTAGCATAGATATCCATACACTCTTCAACCTTATGTTCCCCACAATGATACCCAAAAGTAATAAAGGTTGGGAAATCATGTTGATAGTGTTTCGATGAACCACACTTTTAATAGGCACACATAAGGATTATTCCACCACCTCATCCACTCCCATGTCTTTTATAGGTGGGTTTTTGTCTACAGCCTCCATTACCTTGATTGGGAGGCCCAATTGTAGTCTATCACATGTTGGGATCTCTCACCTTGTGAATTTGATTGATTACTGGCAATCTTCGATATTATGGGTAGAAGCATAATTTTTTTCAATAAAATTAGATCTATGTTTGAGTTACTCATTTTAATAAAGGTAAATTTCAAACTTCATGCCCTTTATTACATATCTCAAAAGGTGTAGTAAGTGTATGAGAAATTTATCGTGGGTATTTTTTATTATTGGGACCCTTGATTTCATAGTCAACACACCATAAGCCACTCTTAGCATCATGCACATTACTATAAATTAAATTCCATAATTATGAATCCATGTATAGGATTTGGGCTTCCATGAATGAGCTAACTCTAGTGTCCATGCTTCCCATAAACTTGACTCTTAGCACAACCTACTAACCAAATTTGACTTATAAGTCAAATTGGGGCACCCCTAGGTAAAAACTTGACTTTTAGGTGTTTTATGGGTCTAATACATATGTCAAAATGTGTTGTATAGGTTAATTAAAGTCATTTACTATTATACTAGCCTTGGTCCTTAGTCATTTTAGTCTTTTTAGTCATTTTGAGGTCAAAAAAGGGGCATTTAATGAATTATACAAATTTATTAGGATTTTTGAAGGTTAAAAAAGATGATGTCGCATCCCATGTGACCCAATAGGTCTCAATCAATTGAAATAACTGAAAGGTGGTAGGTTCTTCAATAGAAAGGGCAATTTTCTTAAGAAAGAAGGTGAGTTTGGAACTTGTACATCTCATGGGGAAGTGTGCCACATGGGAGAAGATCATGGAAAGCCTCTCCATCTTATTCAACTCATATAAAAAAATTATTTTCTCTTAAAGTGCCATTTTTAAGCCAAAATTGTTTTGTTCCATCCTTGCTTTCCTAAACATATAGAAGTGACCTTTAGGTTTGTGCTTGGTGTCAGGAATCTAGAACAACAAACATGCTCTGACACCACTCGTTAGGATCTTGCTCCTCAGAAAGAGCACAGTATGATTACCAAATATAAGCAATTGAATATGCGGAAATAACCAGAAACACAAGTAACTAGAATTCACCAATAGCACAGAATATGAGAGACAATACACTATCTTGTATTAACACTATACAGAAAAGAATACATCAAAGAGCCGCCACACTCTTTCACCTTACAGAGATTCGCCACACCTCAAGTGTACAGTAATTCTTCTCACACACACTCTCCTACACAAAAACGGTCCCAACAACCAACTCACACACAGAATTGGTGTTCACCTCACCAACCAGTCAGTAATAACCCTACCGGTATACCAAGCACTCTATAGCACTTCAAGCTGATCTCTCATGAACCTGCAACCTGCAATTCAAAGACCAAACTTACATGTAGATCCCCAATGAGCTTGCAACAACCTGCAACTCATAGATCTTACAACTAGAAAGAACTCTTCCTTTCTATCTCATGCCTTAAACAATACATGCCAATGGGTCTATAAATAGATCCCTAACTCAAACAATAACTTAACCTCTTAATTTAGACAATTATCCTCGCAGCCCAAGACTCTGGCTGGTCTTAACATGCAAACTCATCGTTCACTTAACTAACTGTCCGTGAAACGAACACTTTGGGAACACACAGGCGACCGACGTCGGTCCCTGTTGGTCTGGTTCTGCCGACGTCGGCCGACTTCCTGCCGTCGCCGGTGGCCTTCTGCACTGGATTCTGCCGACGTCGGTCCTGCTGCCGACGCCGGTTCCTGTAGAACTCAGCAACCATCTGTTCCTTAGTTTGCAAAGGTTGAAGCTTTTAGCTCCACAACCTAACACTTGGTACAGATAGCTGAAAAGGTTTTAGAGAAAATTTTTCTTGGAGGTGATATTACACTCAGATACTTTAATTTTCATATCAAGAGTGTAATTATTGATCAACTATTCTTTATGAACCATCTCTTAAAGTTGGATGTACTTTTTTGCTAGCTATTTCATGCACCTTATAGGTTTTGCTCCATTTTGGTCAAATATGTATGAACCAGTTGGTGATGTTGACTATAGATGATTTTGTATACCTTCTCATAATATATCCATACTTAGTTTCATGTTTCATAGTGTTTTGATGAGCAAGTTTTCTCATGTTGCAGGAAGGTGTCACCACTATGAAGTTTCAATCAATGATGCCTTGTTCTAGAATGTTGGTCTTCCTAAAGAGGTTTCATGTGAGATTAATATGGTGTTACAATGTCTATGGGCCATAAATTCACCTCCTTCTATGTTTTGGTTTCACTATATCATGATTTAGGCAAACTCCAATCTTGTCATTCTCCATTATCAACTCTTCACTCCTCCCCACTTGCAACCACCTGTACAAGCTTGTTTAGCTTGTTTATGGAGTTGTACTCAGATTATTTTAGTTGTTAAAACCATTAATAACTATATAGAGGTCATTTGGTTGTTAATGTAGAGACAAGTATAGTTATAATTTCACCCATCACACCAAACAGTCATTAGATACCCATGCCTATTTTGTTCAGATGTCTGCAAGTGACTTTAACATTAAAATGGATATTTTGGAACTTGTATTCATACCTCCTTAAGGTAAAAATGTATTTTAGAGCTTAATTTTGAATTTGAGTTTCTCTTAAGACTCATTCATCCATTTTATTCTCCTTTATAGACACTCACTACCTATATATAGCCAATTATCACCTACAAGAGCCTTTGTTGACATGATACTAGGTTGAAAGATCTTAGTGAAGTTTTTTCAAGCCTTTTTGAATCATGAATAATAAATTTAGAGTGTTTAAAATGATTCATAACTCATGAGAATTTAAAATCATGTTCATTTCCCATAATTCCACACTTGTTGCCTATATATACTAAAAAATCACATACATGTGACCCTAGCAGAGATGTATGACTCCTTATTTGGGAGGTTAAAACATGAAAAATATTTTCATTGGGATCTTGGTAAGTAAAATTAAGCATGGTATACCTTATTGAAAATTCTAGGTTGAAATAATGAGGTTGAAACCTTGATCAAAGACAATGATTGCAAACATAGGAACCTAGTCCCTAAAGAGTGAAAATAGAGCATCTGAGCCTTTTTACCAAGGTCATATGATAGGTTTAAAAGAAGTTTAAAAGATTATAAATGGTTATATTTTGTATTATTCACACAATAAAATAGACATATAAAATATGTAAGGCAGGAAGTTAATGGAGATCAGTTTTTGAAGGGCCTAAAATTGCTCATTTATGCTCTAAGAATAGTCAGTGTTATCTACATGATTTTGAATTTTGAGAAACTTTTGTTTCAAAATTGGTATTATACCATGCCATCAAGTTCAAGTAGTTAAAAATGGTAAATTTTACACTCATGATCTAAAAGACTACCAAGAGAGGATGATAAGTGGTGTCATGCTCCTCATATACACCTATAGTCTATACAAGCAACCTAAATAGGCACCTACATTTGGATGGTAGCTAGTGACTCAAGAAAGGGGTTTGATGATGTATTAGCTCATAAAAAGTGGATAAAAGGTGAAAAAAGATACTATTTTATTATCAAACTTCAAGTGAGGTCTCACAACACCATAACCCAAGTCCTCAAGAGCTGACATACATCTACAAGAATCATAGGTAAGGGTGTCTCAGTCGAGCAAGGATGGACTCAGTTGAGAAGATAAAGAGGGAGTTTGGAATGATGATCTTTATAATCTCCAAAAAATGAAAAATAAGCCTATATAGACCCTTTGAGACCTTGTATGACCTAAAACCATTGTAGGTGACTGTTATAGGAAGTGAGTAAGAAATGTTGATTACAGTGATTAACACGGTTTGATATGGAGTAGATGGACCTAAAATAATGAAATATGACTCTAAGATGGAATATATAAGGTTGTGTTCATTTTCCTTGAATCCAAACCATGCATGCACTTATAGGTACAACATCCTAAGGTAAAACACAGTCAGAAATTTATACTCAGTGTTGATTGAGTCGACGTATGAGAGGAGTATATGATAGGTTTGGGGAATAAGTGAGTTTTTTAATACCTTAATTTTACTATATATCCTCTTTGATATTTCATGATGGATATATAATAGACAATTAGCCTTAAGAATTTAGTTCACAGTCCACACCAATAAATATTGCACAACCTGCCTATATATAGTTTATCTTGGGTTTTTCACAAGTTAGAAGGGTAAGAGACATAATTAAGGGTTGAAACCTTGTGTAGAGAATGTACATGAATTTATTAAGCTCATAAAATATTCAATTTTATTTGGTAAAATAGGGGAGTGCCCTCTATTTTGTCTCAGACATAGGGCACTCCCTTTGTCTATGAAACCTGCAACGTAGGAAGGAAAGGTAAAAGATGAAACTAGGAGTTGAATAAACACTTAAGGAAGGTTTGGAGAGTTATAAAACATATAGGTAAATATATTATAACATTCACAAGAGGATGGAGTTCAATATATCACCCTACACTCTTAAGGTTGCAAACAGGCTCATGAGGTAAGGGTATGCCTAGAGTCCAAACAAGAGTTCACTATCACTTATAGATTTAAATGATATTTCCAATACATATAAACATGTTCATAGGGCTAAAATAAATGTGATATATCTTTTGGAATGTATAGGAAGCTTTAGGATGTCATATTTAGGCTTTCAGGTGCAGACAGACCCATTAGGCATGAATAGGCCTAGAAGCCAAATAGGAGCCCAACTTCACTTGCATATTTTAGTGAGAATTCCAACCTATTGGGTCATGTTTTTAGGAAATTTCATACATGTTAAAACATTTACCTTATAGGATAAACCATAAAAGGGCCACTTTTGACTCAAAGACAACTCAGGCATGTAGGAAAAGAGGAGAAGAAGCTTGATAGGAGAGGTTTGATTGCTCACATATTTCTAAGGGATTTACATGGATACCAAAGGATTTTATAGGTGTTATAAGGGACCATAAAGATCATGTTTTTGGAATTTTTTTGATATTTCAATGTTATTTTTTTATGAACAAAGATTAAGAATGAAAACAGGCCTAAAACCCTTGCAAGCCCTCAGTCAAGACTAGTTTGGAGAAATGGAGTTCGATAGCTGATCTAATGGACCAGTTTGGTGATGATTGGACCTTTTATATGACTCCCTCAAGTTACTACCCATGATTTCTAGGTGTACATACTTGTATGGATAGGGTGTAAAATAGGGTATTTTAAACCATTTTTTGTGTTTTGTAGGTTTTATAAGGATTCTGACGATGAAATCAAGTTTGGGAGGAATATATAGACTTTTTATAACTCCATATTTCTATTTCATGCTTTGAAAATATTTATAAGTATGCAAACAAACTACTTCATCTCAGCCATTCAAAACTGGCATAGTGGACAAGCTAGTGAGAAGGGTAGAAAACTTCAAGTGAGAAATTTAAGGTGTGATAGATACTTCTAAGTCCATATAGGGTATTGAAAATTTTCATCCACTCCCTCCCATGAATTTTTATAAGAAAATGAATCCAAATTTGAGGCCAAGTGTGCAGGGTGCATGAAAGAGGATTTTTCTTGATAACAGATGATGATAGCTCATTGTGGGATGATTCTATATGACCAAGCCTACAACCAATGCATGGAAATGCATGCCTAAAACCTTCCCTTTCATCCTAAGTATCAGACCTATCCCTAATTATTTTTGGGATGTTAATATATGGATAATCATGAGGGTTTTTTTTTTAGCAAAATTGAGGAGTTTTATGTCATTTTGTAAGAGTTTGATGACTTATATGGACACTTAGGCTTCCTGACCTTGCATGGTCCATCCTATATCCTCTTCTCATGCACAATAAACTTATTTTATCAGCTTAACAAGTGTCCTTGTGACACTTGGACTTCTCTCTTTTCATCTCTCTCTCAAGTTCTATAAGAACTAGCCATTTTGGCCATTATAACTTATGCTCCACCTGAGTATGGCAAAGCCCTGATCATTTGCATACCATTTGATAAATAAGATTACTAATTTTTACTTCTTCATGACTATTTTTATTATGTTTTACTTGAATATTAGATCTTTCTTAGTGAATACTATGGATTCCTTAGCATGTTGTCTCATTCTTGCATCCTATTTGTAGTTGGAAAGCTTCTTCTTGCAAGGCATGTGAAGTGTTCTAGGAAATGTCAAGGATTAAGTGAGTTAGTCTATTCATTAGGGATATTCAATTCCTGTTGTCTAGTCCTCCTATCTTTTCACATTCATCCATAACCTCATAATGTAACATTGATGTGAGAAGATGAGGATTGAAGGAGTGTATGTTTGGTTAGTCCTTTATTCTCATGTGTAACATGTTGTTGGTTGGAAGTCATCGTCATATTTGGTGTATCACCTCCCTTAGGATAGTTTGATTTCATCTATCTCTCTCCCTTTTCCCCCCCAAAGTTTAGGTTCCATTGTGATCCAAATTGGTACATCAAGGAAGTTATCCCTATCTAGAGATTCACCTCATCCTTAGGCTACCCACAAGCCTAGAGGTGTTTCCATTGTGCCACTTGGATGAAGAGAGCTTTGTCATCTACTCAAAGGGTGTGATAACACAACCTCTAAGGCTTCACATGGATTTGTAAATTTATTCATGGAAATAGCACATATAAAAGGTGTTAATGGTCCCCTAATGGACCATTTTTCATGCTACGATGGGTGGATATCATATGAAAGCTTGGGGATTAAAGTCTTAAACCTTGCATCGTAGGCATAAACACTCTCCATCAAATATTGTTTGATTTATTTCAATGTAATGATGCTTTGTTGTTCAACTATGGTATATCAAATTCCCTCAAAAATGTAGTCTTGAGTTGTCCATAATAGATAATAGCTTGATTTAGATCAATATTTCAATACCAAGTGTTAGCACAATATAATAGTGTAGTTACAAATTGACTTACCTTACACTCCACCGATGTGGTACCTTTTATGTGCCAAATAAGTTCACCTTTTTTAACATGCTCTACAACATCCTCCACCCCATGATATGTTGGTAAGCTCAAGGACATCTCATTTAAAATTTGTTGTGGAACTGGAACAAGTATGAGTGGTTCATGTGTGATCGATCCTTGAGCAACCCCTCTAGTCAAGCTCTTCCCTATGTCAGGGTGGGTTTGATTATTTTGGTTGAAGGTGTGGTGCTACCATTTCTTACACTAAGTTACATTGTATTAGGAGTGGTTTAGAATTGACCCTACATAATTTTTTGAGTAGGAACTATTACAATAGTATTTTTTGTGCTAGCTTGCACAATGCTACTTAACTAAGGAGGAGTGATACCTCTTTTTTTGTGGCATGCCATTCATCCTTGATCTCCGAAGTGGTTTCAACCACACTATCATGGGTTCAAGTGGATTATATGAAACTAGCTTTTGTAGAACATTATTTTATGCCTTCTCCTTAATAAATTATACTATTAATGCCATAGTAACACTATCATGATTATCTATGTCTGTAAATAAGCAAGACACATGAGCATGCACTTTAGATAGATTGAAATTTGTCACTTTCTTAATATGATCCTACATGTTTTTTGATTCTTAGATAACTTTGATATATCCATCCAGACATTGTTCCATTTCATCGATGTTTACTTCATCCTCAATGGAGTGTGCTTCCTTTTCATGAGATTATGCACATGCCTTCCCAATTTTGTGTGGGTCCTCATGGAAACTCTTGAATCAATATCTCCCCTCTATCTAAGGTCCTTTGCTGAAATTTTATTTTTCCTAATTTCATCATACTTTCACATTTTGAGATCTTAGTAATATGTTTGCTCCATGCCAAAAATTGCTCCTCTCATTTATTCATGTGAACCATGTCCCTTCACTTATACCCTCCTCATAGATCTTACACATAGGATCTTAGCTAACCATAGACATATTTTCTATGCATGAGTATATGATGATATTATTAATATCAAATGAAATTTTTTTTATATATAATCCTTTAGGTTTGTGTAGGAAATGGTACTCTACCTCTCAAGGCAAGAATATGTAAAAAATCTGAACGCAAATAAGTAACTATCTAGAGTTCCTCACCACCATACATCCATAGTTTGAGTCTATATGGTATTCAAATTCCATATCTAATTTACATGTTGCTTTGTCTAAGTGTATTTATGACCATAATTTATACTCTTACCCATAACATATACGACAAGCCATGCAAAAAGTGATCAATGCAAGTGTACTTTTAATTCATACAAGAATATATCATGCAATGGGTCATGAAAATATAGTGAAAATTACATTATAATTGCTCCAACCAATGCTCAATATTATATAATGATTAATTCAAAATCATCACCACTCACCATTGTTTCAACAAGTTTGACTATGGGTCCCAATAATGGAACCAAAATGTTGGGATATTTTTCAATGCATTTTGCACCACAAGTACATATCCTAACACTAATTTTAATTGTGTTAGTATATCATATAGGGGATCCTTTTTCACTCATCCAAAACACAAATAGAGAGACTTCAATTCATAATTAGGTTGGTTGACAATGAAGAGATTCCTTATGTACATGTTATTACTTAAGGTCAAACATAAGCTATTATAGACTATGATCATCATTAAAGGCATAATTTTCATAAGGTTAATATATCATGGTAATAAATTTTATTCATATCAACAATTTAAAATTTAAAATCATGCAAAGATAGTTCAATAGCATAACAACTCTCTTTCTTATATAATCTCCTTGACAATGTATCCAAGTGGGATTTTATTACTTTTAGGCACCACTCTTGTAGATACATTCATTAATAGGCACTCCTAAAGACACACTCAAACTTAATACTAATAACCCTAATTAACATTACAATAAATGCCCTTAATAGGATTGGATCCTATATATGTTTCATATTGCACTATATTCTCTCTAGGTGGTTTTATCTTAAACCTAGTTACCGGTTAACTTGTTCATTAAGTTTAATTGGTTTATCCTCTTTATACACTCTATGGTTTTCATAACCTCTTCCCCAATCCCTATGCTTCATGTTCTCTATTGGCCATTGTGATTCCACTTGCACTATGATGACCTAGTCAATTCTTATTGACCACTCATGAATATTCTAGTACATCTAAGCCACCTCATCCTTGCACATTGTGTTTAGCTTCTTCTTCACCTTATATTGCACGAGCCAAAACTTTGAAAAAATTAGGGGCCAATAATTAGGATTATCCTTATTAATTTTCTTATATTTATTACACTAATCAAAACCATGGACTTTCAGAAGTTTCTCTCTACAAAATCAATTGAAATTATTAGGGGCAATGGGTCAATAGGGTGAACTCAACGTATCCCACATAAAATAGTTCCATCATTTTATATAACCTAAATAATTGACATATACACATATTCAATTTACCTCATTTATATATTTACTCAAACATAGAAAGTATATATGTTGTTCTAGATAATTACCTCATCAATCCATGCCACCAACTAAATTGTATCACGTTCATATGCAAAACTACTTCTTACCGACATAGTGCCCCCGCTTATTTTTGTTGACCCTGATTCACTTATCATTCCCTTATCCTAACTACTTCCACTTCCATGTTGCATCTATAATGAAAGTGTGAATATGTGAAAATAGTGTAAGACTGTGAATCTATTAAAAAAAAAATTAAAATCCCATATTTATCAAAAGAAAATTGAATTCTCACATCCATGCTCTGATATTGTAAGATATTCTTCTTTAATATTATTGAAATATTTTATTATTTTCATCAATATAACATATTAAATATACAATTTAAATTAGATTATTAAACATTAAAATAAAATATATACATGTGATTCATAAGATCTTACACCACCTTATTCAATTAAAATAATCATTAAGAAAACAAGGGCCGCATAGCGGCTAGTCCCTGCCTCAATTGTGTCTATAGTAATAGAAATTATAATGTCCATTGTATTTAGTTTAGTTAAGGAGTCCCCATTTCAATTTTAGTGGCTAGTCCTTATTTTTTTTCTTTTGATGTGGCTAGTCATTGCTTTTAGTCTAACGATGTAGCTAGTCCCTACATTTTTTATTTTAGTCTATTGATTGTATTGAAAATTATAATATTACTTGTAAAATAATTTTTATAGTATAATAAATATGCAAAAGCTAATAATATTTAGAAAGTTAAGTTGTAAATCAAAAAAACATGAGTTTCAATATTAATTAGAGTAATATTGCCTTTTTAAATATTATTAAATAAATGTAAATAATTATATTATATAACATGAAAGTTGAACTAAAATAATAATTAAAAATTAAAATATATTATATAATAATAATTAAAAATAAATCATGTTGATGCTTTTTTTAACTAGTTTATTTTAGAAAATTGAATTTCTACTAGTTAATTTAGAGTTTTTGATGGAAAGTTTTTTAATTTTAATAAATAATAATAAATATAAAGGTTATTATTTAATTAATTAATAATTATATTTTAAAATAATATGAATGATGTACAAATCATAATTTTTTTGGTTATGCATGTTAATTAAAATAAATCATGTTGATGATTTTATGAACTACATTTTTTTTAGAAAGTTGAATTTCAGAATTTTTAGATAGGATTTTTTTTAAATTTTAATAAATATAAAGTTGAGTTGTCACTACCAATAACAATAAGTGGTGGAAATAAACTTGAGTAAAAATTAGAAAGTATATATATTTTTTAATTGTTTAAAAAAAACCATCCAATCATTAATAGCTAAATGGAATATTTCATGAGAACATGTATGGAATATTCTTTAATATTTGATATTAAACTTTGGAATGCATAAAAATTCTTACATTGTATTGGTTCGTTGAATAAGAACTATTGTTTCAATAGATTCCTATAGCTCCCTGCAGGACAAGGACTAAGATTATTCATTTTATAAAAAAAATTATTTTATTTGAATTTTTGTGTGATTTATAATAAGTAATATAAATATGTTTTCAATCTAATTTTATACATTAAGTGTTCCATGATGGATTCTAACACAAAAACTGATGTGATTACATCACCACTTGCATCACTTTATATGTAATTAGATAGCAGAAAATTTAAATCCCATGAATTCAAGGTGGCTAATACAAATAATGATGCTAAATTACGTCAGCAGTAGGACCCCGTTGGATTTGGAGGATTTCTTCCTCTTTTTTTCAAAAATTTACCCTAATATTGACATACTTTACATCACCTAAACATGTTCACACAATTTTACATCAGGGATCATGGATTGCAGAAAAAATAAATAAGTGGCGGTCTTGCTAATGTGATTTCATCAATATATATTAGGAAGATTAGCATCACCATTTTTCTTATTTGGATTTAGGTATTTTTAGTCTATATCCTATAGGCAATTATAGAAATTGATTGAAATAATAATTCTTATTCAACGAACTAATAAAATGTAAGAATTTTCAAATTTCTAAAATTATTATTCAATTTTTAAAATTTTTTAACTTTAAAAAAAGTTATCAAAAATAATTTTCTCTCATTTTATTGGTTACATAGTAATTAGTCCCTGCCCTGCAGGGTACTATAGGAAACGATTGAACAATTAATTTTTTCATTCTAACCAATTAAATTGCATGATTTAACATATTATTATGATAATGTTATAGTTTGTATGCAATATTTTGGAATATTCCCTATGATGATATTAGAGAATATTATGTTTACTTATTAATGATTGGTTGAAATTTCATTATTTATTTATTTTTAAATTACTTTCTAAATACTAACCAATCATTAGTAAGTTTATATTCTTAACTTATTATTTTAAAAACTGTTAGTTAATTGTCATTGTTTATATGTAGTTTTTAATTATAAATAAAAATATATTTCTACACTTTCTAAATAACACTATCTCACTTATATTTTTTTTTAAGATATTGAAATATAATTAAATTAATCAAATGATGATACACATTGTAGAATACCTTCAGCAATTTGAATTTTTGTTTAGGTAGGACTCACAACATGGCCAGACTCACAGTGTCTGGTCCTAGGAAAGTTCCATCGAGGCATTTGTCATAGTCAACGCTAGTGCAAATTCATGTGCTTATTCTCACGAGTTTTTGCATCCCCTGGATAAATAGGACAAAATTCTAGGTTTATCAAATCCAGCCTTGAACCTCTTGGACAACTCTCCTCCAGTTCGAGAATCACTAGACCCTAGTCTTTTGAAACCTTCATGGGTTGACATGGCTAAAGGTTTAGATCTAGTGGGCCATATCCCTTTAGGCAACCAAATTTTCCCAGTTGTTACAGATAACAAAACTTTTGTCTCGATCCTAGATACCTTTGTCGAACAGGCCAATGTGGAGCTCACCAAATCTATTCTCACTAGAGTCAATGAGTTTCGATCGAACATAGATGCCTTTAGGAAATAGGTGAAAGAAAGATGGAAATCGAAGGGACACTTGGAGATCATAGCGCTAGCTAGGGGTTTTTTCATTGCCAATTCCTCCCTTCAAAAAGACTGCATCAGGGCCCTTTTGGAAGGTCCTTGGTTCATGAGAAAGGCAAGTGTCTCAGTTAGAAGATGAAAAGTTAGCCTTAGCCTCAACTCCACTACCATGGATGGCATTCTCATGTGGGTCCTCCTACATGAGCTCCCACTATAATATTGGCATCTAAAGGTAATCAATGAAATTTATAGAGCCCTAAGTTAACCCATAATATTGACCTAGTCACTCTCTCCTACCAGAGAATGGTCATTGCCCATGTTCACGTGTTCCTACCAATAAACAAGCCCCTTCTTCATGACATCAAGATCAAATCAAAGTATAGCATTTGGACTCAAAGCATTGTTTATGAAAACAATGTTATTATCTACCCTAGATGCGATGTTCTTAGTCATATTTTGTGTGACTGCCCAAAAAAAAGACATGCTTCAGAGGACTCCTTCCTCCATAAAGATAAAGCTGGTGTCTCAAAGAATTATTCTCATTTGGAGTGACCTCTAAGAATTGGCTCCTTTCAAGCACCTTCAATGACTCTTCCATCTGCCAACCCAAAAGTTTCTCCTCTTATCAATCTCAAAAAGACTTCTAGCTCAAGGTTTGATTTGCCTAAGTGGGTCCTTGCCTCAGTCAGCCCTATCTTACGAGCTTCTTCTTAGTCTCTCATGTCTTAGTTCTCTTATAAGGGTCTCAAAGGTATGGAGTGTTCAAACCCTTTCACCCCCATTTTTATTTTCTTGACTCTAAACCATCATGTGCTCCTAATATTCTAGGTTTTCCCCCTTTGTCCCCTTCCCTCGACCCTTCTCCCCCCTCCTCCTCCTCCCCCTGGTGTCCCCTCCTCTCCCTCCCCTCCAATGCCTCCCTCCCCCCTCTTTCCCCCTGACTTTGTCTCTTCCCTCTTCATGGGCTTTCACCCCTTTGATCCCCTACCCCCTCCCAGTCAACCTGGTCCCCCTTTCCCCTCTTGCATATACCCTTCCCCCTCCCCTGTTCTCCCCCCTTGGTTCCTTTCCCCCCTCTTTTTCCCCTCTATGTTCCATGACCTTCTCCCTTGGTTCCCCCCCACCCATATCCTCCTCCTCTGCCACCCCCTCATATTCTACTAAAGCCCTTGATTAAAAAATCCCCCTTTTTACTATCTTGGGTAGCTTCCATCCCCCTCCCCCCTACCTGCGGATCCCCTTATCCCCTCCACTCCTCTTTCCCCTTGGTTGATAGAGAGGTTGGGCAATGTTTTAACCCCCTCTCTCCCTCCCAATACCCCTCCCAAGATGATGGGCTAGTTTTTTGTCCTAAATCCAAAAGAGGTGGGAAGAAATTTAATCTTGGATTTACTCTTAAATAACTAGGTAGATCTCCTAAAATCCTTACTAGAAACCTGTAAATTGCAAAAGAGATTGCTAATGGCTGTCAGCAAACTCTAAAGGTCTAACAAGATAAGAAATGAAAGTGCTCTCTTGTAATGTCAGTGTTTTAATAATCCTAATAAACAAAGGTCTCTCTATAACATCATCAAAAGGTTTAACCCCTCTATTTTACTTATTCAAGAAACTAAAATGTTTGATTCTACTCTTAAAACTAGTGGCATGGATTTGAAAAAATGCCTAGGTACTCACCTCAGAATCCATAGGGGATTCAGGATGGATAGATATATTTTAGAACCCTAATGCTCTAAAAGGTGACTTAATCTGGAAATCTTTAACCAAATCTATGTGCTCTTCACTGACATTACAAGCAAGGATAAATGGATTCTCACCAATGTTTATGCCCCAAACTCTAAACCAACTAGAAACTAGTTGTAGAAGGCACTCGTGAAATTCCATAATAACTACACTAGTTGGAATTGGATTGTGTTGGGTGATTTCAACACTCCCCTCACCTCAGGGAACAAAAAAGGTGGAATTATTGACCATTTTGATAGCATGCTAGATTTTAATGACTTTATTGCAAATGTAGGCTTAGTATACATGGATCTCGATGGAGTCCCCTATACTTGGACCAATAGAAGACTAGGAGAAAATTTGATTCAGGTCTGACTTGATAGATTTCTAGTTTCCTTAAATTAGGATATCCTTTATTCTAGTAGACTCTCTTCCCTTCCCATAAATGGATCTGACCATAATCCCTTTATTTTTTAGGATAATAAATTCTCTAAGCCCAAATGTTTCCCTTTTAGATTAAAAATTATGTGGACCCATCACCCTAGTTTCACTTATTCCTTAAAAGAATGGTGGAATGAACCTTTTTCGAGGTCGACCATGTTCATTTTCACTAAAAATCTCAAATTTCTAAAAAACAAGCTAAAAATCTAGAACAAGGAAGTCTTTAGAGACATTTTTCAGCAAAAAAAGGTCCTTAAAGTGGAACTCTCTATTATCGAAGAAATCAGTGCATCAAGGGATTACAACAAGCATGTGGCTAGGAAGGAAAGAGACCTTCTATGTCACTTTCATAATTTGGAAGTAAAAGAAGAAGATTACTGGAAGCAAAAATCTAGATGTTTATGGCAAAAGGAAGGGGATAGGAATACAAAATCCTTCCACCACTCAACTTCCAAACATAGGAATCCTAACAGAATTCCCCTACTATGATTATAAGATGGATCTTTGAGTAAGGAAGAAGATTTCATATCCTAAAATATTATTACTTCTTTTGGAGGATGGTGAACCAAATAACTCTCTGGTTTCCTCCACACTAGCTAACTTTGATAAGGTCTTCTCAGCTATGGACAATGCTTCCCTCATCCAAATCCCTTCTAATGAGGAGATCAAAAGTGTTGTCTTCCTCATGGATGGCCTCAAGGACTCTGAACCGAATGGTTTCCCCCCTCTCTTTTTTTTAAAATTTTGGGACATTATCCACCTGGAAGTCGAAGAGGTTAATAAAGAATTATTTCAATCCAAATCCATTCTCAAAGAAATCAATAATACTTTTTTGGTCCTAATCCCCCAAAAATAAGGAGCTAACAACATTCAATATTTTAGGCCCATCATTTTATGCAACAACACCTACAATATTTTTTCCTCCTTATTGGTCAAATACATGTAATGCCTTCTCAACTTAATCATCGAGGAACAACATGGGGCCTTTGTTGTTGGTAGGCATATTTTTTATGACATTGTCATAACTCATGAAGTGGTTCACTCCATTTCCAAATCTTCTAGATAGGGAATGTTACTTAAATTGGATATGTCAAAGGTCCATGACTGGGTTTCTTGGTGGTTCCTTATGCAGATTCTAGAAAATCTTGGGTTAAATCATGACACACAAAAAATTATATGGAATTACATAGCCACTCCCATATATTCTATCATTATAAATGGGGTCCCAAAAGGGTTTTTCCAGGCCTCAAAAGGTTTAAGTTAGGGGGATCCCCTCTCTCCTTATCTCTTCATCATCTTAGCAAAATCTTTGGGGAGAAGCTTGAGGAGTGATTACAAGTAGGGTCTAATAAAGGGGGTTTCGGTGGCTCAGAATATGGATCCTATCACTCATCGATAGTTTACCGATGATACTATTATCCTAGGTGATGCCTCAACTAGGGAAGCAAAGAGCCTCAAATGTATTCTTAACAATTATGAAAAAGTGTCCAATCAATGTATTAACTTTTTAAAAACCTTTTATTTCTTTATCAACACACCTCCCTCTCAACAGAGAAGAATTACCAAAAATCTTAAACTACCAAGTGGGCAACTTACCAGCTAATCACCTGGGCATTCCCCTTTTTATTGGTAGAATGGATTCCCAACTTTGGAACCCACTAATTGATTAGATCCAAAAGAAATTAGTAGGATAGAAGGGCCACCTCCTTACCCAGGTAGGGAAATATTAGTTACTCAAGACCTCAATTCAGAGCATTCTCATTTAATTTATGTCAACCTTCAAAATGCCTATCAATGTGGCATCCAAAATTGAGTAAATTCAAAAAATAAATTATGGAGAGGCATTGAAGAAAGATTCAAATTCAATCTGGTCACCTGGTAAAAATTTTGCCTCTCCAAAGCCAATGGAGGCCTTGGGCTGAGAAGCATTAATTTAATGAACAAAGCTTTATTAACCAAAATGGGATGGTGCCTGATGAAGGAGAATAACGAATGGTCAAGAATCCTCAAGACCAAATACCTAGAAGGAGGAGAAGAGGATGAATTCCTATGGGAAGAGGTCCCCACTGATGGTTCCACTTTATAGAAGGCCATATCTAGCTACAAAGACCTCCTAAAAAGAGGGATTTTGTGGAAAATTATCAATGGTGAGAAATTCAATTTTTGATAAGATGCTTGGATGGCCTCCACCCCCCTCTCAACCCAAGAGACATGGGCCAGATGGTTTAGACAGCTCAAACAAAGATGGGGTTCCAAGATAAAAGATTACTAAGTGTTGGAATATTGTCATTGATGTCAAATGAACTATTGCCGGAAGTGAACGGAATTAATTGCCAGAAGTGAACAGAATTGATGGCTAAAAGTGAATGGAAATGTCAACAAAAGTGAACAAAATTGTTGATGAAAGTGAACATAAATGTTGCCAAAAGTGAACGAAATTATCGACGGAAGTGAACATAAATGTTGACAGAAGTGAATGGAATTGTCGATGGAAGTGAATGGACATGTCGATGAAAGTGAACGGAAATGTCAACAGAATTGTCAACCTTGGCTGACCTATTGGGAGGAATTATGACCGTTCGAAAGGACTTTTTCACTTGAAGAGTCACGACCTTAATTTCATGGCTTTACATGGGTTAGAAATAAGTTCATAATGAATGGCAAAAAGGAGATTTGAAAGTGGAAGATATATAAAAGAAGAGCAAAACTTTTAAAGGCAAATTTTTGTGAGAATATTAAATAGAAAAAATTAGCAAGTATAAGGAAGAGTATAGCAGTGAAAACACTCAAGTGTAGATTGAATTTAAAGGAGATAAAGCAAGTGTTCTATCATCCATTGTTTTGACAAAAAATTTGAGATAGAAGAGTGATTTTTTTTGAGAAGGTCGGTGCCTTCGTTTTGAAGAGATTGGTGTCTCTTGCTGAGTTGGTGCTCGGTGAAAGGGGTTGGTGATCCTGTAAGTTGGTGCCTACAAAATTGTTTTTGGGGTTGGTGCTCCAGTAGGTTGGTGCCTAAGAATATTTATATTAAGATAATTTATTTGTGGTTTTCTCCTGAAAGGGTTTCCACGTAAATCTGTGTCTATTTGCATTATGTGGTTTTACATTGTATTCTTTGATTGCTTTGAATATACTAATTGTGAAGTAATTTGAGGTTTTGGATTTAAGATTAATAGTCAAAAGTGAAAATATATATTATATTGATTCACCCCTGCTCTCAATATAAGTTTGTGCTTAACAATTGGTATCAGAGCTGGTTCCTTCGGTGTTAGCAAAACTGCTAGAAGTTAGATCTTGGAAAGCACATATGGCAGGATCTCAAGTGCTAGATGGTTTCTCCACTAACAAGGCTCCTTTGTTGGATGGAATGAATTATGCATTTTGGAGCATAAGAATGAAGACTTACTTGATGGCCCTAGGTTTTGATATTTGGCAAGCAATGGTAATAAAAGCCAGTGAGAACAATGCGAAAGCTATGAATACAATCTTATGCAGGCTTTCAAAAAATGAGTTTGTTAGGGTTATGCATTGTGAATCTGTAAAAGATATTTGGGATAAACTCAAAACTATTTATGAAGGTGATATTAAGGTTAGAAAATCAAAACTCCAAACCCATTGGAGGCAGTTTGAAATTTTAAAAATGAAGAATGAAATGGATGAGCTCCATGGAATTCTTACGGTCTATGAAATGAGAACTGAATCTGAGAGACAGTCGAAGAAGGAAGCATCATTCAAGGTCTCGAAGAAAGAGAAGATCAAAGAACCAGAATCAAGTGAAAATTCAAGTACTGAAGAAGATGAAAGTGAAGCTCTCTTCATTCGGAAGCTAAAGAAAGGATTGGACAAATATATAGGAAATTTACCATTTAAATGCTTTAATTATGGTAAAATTGGTCATTTTGCAGCCAAATGTCCAAATAAAGGAAATAGCAATGATGAGAGAAACAAATCAAAGTACAAAAAGGGATTTAAGCTGAACAAAGACAAGCAAAGATTTGAGAAAGAAAAGAAAAGCCTATACTCCAAGAGGTATAGCAGCTCATCTGAAAAAAAACAAAGAAAGTGATGTTGAGAGTGATAATGAAGAGATTTTGTTCATGGCTATAGAAGAAAATGCCACCACCAGCAAAGATAATTTGGAGGAAGATGAAGACATGGAAGAAGAAGGTGAAGTGAACCTTGAAGAAGAACTTATATGCACATTAGAAGAAATAAAAGCATTTAAGAAGAAGAATCAAAAACTAAAGTTACAACTCTGAAAATATGAAGAAGAGAATTGAGACTTCAAAGCAAAGACATCACAAGTCTTTGAGGAATCAAACAAGGTAATTGCTGATCTAAAAGTCCAAATCGAAGAAGCAAAGAAAATTGAAGAAGATCTAACAGATCAGCTAAAGAAGAAACGAGAAGATTGTGAAAGGTATGAATTTGAAATAGATGTTTTAAAAGGGATCTAGAAAAGGTGAATTTTAAAATAGCAAGTGAATTGAAATCTGAGAAAAGCACTCAAGTTTTAAATAAGATTCTAGAGAGTTAAAGATCACCATCTAACAAGTCAGGCATTATGTATGAGAAGGAAAAAGAGAAAGCTAAGAGCTATGTTGAAACTCTTAAGGAATCAATGAAAAAGGAAACTAAGAAGGAAGAAGCCCATAATACAAAAACCAACTCTATCAACAAAGAAAGCAAAGGAGAACAAAACTTCAGAAGACCTTTTGCTCCAAGATATGCAAATTAAACTAGGTTTGGTAATTATTTTGATGGATATTGTTATTATTGCAATCATTTTGGTCATAAGAAATTAGATTGTAGAAAGAGAGCCAAGGATATTGAAGTCAGGAGCAAAAACAAAGGAACCTATGGAGCTTCGAATAGAAACTACAATTCATTTGTTCCCTTATCAAACTTTGATGAAGCTATAGTTTGTTACAAGTGCAACAACTATGTACATATAGCATGCTATTGTAGAAGTGTTTTTGAATCTGTAAGACAAGATCAAAATATCAAAGCTCCAGTGATAAAGAAAAGAGAACCATCAAAGACCTGGAAGAAGAAGCAAGAAGAATCCATGATTGTTCAAATAGCATTCCATGCTAGAGATGAAGAACAATAATGGTTCATTGATAGTGGATGTTTAAGACACATGACTGGAGATAAAATCAAATTCATCTTGTTAAAAAAGGTCAATGAAGGCACGGTGAAGTTCGGAGACAACACTACAGCCAGAATAACAGAAAAGGTACACTTAGTCTCGATAATGGAAAAACCAAAATAGAAAACGTGTTATATGTGGAAGGGTTAAAGCATAATCTTCTAAGTGTTAGCCAAATGTGTGATCAAGGACACACACTCAAGTTCTTTTTTGAAGGTTGTGAGATCAGAAAAAGAGACATGGGAGAACTAATTATAGATGCTCATAGAACCATAAACAATCTATACATGCTTGGAGAAATGAGAGGAGAGAAATGTTTTTTGAGTCAAGTTGAAGAAAGTTGGCTATGGCATAGAAGGTTAGGGCACATAAATTTTGATAATCTTTTGAAAATCAGCAACAAATAGGGTGTGCGAGATATGCCCAAGATAACGAAACCTTCAAGCACTCTATGCAAGCAATGCCAACATGGGAAGCAAACCAGAATAAGGTTCAAAATGAAGGAATATTCAACCACCAAACCACTAGAGCTGATTTATACGGATCTTTGTGGTCCTACTAGTACTGAAAGCATGCAAGGTGAGAGCTACTTTATGTTGCTCATGGATGATTATACTAGAATGACATTGGTAGCCTTTCAAAAATAAAAATCAGAAGCATTTGAAAAGTTTAAAGCTTTCAAGGCATTAGTAGAAAATGAAAAAGAGCTGAAAATAAAATGCCTAAGGTCAGATCTAGGAGGTGAGTTTATTTCAAATGAATTCATTGAGTTTTGTGAAGATCATGGAATTAAGAGACAATACTCAGCTGTAAGGCCTCCACAATAAAATGGAGTGGTGGAAAGGAAAAATTGAACTATTCAAGGGATGGCTAGAACTATGTTGAATGAATCTAAGCTATCAGATAGATTCTGGAGAGAAGTAGTTAATACAGTAGTATGTATCTTGAATAGAGGGAAAATTAGAGTTAATAATGACAAAATTCATTACGAATTGTGGAAAGGAAGACCAGCTTCAGTCAAACATTTCAAAGTGTTTGGAAGTAAATGTTTTATCAATAGGAATGAAAAAAACTTGGGAAAATTTGATTCAAGAGCTGACGAAGGAATTTTCTTGGTTACTCCATCAAAAGCAAAGCTTATAGATGTTATAACAAAAGGCTACAAACTATCATAAAAAGTGCTTGTGTTAGAATAGATGAGATCATGAAACAAAAGGCAAAAGAACCTTCAGAAGAGCCTCTAGAAATACCCAATCTTGTAGAAGAAGAAGGGGAGGAAGAAAATGTACAAAAATTGAGTGAATCTGAAAGGCAAGACACCAAAGCACCATCTCGCTTTGTTCAGAAGAATCATGTTCAAAGTCAGATCATTGGCAACATTGATGCTGGGGTGCAAACCAGAAGAAGAATTGTAAGTATACCTAAGCATGTAAATTTCTCTTTGTTATCTAAGGTAGAGCCTAAGAATTTTTCTGAAGCTAGTCATGATAAACATTGGGTAAAAGAAATAAAAGAAGAGTTAGCTCAAATTGAGAAGAATGAGACTTGGGAACTTGTGCCCAAGCCAATGGATCAAAATGTGATTGACACTAAGTGGGTTTTTCAAAATAAATTGAATGAAAATGGCCAAGTCACTTGAAACAAAGCAAGGTTGGTCTGTAAGGGGTATGCTCAAGTAGAAGGTGTAGATTTTGAAGAGACTTTTACTCATGTTGCTAGATTAGAAGCAATTCAAATATTTCTTGCATTTTTAGTATTCAAAAATTTCAAAGTTTATTAAATGGAAGTTAAATCAACATTTCTAAATGGCAATCTAGAAGAGGAAGTTTACATAGAATAGCTAGAAGGATTCCTCTTATCAGAAAACACGGATTATGTGTGTAAGTTGAAGAAGGATTTATACGGATTGAAACAAGCTCCTAGAGCATGGTATGCTAGGCTTGATAAATACCTACAAGACCAAGGATTCAAGAGAGGATATGATGATAGTAATCTTTACATAAAAACTGAAGGAGATCACCAGTTAATTATTGTGGTGTATGTAGATGATATAATATTTGGAGGAGATAATGAGGAAATGTCTAAGATATTTGTCAAAGATATGCAAAAGGAATTTGAGATGTCCATGTTAGGTGAGTTGTCATTTTTCCTTGGTTTAAAAATATCTCAATCTAACTAAGGAATATTCATATCCCAAAGCAAGTATGTGAAGGAGATGTTGAAGAAATTCCATATGGAGGAGTGTGCCCCTGTTAGCACACCTATGGATATAGGTATGAAGTTGAGAAAAGATGATGAATCTCTGAATACTGATCAAACTCTTTACAGATCAATGATTTGGAGTTTACTATATGTGATGGCATCTAGGCTAGATATCATGCAAGTAGTAGGTATGGTTACATGATTTCAAGCAGCTCCAAGAGAAACACATGTGCAAACCGTGAAACATATATTTAGATATTTAAAGAGAACCTTGGATTATGGGTTGTGGTACCCAAGAGGTAAAGACTTCACATTGGTAGCATACATGGATTCAAATTGGGCAGGTCGTGTAGATGATAGAAAAAGTACAAGTGGAGGAGCGTTCTTTCTTGGAGATAGCCTAGTATCTTGATTGAGTAAGAAGCAAAATTTTGTATCTCTATCCACAGTAGAAGCAGAGTACATAGCGGCAGTGATATGTTGTACACAAGTTCTATGGATGAAACAAACCTTGAAAGATATCAAAGTAGAGTATAATCATCTAATCCCCATATTCAGTGATAATACTAGTGCGATAAGTATTTCAAAGAATCCAGTTATGCATTCCAGAACTAAGCATATCCCTATACAGTATCATTTCTTAAGAGAACAGGTGGCAGAACAACAAGTAAAATTGTAATATGTTTCCACATCTAAACAGATGGCAGATATCTTCACTAAGCCACTTCCAAAGGAAATATTTGAGTACCTACAACAGAAGTTGGGAGTAATTTCTTTTGCATCTTGCCACTAAAGGGAAGCATCAGCTAAGGGGGAGCTAAGTACTAGCTCTTGGATAGACCCTTTGCAATTGATGTCAAAGGGGGAGAAGTACAGAAAGAGGATTTCACAGAAATGGGGAGCTACAACAAAGAAGGATTCAGACAGAAGAGACAGTGCAGCAAGGGGGAGAAGTTTCAGTATGTGGTTGCCATCAATGACAAAGGGGGAGATTGTTGGAATATTGTCATTGATGTCAAATGAACTATTGCTAGAAGTGAATGGAATTGATTGATGTAAGTGAATGGAATTGATGGCCGAAAGTGAACATAAATGTCAACGAAAGTGAACGGAATTGTTGACGGAAGTGAACGGAAATGTTGCTGGAAGTGAACAGAATTGTCGATGGAAGTGAACGGAAATGTTGACGGAAGTGAATGGAATTGTTGACAGAAGTGAACAAAAATGTTGACAAAAGTGAACGAAAGTGTTGACGGAATTTTCAACCTTGGCCGACCTATTGGGAGGAGTTTTGACCGTTCGAAAGGACCTTTTCACTTGAAGAGTCACGACCTTAATTTATGGCTTTCTGTGGGTTATAAATAAGTGCATAATGAATGGAAAAAAGGAGATTCGAAAGTGGAAGATATATAAAAGAAGAGCAAAAAATTTAAAGGCAAATTTTTGTGAGAATATTTTTAAAAAAATCAGCAAGTATAAGGAAGAGTATAGCAGCGAAAACACTCAAGCGTAGATCGAATCTAAAGGAGATAAAGCAAGTGTTCTATCATTCATTGTTTTGACAACAAATTTGAGATAGAAGAGTGATTTTTTCTGAGAAGGTTGGTGCCTTCATTTTGAAGATATTGGTGTCTCTTGCTGAGTTGGTGCTCGGTGAAAGGGGTTGGTGCTCCTGTAGGTTAGTGCCTACAAAATTGTTTTGGGGTTGGTGCTCCTGTAGGTTAGTGCCTACAAAATTGTTTTGGGGTTGGTGCTCCAGTAGGTTGGTGCCTACGAATATTTATATTAAGAGAATTTTTTCATGGTTTTCTCCTGAAAGGGTTTCCACGCAAATCTGTTTCTATTTGCATTGTGTGGTTTTGCATTGTATTCTTTGATTGCTTTGAATATATTAATTATGAAGTAATTTGAGGTTTTGGATTTAAGATTAATAGTTGAAAGTGAAAAAATATCTTATACTGATTCACCCCCCCTTTCAGTATAAGCTTGTGCTTAACACTAAGAATTCAAGGAAGGAACCAAGTGTTGAAAGATCTTACCAAGCGAAGATCTTAATTTGGAAGAATCCCAAGCTATCCAAAACCTCACTCAAGTTTTAAAGCATATCCACATTCCCACCATTCAAAAATAAGATCATTTTATCTAGAGAATGGAAGATAACGGTGCATATTCAATCTCCTTGAGCCATGTTATATAACTTAATCTGGATAGTAACTAGGACCATTGGCAAAAAATTTGGGTAAAACACATTATCCCCAAGGTCAACTTCTTTTATTGGCTAGTAATGTAGAACAAGATTATGACTGTGGAGAACTTAGCCAAAAGGGGGTTGATTGTCTTAAATAGATGCCATATATGTCAATGTGCAGAAGACTACGCTCAACACCTCTTTCTAGAATGCCCCCTTAGTTTAGCATTAGTTAAAGAGCTCCTCAATCATCTCAACATGGTTTGGGTCAAACCCAACACTATTCCAGACCTCATTCTATAATGGAACCCCTCGTGTAACATTCCCTCCCTGAGTTTCCTTTGGCACCTCTCCCTCCCTCACTAGTTCTAATGCATTTGGAAACTTCATAATGATAGCTTATTTTATAACAAAAGGTACCACCTAAAGAGTGTCCTTCCTCAGCTCTATCAGGCCATCTCAAAAAATTGGAAGGCCTTCTCCCCAAAGATAAGGAGCTCGCCCCTCCTTTGGTTTGTCTCATTATTAATAACTGGGATCTTCAACAAGTTACTTTCCCCTCGGCAAAAGACTTAATTCACAAACAAACCAAATGGAAGGCCCCCCTGAGGGTGGGTAAAACTAAATTTTGATGGGGCATCAAAAGGAAACTCAGGCCCTATAAGCGGTGGTGGCATCATAAGAAACTCCAAAGGGGAGATGTTGGTGGCTTACGCAAGACCCATGGGCAAGCAAAAAAATCATCTAGTTGAAGCTAAAGTAACTCTCTAGGGTATTAAGCTTGTGTAGAATATCAAACAGGATTGAATCATTATAGAAGAGGATTCACTAAACATCTTAAATACTTTGGAAGTCAAAACTATTATTTTACAGACTATCAAGGAACTCATTTATAACACTACGCACATTTTACAAACATTTCTGCAAGTCTAACTCACCCACATCTATAGAGAAGGGAATGGGGTGGCTGACCTCCTTGCCAATACTAGAGTGGACCTCCAAAATTTAACTAACTATTATGATCAAGGTAACATCCCCCTAAGGTGCATGGTGTCATCCATATGGAAGGTATATGCAACTTAAAATCATCATCTCCTCACACGTGCATCCCTTCATCTTGAAGGACCTAATCATGATCTTGTAGCTTTGCATTCATTGCAAGGTAAGGGGATGTAATTATGTAAACACAGCTTTAGTGGGCATTCCACCTCATTCAAGCCCTAGTATTTAGACTACATGTAGAACTCTCAGCGCGTCTTTTCTTTCCCTACACCTACTGCTACCATGGGTGGTGACAGAGACTATTTAAAGCCAACTTCTTACAAAGAGGTTAAAGAACAAAAAAAAGTCTGGGAAAAGCTTAAGAAGGGGGGATAACTAAGTTTGTGGAGCACATTACCGAGCACAATGCCATGGTGGTTTGAGATTTTATCATTGCTTGGAATAAAAGAAAATTCATGATGCGGGGTATCTCCATTAGCATCTCAGAGGAGTTTATTGGTGATGCCACATGCATGTCTGCATCAATGCTAAAAAATTCAAAGATCAATACAAGAAGTAAGAATCCCTACAACACTTCTTTTGGACTAACAAATTCATGAAAACTGAGAAGAAGGTCTTCCCTCATGCTAACCTTTCAAGATACTAGCCCGAGGTCTAACTACAAGTCATGAGATACATGACTCTGAAAGGTAAGTATACCTTGATTTTCTCACATCATTTCCTGCTATTTAACCATTTCATCAATTTTAAAATAAGTCTACCTTATTTCCTTCTTAAGTCTTTAAAAAGCAATGTCCTTCTCCATCAGGTGAAGACACTAACCCCATTCTCCATCAAGGCCTTATCCTTCTACTCATTAAATATGGCCAAACCCTTCTTGGTCAAAAGGTTCCTCCGAGAGGATCTTCTTTCGAGGAGGACTCCCCAGAAGAGGACCCTACAGAGGAATCCCACCCTTCCCCTAAACACTCCCCCCAAAATAGTCTATCCAAATCTCCACCTGATCACCTTCCACTCAAGTTGCTTTTCATCCCTAAACATAAACCCATCAAAGTTGGGTCTCCCACCACCTTTGACTGGAAAGGCAAGGCTATTGTAATGGAGGAATTTGATAAAAATAAATAGACACTAAAAAACTTCAATTCAAAAGTCCAGAAAGCAAGATTTGGCATGGTTAAGTTAATACATGACTAGAATGAGCTCCATCGAGTGGTGGAGGCCACTATTCAAACTTTTATGCAATCTACCCAATCCCCTATTTTTAAATCCACCAAAGTCTTGAAATCCCATTGGGTTCCCCTAGGGGGGTCCCTCAAAAACAAACTACTCCATAGGTGAAAAGCAGGGAGAGGCCAAGGATGATATTCCCTAGGGAACCCATTGAAGGCCCTGAGAATCACATCCGTGCCAAGGCTTTGAAAGACAAACCAAGCATCCTGATAAATGATAGTTCTGCTGCTGAAGACACTCTGGAGGGCCCCTCCACTTAATTTGGTTTACTTTATGTTTCATGTTCGATTTCATGTTATGCTTTAGTGTTTTTTTTTATCGTGTAGGGCATGTTTAAAATTTTGTATCTTACTCTTGTGGTTCTAGGTCCTTGTAAAACCTAGGTTTAACACTATCTGACTTATTGGTAAGTTTCTATTCTTTTACTGATTATCTATAAATTTTTATTGGATTGGTCATAAATGTGTACTTCCCGCACATAATAGTTTTTAATTTGTAATATAAATTTTTTTGCTTAAATCAATCATCTTCTTTTAAAATAATTAAACTCTCATCTTTACATATATATTTATTTAATATTATTTATTTACATATAACAATATGATATTTTAGAACTCTCCTTTTTAAATTTATCATTCTATTCCTTTATATAATACTCCTTCAATAAAACTATAGACATTAGTTAAACTATTATAACTCAATACCAATTATACACACACACACTATGTATATAATGTTTTCTAGGAGCTTAATGTTTATGTTTATAGAAAGGTAATTTTTACTAATTATTCCTAGAATTTCATACACTATTTTTGTCGCACAACAAAATCCAACTTTGTTATTTACAAATAAAATAAATGCTTTGATGCAATCATTTAAAATAATTCAATTCAAGTGCCAATATTGATCCATGCCTCATGTTTGTTATGTTATGTGATCAAATGAAATACTATGTTATAAATTATTTCTTTTGTCATTTATCTAAAAAAAATTGTTCTTATAGAAATATTGTCTAATTTGTGATTATATTTTTCTTGATGTGACCAATAAAAAGCTTTGAAATAACATGATATTAATCTTACTTATTACCAACTTTCTATTATTTTACTAAAAGTAATTATTTATAATTTTTTATTAAATTTTCTATTATGTGATATTTTTAGAGTATAAAATTATAAATATTTTATTATTGAAATTATATTTAAAAAAGTATTTTTTATTATTATTATTATTATTATTATTATTATTATTATTATTATTATTATTATTATTATTATTATTAAAGTTTCTAAATATTTATCCTAAGCTTTTTAAGCTTTTTATTTTTTCAAATTACAAAACTTCATAAATATTATTACAACAGTTTTTTATTTAAATATAAATTCAAATAACCATATAATTCTGCTGGTCCATTCACAAGCTCTATTGTCTTATAGATCATTTGTATTGTATTTTCTTCCCGCTCATATTAAGGAAATATCTGAATGAGCACCTATGGTGTATAGCAAAAATCTATAAACTCAGTGTAGTTATACCTTGTAGGATTATACCATTTGTAATATCCTTGTAATTAATTATAAATTTATATACAAATGCTACTTTTGTTCTACAAACCTACAACTTAGTCTCCAAAATGCCTTATGTAAACTAACACAATCACAATTGACATTATAATTTCTATTACAATTGACACCTAAACAAATCACATATCTATGTTACAACTATTAAATGAATTCAATTTACATGTCGTTCAATTTAGAAGGACTGTGTCTTGCTAATATGTAATCTTTGTTTACTATCTTACAATTTAACCTCAAAAATTCCCTATGTAAACTAACATAATTGACATTACAATTGACACAATAAAAGTAGGGACTAGCCGCTACGCGACCCTTGTTTTTTCATATTCTCATAATAAAATTATTTTAAATTTTGAAAACAAAAAGTTTAAAATAAACATATATACATACGGTTATAAATTGATGTAATTTAAAGAAAAAAATTGACACTTATTTAAAATTTAAAATAAAAATATTCCTATTTCCATGGCCATTTCAGTTGAAATTGGCACCATATTAGACGTGGACTACGTGATTGTGAGAGAGAAGGAGAGTCGGGATATTTTTAAAATAGTCGAACAGACAGATAAAAAAGAGGGGCCATGCTGTTATTGATGGTAACATAACATCTCCCTTAAAAAAAGTAGTTTCCAGTTTCTAGTTTAGATTCCCAAACAAGTAGTGGTGAGAGAGAGAGTCGGGATATTTCTAAAATAGTCGAACAGACAGATAAAAAAGAGGAGCCATGCTATTATTGATGGTAACATAACATCTCCCCTAAAAAAAATAGTTTCCAGTTTCTAGTTTAGATTCCCAAACAAGTAGTGGCTAACTTCCACCTTGGGACTTTAAAGCCAACTGGCAAACTCCAACAGCTATGTGACCCATATTTGTGATGGAACTAAAACAAATATTTTTAATATCAGAGAATGTTTATCAACCTTTAAGATAAACAATTATTTTTAATATCAGAGAATATTTATCAACCTTTATAAAAATCCAAGTCAATAACCAATGTATATACAAGGAAAAATAAATACGAGGTATCAACTTGCACCCATCATGTTGTTGTGGGATATCAAAAATTTTAATGGTAATTGTTTCGTCATTTACAAGAAATTGTACTTGTATAGTTTTTAAAAGATAGGGTAAGATGGTTTAAATTTTTTTAAATCAACTTATGAAATCATTACATGATCTTTTTATTTGTCAATAAGCCTTCCGCTAGTGCATGAATCGCACATCAGTTATTATAGGCTTGTTGCTGAGAAGGGTGATTCGCTGCACTCCTTTCATGTCATCCAACTCTCAACCAGTACAAACAAACCTCCATATAAGCACTTCAAATCATCCTGCAAGACATTATTAATGATGGAACTATTTTTTTTTTGCTTCCCTATCTTTAGAAGTCGGACCAAAAGACAATTGAGATGAGGCATTGCCCAGATTTGCCATTTTCAAGAGCTGTAATAGTTGACTGCATTTCTAAGAGAAAGTCTCTAAAGGTTAGTCGGAGATAGCCTTCGCATCACAACCATGTCTGGATTTAAAGCTAAATCAGAGTATTTAACTATTTTATAGCAATAAAATTAGCATGCAATTGAGAGTCATTTATTATTTATTTCTGTGTCAAAAATATTCGCAGCAGTTCAGCTTGTTAATCATGACTGTTTGTAATTAATTTTTGTTTAGTACGTAAGTTTTTTTAAAGAGAATGACAGATTAACAAGGGCGAACAGTGGGCATTACACAATGCTAGTTCATGGTCTTATACAAATTTTCTCTGACGAATTATTTTATTAAATTTCACTTATGCTTGTATTTTAAGTGTTGAAAGAAAAAATTATAAGTTTATCATATCATAAATGGTTTATATTGTATATGGTATTGGATTGCAAATACTATAAATATATTTTGAAGCTAGAGTGCCTTGGTTGTCTCTTGGTATTAATGTTTAATTCAATTTTAAGTGTGTTATATAATAAGTTTACTATATCTAATATAAAGACATTACATATTTTACATTTTTTTATATTTTTAGTATTTACATTTAGAATTCATAAATTGTATTATTCACAATTTTTGAAATTGTTTACATATACGACATTCAAATGCACTTAAATTCATAGATGTTATTAATCTCATTAATCATAAATAAAGGAAACATTGCATTCAATTGTTGCTAAAAAAAAAATTCTTCCTTTCTTCATTTTAGGATTTACAAGGCAGCATTATAATCATTATTGAATTGTTGCATTGCAATAAAAAAGGTATTTATATCAAAACAAATCAATTTTCATTTTACATTAACAATGGCAATGTGTTTAAATATGAAAAAATGTAGAAGAAACAATAATAAAAAACTGACTAAACCGATAACTGTAGAGAAATATGAACAAATAACACAACCAAATTACAACAGAGTTGGTGATGCTTTAGCAAAGCACCATCTTTTTCGAGGAAAATCATTCAACTACAATGTTGGAGATTGCCTCTTTGATACATTTCACATGCTATTATATTTTCAATACACATCTTTAGAACTAAGAAATGGCATTATTGACCACTTCTTAAACTATTTGCATATAGGAGATCTAGATGCACTTAAGTCATATGAATTAGAATTAGACCCTGATGAGCTACACAAACTACATGGAATAAATGGCATTGAGACACATATCTATAGGACTATGGGGTGATAACTTTTGCATACATTGGCTTTCTAAATGGCTAAATATACAAGTATGAATATGGTCATTCACAAGGAAAAATAATTATCTTCAATTTAACAAATAATGTTAAAAAAATTTCATAGTCGATCTTGTTGTTTGACATAAATCCTATTTGTGGTCATTATGAACCACTATATTTCAATAAAAATAGTAAGTATACCACCCCACTAACACATACTCGACTATCATCTACATGCATTGATCTTGAATCGCATTGGGAAAATATTTCACAACAAATGGAAATATATGGACTCTCTAGGCTAAATGTAAACACATCTGAATGTGGTGAAATCTTATTTAATCCCATTTGTCAATTAACAAATTTGGAGTTTGACACACAATGTATACGTCGTTATCTTACACAATCATTTTGTAATGTGATACTATGTTGAAATAGCAAAGCACTTCATGATGTGCAAATGAAG
Organism: Torreya grandis; assembly: GCA_037957365.1. Classification (NCBI taxonomy): domain Eukaryota; kingdom Viridiplantae; phylum Streptophyta; class Pinopsida; order Cupressales; family Taxaceae; genus Torreya; species Torreya grandis. The sequence continues at coordinate 443,116 of JARHVA010003752.1, read as the reverse complement.
CTTGGAGATAATTTAATATAAAATACAAGTAAAGTTGTAAATTAGCAAGCATATATTGTCAACTTGGGGATCCCAAGGTGGCGACTTTTGCTTAGAATGGATATCAATATTATTAAATGTAAAAATCCAATTATGGTCAGCAACTACAAAGTCTATTCAAAAGATATATTACAGTTGCTTACGACCAACAATGACTTTTAACATAATATTTTTTGAAACAAACATATTTCACATACACTATGAGCCATTGAGAACAAAATATGAACATCGAAGTACTGTAATAACATATGATGAAACAAACCTTATCTTTAATGGAAGAGCAAAAACATCCCTTCACACTTATAAACATATTTCACGAAGTCATGCAAATAATGACATAAAAGATAATGAATGCATGCATTCTATAGCAACAAATAAATACTTGTAAGACATTGAAGACACTCCAAGTCATTTATGCATAGTTTGTGGGCAATTGCACTTTAAGCATAACATGTCAATTTTGAAGCAATCAGAAAAAGACACATATCTAAAATTGACAAAAAATAATTCAATATTTCAAAAAAAAGGCATCAAATGTAATAAAGCATTACAAAATGGATTGCTTCCAAAATTTACAACACCTTATTGTATTAAGCTAAACACACCTTTGACATATGTGCAGATGTTTGCAGACCTAGAAGAGTGTCTTGTCTCACTAAGAATTGCATTTACATAAATTACATATTTGGGATATAAAAAGTCACAAATTAGCTTAATTGGTACAATTATTAATGTACCATCGAACATTGACATAATTCAAAATGTATTTCCACAATCATTGGATGAAAATTCAACAATAGCTATTGAATTAGAGAAAAAAATAGAATACAAAAATGCATATTAAGAAGGGAGAGTGTGTGTAAACATTATCATGCATGCTCTAAAATAATTATGTAAGAGGAAATTGTACCAATCACAAAATGTTATAATAACAAAACATTGGAAATAATTCCTTAATGCTAATGATAAATTAAATCCACAAAATACTAAAATGTTTGAGAAAAATGAATCAACTAGTGAAGATGAAGACCAAATGCCTAATGAGACCATGGTGCATGGGTTCACAGACTCTACATGTATTCGTGAATTTCAAGATAAAATAATCCAAGTTGCACTAGCTAAAGGATAACAACTAGTGGGAATATTTAAAGATAAGTTTGTTGAAGAGATGAATTTACCAACACTTTTCTATGGCAATCCTCGTAATGATGACATAACAAAATGATTTTCATATATGAAAATTACACAAAGGAAATTATAACATACAAATTGTGCATTTGCATATCACATTAAAAATATATTTTTCAAAGCTATGAAAATTATTATAGAATAAGTAGCTGCAACAATCTAGATATGAATTAGAAAAGGACAATTAAAAGGTATAATACTAGTAGCAAAAGATGTCAAATACAAACCAAATTTAGATAGATTGCTTAAATCTGACATTGGATATGTCAATTTCAATAAAATATAAATATTCCTAGATTATTTACAACATCTGAGAAAAACACATTCGCAATGATACATCAATTGGGGCTACCGATATTCTTTGTTACATTCTCAAGTGTTGAACACAATTGGGAGGCATTAACAACTACATTATCAAAATTATACAATAAACACCAAAAAAATAAAAAACAATGGAAAATAATATTTTTCATACAATTACCAATACTTACTTGGTGAAGAAAGACCTGGTTACTTGTACACGATACTATAAACATAAGCTAAATGCAATGTTAAAAATGATATACAAAGATCAATCTTTTTTTGGACCAATTGAAGATCATTTCTCGGCTATTAAATTCCAAAGTTGAGGTAACCAACATACACATTTCATGTTATAGATAAAATCAGCACCAACATATGGAAAAAATACAAATGATGACATTGCAAATTTTGTGGATAAATATATAACTTGTGATGTAGACATACTCAATTCAAACATAGGTAAACTACATGAAAATCACCATACAAAGAGCTTTCAAAAAAATTAATAAAACATTGTAGGCACAATTTCCCATTCCCTCCAATGAAAACAAAAATTATTCTCGAACCATCTAACAAAAACAATGAGAAAGCAGCAACTAATTCAAAAAAAATCTACTTTACAACACAAACACTTCGAATCCTCTATTACATTTGACATTTTTTTGATGCAATTAAACATGGCTGAAAGTGAATACATAGAAGAAATTACATGCACACTTACACAACTGACAATTTTTTTGAAAATAAAGCCATCACGAGCATGAATAAATAGATTTCCAAAAAATATGCCAAAACTATGGCAAGAAAATACAGATTCCCAATTCGTTTTAAATGTTTATGCTGCAAGTTTTTATTGCACTTCATACATGAAAAAACTTGATAGGACAATGAAAGAGAATTCAAAATAATACGTAAAGAACATCAAGCAACAAACATAGATGCTATTCAAATGATATATAGCCTAGGAAACACATTACTCAATAGACAACAAATGTCAGCTCAATAAGCTATCCATATAGTTCATTCATCATTTAATAGTTGCTCAAGGAAATTCATATTCATAAACACAAGCCCTTCAAAAGAATCCAAATTTATTATAAAACCTCAATCACTCTTGAGCCATGAACATGACGAATTAGAATATATCATGTGTAAATCTATAATAGACTATTATCTACAATGCCCTCAATAACTAAGAGACATTTGCCTTGCAAAATTTATTTCAGAATATCAAAAAAATGGGAAAAAAATTGCAAAAAAATCAGAGCCCCATGTTATTCAATTTGTCAAATACAATAAATAAATTGACATTGAAAACTATTGCATAGAAAGGATATTATTATACATTCCTTTTATAGATGATGAAAACACTTTAAAATATGGTTTCCCAACTTGGTCCCATGCATATACTTTCCATGAAAAAATAATACAACAAAAACAAGATAAATTCACATATGACATTAACTCTACTTGGAGTGACATACATGAACTTGTTGACCAAGATAAATCGGACAATAACACAATTGAAAAAATGAACTCAAACATAGAAAACAATAGTATTGAAGATGAACATTATGATCTCAAATCTGATTTACAATTCTTAGAAGAACTAAAAAGAAACAAACTAATGTAAAACATTTTGAAATAGGAAAGCACCCATTTATATCTAACAATTTAAATTACTATAAACTCAGAAGAGCACTAAACAAAGAAAAACAAGTGTGAAAGATATATCATTGAAAAAATGAGTCAACCTATTTGAACCACTACACATATTCTTAACAGGGAATGCCAGCACGGGCAAGACATTTACTACTAAAGTCATATATGAGACACTAATTCATCATCATAACAACTTCATTGATAGAGATCATCTTAAGCCAAAAGGACTAATAACAGCTTGCAATGGAAAAGTTGCATACAATCTTGGTAGAATAACACTGCACTCTGCATTTTTGATACCTTTTAACAAGTCTAAACTTATTCCACTTGGTTCTAAAAAACTTGATGCAATGTCAAAGCACTATGAACAATCAATACTTCTCATAGATGAAATATCAATAGTAGGTGCTCATTTATTATATTTAATAGATAAGAGACTATGAGATATAATGCATTTTCCTATAAAATACTTCAACAATGTAGACATGATTCTTTGTGGAGACTTTTACCAAGCCCAACCTATGAATGATTGTCTAATTTTTGAACATCCTAAAATAAATGATGAATTGATTCCATTGAATTTTGGAAACACAATGTAAAAGTCTACTAATTAGAAATGATAATGCATCAACAAAATTACATCAATAAAAAAAATTTACGACCTACACCTCACGATCCAACATTCCCATACCTCTTTTACATAAATGATGATGTTCACAAACACAATGTTAATATATTGTCATTAGTTCTTAGAAATAAAATTGTCAAACATGCAATTGACAAACAACAAGATCTACATGATACATCATATGTTAGTCATCATTCATCATCCCTACCTCCTATAATTGAGTTGAAACTTGAAATACTAATAGAAATATATGTAGTAAATTATGACGTACAAGATGGAATAGTTAATGGCTTAGATGTAATATTTAAAACACATACAATTACAGGTGATATAGACATAGTCTAGATCAAATTCAATGATCCATGTATTGGACGTAACCAATCAAAAAAGTTAGCTCATTTATATAATAACTCAATTGAACATGATTGGATACCAATATTACATGTTGTTAGGCCTAAACATTATACACACAAAAATTGATCTCAAATAATTCAAAAACAATTTCCAATACAACTTGCATGTGCAAGAACAATACACAGATCACAAGGCCTCACAACAGATAGTGTTGCATTTGACCCTTCTAGCGTAACATGACATGGCTTAGCATATATAGCACTTTCACGTGTACAAAATATTGAGTCACTTTACTTACTTTATCTATTATCAATGAAGAATTTCAACGTGAAAAACAAGATTTTAACATAAATGTTGCGCTTACGAACAAATGCCAAATGGAAACTAGAAAACACTCTAATTAACATAGATAAAACATACTATACTCTTATCTCATCAATGAATACAAGAAGCCTACAAGCACACATTGAATATGTAATTAGTGACTATGATCTAATCCATTATGACATATTGTGTTTCCAAGAGACGTATCTATTACATACTGAAACAAATAATATGTTGAAAAATTTCAATTACATATCAATGGCTCATGTTCATGGAATTGCAATTTGTATTGACAAACATATTTCCATTTGTAAAACAATGCAATACAAGACAAATAATGTGGAGGCCATACTATCAATCATAACCATAAATAGCCAAGAAATGTCAATTGTCAATTTATATGTAGCACCAAATGCTAATATCTCAGACATCGTATCCATAATTGACAATGCATTTGTTGATATATATCAAAAATCAAACACATATATAGTAGGATACTTCAAGATTGACATCAATAAGCAACATAAGAATGCATAAATATTAAAACAGTATTTGAACCCTGAAGTATGCATCACTTAGTCGAAAATGATGAAACAGTGTCAACACCTATTATAGACCACGTATGGTCAAACATACAAGATCAAAAATAGTATATTTACAAAATTGATTGTTATTGGAGTGACCACGACACTATTTGCCTAGCCATAAACAATAAATATGTACATGAATAATAAAACAACATTAATTTTGAACATTATTATATTTTAGAATCAATTATCTAAGATAATACAATACAATAACATTTCCCAATAAAAATGTCAACTAGAAGGTATCTAAATATAAAAATGAAAATCTTTTTTTTGTGAATTATTTACTTATTTTCTTCAGTAAAATATTTTTACATATAGGTACACATTTTATTATATTCATTCTCATCCTAATTTTATTACATGATCACAGGCAACATGAAAAGATCAATTGAAAGTGTACAAGATAACAAACCATTGGAGACTAAATCAAAATGGTATGCACAAACAATATCATAATTTATTGTACTTGTCACTACTTCACATGTATTAAGATTTTTCTCTTAATTTTGTGTAGTGAAAGAACACCCTGCTCTAGCCTCACAACAATTGATGACCTTTGCAATCACAAAGTTGGCTATATATTTGAAGTATAAGTCCTCGTTATTTACAAAGAAATGTTACAAAAAGAGTAAAACAAATTGTTGTTACATTCTGACTTGACAGATGCAAAAAGAGAAATGACAGTTACTCTCAATGTACCTAGCAACCTGATTGAAATACATGAACACAAAATTGTTGCAGAGAAAGCAATACAAATAATAGACTTTCAAATTACAACCAAAACTAGTTATGATCATGGAGATTGTGACTTCGTATTATTGCTCACTCAATCCACCAGAATTGAGACTATACCTCATGTTTTCATAGATTACAAATTCATACCAGACTCTACAATTAGACATTTGTTGAACAACATTGATGCATATGCAACCGGTATGATTGCTGCAATTGTAACCTCTACAAAAAAAATTGGCCCCCAGCTGATATTGGAAATTCAGGATGGAAATTCAGAAGATGATATAACATAGGAAAGCTACCATCCTCTCGCGTACTCTATAATTTCAATCATACTTTATATACCAAGAAAAATAACTACTTCATCTTTAATTGTGCAACTCTATTTATTTGGAACATTCGAGCTTTTGTTTGCCACCATTCAATAAAAATTACAAAATAAACAATTCCCAATCTATCTCTTCAAAGGTTTGTTGAAACGAAATAGCCTTGAAAGAGCATTCAAAACCAGCAAAAAAATATTTACTACTCCATTACATAATAAAAAACCATTAGAAGACTAAATGCATTGTTAAATGCAAAAATCGAGGTATCTTAATGCACTTACTATCTTTGATTTTTAGCACTACAATTTTCAAAAAAAATATTAATTGTGCTATTTACTTTCCAAGCAAACACTTTTTTACAAGTAAAATACAAACCTATTGTTGGTGGACTCTTCACAATTTATAATACAATTGAAAAAAATGTGGTTGTCCTATCATTAAAACACAGTGTCTTCTATGTTTTCATGACATTAATCTATCTTTCCAAATTGTATCTGTATTCTTATAGATAGAAGGAACACTATCAATTACAAATGTATATTCCATGCCTTTTCAACTCATTTGTGATGAATGCAGCATCCCAATTGAAACCCTTCAACTATCACATTCTTCAACTCTATATTATGGGTCTTGTCAACAAGAAAGTTCATATGCCTACACCCATCGTGTAATTTGCAATCTAAAAACTACAAAAAATAGCAATTTACAATGCTTCTTTTCAGGGCCGTTGTTGAAAATACTACTACCTCGATTAACAAAGGTTTCACATGAAGACTACATAAACGACAAAGGTGGTACTATCTTCATGCTTCGAGAATTCTCTATTCAAGGCAAATTTATACTTAATCAACAAAAAGACATTATAAACGCTAACATCACAAACTATTAAAAATATGTCAAAACATCGCTTACTCTCAACAAACCCACAATTCTATTTATTTAATATTCCAAATTGTATTTTTATATATATATATATTCATACACTATATTAATACTCTAAATTTGTTTCATTTTGCAAAGTTTTCTTAAATTCCTAATATGATTTTACAATGTCTAAGCATACAACATTTTGCAAAGTTTTCTTAAATTCCTAATATGATTTTACAATGTCTAAGCATACAATGTACATTTTCACTTGATAGGCTTTGTCCATGTTGGTATTTATTGACAAATAAGCTACCAACAAGTTGAAAATTCAATTTGTGTAACATCAAAACATAACAAACACTCTTTTGTTTTAAGAGTTTTTGAACACAGATATGCTTAGGGACAAATTTGTAAATTCTATGTACTAAACTGATTTATATATTTATATATATATTAGTTTTTTTTCAAAAATATATTTAATTGTAGCATATTAAAGGTTATTTATTCAATTAATTTTTGTGACCATCCAATTTCAAAAGTGGTTGCAGACTTTTATGAGACAAGACTTATAATTTTGAATTTTCAGATAATTTATTTAGATATCAAATTTTTGTAGAAATTCACTATTTAATTATCCATCCTTTATTTCTGATCGATTCATATTTTAACTTTTTTGCAGTAGCACAAAGTGTAGTTATTTACGGTACATAAATTTCAGTTTAAGGTACATGTTCTTCAAGTTAGCTTCTTCCTTTGTTATGAAAAGGTTCTTGATGAATCGAATAGTTTTTCTGTGGCATATGCTTAACACTGAAAATGCAGTCACATAATCCTGAGATTTTCCAATTTCATGCAGCCGCTCCTTAAATTTTATCAATGGTATAGCCGACAATGTGGACTTCAACTTCTCAACATTTGTTAAATATGCATTAAATATCCCAGTTGTAAGTTTATGGATGGGATTTTCTTCAGTTTTTTTTAGTATGATCACTTTAAGATTCACTATGTTCTTTTCCAAAGGAATCCACTAAAATTTATGATGCTTCTCCAATCCTTGCAAACTTTAGTTTAGCTAACAAGCCATTTTTGTCCCTTTTATTTCCTTTTAAAATGCTATGCAAAATACCCATATCTTTGAAATCTCATAGAAAAGAAGGTTTGTGACCAATATCCATGATAGAAGAAGCTCTTTATGGTTCTTTTTCGTTATTCAGTGAGGATTCATAGTTTTTTCTTCATACCTTACATTTTGAAATTATTCATATATAGGTAATGTACTAACTTTATGTTGGTCAATTCTACGACGACGCATACCAATTAGTTTGATTAACACATCTAGATAATTTAATTCCTTTTACTTAGAAATTTGATTATTTGCATGTGTAGGATTCATTCTAAATTCCCCTTGAAAATTATTGTTCTTTATTTTCTCGAACTGTGACTCGATGAATAGTCACCATGACACTTTATAGTTGTACATACAAGTTAAATCATATTCAATGTAATTATGTAATTAAAACTTCCCCAAAATAGTCCTGGATTAGGTACCAATATCAAGATTTCTAAAGGCCCCTATTTTGGTTAAGACAAGTACCTTGTTACCCTATACTTTATTGGGTTGAAACTTATTTTCACACTTGTATATTATTATACTCTCAAGGGGATCATGGAAAGATTGTAAATTCAGACTTAATTCTTAAATATAGTCAGAACAGTTTAGTGTTCCCTTCCATTTATAGATTGCATCAAGCCTCAAATGGAGATCAATTCAAGTTCAGTCTAGAGTTGAATTGAAGTAAAAATTCACTTTTACACAAGCATAGTATACTTCATTGGGGGTGCAATATTAAGGACTGCAAGATCTTTACAAGGAGTCCATGATAGCTACATAATAAACACTAAGCCTCATTTCATTAGGGAGATACAAGGGTATACTCAGCCCCTTTCAATATGATCAACATTTTATACCTCATAAAACCATTAGGTCATTAAATCATGATAAGTTATAACCTAATAGGCATATTTAGCTAGTCACACTAGTTAAATTCATCATTCTTGAACTTACTAGCTATAAAAACCAATCTAGGCTCAATAGCAACACTAACCGGTTGTTTTGACCTTGCAAAGTTTACTTAGGGATCATTGCAAGGTTTTAATATTCAATACAAATGATCAGAAATTGGGTTCTAGAAAAAGGTTTCAAGTCAGAGTTTCAATAGTGCCACACTGTAGAGCTCGTCGAGAGCTTTCTGACACTTTTTGCGGTTTGCGAAACGGACACCGTATGCAAAAGTTATAGGCCGTTGAAGTTTTGGTTTGATAGGTAAAAATTTGGTGTCAACAAGTGACGTGGCATTATTTACATGCGACAAGTGGACCAATCAGAGGTTGACACATGGCATGATTAAGCTTAGAGATAAGCTCGTTGACCGATCCATGTGACAAGCAAGGTGGCGAGTTTGAAGAAAAGACCGAGTTCGAAGGGGAGACCAAGCAAGGTGGCGAGTCTTATGGCAAGTCTTGTGGCATTGCAAGTCTTTTGGAGAATCCGTAGCTCTGCCCAAGTCAAGGAGTCTTAGGTGGCCGAAGCCACGTGACAAGTGGGCGGCCAAAGACCCTTTCAAGCTCTTCCCTTCCCCAAGCGCACAACATGTGGGATGAACCCACGTTGGAAAATGGTGGTCAAAGGCTATTTTAAGCCTTGCTTAACTGCTCAACCCACACATGTGGGATAAAGACAAAGTTTGAAGCACCCAAGGAGGAGGCCGATGCACCAAACAAGGAGGAGACAAATTCAAAATCAGTCAAGGCGCCTAGAAAGGTGGGCGGCCAATTTTGAACCCCTCACCTTGTGGCAAAAAGTTAGGAAACTTAGCCACTACGCCACAGGCTTCCAACTGATTATAAAAGCACGAATCTGTATTTGTTTTAAACAGGGTATGGATTGTGTTTTTTTATTTTTAAAGGTCAAGACTTTGAAAAAGCTTTGGGAAAGCTTAGATAATGGATTTTTATCCATTTTCCGGCCATGATACTCAGTCTTAATACTCTTTTTATCCAATTTGTATATTGGAAGAGTGTTTTTAAGCCCATAGAGGAGATTTTTAGGACTATTGAAGCATCTTTGCAGGTGTGAAGACTCACGAAATTCGAAGGTGCCGGGCTTGATTATCAGTCACGGTGAAGGTGAATTTTCACGTTGAGAGATCAACTTGCAGGAAAGTTGTTTATTGTTTCCAGGTTTTTGAAATGCCCTTAATGGAAACGGTCCACTCCTTTGGAGAACCCGGAGATGTAGGCATCATTTGTTGAGCCGAACTCCGTTATCAATGTCAAATGGTAACTTGTCATTTGCTTGCATGTTTTAATTCAGTTTTCTAATTTTTTTTAATCATGAAATCATGCAAAGATTAAATTTCGACAATTTACAACATTTGATGTAAAAAAAAAAAATTGGTTAAACAACCGAGAATGTTTTATGCCAAAACATTGAGATGCAAGTTCTTTTGATTTTTTTGAGAATTTGTTAAGTTTTGAGAAATTCAGTATTTGTAATTTAAACTTCACTTTAAGTTGATTCAGTGTAGTTTACGGATCAACAAAGCTTACAAAACATTGCATACCTTGTAAATAATTTGAACTATCAATAAATATCACGTACCTTCATGCAATCTTATAAAATTACTTTTCAACTAAAATAGCAGGGACTACCCTTGTTATATAAGACCTCTAAAATTCATTTCATATCTGTTTTCATTTTCAAGAGGAGTGGTATAAGCAAAATGGCTTTCTTATTGAGGATAAAAGCTTTCAAAGCTATTTCAAAGAGAAGTAGGTGAAACAGGTTAAATTTTGTGGAGGGCTAGGTAAGTTTATTTAGCAGGTTATATAGGTTTAAATATTTTACTTTCATCAATTATAAAAAAAATTGATATTTATTAAAGTTTGATGAAAATAATTATTTTTTAAATAAATCTTATTTTAGAGAATTCTATTGGTTGGTTAGTATTTTAAGATTTTATGGGAGGATTTTTTAATTTAAAAAATAAATAAAATAATAATAAAAATATCTTTCATTGTGTAAATGCTAAAATTTGGATTTTGGTGCTTGATACAAATTTACTATGTATGACTTCAATATTTAGAAAAGGTCTTAATCCACCATCCTCTCACACTTGAATGTTATTCTATGAATCAACCCTTATGTTTTTCTATTATACACTTATAAGAACCCTATTATCTATTTCAAACCTATTAAATATCTTCACAAACATCTCTAGACTCTCAATTTAGTCTACATATACATAGGTCAGTTCCACCAATTGATACTGACTAATATATTAAAAAATGATCCACTCCTAGCAACATCTATTTTATAATATCAAAACCATCCTTAAGATTGGCCCATCAACATAGTGTGTTGTTTACATGAGGAATTATTCAGTTGGATTCATATTTAAATAAATGAATACCTCATTCAAAAGGTGACTTCATGCTTATATGATATACATCTATATACTATTACACTCTAATAAAATATGCTTATTCTTCCCAATTTGTAAACCTATCTTTAGGATAAATCACAATCCAAGTTTGACGCAGTCAAAATCTAAGTCAAAGTAAGTGATGTCAATTGTTGAGGTCACATTATTAGCTACATACATATAGGAAAGGAGCACAATTGCACAATCACACTAAGTGGGAGAACTATGTGTGGCTTGATTTACCTCCTTGGAGTATTGGATATGTATGAAACAATCAATCATTAGGTGGGTGTGATTGGGATCAACTTAATCCATTACACTTTGTCCCATTTCAAAAACACACCTAGGGTTTCAAGAAAAATGAGGCTGATTTCTAGAGTTGCATATGTCGTCAAGGTTCAAGATCAAAAAAAAACAAGAAAAGATATTCATAGATGGATGTATAATAATTGTGCCCTAATTCCATGTAGGTCAATATTAACCACCAAGTCAATACTACCCAACTAATTAGTATCGACTGACGATACTGACCCACTATGCCAGAATTAAAAAAATATAAACATCAAATCAATTACGAATCTGAGTGAACCACATGCCTAACTATCCCTAATTTTAACTTTTAGAATACAGTCATAGTCAAATAATCAACTAGAAAATCTTAATATCTTGATCTATTTATTACTTTCTATTTCAACTCATGCCCTTGTCAAATCAAAAGAATCAATCTGTCTTTTAAATTTAGATGTATATTTGAAAGTCATATCTATTGATATGAATTATATTTCAAATTTATATTTTAATTATGTTAATCTCACCCATTTATCTAAATTAGGGTAAAACATATTGGTGAACATGTACACATAGTGAATGATTCAAAGCCCTAGATTTTCTTTTATAATTTCATCCTTCTAGGGTTTCAGATTTTAACTATAGGATTTTATTTTTAGATTTGATTTCTAATTAGTTATTAATAATAAAATTTAATTATGACCGTGTTGAATGAACATTATAGATTAACACAAGTAATAAAGTTACTCTTTTCATATTGTTCTACATGGATAGTGTATCTTGTTTGGATAAATTATGTAAGCAAATGGGTAACAATGATCAAATCTAAATTAAATAATAAGGCTCAAGTTACCAATGAAAAATCCAAAGCCTTCCTCTAATATTATTATTATAACATCCAATCTACGATTCCTATTGTTATTAGTAAACACTAAAGGACTTGCATGACACCATTTGTTCTTCCTACTACGGATTGTACAACATATATTATTCACTCCATTGATGGACTTATCATGAATATTGAGACTGATGATCCAACTGCTAAAGATCAACAAGATGCCTTGGAGGATGAAAAGTTCACTAAATATCTTAATAGAAATTGACATCAAATTAATGTAATGTTATATATGGTAAGAGATAAGTAGAGAAAGTTAGCTCAAGCTTCTACATCAGGTATTTAGACCACTAATATCAGTATTATTCCTACTCCTACACCTTCAATGACCTGTGTGACATCCACCCAAGTTTTGGGGGTAACACGAGGCCTTTAGCATATTATGATGCCTATTATGCAGGAAACCTTCATCACTCCCATGATGTCTATGCATATTCCATTTCCAACCTTGTGTAATACAAATTCTTGAGAAAGTTGTTATAACTTTGCATAACAAGGTGTTGTAATTGGAGCAAGGTTCATTGAGAGTTTGTCATGACATGCATTCACACATCTTGATCCATAATCCATTAGCCCTTAAGATAGTAGCCTACCATTTACTAAAGGATTTTCAACTCACAATCTCCCATTATACAAAGGTAAAGGTGATCCCGAGCAACATCTTAGATCATTCCATGTAACATGCTTGGACAATGTATACAATGACAAACTTTTGACCAAGATATTTCCAAGAAGTCTTAAGGAATATGCATTGAGATGGTTATGTGATCTCCATCTTATATCCATAAGAGCATTCAACCATCTGGTTGACCAATTCTTAGTGCACATTATTATCAATATAGATGACAAGTTATCCTATGCATACATGTATAAGCTAGTAATTATCCAATGAACCAATAAGTTATTATGTGCTTCGATAAAATACCATGCTAGCCAATATGACCAATTTTAAGGCTAACAATGAATTATAAGATATATTCAAATAAATTTTTATAGCACTGCTTCATAAGTCAATCATATTCAAGAGATTCAAATCATTTGATGAGTTATGCCATATAATGAGGGACAAATAAATCAAGTTAATTTTCTTAAACAAAATTAAGTATACATCAACTCCTACAACTAGTTCAAAAAATATTTTTCAAAGCAAACAAAATTATAAATCAAACCAAGTGACAAAAATAATGAGGTGAAGATTATAATCAATGCAGTGTTGTAACATACAAACCAATTACAATTAATATCTCCACCAAAAGGTAGTTTTAATGATTACATGACTTCCTTATGTGCTACTAAATAGGTTTATCAAGTGTAACTTATAACACTCCTTACTCGATAAGAGCTTGATCCAACCAGAGCCAAATCAAGAAACTATGATGAAAATACATATTGTGAATATCATTAGATTGTGGGGTATTCAATGCATAAATGTTTAAAGCTAAGACATAAGATACATAATCTCATAGATGATAACATTACTAATTTGATCATTCCCACAAAGGAATATTGACTACAACATAATGAAAATCAAAATTTGAAGATCTTTAGTGATCATTTTCCTAAACATGAATCAACAAAAACTAAGGACACTTCAGAGGTACATCATGCATACAACATACATCCTCCACCAATGTAATATGATCATATCCTAAATAATATCATTGGTACACTTACAATATTCCACCTCAATGATCCATGATCACATTTGATGACAACGAGATAATTGATGACAATTCAGATTTTTATGCATTGTTTATATGAGCCTACATTGATAAAAAAAAACATATACATAATTTTATGATTGATAATGGTTCAATTAATAATGTTTCAATGATGTAATTTCTCCAATCCCTTGGGTACTCACAATAAGATTTAAAAGATACAATGAAGGCAATTAAATGAATTTAGAAAAAAAAGACACAGTACATTGGGATGCATAGTATTACCTCTTTAGGTGGGATAAACCATAATAGTGACACATTCTTGGTTTTATAGAGAACTGGGGTATTTTAGATGTTGTTAGAATGTCTATGGATTCATATACTTCATGAATTTCCATATATAGTACATTGATTCCTAAAGTACATATACTAAAATAGAGTGGTTATAGTTCTAGGTTTATGGTATGAGAATCCTCTATATCAAACGATATCTCCTCCTCCATTCCCAACAAATCTTATGATTGGATGATACAAATAATCAAAATAATTATTTAGAGAAGTTTGATACACATATTCAAGATCATTTTTCATGGAGGGTCAATACACATATTTAGGATCATTATTCAAAGATGGTTGACACACTATTTAGTATAATTATTAAGAGATGATTGATACACCTATTTAGGATGAACATACAAAGAGGATTGATACACATACATAATATATACTATATATCCAACTATTTAGTGACGATTATGTTAGGTAGTTACTTAGAGATAATGGAAGATACCATCTCCTAAAGTACATACTAAATTAGCATCATAAGTAATTCAACGTGATCCACAATGAACACATGTGGAGAGACACCCTCCTATTATACAATCAAATCCATATATTATTTTGACTTATAGAGCTACTCACCATACACCAATTTTTACAAGCAATGATCATGATAAAAATGGCACACCACATGACTCTTTATTAGATCCTTACCCATCCCTAGGTGATACTTTCCATCCATGATAGATGACCCTTACATTACTTGATACAAGAAGTTCTCATGACCCTTGTATTGATAGGATAATTTGATAGCCTTTCCAAATTTTAAATATTATAAAAATAAAAAAATAAAAAAATAAAAAAAAAAATACAAAAATACAAAAAAAGTCAAATAATCATAAAATACAAAAACATTCAAATATTCAAAAAATCCAAAAATAGAACTTGGGCATGGCATGATTTATAGTTTGCATTGTTTATATATGTTATTTATCACTTTTTTTTAAATGTAATATTATTTTCACACACATGTATTCCATAGTATCTGAGTACTATGCATGACATACAGGTTACACATGGACATGCAGATGTTAGTTTTCCATCTACCTAGTGGCCATGTCGATATTAGGGGCATCTTATTCCACAAGTTTCACTATTACATGTTATATATTTATATGATCATTGAAACATATTGAGATACCTATATTTCTTACACATGCCTTTCTAGTTACTCATTTATTACATATTGATACATGATATAAAATTTTACTATGATGTGACATTGATATATATGGATGGTTTATACTAGTTCATTATTCTATGTTCTATTGATTTTGTTACGCTTTTACATGATATGTTAATTTTTGTGTGACTATTTTGTGTTTCCCTTGCCTTTGTTTGATGTGACATCCCTGATGTCACTTATTTATGACATTAGTTATCCCATATCATCATTTATTTACGACATTAGTTATCCTATATCATCTTATATCCTATACTTTGTTATAGGATGATATATGATGATATAGGATATCTGCACATTTAAACCAAGGGAGTTATTCTTCCCAAAATTCAAGAATAGTATGTGATCATAAATATGGGAAATTGGTCCAGTTAATAAATTGAAATTTGAGATGGGTGTATGTAATTCTCATAGCAAAAAGTGGAAAGTTGTGAAACCTAGCAAAGTTGGAGATCATAGCATAGGCTTTGAATTCTATAAATGGGGTGAAGTTTCCTAACAAGTGAAAAGTAAAATTCCAGATCATCCTCAACTAAGAATAAGAATAAGAATAGTTCTCTATTAAATTCTAGCTAAATCTGCACTTGTAATTTTTGAGTCATTCTCACAATCAAAAGTATGCATGTTTGTAATAGCATATTTTCACATTTATATGTCATGCAAAATTACTAAGTCCCTTTTTCAGGTGTCAAGTTGTACAAAAATATCAAATCACTTTTGTAATTCATGCGAATTTGTCAATGCACTTTTACAAGTCGTGCAAATTGGTCATTGCACTTTTACAAGTTTTACAAATTTCTTGGCATGTTTTTACAAGTTTTAAGTCATGTGTTTTTGCTAGCGTGCTTTTAAAAGCCCCTAAAAACATATAAAAGGTGGTTACATAGTGTAACCACCCATTATAACCTATAAATAGATGTTTGGGGCTCATTTGTAAAGTCATCAAGTTCTAGAGGAGAGCAAGTTTTAGCTAGTGGTTCTGGTTTTGCTTCTAGAGTTGAGCTATGTTAGTTATTTGATAGTGTGAAAAAAAAATTCTAGATAAAAGAAAGGATTGTGTATGTACATCACCATGAAGAATCAATAAATAAATGATTTATAGGAATTTGTGCCATGAGTTTTTTTTAGATGATGATATGCGTGAGTATGTCAATCCACTTGATTCTCGTTCTTTCATTTTGATAAAACTGATATTGTTAGATAGTCAATGAATGCAAAAAATTTAGTGTAGAAGTTTTATTGAGCCTTCATTAATAATTTATGCCATTGTATAGCCTTGATGAGATTGAAAGTAGAATTATATGTCTATTTTCATGAGGAAATATAGGGTTATTGAATATCCTTCTTTGTAAAGTTATCATATATCCTTGGTGTTTGTATCTTGTTCATATGTTCATGATATGTATTTCCCATCTCATTTTCATGAAAAAGGCTTCCTATGTCACTACCTCAAATCTTGGGTTGTTCTAGTGAGTTTCTATGTTTAGTTACATAAAATTATCCTTCCGCTTTCCCAGGGTTATTATAGCAGCTTCTGTATTTAACTGGATGGAATAATATCATTCTTCCTATCTCCTTTTCTTTCTCCATTTCCCCTTCTTTCCATCATTCCCTTCATTTCCTTTTTATTTCCTTCCCATAATTTCTAGTTAAAAGTATGAAATCCCCACAGAAAATATTTTTATTGTGAATAGCTATAAATAGTTCTTTTCCTGCATTTTCTTTTTGGCTTTCAATAAAGTAAGATCCACCTAATAATAGGAGAGGGACTTTGTCTACATGTTATGATTGACGTAAGGACTCTGTCCTGACATTGTTGACTAAAAGTCCCCAATTTGTCCCCCAGAGAAATTTTTTAACCAACACATATTCACCTCTATTATTGTGCACACCAACATTACTCTGAAGGTGTGTCATTCTTCATGACATTCCAAGGTTTCATTTCATTGACTGACTGTGTGTCATCTCAAGTTGTTGTGAACCTCATTTTGGATGTTTAGAGACACCAAAAGAACCATGTTAGTGCCACATCCAACATGTCACACACCACAATCATAAAATTCATGACTATTTCTCACAAAAAAATGTCCCTATAGATAATGTCTTGAGGAAACATAAAATAGGAGTGTAGGTCTTGCATTTTGTGGGTGGTGATGGCCTATTCCTCGTAAAATCTTTGAGCAATTTTAAGACTCTATGAAATTTCCTTTCCTTTGTTCCTAAAATGCTTTCATTCATTGCTTTTTATCCCTATATATATATATATATATATATATATATATATATATATATATATATATATATATATATATATATATATAAGTGCATTGATGTTATACTTCATACTAAAAATATATACAATTGCATTGATGTAATCTCATTGTCATAGAGATTTTCCTTTGCTCTTATCTTTTTGTGTGTGATTGTCCAATTCTCTAGGTGAAGTGATTAATTTCTTCTCAAATTACATTTCCACAATTTAGCTAGAGTTCCATCACTATTAGTACTATCAAACAATAACATATTTTACCAATTTTTATATGAAAATAAGGGCGCACAGTGCCAAGTTCCTGCGGGAAGGGAGATGCTCATGTCAAATGTTAGCAGTGTAAATTCTACACTTGGAAATTACAGATGACTTAACATAAGAAAATGAGTTGAATTTCCAACATTAATGGATCCCATCTTTAATTCCATCTCAACAATTACATGAATTGCTATTAGAATTTGAGGAACAATATCAGTATAATTGATTAACATCTTTAATTATTCCACCATGAACAATGGGTATTGATTTTAAAATAGCAATTAATTTTGAACCTCTGGAGTTCTCATAAAATATAGTCAATAAAAATAGATACTAAAGGAGAGCTTAGGACATCTAAGAGTCTAAACCACGACCTAGACAACAGAAATGGAAAAACACATAGGCTGTATAACAAAGTTTGCATGACAAAAATGATGGTTGATGACACCATCAATGTGTTGACCTGACATTTTCAATTTAGTGTGTTGACTTGACAAAGATTTGGTAGAAATACTGGACATTTAGTTGAACCTTGTTAACTTGTCATCTAATAATTCAAAAAAAATCTCAATCATAATTAAACTGTAAAGTTACTTCATAAATTTAGTGAATATGAGCATTTCTTTCAGAAGGTTTAGTTAAAATCATAGAATTGTGTATAGGAGTACAAGAACATTCTTTTCTACAAGTTAATAATACAAATAATTTAAATACTCAACAAATTCATTAATGTCAATTGACTAATATATGAACTTAATGAAAAATATCATCATAGTAATATTCACGTACCTATCATAGGAAACTGGTTGTGGGTAATGGATAAGAAGACTACAAACATATGGTTGTTGACATTGTATGTGATTTATCTTATTCTATAGAGTTGTTGCTTTGCATAAAGAGCTTCCATATCAATGATGCTTGCTTTTGCACATAGTTTCATAAAGACTAAGATATAAGTAGAGCATGTCGTTCAATGGAAGAATAAAAAGCTAATATTTGGAGTAGACACATTTATATGGGTATGAAGAAAATAAACAAAGGTACGAACCACATTACATTAAACTTTAACTATAACCCACAATCACACTTGGAATTTGTTTTCTAAAATGTGTTTTTACATGAAAGCTATGCCCATTCTCTTAGTGTTTGCAATAGGTTAAATCATGCAAGATGCTATAAAAGTTGTCATAAGTATAAGATTTTGTATTCAACCAAACTCTTTTTATGAATAAGTGAAAGTGTCATTCTACTCTTATATCTAGCTTAAGTACTAATATGAACATTTTCAAATTAATTTACAAGCAATGTATGCTTTAGAATTTAGAGTTTACAAAACATAACTCATCTAAATCAATATACATTCTTACCATATATATTGTAGCCTGAAAGCATTCATTACATTCAAAGAAAGAAGTGCAAAAAGCAAGGGATACAGTGGGTATACAACACATATCTATATGCCTCAATACAAAAACATATTGTATAAATACAATTCTACAGCTATACTGATTCAACATAAGGAAAGCACTTGAAACTGATGCCCACGACTTCACATGGTTTCCCACATTATTCTTTTGCATTTAGCCAAGATGTTTTCGTGCCCAACCACTATCAAACCAAAGAACTAAGAAATAAATAAGACATAGTTAAGCAAAGTTAGATGCAATGCATAAAATAATCATATGAGATTCCACGTAGCTAACAAGTAGAGAAGTTGAAAGAGTTAAATAGATCAACCCCTACAGCCAGATCATCTTAGTAAGTGACAATAATTTTTCCAAATTTTCTCTAAAATATTTGTAAACTAAAACACAAAAAACTGATCCAATATATAGATTTTCTACTAATGCATATGGACCCTTAACTATAAGGTCAAACCAAGGTTTTCAGAAAATGTATCCATTTTCCATCACATTGATTCTGACATACATAGAAAGACTTGCAATACACTTGCTATGCCAAAAAATGTATAATGGGTGTCTTAAAAATTATAAATATTGATCAATATTTAAGATGATGAAAAGAATATTTTTCCTTTTAAGAATCTTGTTGAAAAATGTATAATTGATTTAAAAATTTGGGAAAAATATGTGATTAAAAAACTTGCACATGATTTTCCCAAAAGCCGTTTACTCATATAATAAATTGAGACTGTGAAAGCCTTAGATATTTAATGTATAGTTGATGTTTTGAATATATATTAACCCAGATTAAAGAACTAAAAAACCTATTTTTCTTTTAGATTATAGATAGAGAGAGGTTGTTGTCATGAGAGTCAAACAAAGTGCGTTAAAAAAGAGGGCTCTGGAAAAAAACTGACCAACAGATAGATAAGGGACAAAAGAATTGTCCAGTACCATCCCAATGAAATTCCACATAGCTAATAGGCAAAGAAGCTGAAAGAGTTAAAGAGATCAACCCCTGTAGCCAGAGAATCTTAGTAAATAACAATAATTTTTCCAAATTTTCTTTAAAATATTTGTAAATTGAAACACAAAAACACAAAAAATTGATCCATTGTACATATTTTATACTAATGCATATGGGCCCTTAACTATAAGGCCAAACCAAGGTTTTCATAAAATGTATCCACTTTCCATCACATTCACTCTAACATACATAGAAGGACTTGTAGTACACTTGCTGTGCCAAAAAATGTATAATGGATGTCTTGAAAATTATAGATATTGGTCAAGATTTGAGACTATGAAAATAATATTTTTCCTTTTAAGAATCTTGTTGAAAAATGTATAATTGATTTAAAAATTTTGGTAAAACTATGTGATTAAAAAACTTGGGCGCGATTTTCCCAAAAGCCATTTACTCAGATAATAAACAGAGACTGTGAAAGCCATTGATCTTTAATGTATAGTTGATGTTTTGAAGATATATTAACCCAAATTAAAGAATTGGAAAACCTATTTTTATTTTAAATTATAGATAGAGGTTGTGTCATGAGGGTCAAACAAAGTGTGCTAAAAGAGAGGGATCTCAAAAAAAAACTAACCAACAGATAAATAAGGATGCCAAGTCCATTCATTCTAGCATTTTCTACATTAATAATAATTAGCAATATCCATACAAATATAAGGGAGTGGCTGAATTTGTGGTCTTTTACAAGTATTAATCAACTACAGTGAAGATTTTAGTGAGGTGTGACTAATCTGTTGATACAGTAAAAATTTGTAAAGCTTGTGATAGAATAGAAGAAATTCGCTTTCACAATATAATTATTAAACATAGGAAATAGACATGAAGCAGTTCACACTCCCAGAAAGAAAAATGCCCACAGTACATATACATTATATATATGTCATGTCCAGACATGGAGATAAATGCATATTTATAGTCTATTGAAAGTGCAGAGGAGCTTTTTGAATCCATTGATATCCTTGACTAAAATGAAATGTGGTTTTGCTTGAGTTGAAATAGCTGATAAAAAAAGAATGGTGACGGTGTTGCTCTTGGGTTGAGTTAAAGAAAAGAAAAGAACAGAACTTGATATGGTAACCACGTTAATGATGTTGGATGAAAAGGCTACTTTAGGAGGTTTGAACCCTAGACGTGGTGATAATAAATATTGCATGAAGGCAGTGAAGAAGTCGAATATCAACAGCACGACGTAGAAGAGGTAGTTGCAAAGAGGGCTTGGCATGGCGCAGTTTGAAAGGCTGAGATTGCAGGAGCAGAAATGCAAAGAAGTAATAAACCCACCATTATAGGGGTAACATAAAATTAAAATTGTAGAGATTTGTACGTGGTGGTGGTAGAATTGCAAGGCAAGGAGATGACTCTGGTCTAGACTACCTTGAATCAATGATAGATTTCCCTTGCCTCGTTCAACAACTATTATTAATTATAATACACAATGTGAAGTGGCAGATAGCTGGGAGCAAGTGGACCGATCTCCACTGTAAAAACTTTATTGGCATTAAAAACCATTATTGCTCTGACTTGCCTCTGCGCTTACTGCTTCAATTGAAGTGAAGCTTTTCATAACATAAATTTTTTTGGACAATGCAAAAAATCTGAATAATATTTTTTAATCCTTTTGTTAAAGGACTTGCTACTTCTTTTGGCAAAAGTTTCATGCATTTTTTTGTAGGGAAATCAATGTCATTTGATAGGCAAAGGGAGGCAGGATTAATTTTAGGGTAACACCAAATGATTCCTACAGTCCCTCCCTTTGGAACTAATAACAAATATTTTCATAAAAGTCAATTTGATTTGCCTCATGTTATTTCATGCATTAATTGCAACATATTTACACATAGACCTTCCAACCAAATCACACCAATATTATTTGTGCATATTTATGTGCCCATATGTGCCCTTGTCTTACCATATACAGATGAGTACTATGCAGGACCTATATCAATTTCACATCATGATACAATAAAAAAACTTTCCCTTTGACTTTTCGATTTGAAGATGATTTCAATTCAAGCATTCTTATGTTTATAGGGGAAGTCCCAATTCTTCAACCTCATAAAAATTATTTGGTTAGAATATTGTGAATTTTAAGTAATGCATCTTACACCTCTCTTTGAAATAATATTTTGATATATAGATACAAATATTCTAGTTTTATCAATATCTTCTATATCTCTAGAAGTATTGTTGAAAGTTAAATAAAATGAGTACACTTGATGAACTTTTAAAATGATATTGTTTAGATCCATGCCTTTGCAAAGTTTCGATAAAAATTAAATATACATGCATGACTTTTAAATAGAGCTTAAAAAGTTTGATGGACTCTGGCCAACTACTATGAATTCTTCACGAATACCATGTTAAGTTGGGTGTATTGAATTAAAATAAGTCTAGTACATGCTAATGCTTTTCAATGTGTTTCTTTCATTACGTAATAGTTGGCCAACAATCCCTAATGAACTTCTTAGCATGCAAATAAATGAATTTCTATAGTAATGAAAAATGTTAGTTTCCTTATTTCTTCTTTTTTGCTTTATGCTCTTTTAACCTTACACACTCATAAGCAAACCTAATACCCTTTGCCCTATGTTTCTATAGAATTATGCATCGACCTAGGATAAGAAACATGTTTTGTGAGATCATTATTCAAAAAAACAACAAATGGGTGGAAACTTCACCCAAAAAAGTAGAAAACTAAACCTAAATTTCAAATTTATAGTTGTCAATAACCCAAAAAATGGTGGGAAACTAAACTAAAATCATGTCTGCAACCAAAAGTTAGAGTTGTCTACAACCATGTTGAAAATTCAACAAAAAAAATGGAAATATAAACCAAAATGTCAACCAAGAATAGTAGGTGACAACATTGAAGCATAGTCTCTTCTACTTGCCTGAGACATAATTTTTAAAAGTCTATATGATAGACAAATAGTACCCACCCTACTAGAAATCATTTCAAGGAATCAATGATTTGAACAATATAGGTAGTAACAAAGAATATGACAATGGTATAATACTTTATAAAAAACCTTTGATTATGTACCTTATTTATTTATTTTTTAACATGTTATCACCCCTAAAGGTTTCTTACTGATTTCATTCCTTAGTAAACAATTACATAAACAAATTTGTCATAAACCAATCAGATGTGATAGTTAAATCAAACTAACTTCGCAATTCCATTTGTGAAATCTTATCAAATCAGCTATACTCTTGGTTTTCATCATGATAAATGAATTATGTGTTTATACTTTCAAATAAAAATTCATACTTAATGTTAAAATCCAAACATGAATAATGAAATATACTTTCATTTTGAGTATACAATTAATAATATACTTATAACATGGTTTTTCATTTATCTATAGTAATTGAACTAGCCATCAAAACAAATGACTAAGGAAACATCTTTGTAAGTACAATGCAACAATATTTTAGAATGCAAATCAACTTTTATCTTTTGGAAGTCTAATAGATTGATTCTAATATACAATAGTACCTAAAGATAAACAACTTACAATTTCTTACAACATTATTGTTATAACATAATTTCAATATTTACATATAACAATATAACATTAAATATAATCATTAATCGATCATAAGATAAAGTCTTCATAATGAAATGCTCCAAAGTTTTGCAGTCCATCATTGTCATTGTACACCAAATAGGAGACAGAAGAGGGAGAATATCATTGAAGGGTTTTTCCTCCAACCACAAAGCCTTTCGGATCGTCTACACTCCTCTCATCCACTTAGATTGGTCCTTGCCTTCCACGAAAGTGATAGATACAAACAATCGATAGTAGAGATAAACCCACAAAGTAGAAACAAATTAGCAATCCGCTTCACATAGTAAAATAGGTTTGACATGCTACTCCACACAGTAAGCTCCACGTAGTAAAACATGTTTGGCATTCTAATCCCTGCAGTAAAATAGGTTTAACATATTATTTCATGTAGTCAAATAGTTGACATACTACTCCACGCAATAGAGTACTCTCATAGACTTCAAATCTCATATATTTATTTTATGTGCATAAAGAAATATTATTATTTTTAATATTATGAGTCCAAACTATAACCTACCACTATTTCCAATAGCAAATTTTATATAAAACAAACATAACTGTATCACCAATCTCAAGGTGTTTTCCAAAAACATAATCAAACCCATGTTTTATCAGATGATCATTCTTCTCAAATAGTTTGATACCCAAATAAATGTTAATAAAGAGTTTAGCCTTTATACTTGAATCAATTTCCTTCCATGTACACAACTATTTAATAAAATATAAATTTCCATTACATGGGTTTTACTATTCTAATTTGTATAAAAATGAGGCCTAGGTTCCCAATCTCAAGGTACAATATGTAACTACAATAATAGATCAACTTCCATAGTTATTTATGAAGGATCATAAAGAATCCAAACACACAATTCTCTGAGTGTCATACTATGATTTTTCATTAAAAATAAGATATCATTTTATCAAAGATACAATATGTTTAAATTAATTAATAATGCTTAATTTTGTCCAAATCCAAAAAATAGATTAAACGAATACCATTGTTGTCTTAATGAGTACCCATATTATCATAGGATTCAAAATCATGATTTAGTAGTTGATCGAAGACTTGACATCTCTTATATGAGTTTAACATACAACCATCCCTAGAAAGACATAAACTAATTAGGTGTTTGAACAAAACACAATCCATAATTTGATTAATATGTTTAGTATCACAAATTGACAATAATATAAAAGAGTAATTGTCCTTCAAACCCCTGTCGACTCTTACTTGACCAATCAGCGAAGCAAATAAGTATTAGGTTAGAGATGTTTATACAAGAAAATTCAAGCTCCCTGGTTGACTTTTTATCTATTTCTTCTCATAGATAAAGCAATTAACAAATGTACTCTGTTAATAAGTAACATGTTTAAACTATTCCACAATAAGAATAGATTTATCTCAATTTCTAAAATCCATTGTCCATTTTCTCATCTTACTATTCTCGATTGAGTAGCAAGGTCTAAGAATAGGTCCACCTCTATTCTGTTTACCATCCTATTAAGCAAGGGTAAGTAAAATAGTATGACTATACAACCTCAACTATATTTATTATAAGTTCTAACATACTAATTAGATCATTAGGTATCTGTACTCATATATGTATATCAATTTACACATACCTAAATATGCTTTTTTAGTTACTCATACCTTATACATATCTATCCAGCCCACAGTCTCAAATTGTCATCGTATAGTTAATACATTATTATTAGATTCTAACCAACTTATATAAATTTAATAACAGAATTATTTAGGCATTCTTAATTAATATGAAAACATTCAAGAGATCAAAAAACATGAATCTTCATTGCATTCTTTTTTAAAGCATAATAATCAACATCAAATGACATATATTTCACCCTTCCCACAGATCAAAATGGATTAATCCTAATGAACTTATGATCTCATCGCAGGCAAGGGAAAAAACTTATAAAACTTGGATTCAATATTACTAAATTTGAATAGCTGAAATAAGTGGTTATTCCTTAGAACACTATCATATCAATTATTAGACCAAGAGGCACAAGCTCGTAAAAATCTCAGACTTCTTATCAAATTTTGAAAAGCGTAAGATGAGAAAATTCTCATGTTGCCTTTAGGTTGTGGTATGAGTTTGAATCACAAATAGAACAATCCAAATAAATCTATAAAACTTGTTTCTCTTTTAACTTAAGATTTTAATAAAGAAACAGATCTAGGGCTAGTTCTATCAATCCCACGCATATTTATATTCCTTCATCTCTATATTTTGAGTGTATGATGATTCTAATCCAATTATAATATTTTTTATTCATTCTATTGTTTTAAATAGAAAAGTACTTTCCCTTGCTGTTTATATATATGTATGTTACTGTTATTATTGGAAAATAAAACAAATTTATTTCACCATTTATACTTTCAGTTTTATTAATGAATATATGAATGATAATATAATTATTCTCATTCCTAACTGCACCTATTCTTTCTCTTGTAAGTCTTTATTTGAAAGGTATTGATCTTGCACTTCTAACAATAGATTATTTTTTTCTCGCACTTTTGAGAAAACAAAACATTAATACATACATATCTATATTTTCAGTATCATACCATATTATCAAAATTATTAGTGTTTAAATCTTCGGAGGAACCAAAATACCTCTGAGATTTAATGCTAAGATATGAAGAAAGTTTAAAAGTGCCTCATCTATTTTGCTCATTTCTGAGGCCCCATTACTATATGTTTTTTTTTTTTTTAACTAAATAGTAAAACAGAATCAGAACATGTTGTACAGATTAATGTAGGTGCTCAAATTTTATATTTCCATGGCGTATTATTTTAACTCACCTCGAAAGTCAGTTGGATTCAATAACTGAATTGTTTGAAAGGAATATATATATAATATGGAGATTGCTTTTGACGAGCTTACCGTCAAGATGGAAAGAAATTAAGACTTAAACAGTGAATTTATGATATTCCATTTTATTTGTTAAATGTATAACCGACTGCGCTGGACTCAAACAGAGAAGATGGGATATTAGTTTTGTCATGTTCTAATTACAGATTCTATGCGGCCTCTAATTGGAGGATTTATATGTTTTCTTCAACATCTTACAGCCTGAACTGTACTGCGTCCTACTTCTTCCTAAGGCATTTTTTGTCTCCTTTTTCAGAAAATGGCATTCTAGCTCCTTGGCAAATGGCGTTCTCCTTTCACAAACAAAGCGTGTCTCCTTTCCGAAGAATGTGTCCTCTTTCATAGCAATTAGTTTTCAAAAACTATGCTTTCAAGTTGTCTCTTTTTGTCCTTTTTAAAGAGGAAATGTGCCTTGATTTTCAAACTCACTGCGAACCTTAATAAATATATTCATCCATTTCATTAATTAATTAGTTGGTGCAGGCTCCTAGTCAATAAGGAATTTATGGCTCGAAAGAATTTTGTTTGGATGCAAACTATTTGCACTTACCATGACTTGCAACCCTGTGTGGGTTTTGAATGTTGTTTTGCTTATTCAACATTGCTCTTTAAAGCTACGATAGCTCGTGCAAAGGAGGTTGGTAGAACTAGATTGAATAACAATCACATTTCCAACCCTTCATTTAATCATAGTTGAGGTCACAAATATGCCTTTCCATACTACGCCATGCATTACTAATGCCCAAAACATAATTATATAATGCTAAAGTCACCTCATAAAAATTATTAGTATTAAATCTAACTTGTTATTATGTTTAAAATTTGTTTAATTTGATGATACCAAAAGTTATAATCAGGTTTCATCTTATTCAACACGTTAAAGAGTGTTCCAGTCTTTAAGACTATTAAGTGGTCACACACAAACTTCAGCGAGTGGTCCTTAAAATTGCATCATGTTATGATTGTGAAACAGCATCCACTCACTAGATTTTGCAACACAATGTAAATCCGAAACTAAACTTAAATCTTTTCAATTCACAACCAAGTCAACAATTTTACATTGACTAATGGTCATTGTTATTTAATTAAAATGCCCCATTGGGTTGCAGGCCCAACGATCTACAACGTATAGATTCTCTAATCGAAAAATGCGACAAGGCATGTCAACGAGACTTGTCAACCAAAAACATAAAACTAATAAGACTCTTAGAAGTCCTTAAATAAAGCATCTATAATCGCAGTCTAAAACAAAAGACAAAGCAATGCTAAGAAAAACTAAATAATCATCAAATTAAATGATCACTAATTATGCCAAGACAGACGAAGGTATAAGTCTTTCTTTGTCATTATTACATTTCGTTGTACGGGATTTTCTCTCTATTGCCCATAGTTCATATCTAGTTCCTTCTCTTCGATGATGTTCTCCCCATAGCAAGGGTTGTACATGAGTCACAAACAAGTGAACAGACAACAGTTATCCAAATCATGATATCAAAATCACATGAGAGTAAAAACATGATACTAACAGTTACTCCACATAATTGTATAACATCTATCAACATAGAAACATGATACTAATAGTTACTCCACACAATTGTATGACATCTATCAACATAATAATAATAATAATAATAATAATAATAATAATAATAATAAGCAAATCAATCCCTAATTGCATAGAAACCAAACATTATTATTATGCTTTGCAATGCTAATCACTAACATTGTCTTAAATCATGGCACGGGAAAACGGGATGTTACATACTTTCAAACTGAGCATATTAACAACCCCTAGGAATTCAAGATAAACTCCATCAAGTGTTTATGTAAGTTCTCCAATCTAGGGCATATTGATATAGCAATCATACCTAAGCCCAGAAGTTGAATCCTTTCTTATCATATATTTCTTAAATAGGAGAAGCAAGCACTCACTTGATGCCTACATTTTTGTGGTGCTTATGATCAGGGGATCAATTGTAATCCCACAAGATGACATAAACCCGAGAGTTGATTTATATAAATATGTTTCTCGTATTAATCTGTTCAATAATATTGGTGTGCATTGTCATTATTTGTCATTAATATTTTGAAATCTATTTAGATTTTATTGACATACCCATTCAATATCCACAGTGAATGAACTAATGGTATACAGTAGAAACAATGGAACATTCAATATCTATAGTTAACAAACTAAAGGAAAGTGGAAAAAAACGCAGAATATGGTGTATAATTTTATGATTAATATGTGTGTTTAAGATAGTGTTTAGGACTAACAAATATTTAGACGAAAAAGTGGAAGCAATCTCCCAATGAAAATGCCTCCGACATATGACTAGACATCAAGAATCACTTCATTGAGTTTTATTATATCAGCGCTTTCGTTACGAAAATAATGTTAAACTCCATAAACATCGCTAATAATGACATTATATTAGATTTTGACATTACAATTATATTTAATAATGTCATCTCCATAGACATCGGTAATAATGACATTATATTAGACTTTTGATATTACTATTATATTTGATAATTATTACTAAATTATAAAATTTAAATTATTTTCATATTGTATTAGTCGATTGCTAATTATTATAATAATAATTACTGATATTTCAATCATATAAACTAAAAAACAATAAATCATTTACAACAACCAAATACATGTAACTAACAATATAAATATTTAATCTATCAAAAAATTAAAAATTTGAAAAATTGTATTTTGATGCAAAAATTTGAAATTTTCAACATGAATTTGAACAATAAACAAATGATGACACTAACATTTGTTGACATCCACGAAAATTCCATACGAATTTAATTTTATAAAACATCCCGACAATTATAGTGAAACAATTTTGTATGCACTCTTGATGCATAATTTGATGATGCGCAGAGCATCAATGAAAGTTCTGGTAAACCTCCTTTAATTCATTGATGCAGAATATTGATGAGCATCAATAAATTTGACACAAATAGTGTCATCGAAAGTTTTCATCATGACATGAAAAAAAAACTAGGCAAAAAAATACCCCAGTTTTGATGTTAGTAGTGATACAAAAACCTCAAAATCTACTTATGCATAAAAAACATCTAGGCAAAAAATATTCCGATGTTGATGCTGCTAGTTATACGAAAACCTCAAAATCTACTAGTGTCTAGAGCTAATAGTGTCCCTTGTAGCATTGGAATTGGAATCAAGTTTGTGTCGTGTTAGATTTGTGTCACCTTCATATCACATAATAAAAAAATAAAAAATGAATGGTGACACTATCTTGAATAAAATTTCAAAGCCAAATACACCATATGCATTAATGTTTGTCTAAACATAAACACAAGTGGTTTAATGAATACTCTAATTACTTCTTGATTTTCTCTAGAATGCCTATGAATAGTCAATAATTTTCTCTAGAGAACCCTCAATGTCTTTAGTGATGAATGACTTAGGATGCATATGCATTTATAGACAAATTGAATTCAAATTATGACTATTGGCATGTAAACTCACATTAAATGGTCACTAGGTGAGCTATGTAGGGTTTTGAAAATATGACTCTAAATGAGACCCTAGAAATAAGCACACAAGAAATCACACTTTAACAAGCATGGTATGATTTGTAAACAAATTTTGTAAATATGAAGTACCCTAGGGCCTAGAAACAAGCAAATCAAGCAAAATGGAGGCTAGGGATTTTGGATCAAGAGCATGTAATAGAATTAGCCCTAGAAAGATTGAATAAATTCATATTTGACATTGTGTGCAAGATCTAACCTTAGAGGGGTATAAGGGAGCATACCTTCACCAAAAAGATTCATAGGGATTATGCAAAACAATACAAGTTTACCAAAATGTAATATGGATAAATGGATTTACATTAAATAGAAACACAAATATATATTTAGCTTTAACAAGGCTAAATAACAAGTGCAAAACAATAATCAAGATTAATTAATTAATTCCTAGTCTACATATAGGGAAAACACATCGGGTTTAAGCTTATATGATTTTTAGGAGTGATCCAGTGATAATCATGATAAAGATCTAACCCATAAATTAGCGATAATCAAAAAAGTTTTCTTGAACGTTCTCTACTCCCCTAACAATGTTCAAACCCTTTGGCCACTTCAAACAAAAGTGTTGACAGGTAAAACCTAATTTGATGACTAACTTCACCTAGTGCCGATCTCCAAAAATCTTTGATCATACTTTTATACCTTCGCTCTAAGCACCTACAAAACAAAATTCTTCTTGCCCTAATGGGGTACCAATATTTGAAAACTTAAAGTAAACAAAATATGTTTTAGGGTCTAAACCAAAGAATAATCGAACTATCTTGATATTTGGCAGGGCCCTAGACACTAACAATATTGAAAATAACCAACCTCAATAATTGAATTAGCCCCAATAACATGCAAACCAATGTATTTTGGAGTCTAAACATAAACTGGGTGCTTCAATAAATGCTATAATGATTGTTTTATTTCCTCTAGAATGCTTATGGATGCTCAGTAATTTCCTCTCAAAAATGCTCAACATCCTTATTGATGATTGATTTAGGATACCTATGTATTTATAGACAAATTGAATTCAAATTAGAACCCTATTGGTATACAAATCGACATTAAATGGAGAAAAAGAAAAAAATGTGGTTCAAGGAAAGCGAGTACACTCTAGCAATAAGGACCCACATGAAACTACCCCAGAACATTCGAAAACCCCAGGAACGTTCGAATGCTCTGGACACGCCCCAAGACCATCCAAACGCTTTGGACATGAATTTTAGAATAGGGAGAATTAGGAGGTGAGAGAATATGACAACTATAAAGGGTTGAGAGAAGGTTCAGGGCCATCAAACATCAACAAAATGTGTAATAACACCTAATTTAAACTAATAATTGACAACTACACAAACACCCTAAAATCAAACAATTTTACCTCCATTTTTATTACTCCACAAATTGAGTGGATGTAGATGTTTGCACTAGAAAATGTATTTGCATATACGCCATCTTAATTGATGTTCATATGTCATTTTGATATAAAAAAATATCCATTACTATTCTTAAAGCCTTTCCAAAAGCCCCAATTTATTTATTGTTTTAAGCTTAAATAATAATAGAGCAATATATACCACCCTACAAGGTATGTAGGGTGAAGTGAAACTAAAATAAAAATTAGGTAGGGTTTAATAAGGGTTTTTCAGCGATGAGATGTGATGAGGTTTCATCAGGTTTTAGAAAAACTTTCAGAAATGGAATTTTTTACAAGAATAAAATGACAGGCCAATTATATAAAATGACGGGAATTATTCCCATTCAATATATATTATATTCTAATTTTGAAAAAAGGCATAAGCTTAATATTAATAAATTATATTTTACACGAATTTGGTACTTATTTGTACATTCTTTAAAAAAAAATGAATATGTTTTTGAAAATTTGGCTGTTGGTCCATGATGTTTTTGAAAATTTGGTGAAAATTTAGCCAAATGGAAAAAAAGACCCCATGAAAATACTTTTGAAAACCCAAGCATGATAAACTCCCCTGCATTGACCTGATAAGTACCATCCCGCTGGTTATATGACCAAATTAATCTTCTTGTAGTAAAGCAGCGGTCCCATGCTGGGGGCCAGCGAACTGATTATAAGCAAGTACTGCTGAGATATTCTAGGAACTTGTTTTTTTTTCACAGTCCCATGCATTTTTTTTATTTTTTCGCTACAGAAACTGCTGCTAAAATTTTGGATGCAACTACATGCAGCTAAGCCATGTGATAGAAGAAAAGTTGGATATTTTAAGCGGGTGAAATGCAGCTAAGCCATGCATTATTTCAGTTAGTGGAGGTACAATGGCTACAACAAGTGGTGGACTTGCAAAATGAGAAGATGCGGCTACAAGGTACTCCGAACGCTTTGGCCATAGAAGTCAAGAACAATGATGTATGAGACGAAAAGATACACAAGCAGTGTGAGGAGGCAATGACCAACGCTTTTTCATGTGAATTGGAAATGGCATTTTATAAGAATAAAGAAGTGGAGTGTAAAAGAGACTGAAAGTACAAGAGCATGAGTCGCAAGAAAAGTATAAGGTCCAATACAAGAATGTGAAGACAGTCTTTCACAAAGCAATGAAATTGAAAATAAACTTAAAGTATGAAGAGAAGAACATGACGCTTCACAACCAAATGTCACACCCACTTCGCCAACTCCAACACCAAAATCAGAAACAAGTCATCAAAGACAACCTTATATTTTTTGGGGGTATATATGTCAAATTTGTATTAAACAAAAATATGTACCTAAGTCTATTCATGTATTAGGAGCCATTAAATGTAGAGTTTAAATTTGTTATTGTCAGGGGTTGATTATTGCTAAAATATGTATCTAAGTCTATTCATGTATTAGGGGCAATTAAATGTAGTGTTTAAATCGTCATTTGTTATTGATTAGGTGTGATCATTGCAATGTGTTGTGTTGAGTAATGTTTGTAGATGCTTGTGTATGGAGCTAATTGTTGTTTGGCTGTCGAACAGTTGTATTGAGTTTGTCATGACGGTTGCCTCAGACGAGATATATATTGTAAACTGTTATCATATATGTTGTTATTAATGATATGAATATTATGTTGTATGTTTTCTACCATGTTTGATTTTATGCAGAGTTTCAGATCCATTTGAGTCCCTTAAGGGAGGAGATACCAAAGATTATGATGTCACTTTTAATAACAAGTTTAGATCCCAAACAAAATTGTTATAAGTGGACATGTGCTTCTCCCTGTTATTCAGATTCTTCCTTTTAAAAGCAATTAGCTGGCTGTCAAGAATAATAAATGCACCCAATTCATACTTGGAGGGATCACACTCAATGATAAGTGGTTGGAAAAAATATCTATAAGCCAAAACAGGGGCCTCTTGTATTTGTTACAGACATCAAGCTCAGACATACATTGCAGATTCACAATCGCCTTCAGGCATAGAGCCCATGAATAAAAAATTTCAAATACATAAAAAGAAAAAGAACATATTAAGTATAGAGTGGACACTGTTAGCAGATTATCAAACTGTTCGCAGATTATCAATCTCTTAGCTAATCTTGATATATGGGACTTAATTATACTGATTTATTAAGATGCAATTAAGTGTCAATTTCAATCCTCTTTTGATTGACTATTTCAAGGCCTGTTAAAACAATTTACTTTCCATCGTCAGATTTTCTCAGCGTCTAAAATGGATATGCAGCAATTACACTGGAACATCTGATTCTGGCATATGAAAACTTCCCCTTAAGATTTTCTCTTCCATCCCGAATATGTATTGTTGTCCTATACAAGAATGTCTGCACTACGCATTTTGCAAGCTCCTATGCTTCGTCATGTCCAATCTAAATTATGAATAAATTTGTGGTTTCACCTCTACAATTATATTAACCACGAGTACTGTTACGAAACAAGTGGTAATATAGACCTATTTTGCAACTTACAATAATGCAAAAACAATGGAGGTGATATAAGTGGTTACTCTATTTCACATATAGGTGAGCTGCATCATGTTACATTTTCCAACCTCCTATGCTGCAGCATATGCTTTATAACACAAAGTTACCAAAACATGATCCGATGTATCTACTAAGAAGTAGATTTGGCGGCCTTCTGTTCTCTGAGCATACTTTCTATAAAAAACTCTCCAGCCCTGTATGATGATCGAACCTGGGAGTTCAACAAAAAGGAAAATTACATGCCTCTATCTGCCACTAAGTTTCTAGTAATTTCAAATGAACGATTTATCAAATATGACACTAGAATAGGATGGTCAGTTTGTAAATTTCTAGCTTGATTAGTGAGAACATACTTCAAAACTGAAGTTCAAAATAAAATGTAAACCAGGAACTAGGGTGCAAGAAGTTCTACCAAAGGTCCACTTGCAACATATCGAAATCCAATGGACTCGCCGTATTCTTTCCAGAAGGTAAATTTTTCAGGAGTCACATACTCTTTTACTGTCAAATGTAAAGGTGTTGGCTGGAAAACAACAAAGTTTGGCTTAGAAAATAAGACTTGGTCTAAATGTCAATTTTAGAAAATAGAAATAATTTAGTATTTATGTAGTTGATGTGCAAATAATTCACTACATTCTTTATTGTCTTATTCTTATGGTCTAATCAGTTTATGAACATCCTATGAATAATAGTTGCAAATGAGATTTTCTGAAGCAAACAAATAAAGCAAGAATTAAAAAATACAAACCCAATTTATCGTAGGTGTCCACAACAAAGACATTTCAAATAAGGACTCTAGAAAAAGAGGGATAATAAGAGCACTAGATAAAAAGTGTCGTTTGAGAAAATTGTACAAGAAAAACAAAACACACAAACATACTCATGCATATAAATAACAATTTTCACTGTATACTGCAGAAAGAATGCAAATACACCCCGCAATGATAGCAGCCAAAACATCCGTGAATGACATTCAGCAGCAATGCAACCAAACACACCTTTTGGGACGTGGTCTAGCAGTAATTTGATGATTTCCCACACAAATGACTCATTTTCCAAACTGGAAGGCACACCTCCATGTTAATGCAGCTGCTCCAACAAGGCAATGCAAATGGAGGGAGGCATGTTCCTAAACAAAAGGCCCTTATTTACCTATCAAAGTTCAGGAAAAAGAAAAACATACAATCAAACACTGCCCATGATAGTAGCCCAATAATCAGTCGTATATATTGTTTAGAACTCTGAAAAAATGTGTTAGGGACACCAATATGACAGACATGGAGAACAGACAGACATTCAATGGAAAATGAGATGGTATTATCATTGGCTTCATAATCACCATTGGTGCTTTGAATGTTCACAAAGACAAACATGACGAGAATCTAAAATGATTTTCTTTTAGTGGTCATGATATCTATCCTTTTAGATTTTTTATTTTGTTGAAGTTTTCATTATGTGAGAGTATTTATAATACTCATCACCAAGATGACTATTGTCCGTGAATAATCATTTCTCTATGACCTTTTAACTCGTGAAGTACATTTGGTGAATAATCATAAGGCAAGTGGACCCACAAATAACACAAGTACCTCTAAGCATTTGTTAGTATGAGGGAGGGCAGGCAATTGTTCTAATTTTTTTTAAAGAATATCCACTACTTTAGATTTTACACCCTCTAGCTCCAACCTTGAAATAGTTTCTTAAGACTTCCATTACAATTTAACGTAGAAAAACCATGCACTTCTCAAATCAATTTCGCTTCCAAAAAACAAAGTTTATACAAATAACCAGCTTGGATATTTCATAGCCTCTTGTTGGAGTTATCTGCTTGCCTTCACTTTTTTGGTTGTAATGTGGGTTATTCACTCGTGATAACCATCTCCAATAATGCTCATATTGCATGCATAAAGAAGCTACAAA
Organism: Torreya grandis; assembly: GCA_037957365.1. Taxonomy (NCBI): domain Eukaryota; kingdom Viridiplantae; phylum Streptophyta; class Pinopsida; order Cupressales; family Taxaceae; genus Torreya; species Torreya grandis. The sequence continues at coordinate 406,399 of JARHVA010003752.1, read as the reverse complement.
TTAAGTAACCAGTTGGCGATTTCCTCATCCATAATCTGGCAGACTTTCGGAAGTTTGCAGAGATATGTGTTGAAATTGCAAGTCAATATAAAATCATCCTTTCAAAAGTGTTTCGAAAAAGCACTTATCATCTCCTTTTACTCCTTGAGAACTTTACCACACTAAATACTAGGATTATTTGCCTGTTAGGCTTCAGTATTTGAATTCCACTACGTATCTAGACTCTTTGTGTACAAAGACCAAAGAGCAGAATCCTCAGGTTAAAGCTCCAAGAGTTGTTATTGTCATACATCATCTTACAATTTGCCATTGGAAAACACACCAAAACTCTTGGAAATTTATGTGTAGATGTAACCTCTTTCCCCCCTTTTGCAGACAAAAAAATAGTTCTAAACAATAACAGAAAAGTAAAAGTCAAATATTTGTACCTGCAAGTACTGACCCAAAGTAAGAATGTCAACCCCTACAGCACGCAAATCGTGCATGGTTTCCTTTATCTCCTCATCTGACTCTCCCAGACCTAGCATTATTGAAGACTTGGTAACCATTCCTTCCGTTGATGCCTTGGCATGCTTCAATACAAGCAAACTTTGCTCATAACTGAAAAGCACAATGACCAAATAATAAAAGTAATTCCAAACCGCTCTAAAGTTGAAAGGAGAACAGAGAATACACACAGACTTGAAACATATCAATAGCAAGTTACATTACATACACGAAGGAATCACTGGTCATATCTATACCCAATTCTCAACAAATGTTCACAACATAGTACATATTGACTATATACCACAATACAAATTGCTATATACCACAATACAAATTGCAAAAACAAACTCCTAAGCACACAGAATTTGTACTGAATATTAGCAGGAAACAGAGCATATTTTTATAATCCTGCAAAGAAAGTAAATGTCTCACTAGCAGAACTTCTAAGATATGAAATATCGGTGATTAAGAGCCAAGACAGCCAAATTCCAACCCAGCAATCCTATCCAAAATTCAACCATAAGAATCTAACAACTTCTCTTATCCTTATTCTGTTTAGTTGAATTTGAGCAGCTGAATGAAATGGTTGTATATCACTTAAAAAACAAAAGGCTATAATTCAGTTCAATCCATCTAGAATAAAACTCCATGTGAATTTAGCATACTTCTTGTTCATCTATAGGAATTTTATGGATAACGACAGCATTGGACATGATATTTATTTCAAGTGCTTTGCCATATGTTAGTTGAGATTCATGTGTCATAGTTACTTGAGTTGGATGTCTTGATAATGTGACTAGTTGGTGTCTTAATTAATGCAGAATGTCATGTAGGTGAGGGTTGATGTATTGAAGGATACCGTATGTAATATTTGTGTTAAGTTTCATTCATAGGTTAAGTTAAATACAATAGATTCTCATAAACGATGTAGTAAGTTACATTGGTGTAAATTGTTAATGTGAGTCAATTTGCCAAACAACGGGGTAAATGTAAGGAAGGTAAACCGTTGAATATTAATGAAGGGTCACTTGCATGCAAAGAGATTTTATGATGAGTTGGATAAGAAAGTTCATTGTATTTATAGTTTTAAGGTTTTGTTTGCAGTGCTTTATTATTGTAGAAATTTCTGGAATCACCTGCATAAACGGTTTTTATGTGACATTTCGAGCCCACTACAGACCTCATCGGTGTTGGGAATTTAGCTTAGGTTACTATATAATTTATTATTTGATATAATATAGGTTAGTATTAGTTGCTAGAGTATGTTAAGCATTAATCTATTCTAAGAAGATTGCTATGTAGGTTAGAATGGAGATAGACTTTGGTGGATAGGATAGAGAAAATGTCCAAATACATTAGGACATTGTTTATGTATTTTAAGATCCATCAATCTGATACAAAATGTAATGTGTTGGATGTTTCAATATTGTTGTGTAAAAATATTTGTGTGCAAGTGAATTAAGACTGACCAAATCTTAACAGCCATGGTTGTTTGATAATTACCAAGGGGCAACTCTAATGCATTTGTTCTCTGCTGCCCCGACTGATAAGAGCCATACTAAGTAAAATATGTCTTAAAATAGTTTGCATTATGTCTTTTGTTTTGTTGTAGAGTTTGTTGTGTATCAAAGTAGAAGTAGAGATTTTACAGCAGTAATAGGAGAGCATTGTCTTTTATTAATTTTCAATTCTGTAGATTTGTTAGTGAGCGCCCAACAAATAGCTTTGGAAAGTTCAAACAATCGAGTTAAAGACAAGTAGGCATTTTCATCCTATGTTGTAGATGTGTCCTCGGAAATATTTGAAAATGGGAGGTGCATGTGAAGGAGATTGCAGAAGAGCATTTGGCAAAATTTCAACAGATACCTCTTGGTAAAACAGGGGTCTCTTTTTCATCTGATATCGGATTGAGGTTATTCTTTTTTTGTTAGAAAGATAAATTCAAGATCTGCAACTTTTCGGTTAATAATTCCTTCAGATTCCAAATAAAAGGGTGATGAAATTTGTGGTCTAAAGTCACATGAATAGTTTTTGTCCAAAAAAATCTTGCAAGCAAAAATAAAAATAACTAGTTCATTATTGAGAAAGGGTTGCAGCTGCTAAATATGATCCTGAGAGCCCCTTTGGCTTTGTGGGAAGCTAAAGGTTGGAAGTAACTCTTGAATCTGTAAAAGAAGTTTGCAAAAGAACGAGTACAAAAGAAGAGGATCCACGTTGGTGCACAAGCACAGGGTTCATAAATATAGTTTTAATGCAACGTTTTTTTTAGTATTTACAAAAAATTAGGGTAACTTAGTTTTTTAGGTCTTTTTAAATTTGTAGATTTAGATTATATTTTATCGAAAATTAAAATTATAAACATTAGAAAAACTAAAAATATTTCCCAAGCCTACCTGGAAAACCAAAATAATTGCACGACCAGTGATCTTGGACTCTACTTCAAGCAAGAATTTGCCAGAGTGGAAAACAATATTTTAATCATATTAGCAAAAGGGTTTTTGTCTAAAATCTTGCGGTTCATAAGATTTGATTGTTTTACCATACATGAAAAATTGTCTATATGAACTAAAAATATTGATTTATGTATATGGGTGCATTGTCGGTACTCGGTAGTACCCGACAAGGACGACGCCCTTTTAAAAAAATTGATTGCTGGGAGGGAATCCTATTCTCACAAACAAGAAAAGTACCGGGAAACGTTGGAATTATCGGAGCGCATCATGTGGTGGTCTGTGGTCAACAGGACCATTGAGATCGATCTCCCTAAGTTAGCATCATTTAAGAGGAGGTTAGAGGACAATCTCTAGTCTTAAGCGCACTACTAGCTCAAAGACTGGTTTAGTTTTTAGTAGCAAAACCAGAGCCAAAACGACTACAAAGCCGAAAATGGTGATCATCAGTAATAGTGATGATAGACCATCCTCTTGTTGCATAAAGATAAGTAGTGAGGTAGCAAGCACCCACTAAGAATGTGGAGTGAGGACCTAGTCTCAATATTGGTGTTTTGTAACTATTTGGTGAGGCTTAGTCCAACCAAAAGAACAGCTAAGGTGAGACCTGGTCCTTTCTTAGGATGAGCACAGTGAGAACCACTCCCACTACTGAGTTGTTGTGAACAATCATATGCATCCTTGTTCACACAAGTGTGTATGAACTATTGTGTTTGTCCTAGTCCATACAGATTTGGTGTTGTTTCAATGAACGATAAGTTTGTTGGCGTTAATCGGTTGTTAGTAGGTATAGTGTGGTCATTCCCACTATTGTTTGTAATTATGATGAACTATGAGTGTGTTCTAGTTCCTGTTGCAAGAAACGCAACATTCATTCGACGTTTCGCACTATAACGCTCTAAAACGGACACGCGATAGCAACAACGTTTAGGACAGTCATTTATCCGTCACTCTAGTGTTGGACCTGTCACAAAACCGGTAATGACGTTGTTAACATTATTTTACAGATCACACAGGTTTGGATCCTGTCGCCCAGCTGGCAACTCCCTATGGCAACAATAAATAGGATGAAAAATTAAATGAAAGCTGTTAAACGATCTTTGGCCGGGTCTTATTACCTGGACAATAGAGTTTTCATATTATCCATACGCAGCAAATCAGTTTTTTGGATAATTTATTTGCATGCTAAAAAAAACAGCAATGTGCTTAGGAAATAACAGCGCTTCAAAAATAATGTTTTTAATTTCATTGTAAGATTTCAAAAAAAAAAAAAAGAATCAATTATAATTTCATTGCATGCAGAAAAAACAGCAGGTCTAGTATAGTTTGTTTGTTTTGTTTTTGTTTTTTGGTGTGGTATTTTAAAAAGGTTTAATATTAAAAATTTATAAGATAAGCATTTTTTATATCTATTCTTAAATATATATATATATATATATAATTTTAAATATTAATATAAATATATTGTGTGTTTTCAATCCAAAAATTAATTAAAAACATGAAGAAATAAAATGAAATATTAAAATATTAAACATTTTAAATTTAAGAAATAATTAAACTATTTTGATGAAATTTGATTTTATACAGGACATATATTGTATACGTTTTTATTTTAAATATTATTACGATCATTAAATCATCAATAAGGATTAAAATATTGATGTAGATTTACTTTTCTTAAATTACATAAAGTATCTATTGTTTTTATGCAAATTTAAATGTTTTAGTTATGTTTATAGTTGAATTTTATTGATTTTATAAATAAAATTTAAATATATACAAAAATTCGTTTCTTATGCGCAACCTCTCCCAATACCATTTCTCATCACATTTCTTCGTTTCTTGTTTCTTGCAACATAGTTCACATATATTATTGATTCTCTCCTAGTATTTGAACTACATATAATAGGAGGGGAATGTTTGGAATGTAACTTAAGTTATTACATATATAAAATTATTTTAAATACTACAGGTTAGTACTAGTTGCTCCAGTTTGTTAAGTGTTAATCTATTCCAGGAAGATTGTTATGTAGGTTAAATGGAGATAGACTTTGGTGGAGAGATAGGTGGATAATATAAAGGAAACGCCCAAAAGTTTAAGACATTGTTTATGTATTTAAAGATCTATCAACAAAAAATTTATGACATTGTTTATGTATTTAAAGATCTATCAACAAAAAATTTATGACATTGTTTATGTATTTAAAGATCTATCAATCTAATGCAAAATGTAGTGTGTGTGTTGGATGTTTTAATATTGTTCTGAAAATATTTGTGTGCAAGTGTATTAAGACTCTGACCAAATCTTTTAATCGTTGGGGAAAAGAAGCCTCTGCTATTAAAAGCCATCGTGTGGTACAAGGAGAAGGGTAACGAAGGAGTCTATTACCCATATCATCCTGTTGAAGGGCAATCAAATTATGGCTGATTTGCTTTCATATTCTTGAGGTTTCCATGTGTTCAAAAGTTAGTTTTGGAATCAATATTCTCAACTCGGTTTCTTGAAGTTTGTTTGCCTACATAATTTCTGATAAAATGAATAATCAGACCATTGTGACAGAGGATTGAGGCTTAAAATTACATTTACTTCATTTCTTTGATTTAAATTTATAGTAGGAATAAAGACTTATCAATGAGTAAACCAGAAATAGAGTTTATCCATAAATACTCTGCACATGGAATGGTTTGTATTGACGAGCTCTTCAACCATCATTTAAATTCAATCTTCTAACCAGCAGCATTTGATACTTCATGTTCTTATTTTACAGTCTAAAATTAGGCAGTAGAATTCAGTACATGAACCCTAGGTTGTTTTACTTGCTACAGGAAGCAGAGTTATTAATTCAGAGGAATTGCAATCAATATATTTTTACTGCACATGTACACACAGGACAACCATCAAATGATGGGCAATTATCAAATATAGGCAGATGGTACTGATGGAAATTAAAAATTTGATGTAAATGAGAAAGTATATGTTCGGGTTTAATATTAGCTTCCTTTGGGTTCATTGCAGATCTTTCCTAGTCATATTATGGATTAAAAATTTAACTGTTTGTTTCTCCCACCCTTAAGGTGGAGCTTCAGCTACTTCTGGAGTGAAAATTTTCTACAGTGCTAAAAAGAGCAAACATGTTCCAAAGGTATACAACAAGGTAATGAGTTGTAAACACAAGATCCTGACATTTTAATTCAGCTTGATAAGTGTGTTAAAACTTGTGATTTTTTGAAGTGATGTGCGTTTGTTATTTGGGAAAGTATCCCTTCAAAATACATAATGTCCAGCAATACTAGGAAGCCCATGGTTATCAACCAGGCATGTTACTGGAATCTAACACCTCATAGGATTTCTTTCCATTCCAATTACAGGACCCCTTGAGCAGATTATTGCTGTGCTCAATAATGGCATATGGGTTTGAAGAAATACATTGGTTTCTTTCAACCAAAGGCATGAGTACATATCTATTGCTAAAGCAGCAATGTTGCAATGTCCTGTGATGATTAAGTTCACAGCTTTTCCAATTTAGCTCTGGCGTTTCCTTAAGAGTTGCTTATCCCATTGGTACCTTCATTTTCCATGAGTCTTATTGAATTCTTGCTGTCAGAACCTGCAAGAGGGTTTGTTGACAAGTTAACAGATCCATAAGGATCCTGAAAAACAATCCATCAATTAATCAGCAAGATCAAAACCCAGTTTCAGCCAGTATCAGAGCTTTAGCAGAGGAATTTCTTGTAGCATCACAAAACCACCATTTACCATCAGAACAGGGGTTATGTTTCTGCAGGCAGCAAAACCAGGGTCTGCATTAACCGGCAGTTTCACCCGCAATAAATGTACAGACACGAAAATGGTGGAGAAGTTGTCTCTTTGTGTTCTTGAGACGTTTGGGGATCCTTTAGTGCACAAAACGACATCTCTGAGCAAGTTAAAGAGGACGCACGAGTTCAAAGATCATCGATGATCAAAATTGGCATTCAGCAGATTGTAAGAAGGATTGGAGGAAAGGAGTAGTGAGAAACGTTAGGGGAGCAAGATAACAGTTTGTTGTACTTTTTCTAACACTCATTGCAATCGGCCTACGGCCATACGAAGATAGGAACTAGAGCAATTGCCTCTTCTGACTGGTTTTTCCCCATCTTGGGGTTTTCCAGACCAAAATCTATGAGTCTTTGCATCTCCATGGTTTATGTGTTTTGTTCAAGTTTTTTTACATTCGTGTTTCAGGTCTGAAAATATTGTCTATCTTCCAACAACACATTGCATTAATTCAATGTCATTGGGGTAATTTGAATAATCATTTTGAAGCCAATTCGAATTGGAACAGCAATTTGCAATTCTATGAATTCTAGCAAGAATTGTACTTGAGTGTTTATAGATCATTTTGGTAACAAAGCAAAGTAATATTTGGGTTATTGTGAAAAGTTGACTGAGTTGCATGACTATGACAAGATTTAAAGAAGAAGAATTGCTACCTTGCAATCTTGAGATTTCTACAAGGAGGTGGAATCAACAAGTGAGAGAAATGGCTCAAGAAGGAGAAGAGGATCTTGCCAGGAGAATAGTTGCACTAGAATCATGCACGGAAAACGTGATCAAGTCCCAAGACACTATCACCAAACAAGAAGCACTCAAAACTAGGAACCAAGAATCGATGGACGTGATGGCTCATGCGATAAAAAGAAGCTTTGCATCTGAGAGAGAGAGAGCCCTGTGAAGAAGATGATAAAGAAGAAGAGTTCATTAATGATTATGAACAGCCAACAAAAGACAACAGTAAAGATAAGGTACAATCTGAACATACTCCCTTCAAAGTTCAAACCAAGGTTAAGATTAAATCCTTTGAAAGACAAGTACATGCATAATTGTTAGACAAATGGTTGAAACAAATAGAGATATATTTGAGTGTGCATAAAGTTACTGAGGCTCAAATATTTCTTTTGCACGTCTCAAGATGGAGGGTCATGCTCTAATTTGGTGGGAACCTTATATAGTATCTTCTAAAAAGAAGAAGAAGCGATGTAGATAGGTGAGATGAATTGAAGGAGTTGTTGCGTAAGAATTTTTATGCTATTAGGCATAAAACTAATCTATAAAATTAAGTGGCAGTGTTATAGGCAAGGATTGTGTTAAAGTGTACAAGCCTATACCAGGGAATTCCATAGAAAAGCCATGCTCATGGGCTTGGACTTGGAAGATGAATACAACTTAACCAAGTACTTGGGAGCCCTCCATACAAGCCTAAGGAGAAGGTTCATCCCAAGTAAGCCATAAGAACTTGATGAGATATGCAAGCAAGCATACTACATTCAGGTAGAGAAAAAGCAAGGAGAGGGGGGATCTTTAAAGCAAAATTAGTCCACATATCAGTTCAAGAAAGAGAAAATCTGGCCTGTTGTAAGGATCCAAAGAACCATTGCAGCCATCGTGTTATAGATGCTCATACTGACGCAAAGTGTTGGAAGCTACATCTGGAATTGTATGCAAAGAATCGCTCCAACGAGTACTCGAAGAGGTTCATGGCATTTTTGAGAGCAACTAGAGGTGGAGATAGAGAACAATTTTGATGTTGATGAGAAGGTAGGCTGCACCGTGACCAACACAAACAACAAGGAAAAAGAAAGAGATGAGATAAGAAAGCTATTCCAAATAAAGATTCAGATCAAGAAAACTAATGTATCAAGATTCAGATCAAGAAAAGCAAGATAAATGCACTTGTTGATAATGGGTCCCAATCCAATTTGATTTCAAATTATGTCGTTAAGAAACTTGGTTTACAAACATATTATCATCCTCATCCATATCCTTTGGATTGGGTGAAAAATGGTGTGGAGATTCAAGTAACTAAGACATGTAAATTCAACTTTGGGACTAACCCACAATACATTGATGAGCTACAAGCAGATGTGATTCCTCTTGATACATTTGATGTGATGTTTGGAAGTCCTTGTATCATCCTCATCCATATCCTTTGGATTGGGTGAAAAGGGGTGTGGAGATTCAAGCAACTAAGAAATGTAAATTCAAAGTTGGGATTAACCCACAATACCTTGATGAGTTGGATGCAGATGTGATTCCTCTTGATACATTTGATGTGATATTTGGAAGCCCTTGTATCTTAGAGATGTTATTTTCATGAGGGCTAATAGGTACAGCTGGGTTAAGAATAGAATCAGCTACAACATCAAGGCACATCAAAGTAAACCCAAGCTTGTCATGGTAAGTGCTAGCCAAGCAAAAAGACTCATTCAAGCAAATAAGAATTTTGTTTACTTCTTTTGAAGGATAGGCAATAGGATGGATTACAGATTTTTGTAATTTATGTGCTAACAAAGGATTGAAAGCATTAGGAGAGTTGTTGAGTTATTTTCAACGTGTTCCAAACTCCTATCACCTCCAAAAACGGAAGTAGATCATGAGATTCAATTGTTGTTTGAATCTCCTCTACCTAACATTGATTTGTACAAGGAATCACTTTTGGAGAGTAATGAAGTTAAGAAAAGACTTCAAAAGTTGTTAAAGCAAGGCATCATACGCCCAAGTACTTCACCATGTGGGTCACCCATTGTGATGGTACAAAAGGACGGCTCTTGGAGAATGTGCATAGACTATAAATCCTTGAACAAGATCACCATAAAGAAAGGATATTCACTTCCCTAAACGGATGACTTGTTGGACCAACTTTAGCATGCTAAATATTTTACGAAGTTGGATCTCAAATCAGCATACCATCAAGTCGGTATGAAGGAGGACGTATGGACAGCTTGAAAGACAAAACAAGGTTTGTATGAATGGCTGGTACCTCCATTTGGTTTATGTAAAACCCCTGCTACATTTATGAGATTGATGAATGATGTATTGAGCTTTTTCATAGATACATGTGTCAATGTGTATTTAAATGATATATAGGTTTCCAATGCTACATTGGAAGAACATCTAATTGATTTAAAACAAGTCTTGCAAGTGTCGCAAGAAAAACCGATGTGCAATATGAAGAAATGTGAGTTTACAAAACAATCACTCATCTACTAAAGACATGGTTGGAGAAGGAGAGTTGAGAGTGGATCCACCAAAGGTTAAGGCTATCACTAATTGGCCCACACCTAGGAGTGTTGATGAGACAAGAATCTTTGTGGGAGCAGTACAATACATGAAGAAGTTTATTCTAACTTTCTTTGTAGTTGTAGCACCTCTAAACACAATTGTAGCAAGTGGGAAAAACTTTCATTGCGGTAAGGAACATGATCGTGATTTTGATTCGTTAAGATATAAAATCAGCCATACACCCATGCTTGCTATTCCTAATTTGCAGTAGCCATTTGAAGTTGAAATAGAATGCAAGTGAGTATGCTATGGAGGCAGTTTTGTTGCAAGGAGGTAATCCCATTTCTTATCATTCAAAGGTATCTTCTTCAGTAGTAAACGGGTATCATGTTTATGATAAAGAAATGTATGCATTAGTTCAAGCAATAAAGAAATGGAAATATTAATTGTTGGTTACAAAAACTATTGTGCATACTGACCACAAACCTATTTAATATTTGCAAACACAAAATAAATTACAGCGGGCAAAACACTACAAATGGATAGGGTTTCTTCAACAATTTCATTTGATGATGAAGTACAAGAAAGAAAGCAAAATTATTGTGGCAAATATGCTATCTAGGTCACCAATAACAAAGAAAGTTTCACCTTTCGAAAAAATTTAACAATGTGAGCCTTTCACAAAAGAGGCTTATGAGAAGGCATATGCACATGATGCACATTTTGGGGAGACATTCTAGCAATTGCAGGTCAAGAAAATTGATAGTGAACGCAAGGATAGGTGCTACCTCAAGGAAGGGCTACCCTAAAAATGGGATAAGTTGTGTGTGCCAATGGAAGAATGACTTCTATTGATGAGGGAAGCACATACTTTCAAGGTCTCAAGACACTTTGGTGTTGTTAAGAACATGGCTCTTTTGCAAAGGTATGTAATAGGGTTTCTTCAACAATTTCATTTGGTGATCAAGTACAAGAAAGGAAGCACAAATGTTGTGGCAGATATAGAAAAGCAAGTTTCAACTTAACAACAATCTAATAACTTGTGCCTTTCAAAAAAGAGGCTTATGAGGAAGCATATGCACGAGATACAGATTTTGGAGACGCATTCCAACTATTGCAAGTCAAGAAAGTTGACAATGAAGACAAGGATAAGTTCCTCAAGGATGGACAACTCTACAAATGGAATAAGCTATGAGTACCAAAGGAGGAACAACTTCTATTGATCAGGGAAGTACATACTTGCAATGAATTAGGACATTTTGGTGTTGGTATGACCATGGCTCATTTGTGAAGGTATGTGTATTGGCCCAATATGCAAAAAAAAGTATCAAATTTTAGTAAAGAATGTAAGTAATGTTGTACAAGCAAGCCTAAGGTTCAAAAAGAAGGATTGTATATGCCACTACTTATACCTACTAGACCATAGGAAAGTATTTTTATGGATATTTGTAGGAGGATTTCCAATGTCCCAACATGGCCATGACTACCTATATGTTGTCGTAGATAGATTATGCAAAATGTGTAATTTGATTGCATGTAAGAAAATAGTGAAAGGGCATGAAGCAGCTGAACTATCATTTTGTAACATTTGGGTTTATTTTGGGTTGCCTAAGTCCATTGTCATGCGCATAGAGATTCCAGATTCTTAGGAAAGTTTTGGACCACCTTGTGGGGCAAAATGAATACCAAGCTTCAACAAAGGACAACTTTCCATTCACAAACCAATGGGTAAACAGAAGTTGTCAATAGGACTTTGGTATTGCTAATAAGAGGTTATAACCACAAGTATCCAAGGACTTGGGATGAGTCTTTGGCATACATCCAACACTCATACAACAGGGTAATACAAACATCTACTAATAAGTCACTGCTTGAAGCATGTTTCTGCTACTTGCCAACAAATCCTCTTGATGTTGTAATGGAACAGTAGGTAGGAGTGGAGAGACAAGATTAAGAGGTGACAAAAGCAAAAAAGATCATTAAGAGGATTAGGCAAATCCATCTCAAAGTGAAGGAACAATTAGATAAGTCTCTAGCCAAGAACAAGGCTAGATATGACCAGCACCGGATGAAGAATACATTCAAAGTGGGTGATAAGGTATGATTGTAATTGAGCAAGGAAATACTTCAAGGACAAGCTAGGAAACTCAAACCTCTAAGGTATGGGCCATTTGCCATCTTGGAGCAAATTGGAGAGAATGCTTTCAAGCTTGATCTGCCCTCACTCATGAGAATGTATTCAATTATGAATTGTGAAACTTTGAATTTGTATGAACCATCCATGCTAGATGAGAAAAAAGGAGGACAATTACTACCCTCTATAGAAGACTTGGTTGTGGACGCACATAGAGAGTTGGAGGAGGATGCAGTGTTGCAGTGGAAAGTCTGAGAATCTCGCAAGGGACCACAAGTATCTTGGCAGATTGGCCTCAAGGGGAAGACACCAAAGAAAGCAAGATGGTACTCCGAGGAAAAAGTGGAAGAGTTGTTTCCACATCTCCTCACCCACTAAGCTTTTGTGGGACCAAAAGTCCCTTAGAAAAAGAAGTATGATCCATAAGGGTCCAAAAAACCAATCCACCCTACAGACAATAAGATCAAAACCCCGTTTCAATTAGCAACAAGGGATTCAGCAAAGGAATTTTTTGTAGCATGATGAAACCGCCACTTAATATCAGAGTTGTTCCTGCTAGTGGCAATAACTTAAACATTGGAGCTATTACGTAACCACCGGTCTGTACTAACTGGCAGTTTCATCCGCAGCAACCATACAAGTATGATAATGGTAAAAAAGTTGTCTTCATGTTCTTGAGACATTTGGGGATCCTTTAGTGCACGAAAGGACATCTCTGAACATGTTAAAGAAGAGGCACAAGTTCAAATAAAATCATCAGTGATCAAAGTTGGTGTTCAGCTGATTGCAAGAAGGATTGGAGGAAAGGAACAGTGAAATAAAGCAGGAAGCTAGGTCCCTTAGGCGGTTTCTAGAGGTTCCCAAAAAGAGTAGGAGGGTACATGATATTAGGCCAGGCTATTTTTGCCTTCATTATAATGATGCTAGGCCTGACATCGTTCTTCCTAAAGCTATGCTCTCTAACAATCAGGCTATTGTCTTAACTATTTGCTGGGGGGGGAATACAACTCAAATTGCCAGAACTTGATGTTTGCTCAATGGTTCTCGCTGCTTCTTGTTTGCTAAAGAGTATTTCAGTTTGAATAAAGAGTATTTTAATGGTTATCGCAAAGAAATACTCTCTATTCAAACTGATTTTCAAATTGCGTATGACCATATCGAATGGACGATTATTGGTTCAAAACTTCCATGCTAAAATCTCCAGGATATGACCCCAATGCTTCAGCCTGTCTAGCCAATAATGTTGTTTAATTTGAGAAGCTTGACCTTTATTGGTCACTTAGACAAGCATATATGTTAGCACTATCTTTGTATGTGCTTGTGACTAGCATTTGAATAGTTGCTTGCCAGACATACTGCAGCAGGAACCGTTAAAGGTGTCACTCTTCCAAGGGAAGGGTAGAGTTCAAAGGTTAATGGAAACTTTGTGGACAATTCCTTACTCTCTATTTCCAAGAGAGAATAATATTTTGGTAATGCCTCGGACTGTCTTGAGACTTTTTGTGAGGCTTCAAGTGCCCAGCATACAACAGAAAAAAACTCATAATGTTTCAGACAAAGTCAAAAGAATCTTCTAGTCTAATTAGAAGACTCAAGGTAGAAAAGGATCTAGAGAGGGGAAGTTTTAAAGTTCCTTGACATCCATTTTTCTCAAAACCATTCCCCTTAATTTATAAAAATTTATTATACAGGGTTTTACAGAAAAATTGCATACTGAATCAGCAAAGCCAGTGTCTTTGGCAGCAAAATTCCCAAAGTACTATGAAAATGTTGGCAGCCAAGCATGTATACTGTTCCTCTTGTTGGGGACCCTTAGTTGCAGCTTATAAAAGACTAGCCAAGACAATATGCTTATTAAAGACTTAGAAGCTTGTAACTGGTTGTCTCATTTGCCCAAAATTAAAGAGGAGCTCATGTCTGTGGAAACTACAATCCGAGTTTTCGACTTAACTTAGTATAATTCAGGGATCTATAGAACCCCAATCAAGCCCAAGAAAGCCTGTTCTGCCTAGTCTGATTTGTCAAGGGTTTGCCATGGGTTACAAACTGGAGCATTTGCCCCAAATGTTGTATATGGATGAAAGGAGTCAGTCAAACACCTCTTTTGGTCCTGTTGCAAAGCCAAAATAGCCTGGACATGACCGGAATATTTTCTTTATACCCTCATTTTATTTTTATTTTTAACTTTTTTGAAGAAATGCACCTTTACGTCCTTATTTTAATCTTAATTTTTTGAAGAAATGCATTGTTAGGTCCCTATTTCCATATCCTAAAAAAAAGGCTCTTTGTCAAGGATTTTTTTTCTTGCCAATGTAACTCTATGTGCCTTATCATATGCTTAATATTGAAATTCTATATCCACTCTAGAAGCATGCAAAGTCTGTTTTATTTCACAATCAAACTTATTCCAAGTATATTTTCCTGGGGCGAGAAAATCTTGGTGATTGCCAATTCAGTTCCAGGCAGAGAAAGTTGCCACGGGGCTGGATTGTCTTCAGCAGCTTTTAAGTTATAGCTCTTTTTGCATATAGTGCCCCATGCACAACCAATCGGGTCCTACCAGAGGATTCCATAGGGTCACCCCAACAGCCCAGAAAGGAACAACAGCAGCCAATCTGGCCAGTCCCTCAGACCCCTTTGGACAGAGTACTTCAATGGCCTTGCCTGCTCAATCTGCCAAAACAGAGCAACCAAAGTGGTACTCACCTGCTCGTTGTCAAAGCTGTAGAACTTAATGCCTAGACTCTAGAAGCTGCAGATTCACTGTGTCAGTCTTTGAAGTTTTCTCAGTCTTCCTGATATTTGAGGTTGAAAGTGATTTTGCCTAGCCCACACAAACCAAATGGAAAATAACAATGATTGCTGGGAGGTCCAGGGCCCCAATCCATAGCCCAAAGGTGACGATTGAGATTTTAGTGATAAGTATCATCAAGAACCACAAGAAAACTAGGTTTTTTGGGAGCCTAGTGACATGTCATCTTGCTGGACATTTGTTATCTTAACATGCCCCATATAGGGGCTTTTGTTCCATTCCTCTTTTTGGAATTTTGGGCTTCGTGCAGCAGCCATTGCACCTTTTTGGTCTTTATACATGCAGTTTGATGGGACTCATGTATTGTTAAGTCCCTAATATTCTATCTTCCTAAGTGTATCAAGCTTATGCCTTAACCTTAATATTTTCATTTATTAATTCTAGTTGTCTTCTTAGGCCAACCTAATTAATATGAAGGGTATGTCTATAAATAAGGATGAACAAGGCTTTACCAAATTATCACAAGTTGTATTACGGAATTCGATCCTTTATTATTCTGATTTTTTGAGGTTGCCCACTCGAAATGGCCTTGTATTTGAGTGTTTCTTGCATTTCTCTTAAAAAATATCATAACAAGAGGTATTAGCGCAATGATTTTGGGAAAAAAAAATCACCACATCTTGCAAACCATTGTGAATTTTTCAATAATTTTCTCAAGGAAGTTGAATATTTATACAAGGAAGCCATAGTCAAATTTTTAGCTTTTTGTGATCATTTTTCACCAAGTTATTGTGGTTTTAGTGTTTTTTTATAAATTCTCTCTACAGGGTGCAATTTTTGGATTTTTTGTATTTTCAAAAAGCTCGCAAAAAATTAGACAGGGTTTGTTCTTTATGATTTCAGATGTGAGGCCGACAACAATCTACAATTCGATGTTCAAAGTTTGGTCAAAAGAGGAACATCAAATTCAAATATAGCTTAGTTTTTTTAATTTTATGGTTACCACTTGTATTAATACTTAGTACTTTCCTCCCCTACCTAATCACAAATCCAGAGCTCAGAAACCAACCACATCATAAGCCATGTCATCCTTTCTGCCATTTGGATCAGAGAACTCTTCTACAACCACTAAATCCAAAGACTCTCTTTATTGTCCAACACCTAAAATCGAGGGAGACATTCTGCTGGGATGTGAATAAGTGAACTTGTATAAGAGATACTTTGTTTGCTCCGTTTGCAACAACTTTAAATGAGGATTTGAACAGGTTTAAACAGGATCTATTGTCTGAATTGAAGCCCTAAAATTACCAGCCTCAGGGATCTAGGCCAATGCACAGCCGAACCACCCTGGTGGGCACAACCCAAACAGACCAAATCAAGGGATAGGGCAGCCTTTCCAAGGTCCTAAATTGAACCTACCAAAAATAGACATCTACAAGATTGATGATACAAATGTAACTTCGTGGATGGGTCTCGTGGAACAGCATTTTAAGCTTCACAATATATCAGAGAATGCAATGGTTGACATAGCCTCTCTACATTTAGAAGCTGAACATATCAATTGCACCAATGGATGATGAGTGACAAGCAAGGGCAGGTGATTAGTTGCAAAGGATTTACTAACAATTTAACAGCCCACTATGAGCAACCGTGGAAGGGAAGCTAATTCACCTAATTGACAAATCTGAAACAAACACGATCTGTAGCTGAATATAATGCCTAAGCATATGAGATTGGCAATACAGACTCAGGATTCAACACCTTATCAGAGGCTACAATTCTACATCAATGGATTTAATGACCGAATTAAACACAATGTTATTTTATTTGAACCTTGTACAGTTAGAAAAGCTATGAAGCAAGCACTGCAAATTAAGCAACAAAACGTTGCCACTAGGAGATTAATACAAGGTGAAACTATGGGATGGGGAGATAAAAATGTGACTAATAATGTTGACATAAATGAGGCAAACGCTTTTAACCCAAGGAAATTTACTAAGCTCTCTCCTCAACAAGAGGCGGAGAAAAGACAAAAAGGTCTATGTTGATATTGTGATAGCAAATGGTTTAGAGGTCATGAGTGCACTAATGGTGAGAAAAGACTAATGACTATTGAGAATGAGGCTATGGAAGAGGAAGCAGCTATGAAGGAACCAGATGTAGAGCACTAGCATGCAAATTATGAGGAAGAAAGCCCTACGATCTCTCTACATGCACTGAATAGGATAAGCACATAGCAAACACCCAAAGCGGTTGGTTATATCACAAAAATCAAGGTGACAGTGTTGGTCAATACAAGTAGTACACACAACATCATTGACAAAAAATTAGATAATGAGCTCAACTGCTTTGTGTATCGAGGTATCCAGTCTCTAATTTTCAGGTTATGACAGCCGATGGGAAGCAACTCTTTTGTGGTGGTAAATGTCATTATATCAAGCTCTCAATGGGGGACTATCAACTTGATTCAAAAATGCTTCCCATCCAAACTGGGGGAGCAAATGTAGTTTTGGGAGTGCAATGACTAAAAATTTGAAAATAGTGTCCTTCAATTTTCATGAACTATTCATGGCCTTCAGTTCAACTTGTCAGGATGCAATCACCACCAAGCCAAATTATCAGCTCTCATAGGATGGAGAAATTGCTTAAGGACCTTACGACATAGTGGCACAACTACATTTCTTAGAAGCACATGATGTGGAAACTTAGGATCCACCAAAGCTTCAAGAGATCATTTGACACCATTGACAGGTTTTTCAGGAACCCAAGGGCCTACCTCCAGTCAAAGATCGTGTGATCATGCCATTCAATTGATTCCAAGAAGTATTCCTCCTAACATTAGACCTTACCACTATCCTTATGAACAAAAGTCAAAAATTGAAAATTTGATCAAGGAAATGCTAGACTCGGTAATTTTTTGTCTCAACAAAATGTGCCTATTCATCTTCAGTGGTTATGGTTTAAAACAAGGACGAGTCGAGGACAACGCACCTAGATTACAAGTAACTCAATGAGCTCACTCTCAAAATATGTTTCATAGTCTTGTCATTGATGATTTATTGGATGAAAGGAATAGTGTTGTTTTCTTTACCAAGTTAGATCCATGTTCAGGGTATCATCAAATGTGAATAAAGGAGGATGTACATAAAAATGCATTTAACACACATGATAGTCATTATGAATTCTTAGTTATGACATTTGGTCTCATCAACGACCTAATCCCATGGTGTTGCAACTGCAAAAACATTTAATGGGTGCTGCAAAGATTATTTTGGAGTAGATATGCATTGAAGTGGTCCCATGGATTTTTAAAACTGCAAAAAATATACCTACTAAGGAAATCTACGAGGTTTGAATGTAAAAAAAAATTGTAAAATAATTTTTTATTGATTGTAAAGTGCACCTAAATATTCTCTGTAAGTGCTACAAATTCTTGCCCCCAACCTCTACCCATCTCTGAAAATCTCTCCTATGCAGCCGCTACTCCTATTTTTAAGGAAAAAATTATATTTTTTACAGTTCAAGAAATTTAAACTTGTGTGGGATCCCCTGCAACTACAAAATCGTTGCAATTGCCCCCTCCATGAGACCACCCTCTAATGCTCTATCTACTTTTCAAAGCCTCATGAATTCAGCGTTCCGCCCTTTTCTTCAAAAAATTGTGTTGGTGTTCTTTGATGACATGCTAATCTATAGTAAAACATGGGAAAAACATTTGCAGCATGTATATAACTTATTACGGGTATTGGAGGATAATAAACTCTATGCAAAGAATCCAAATGTACCTTTGGGGTGAAAGAAGTAGAATACTTAGGACATATGGTGTCACACGAAGGTGTTAAGGTGGACACTAAAAAGATTGTAGCAATCAAAGGGTCGCCGACACCTAAAAATATCAAAAGTTTGAGAGGATACTTGGGCTTGATAGGATACTACAAAAGATTTGAACACAACTATTCTCGCATAGCAGCACCCCTAACAACATTGTTGACGAAGGATTCTTTTTCATAGTCAAAGTTAGCCACCCAAGCATTCAAGCAACTAAAAGAAGCTCTTACTTCCACCCCTATGCGAGCTACCCCAAACTTCTCTAAGACATTTGTGATAGAATGTGATGCTTTCGGACATGGAATTGGAGTAGTAACGATGCAAAAAGGGCGTCCATTGGCATTTGAGAGTCGACAACTCAAAGGAAAGAGCTTGGTAAAGCCCACATATGAGAAATAAATGTTAGCTATCACTCATGTAGTCAAACAATGGCGCTAATATCTCATAGGAAGGCATTTCAAAATCAAGATAGATCATGCGAGTCTTAAGTATTTTTTAGAGAAACGATTATCTTAGGAGAAGCAACAAAAATGGGTCGCCAAGATGCTAGGGTATGACTTTGAAATAATTTACAAAAAAAGGCAAGAAGAATATTGTAGCGGATGCCAAAGGAAGCACAAACTTGTGCCATTTCTTTATTGTCGTTTGAATGGGTAGAAGTAGCACAAATAAGTGGCAACATGACACTCCACCAAGGAAGCTCATTCAACAACTTCGGTAAGATCCATCTTCAAATAAATATGTTCGGAAAGGAGACTCATTATGGCAAAAGCTTTTTTGTGCGAAAATTCTCAGTGGAAAGCTCGCATCTTGTCTCAAATGTAGAACTCATTAATAGGACATTCTAGATTCTTAAAAACCTGTCACCATACAAAGACGAATTCTTTTTTTGGAAGGTCTTAAGAGGGATGTAAAGAAATTTGTGACTGAATGTTTGGGATGTCAACAAAATAAAGGAGAAACAATCAAATGCTTAAGGCTTTACACCCATTAGCCATTCCAACACAACGCTGGGAGGAAATATCGATGGACTTCATTGCAGGGTTGCCAAAGTTGGATAATTTGGATGTGATATTGGTAGTTGTGGATAGACTCACTAAGTATGCACATTGATGTGGATTCTCCCATCCATTTCAAGCTAGTACAATGGCAAAAGTATTCATGGAAAAGGTACAAAAACTCCACGGCATTCCCAAAATCATTGTGAGTGATTGTGACCCTATCTTCACTAGTATATTTTGGACTGACTTATTTGCGACATGGGGCACAAAACTCGCACACAATTCATATCATCATCCACAATCAAATGGCCAAACAAAAATTGCAAAAATATGTTTTTAAGGTTTTATCAACATTGCTTTGCCTCAGAAAAACAACCACAATAGTCCAAAGGACTTTTACAGGCAAAATGGTGGTTTAACACATCGTTTCACATAGCAACAAAGATGACTCCATTTGAGGCTCTTTATGGCTACCCCCTACCATCTACTACTACTTATTTGCAGGGTCATACCACAACTCATGCGGTAGAGAATCATATTCAACACCAGCAGGAAATGTTTTAGGTCCTTAAGGAGCATTTGGTCATGGCTTAGAATAGGATGAAACAACAAGCAAATCAACACCGAAGTGATAAGGATTTTGAGGAAGGAGATTGGGTATTCCTTCGATTGCAATCCTACAAGCAAAGTTTACTTAAGCAGCATAAGAATGGCAAGCCAGCACCCAAATTTTATGGGCCCTATTAATGTTCTCCACCAGATCAGTAATGCAGCTTATAAGTTGGAACGTCCACCCTCTTCCAACTTTCATCCTATATTTCACGTTCCCTGCCTAAAAAAGGTAATCGGTAACAAGCTTCCAATTCAATTAGAATTGCCCAAGTTAGATGAAGAAGGGAAGTTTATTATGGAACATGAGGCACTCATCGATAAACAAGTGAAGCAAAATTGCGAAACCGAGTCATTTCTGAATTCCTAATCAAGTGGAAGAATCTACAAGCTGAAGATGCAACCTGGGAAGATGAAAGTTCATGCAAAAAAATCCAAAGTTGCTAAGCGTTGAGGGAAACACTTTTTTGAAGGGGAAGGGCATGCTAGGCCCTTAATATTCTATCTTCCTAGGTGTACTAAGCTTATGGGTGGCCGAATTGGCACGCTTAACCTTAAACTTTTCATTTATTAGTTCTAGTTGTTTTCTTAGGCTGACCTAATTAGGACGAAGGGGTGTTACCCTACCTAATTATGTCTATAAATAAGGATGAACAAGGCTCTCCCAAATCATCATAAGTTGTATTATGGAATTCATTCCTTTATTATTCTGATTTCTGGAGGTTGCCCCCTCGAAGTGGCCTTATATTTGCGTGTTTCTTGCATTTCTCTACAGAAATATCATAATGTGAATTTCTGTATGTATTTTTCTTTTTGATTATTTACAATTATGTAATGTTATTTCAGGTCAAGTCCCAATTGACGTTGTCCAAGGGCATGATCCCATACTGCATGTGTTTTATTTCTACAATAAAGCAACGTACATAGTGCTCAGTGATTAACCAAAGCTTTTTTTCAAAAAAGAGATTTGAACTTTGAAGCACACAGATGATAATGCATGCAAGAAATGATATAAGTTGAAGACGATTAGAAAAAATGCCTTTTGTAGAAATAATTTTCACACAACAGAGAAACAACACTTTCATCCAGAGCAGGGAAATAAGATTAAAGATTTCCAACTGTATAAAGAAAATATTGACTGAGCCTCACAGGTTCCATCCAATAAAGCCAGAGAAATCCCACAAAGAACAAATACATGGCACCTACAGTCACTTCCAAATTCAAGAACCTCAGCCTCTATTACCTAAAAGACCAATTAGAAAAATACAGATACTTGAATTTATGATGTTCACTATGGCTCAGTAAAAACCTCTAATGTTGGCGGCTGCTGTGCATTTTTTTACTAGTTTTGAAGGCTACTACCGTATAAAATTGTTTCAAAACTAAAGTGGAGCTATTTGAAATCGCTAAGACTAAATTATCCTGATATGTATAGCGTCTCCTTTTTTACACTCTAAGGCTATGCTCAATCAAAAACTATGGATTTTCTTGGTGTGCTTAAACTTAAACTGGAAATTTGTATAAAAACTATTGGGTTCAACTGATGGATTTAATTTACAGGTTTTCTCAAGATGTAAATGTTAAATACTTATTAGAAATAAGCATATTCTATCCTTCAAAAATCAGTGCTCTAATGTATAGCTGATTCATTCTGTAACACATCAAACATTCCCTCAAAAAAAGGAACATAATTAATGTTACTGATATTTCTCATAAGATAAAATAGTAGATTGCCACCGGGCCTAAAATAAACAATTTTAAAGTTACTTATTACGTATTCAAGGAAGCAACATAGACTGGTTCCTCACCCTGCCCTTGGATCTCTTACTATCCGTTGAAGCCGTTTCACTGTCTCAACATTGTGAGCAAATACATCTAGCCCAGATTTTACAACCATTGCAACTGCATCTAGATCACCTCTGAAATCAGATGTTAAACACTCAACAAGAATCTCTGGCTTAAGTTGCTGCAAAAAAAAGGTTGAGTATATTTACTCTCCCATTCAAATAGTTCACAAATAAAGACACGATGATACTTGCTCTAAACTCTGAGAAGTGAGATAAAAGGTTCATAAAACATATACAAGGGGAACTAACATAAATTTGATAGTATTGGCAAATTTGAATAAGATCAGTTGTGTAATATAACCTTAAGAGTGCTCACAGTACGAGCAAAATGGCTGCTGCCACCATCTGGGATGTCATCTCGATCTACACTTGTCAAAACAACATACCCAACCCTAGCAAGAAAAGAGGCTAGATTAGCTAAATGTAAACAACAAATAAATAAACAAATTCAAGTTAAGGCTGCTTTACAGTTAGAGCAGCCAAGAAAGAAGAAATAGAAACAAAGCCAAGTTCATAATACATGATTGATCAGCCGAATAAAGTATGAGCCCAGTTTGGCTGATAAGGGTGCCTCAACATCAATTTGGTGGTATCCAGATCAAAGAGGTTAACACAGACGCATTGTTGTTAAAGAAACTGCCCAAAGCATGTTTGTGCTGGTAATTAAAAGCCGTGTTCTATATACCAATTATTGGGATACATATTTTTGTATAATAAAAATTCAGTAAAAGTGAATATTATTTACTATTCAATTGTGTGATTTGAAGAATTGAAGGATAAAATCACCTTTACAAATAGAATAATAGACATCTTCCATTTGAAAGTATATCATACATTTTGAAAATCACTTGTTTAATTTTCTAAAATTGAAGTAGAAACACAGATTACGTATATGCACTTTGATTATTGATAGTTCTAGTTTTTATACAACCCTATGTATGGGGCATGTTACTGTGAATTATAATCTGTCATTGGTCTCTGTTATTTAGATACTACGAATAATGTTAATCTTGAGACATGTCCACAATCTCACATTGATATTAACAGTTATTGAAGCAAATAAATATATAATTAATGCAACATCTTTAATGCTTGCGAAAAATAAACTAAAGTTACTTCAGAATTTTCTACATACCTCTATGAGATTAAAGAGCAATGATAATAGAAAAGATATGGCAATAGAGCGGATTAAAAGCTTTTCATGAGACAGATAAGGCACATGGATTTTTTTATGTTTTTTGCTGCAAGTTATTTCAGCTTAAGTTTATGTGTGTTTAGTCTCTGATTTGCTTTTTCTTGAAAAGCCTGTGTTCTTTTTCTTCTCTTACAAAACAAATGGCACAATGTTAGCACTTCAAGATTTTAAAGTGCTTTGTTTCCCAGGAAATATATCTATATTGAAGATCCTGTTTTCATATAGACCTAAGCACAAAATTTGCAATCTTACAGGTCCAAAATGTGCTGATGGCAATAATCATGTTTGCCTGTTCACATACTTCCCAAGGACAACATAAGTTATCCGTGGTGGTTCGTGGGTGTCAATTGCCAACTGGCAGTGATGTTCCCAGTCCCACAGTGATTTATCTATGCACAAAAACATGGCCTTTAACACCAATAATTGAATAATCAATAAGACAGGGAACGTAAGTCTTGCATGTCTGAGTAAGATTCCAATTAACACTATAAAATTAGAGATGAAGAGACGTGTCAACAGGGCTGACACGGCTGTGGTTAACTTGTGAGTTTGGCAGAGTTTCATAACACCCACGACGGATCCGCTCCAAATGCATTTTAACCCAACTAAATGACATGAATAATAGGAACGAAGCTGGATGAAAGTCCTGGGTGACCTTGGTGGAATAAATAACCCTAAGCCGAAAGAGAAGTGAATGTATGCATGTTTCAAGAATCTTAAAAACAATAAAGGAAAAAGACAAAAGACAAAAACAGATAAAAACTCACCCCCAACTAGCTATTTCGCTTGCAGTATTCTCTGGTTCCATTGGATCTGGCGGAGAAGGATTTCTACTGGTTTTCACTGCACAAAATCGGCAACCTCGAGTACATGTATCTCCAAGAAGCATTATGGTAGCTGTACCAATGCCATCTCCCTCACCCCCTGCTCCTCCTCCTCCATTCCAGCACTGTCAATCACACCCACCAGCACTTTTCTCAGACACCCCACATAAATTCTTCTAACCACAAATTTCTCAAGTCAATATTTTGTGCTTTTTTAGTGAAATAAAAATTTCAACGAAAACACTAAAATTTCATTTTCATTCAAACTGAAACAAATTACCTGGATTAAGTTCCTATTTAGTTATCAGCAATCTGACTTTACTGGAATTCTATTTGTCCAGCAAATCTACGGAATTGTAATTTCAAAACTAATCAAATAACAAGCATTGATCAGGTCCAAGGGGTTGAGATCTAACATAATTGGAGGTGGAATCATAAGAGCACGACCCAGGTTGAAGTCCCTCTTACTGCTCTGACCAATTTAAATTGATTAAATTTATGGTTAGTAATCAACTTATCAAACATTTTACTTTTCTGGAATTCTATTTTCTTCACAAAACTACAGAATAATGTTTTTCAAAAGTAATAAAATAGAAAGAATTGATCAGGTCCGAGGGGTGGTAATCTAAAAGAATTGGGTGTGAAATTGTAAGCGTGTGACCTGAGTTCAAATCCTCCTCCCCGCACTAAAGCAGCCTAAACGCATGAAATTATGCTTGCCAAAATTAATCAAATAACAAGCGTTGATCAGGTCCAAGAAGTTGTGGTCTTATGTTTCTAACACAGTTTGTGGTGCAGTTGTGAAAGTGCCACCTGGGTTCCAGTCTCCCTTACTGCATAGAAGTGACCAACTTTCATTAATTAGAGACCTGTTGGCTGTTAAGTTATCAAAAAAAATTACTCTACTGGAGTTGGATTTGTCTAGCAAAACTACGGAATTATGCTTTTCAAAACTAATCAAATAGAAAGCATTGATTAGGTCCAACGGTTTATGGTATAACAGAATTAGGGACACAATTGTAGGAGCGTAATCCCATTCAAATCCTCCTCGCCGCATTAAATCAGCCTAATTCTAGGGAATTATGCTTTTCATCACTACTCAAATAACAAGCATTGATACAGTCCAAAGGGTGATAGTCTAACAGAATCAGAGGTTCACTCCTAAGAGCATGAATCGAAAGGGTTGTAATCCAGTGGTGCAGATGATGGTAAAGTGCAATTGTCACGCCATCCACTAAGGTACAAATCCTAGGAGATACTAAAAAATAATGATGCTGGATTCAAGTCCTAGGCGAATTCGGCGAAATGGATACCCCTCAGTCCTTGGCACTAAGCCGAAGAAGGTCAATTATTCATGCACCCGATACCAACGGATGCTAAAGCCTAAAACATTAGGGAAGGATTGGGATGTTTATCCATCAATAAAAAAAAAAATCCCCTTTCTGCATTTAAGACTAACGTGGCATAAATTTATGGAATTGTACTTCTTAAAACTAATCAAATAACAAGCACTGACCAGGTCAAAGTTCCTGTAGTCTAAGAAAATCAAGGGTGTACTCGTTAGAGATGTGATCCAGCTTCGAATCCCACTGTGTTTATAACTGTCCGAAATCTATAAATTTAAGCTTTCAAAACTAATCAACTCACAAGCACTGACCAGGCACAAGCTCTTGTGGCCTAACGTAATTGAGTGTGCATTCATAAAAAGTATGACCCGAGTTAAAAACCTCCCTAACCACATTAAAGCGGCCAATGAAACCAACGGACATGTCTGCACTAAGGCAGCCCACATTGGTAGTGACTGTTTTAAAGCAGGCACCGTGATAAGGTGGTTGTGTTAACGCAGGATAGCAATACGATCAATTTGTTGAAGCAGCCAGCCGCCTTGCTGGATAGAGGCAGGCAGGGGCAGGCATCAGGACAAGGCAGCTATGTTAAGGCAGGCAGGCACCTTGATAATGTGCCTCTGTTAAGGCAGCTATGTTAAGGTGTCTGTGGAAAAACAGACTGTAAAATAGGGAAAGCCCTCTCTGCTAAAAGGGACCAATTACAAATCTAAAAAAACAGAACATTAAAATAAAATTATAAAACATTGAACAGCACATTTTTGGGATCCCTAAACAAACATAACCAGATTAAAAATTGAGAAGTAAACTTAAAATTTAAAAACTTACTATAAAACATAATTCAGCACAGAACATACCTCTCCAATATTAGGGCACTGTGCCTCCTCACAGACAGTGTTGAGCTTCAATGAGGACAAGGAGTTCTTCAATTCCTGGTACCTTTCTCCTTGTGGGGCTCTTTGTCTAAGCCACTCAGGCTTCTTCACTGTTGGGTCACGCCCAGTGTAGGGACCCATCCCTCCAGGATAAGGAGGGCTACTAACCTTGGACTCAAACAACTCTGAAGGCTTTAATGTAGGAGCAGAGGGGTCCTTGTGTGCATGCTTGGATATGTCAACAGCTTCCATTTTCACAACAAGGGAGAAATTTTTTGAAGGAATTCTTTTGTGGGTGTTGCAGTGAGGAACGGGAGAGAAGCTCAACGAAGAAAAAAATGCAACGGACGAAGCCATTGTGATACCTGGATCTGCTCTTTGCAATAATTCCTACAACATGTAATGCAATGTAGAATTTGGATTCAAATTAAGAATTTTGAAGAGAGGAAAAGTACGGTGGTTGATGGGTGTTAGGCAATGTACATACCGACTACATCTGCACAAGATCTGAAACTATAAAATTGTAACTAACGATTGCTTGTCTTGTTAGCATCGATCTTTCGTTTTGGGTTTTTTTTTTTGAGATTCATGTTAAAACTCTTTTTAATATTTACTATCATATTACTTTTAATCATGGCCTTCAAACAGGCTTGAAACAGACACCAGGTAAAATTGCTATCCAGCATTAAAATCGGGTTTGGTAGGAGTCGAATTGCTCTCCATTTCCACCTCTCTCGTGTTATTATTTTTTGTTTTTTTTTTTTTTTTTTTTTCTTGGACCACGTAGACTCCAACTAGGGGAAAGCGTTGGTAGTTGGGCACTTTAACTTGGAGGGGTCACAAATTAACATGAATGCCACGTAGGAATTTCAGTCGCCACGTATGCCACGTAAGAATTTCGGGGCCCACCAAAAGATGTATCTTCAGTTTGTACATTCAATCTGTAATAGAGGTTAAAAAGAACTTGCATATGCCACGTGTAAACATGATAGTGCGTTATTAGTTCCGAAAGGATATATTAGCTTTCATTTTACATTAATTAGCGATTACTCCTTTCTATTTCAACCAATCAGAGTGTATTATTTTGTGTGTTTTGAATTATATGAACATTTTATTTAGATTAATTTTAGTATCTTTAATTTATGATATATTTGTTATGTTTTTATTCACTGAATTTCATGTTATTTTTAGTATTGTATATATCAACACTATTGCATGATTTTAAGGTGTTAGTACTATCTATCATTCTACCTGTTATTCAAGGTACGATTTTGTTATTAATTAGAAGTAGATTCACGACATCAACGCTCCGTATAGCGAGCCCCAGCTATATAGATGCCCACACGGCTTATTACAATATTCTTACCATTGAAAAAGAAGAAGACATTAATGGTGTTTCATCATTAAAACCATTGGATTCCCCATAGGTGACATTAAATACTTTTGCACCAAGATTTATCCACAGTTTGGTGGTTTTGATTTTGTATGTGGTTTCTCTATTTGATTTCAAATCAATTTCAAAGTTGTTTGATTAGGGCAATAGATAGAGCTATTTGAATAGGGCAATGGTTATTATGAGGTTAAATAGTCATGGTTTTATGAAGCATTGGATCCATTAAAACACCTGTGGCTACTTTCCATGCTCAAAGCTCTGGGAAAAGGGATAGGGATAAGCCTCGTCCTTCTCACAAATCTATATTTTGCTTTGGCATATGGGTTAAGTGGGTTGGCATAATCCAATTAAAGGAGATAAGCTCAAAGGCATCAAACTCAGAATGATAATGAGAAGTAATTAATTTTTTTGCAAGGATGGGCAGCGCCCTTCTCTCCTTTCTATCTACTTCATGAGCTTTCATCTGAAATCAGAAATCTTGCCTCCCTGTATTCAAAGTATCTCTAGTTTGGGTGAGGTAGACGAGATAGGGCATATTTGATTCGCCTAGGGCCATGAATTTGTTACGAAAGAGGAGAATGTTGGTGTTAGCAAGACTGGAGGCATAGGGATAGTCAAGCAGGTCTAGGGATCCCATGACAACAAGTGCTCCTCTCGCCCCACGGGTCAAGCCAAAGAAACCAATGAACACTTTGGGGAAGAGAGACCTCCCTGCCATTTATTCCTGCAATAGTTTGTCAAGACTTGTGGGTGAGGGCAACTTCGTGGTGTTTTCCACCTTTGTGTTTTTAATTTCTTTTTTCTCAGATTTTGTTTCATATGTGTGCATTTACTTTTGTTTATGTTCATATATTGTTTTCTTTGGGTTAAAACTTTTGACGTCCATATCGATTTAGTTTTTTGGGTCTCTACTGTATCGGGATAGTTATGCGGCCAGGTGCCTTCCCAAGCACAATAATGTATCTGGGAGGTAATTCTTGCATGCATGATGGTCTATCAATTGGTTCAGGGGTCAACAATGTAAATTTGGTTGGTGGGTTTTATGATGCAGGAGATGTTATAAAGTTCAATTTCCCTAGTGCATTTGCCATGCGTATACTTAGTTCGAGCATTATCGAGTACAGTGCAAAGTATGCATCTTCAAGGGAGCTCACCCATGTTAAAGAGGTCATCAAATGGGGAAGAAATTACCTATTCAAGACTTTCAATTCATCTTCTGATGATATAAATGTGATATATTCTCAGGTACTTCACAAATCTGAATCATTTTTTCATCTATCAATGGCACAAGGGTTTGTTCCCTGTTTCTTAGTGATTTTTGAGTAGATCTTACACCTTTCTTTCTTTTGAATTTACTCTACGTTTCAGGGACTTTCCAATTCAAAGGTCTAATTCAAATTACACAAATCCATCCCTTTTCTCAGCATTGCTCAGCTTGAAAAAAAATTATATCTATTTGTATCCTTTTTTATTGGGGTATTCTTTGAGATGCCATTTTTCTCTACTATGTAACTTATGTAATTTAGGGAAATTAAATGGTTTTAGTTGAGATCTTATTCTAGGTTGTCTTGTTGATTGTGTGAAAAAATGTCCCACCTGTTACTATTGTTTTTGTTTGCAGGGTAAAATCACTACAATAGTCTTTGACTATTCTAATATGATTTACTAGTGCAGAATTTTTCCATGCCAAGTAATTTATAGTAGTTTTCCTTCTCTTTGTTGGGTTTTCATTTATGGCATTGCATTGGAGCAAATAATGTGGCCTTACTATTACCAAAGAAATTTCAATTTAAGGTAGGAAACTAAGATATTTATCATTTTTGATGTGATTTTATTTCCTTTCACCCAATTTTTCATTTTTAAAAAAGTTGAGTTATTGCAAATGTGCAACTACTATTCCTAGACATTCATGTATATAAAGAGCCTTACAAACAATACATGTCTTCTAGCAGATCATGTGGGTCCATCATGTTTTTACCTCAGGGATGATTTGACCGTGTTGATCTAGAATTTGCATCTTTGTTTCAGCTTCTTGTAATGTTTTAGTGCGAGAATGATAGGCAAGAGAGGAATATTTGTAAATTTAAAATATATTTATTTTTCTTTCTTTTATTTGTGTTTGGTATCTTGCAAAGGTCATTGGTTCCTTTTCTAGAGATAACTCTCTTCGTGTCAAATTTTATTGGTTTTTATTTTTAAAAGAACATATTGGAAATCTGAGCATTTATTTAGGTGATTATTGACTGTGAAATACTTTTTAGTATGGGCTTCATGAAAAATAAATTGGATATTATAGGGGTGTTACACATAGAAATTTATGTTTTTAGATAACAATTGAGTCATGAAATGTTTTTGATGCATTTTATTAACTATGAAATATTTTTTAGTGTGGACTTCATGAAGAATAAATTGGATATTGTATTACTGTTACATACAGAAAATTATAATTTTAGATAACAACTGATCCACAAAATGTTTCAGAAGTTGCAATGTTATCCCTGTTAATCTATCGAGAAAATTTGCAAAATGGATTAGGTTATTCAAACAAGGTACAAGTGGTAATGACTTTGCAAATCTTATGGTTCTCTTATATCTTGGAATTTTTTCGTTGCATGCAATTTTTAGGAATCAAGAAAAGAACTTGATGCAATACTTAGAGATTGCACAATATTTACAACATGTCCTACAAGCCTCAAAGTTATTGCACTGTAGGGACTAGGCACTTTGTGCCCCTTGTTTAAAGGGTTTTGAAGGATGGACCAAAAATTGAGCCCATCCACCCAACCATTGTTATCTAACACACTAATACATGCAAATTATCTCACCCAATTTTTCATCCTCAGCACATGTAATTATAAAATAATATTTAAGTGTGCACACCTAATTTTGATGCAATCTTTAATGTTATAATGTCATTTTTGTTGAAGCTTGGTTGATTTTTGGTGAAAGGCTAACGGTTTCTTGTTGCTTGGTAGATTTTTGGATGATGGTTTTGATGTTGTCCTCTTTTGTGGGCTTTGACCTAGTTGTCTTTTTAGTATTTTTGGTGGGTTGTTGTCTTTGTTGTTCCTTTTGGTAGTGTTTGTTCTCTTTATTGTGGGTTGTGGGGTCTTGTCAAAACCCTCACCTTTTATATGTATATAAAAAAAAATGTTTTATTGTCAGTATGTTTATATGGATCATGGGTCAGAATTAAGCTCTTATTAGTATTGTTTGGTGTTATTCTTCCTCTATGTTCTTATCCTTGTAGTCTTATCTCTCTTTTTCTTTTTCTCTATTCTATTTTGTGCTTGGAGGCCTCCTCTCCCCTTATTTATTATTGTTTTCTTTACTGAGATAGGAATAATTGTCTATTAGCCCTACCCAAGGCAAGAACATTGGACCTATTGGTCTTGTCTTTTCTATTTTGTGGGTCCCTAAGCTTTTGTATATTGTATGTAGTCATATGGGCAACTTGTGTTATTTATTATATTGGGAAATGAGTCAACCTACATTGGGATTAATGATACACTCATCCATATGCATAACATATGGTATTTATTATATTGAGCAACGACTCAATGTATGTTGAGATTAGTGATATACCCATCTATTACTATAAGAGAGTCTATATAAAGAGGAGAAGAGTATTATATAAACCATTAAGGATAAATATTGCAATTGGAGTGTATGCTCTAATAAGAGGCCTGAGATAGTGAGTGATTCCTTCCTCATAAGGAATGTTGTATGATATTTCCCTACCTTAAGAGTATTTATGAATACAATTCATATTAGGGCATTTAACCCACACATCTCTTGTGTTGTGCAATCTATATAATTTTGTATATTATTCAGTATATTTTGAATGTTAAATGTGAGGTTATTAACATCTAGGCTCAAAGCTTTTGCTAGGGCAAGTGGGATTTTTTTTCGAGATATTGCAGTTTTTTTGAAGTATATATACCTTCTTTGTGGAAGGTCTTTCTTCTCATACAAGCATACAATTTATATTATTTTTTGAGACAAGAAAGAAGACTTAAAGGAATTTCTAAAAAGTGATCACAATAAAGATTTGGAGCAGAATCAAGGGAGATATGGTGATCTAAAGTTAACCCTATGAACCTTTATTGACAAATATTTTTAGGCACGACCCTAAAAAAAAATCATATATTTTATTCAAGGTGAGAAAATCAAGGATCATTTTGTGCAATTAAAAGGAAAAAATATATTTATTATATACATGATTTTATTTTTAGATATATGGTAGAAAGGTGTTAACAAAATCTTTGATACACTAGTTTTCATGGCATTTGATCTATCTATTATAGATCTTTTGGAAAAAATGACTAAGGAACTTGAGGACATTGATGGATATTTACATAAAGTAAATGATGTTCTTGATAGACTTTCTCTTCATTTACGTGTAGTAGTAGAATATCTAAAGGAAATAGATGCATGGATTGATTTGGAGGATAACTACATAGAATGGTATGATGATATATTTCACTTGGATAAGAGTGATTCATTTGGGCTTCTCATAAAATATTTGCTCATATATGATGCATGAAATTATTTTCAACCTAATTTTCATTATTCACTGCCCACAAATGAGGCTCTTTCGATTATTACCAATAATTTTCACAATTGTTCTTTTCTTTGGTGGACAATTTTTTTATTTTTTTTAAAAAAAGGGTAAAAATAATATTAATAAGTAAAGAAAAGCATTACAAGAAGAACGGTGGGCAAAAACTCCCAGAAGGAAGTAGCAAAAACTAAAAAACTAGGCACACGCCCAACTAGACAATATTATGAACCTCCCTATCAGCCTCTAGAATTCTTTCCAAATCAGAACGGAACGTCGAGGAGAGAGACCCCAAATCCTCAATGTTTCCACCATCCAAATGGTCTGATGCCCATTTAGCCAAAAAATCTGCTGCCCTATTCCATTCACGCAGAATGTGAGCAAAATTAATGCTATCCATAAGCAAGCAAATCCACAAAATCTGTTGCACAATCAGAGATAGTTACTAATTGATGTCCACCACTTTCCTCTTAATGAGCAGGTTAATCAAGACTTGAGAGTCCAATTTGCAGATAATCCTACGCCAAACTAATGCCTGGGCCTTCTCAAGGGCATAAAGAATGGCCTGGCCTTCCATCATGTTAATCGTTTGCAATCCCTAAGGAATTGCAAAAAGAAAAATCACCGTACCTTCAAAATCCCTTCCTATCCCTCCAGTACTCGTGGGTCCCAGATTACCTCTGGAGGAACCATTCGTATTGATCTTGAGAGTCCCACTAGGAGGCATTGCCACTGACTAGTCCTGAGAATCTGCTTCTTGACCTGCTTGCTCCTCCTGACACACGTTGACTTACCAGTTACTTATTGGAATCTAAGTCGTGCCACCACCTAAGCATCCTATTTGGTCAAAGGAAAGCAGATCACGCTCTTTGCTTAGACATTTCCTGGATCATCCCCACCACTTTTTGTCATACTTGCTACACCATGACCCTCACCCCCCAGAAAATTTGCCT
The DNA here is from genome assembly GCA_037957365.1 of Torreya grandis. Lineage (NCBI taxonomy): Eukaryota > Viridiplantae > Streptophyta > Pinopsida > Cupressales > Taxaceae > Torreya > Torreya grandis. The sequence continues at coordinate 373,100 of JARHVA010003752.1, read as the reverse complement.
ATTTCTCTCAAGCCAGATCTACCAGAACAAAAAAATGGGGCCGCCCAGCCATATGTCCTGCAGGAAGGGCATCCTTGAGGGGGGTTCTCCCATTCCATTCCAGAAATTGACCACATATTGAGCATGAAAACATGGGCACTGCCAAACATCCCACCAATAATGCCAGAGTTGCAAGGCAAAAGGGCATCATAAAAAAAGGTGTGTTGAATCCTCCTCAGCCGCTCCACACATAACACATACTGAAGGGCCTTGGAAACATCTCTTTCAGAGATTGTCCCAGGTCAAGCACCTATTCCAAGCCAGCATCCAAGCAAAATAGTTGCATTTAGGCCATGTGAATTTATTCCAGACTTGTCTCCACCAATGCACTTCCCCCCTGCCCAATTTTTGAAGAAGTAAAGCCTGATATCCAGATGAAATTGTGTAAGCTCCCTTGGGATTGGGAGACCAAGCTAGCTCATCCTCCTCTTAAAGAGGACTATAGCGATGCCTAGAAAGGATTCTCAATAGCTCCTCATTCTCTTCCTGCATCCCATTAATAGGCCAAGTTTTGAGAGCTTTCCAACGAGCTACCTCCACCTATCCTTGTGTAATGTAAACTTTGAAGTCACTCACCCGAGACCAGCCAGCATCAAAGAATCTCTGACAAAGGTTCAACAAATTTGGAAACTGAGAAATGATGGGAGGATAACCATCCCAAGAGTCAGACCAAAAGAGAGCCTTGGATCCCTATTTACAAATATAAAATAAGCCATCCTTGATGAGAGCAGCCCCATTTTTGAGAGTACCCCATATTGCCAAACCTTTCCCAATAATCAGATAGCGAGGAATGTCCCTTTGAATGGTTCTGGAGTAGTACTTCTATGAGAGAATTCTAGCCCAAGCTTTGTCTTGTTCGGTGCACCATCGCCAATAAAGTTTGGCCGCCAAAGCAATACCATTTAAGTCCGTCTACCTCAGACTGAGCTTTCCATATTGTTTGGGGTTGCAGACAATCTCCCATCTAATAAGGCTCCATTTAGTGGAGTTCAAACTACCAGCCCATAAGAATTATCTGGTAATCGAATCAAACTCCTTAACGATTCCCATCGGGGCAACCTGGAGCATACACCTGTAAATAGGTAAAGCCTGCACCACAAATTGGATAAGTTGAACCCAGCCCGCAAAGGATAACCACCTGTGTGTCTAATGATTCACTTTCACCTAAAATTTCTCCAAAATAGCCTACCAAGATTCTTTGGATGTACAGCTAGCTGAGATAGGGATACCCAAGTAAATCAAGGGGGGAGTCCCAATCTGAAAATGCAGAGTCTATGCTATCCGCTGCTGAATAGGGCCCAAAGTATTGAAGAAGAAGATGGATGACTTATCTTCATTGACATTTTATCATGAGGCCATTAGATAAACATCTAATACCCTATGTAAATTAGTAGCTTTAGTCATTGTAGCCATGCCCATAAGGGCAGTGTCATCAGCAAATTGCAGGTGTGATTGCACCGGCAATTCCCCTCCCCATTGCCATCCTTGGATATGTCCTTCCTCTCTGTTCCTACTGATCAACCTTCCCAAACCTTCAACAAGGAGAATAAAAATGTATGAAGATAGAGGATCACCTTGTCGAAGCCCTCTTGTAGCACCAAAAAGCTCCGTGTGTTCTCCATTGATAAGCACTGAGAAGGAAGCCGAGGAAATGTAGCTCATGACCCATTAAGTCCATTCATCCGCAAAGCCAAAAGCACTAAGAACCTTCTGTAGGAATGACCATCTGACCCTATCAAAGGCTTTGGCCATGTCCAATTTAATGAACATTGCCTTATCTTTTGAGCTGGCCATGGAGTGAATGGACTCAATAGCAATAACAATACCGTCCAGGATTTGCCTGCCTTCCACAAAACCACTCTGCTCTTCTGAGATCATAGCACTCAGCCCTCTTTTTAACATATCTACAATGATTTTAGATATAATTTTGTAAACAACATTGCAAAGGGATATATGGCAGAATTGACTTAGCCTATCAACACCTTTGCATTTGGGTATGAGAGCAAGATAGGTCACATTTGTAGCCTTAAGCATTTGTTTATTCCACTGAGATTCTTGGACAATAGCTAAAAGGTCAATTTTGATGATATCCCAGAATTCTTGGTAGAATTTAGCTGGGAAGCCATCAGGTCTAGCCACTTTCCCTTTTTTCATTTGAACAATGGTTTCCTCAAGCTCTCCAAGTGTGATTGGTTTCATTAAATTTTCATTCATTTCATGCATCACCAATGATGGAATGCAGAAGATAACCTAAGCTTCTTCCAGTGATTCCCCGTTAGCATCTTCCCTGAAGAGACTAGAGAAGTATTGCACTACCTCCTCTGAAATTGCCAAAAAAGAGTTAAGCCGCTCACCTCTTTCATTGACCAGGGCCAAAATAGAATTGCCATGTCTCCTGGCTTTGGACGAATTGAAGAAAAAGGATGTATTTTTGTCCCCCTCTTGGAGCCATTCAACCCGAGCTTTATGCTTCCAAAAAAATTCCTCCCATAGCTCGCATTCCTCCAGGTCTTTCACAGCCTGTGTTTCTTCTTGCAGTAAGTCTTCAGTCAGTCATTCTTCCCTTATTATTCTCGTGATACCATCAAGCTTGGTTTGTGCAGTAGCCTTAGCATGGAAAATGTTCTCAAAACTTTGGTGATTCCATCGCTTGAGCTTGTACTTCACATATTACAGTGTTTTGGAAAAAATGTACATCATCGTACCATGGGCAGACCTACCCCAATGCCACCAATTGGCAACACACTCATGTAGAGATTGATCCTACAGCCACATGAGTTGAAATCTGAAGGAAGGAGAGCGTGGGTTATACTGTGAGACACTATTAAGCTTGATGGGCCAATGGTCTGATCCTCTCCAATCCAAAATTTTAGACCTCGTATACCACATACCTCCAACCCAAAAAGTTGAGACCAAAAAATGGTCAAGTCTCTCAGCTATGCAATGTTTCCCACTCTTGCAGTTGTTCCAAGTAAACTATCCATTATTGGGCCTGACGTCAATTAAATTCAAAATTTCAATGTAGTTGCACATTAACAAAGCAGATGGGTCCAACCTTGACGTGCCACCACTCTTTTCAGTCAAATCAAGAATAGCATTAAAATCACCTACCATAATCTAAGGGTGGAAGGGGCTAGGCTACGGACAAAACTTATGTGGCCCCATAAGGAGTTTTTACCCTGCCAATCATTGGGAGCATAGATATTGGAGAAGAGAATGACTTCCCCCATCTCAAAGCTAGAAGCAATCATAGTCATGGAGTACTTAGAAGTCAGCCAGCCTATGAGGCCAATCTTTCATGGGTTCCACAGAGCTAGTCCTCCTGAGTATCCAATAGCGCCAATGCATTAACATTCTCCTTGCCACCACAACTTGGGCGCTAGTCTGGACATGTCTTCAACTGAAATCTTAGTCTCCTACAAGAAAAGGACATCCAGCCTATGACTTTTAATCAGATTGTGAACATCATTTTGTCTGGGGCTATTGTTCAAACCCCTTACATTCCAAGATATTATAATCATTTCAGAGGGTTCAAAAAGTGTGCATCCAGAGTCTTTACTGACCCCGACTCCACCAGAGTCTCTCCCATCAGCTTAATCTTTTCCAGGTCCTTTTTTCTACTAGGCTTGCCAAATTTCTCTCCCCCTCCTTTCTTAAGGTCTTTTTGCAGAAGTCTAAGATGAGGAGAAGATTTACTGCTTCTTGCTGCCCCTGAGTCCCCAATTTTCCTGGTAAGGGGCATATTTCTGTCTCCTTTAAGGGGAACAACTGAGGAAGTCATTCCTTTCAAAATTATCAACTGCTGGTCCATATCCATATGACAATCTCCAGCATCCTGTGTTTCAATTAAAGCCCCTGAAGCATTGGTCTCCTGAGCTGGTCCCTCAATCCCCTGGTCCAAAATCATCAACCCAAGATTCATCTCCTACTGATTAAGGTCATCCAATATTTCAAATCTATTGAGCAAGTCATCTAACTATCTTTCCTTCAAGGACCATTTTTTGGCCTCTATTTCTATATCAGCCTTTAACCGGCATAAAACCATCAGTTTCAGGCACCTCACTTGGAATCAGACCCCTTTCCTTGTCAGTACCAGAAGGAGTGCGAGTAGATTGAGCTAGCTGAGGTGCAGTGGATTTCAAGGTGGGACACCATTGCTGTAAATGCCCATAAGCATGACATAGACGATAGCGAAAAGGGAGGGTTTCATAATCCAGCTATTGTACCCATGAAAAAGGGCCCACACTCATTTCAACAGCATCTGTTAATGGCTTATTAAGATCAATTTCAACACAAATGTGGGCATAAGTCATTACCTTTTTCCCCAGGAGTGACATTGAGGAACCGACTAGCCTTCCCAGCAAGGATGCAAGCAATTAGAGAGTGTCTTCTCGGCAGAATTCCACCAGAAAGTGGGGCAGATGCACCCACATTGGGACATGATTTGGTAGTTCCTCTAAAGGTATGAAACTGACATGCCAGGGCTTGATAAACAGTCCCACTTGATTATGGAAGTAAGCACCTCTAGCAAAAACTCTTTGACAATCTGTTATACAGGTAAAAGTGACCATGAAATAGCTATTGGCCAGCAATGTAATATCCATTTCTACTTTCGGTGCCCACATCCTCTGAGCCCATGCTTCCAAGAATAATAGTGACATCCTAAGCCCCAAAAACTTGTAGTATAGGGAGTGATTGGAATAGTATTCAATGTCTTCAGCAATCATTTCCATTGGTATAACTAGCTCGGTCCTCTCCTTGCATCTTTCCAAATAGCCGTTGACTTTGGGGATGCACATACTTGGTTGCTCAAGAGCAGCAAAAGAACCTAAACCTTGCAAAAGTGGAGCCTTCCCACTACTACGTGCTCCCTGGGATGCCTGCTGCAGTCCAAGCACTTCCCTGTAGCTGCGCCTTGCTTTTTGCCCTGTCGCACCCTGCCCTGTCGCGCCCTCCTGCTCGCCTTCATCCATCACGCCTTTTTTCTCTTCGGTGGACAATTTTGATCACTTGATAGTCTAGGATATTTTATTAGTTGATATATACATATATTCATATGTTTTCCTTGAGTATCCACTTCAGATTATCGTGACTAAGTTTATTATGTTTATCACAATGTTGTTTTATGTGATCTATCGAAGCAAAGGAAGAAGAAACATATACATGGGCAGGGCTCCATTTGGTCCTCAAGCTTTGTAGAAAACACATTTTCCAAGCAAAGGAAGAAGTAGAAGAAAAAGTAGATGCATGAACGGACCTCCATTTGCTCCTCACGATTTGAGGAACACATCTTTTGCTATGTAATATAAATGAGCTTTAAAAAAATCATATTTTGTTACATAGTTCTTCTCATATTTCGAGGGTGAACATGCAAAAAGGGATGATAACACATGCAGTATACCTAGAGAGAGGATAATATGATGTATTTTGGAGAGGGGGGAGGGGGGAGGTGGGTAAGGGGTTATGGGGTATGGATATGCTGACATGTGGCACACATTATTTTAGTGAGTATATTATATGAAATCATATGAATAACTTTTAGTATTTATTATATCAGACAATGAGTTGGCCTACATTGGGATTAGTCATATACCCATCTATATGGGTAAGTTATGGTATTTATTATATTAAATAATGATTCGACCTATATTGGGTTTAGTGATATACCCATCTATTATGTATGAAGGTTTATATAAGGAGGGGAAGAGCATTGTGTAAGACAACAAGGAGAAATATTTTAATTGAAGTGTTTTCTCTAATAAAGAGGTTGCCCTCTCAAAGAGGCATACAATAGTGGAGTGATTCCTACCCCAAAAGGAATATTGTAAGGTAAATAGTGTTCTTTTGGAATCAATTACATAATAAAATTATTTTCTAACATGTCTGATCTCACTACTAGATCCATCTTCAATGAATAGAAGATTGAAGCCTTATCTTCCCTGAAGATGGATCTAGTAGTGATATCCAAAATGTCAGAAAATAACTTTATTATGCAGTTGATTATAGGACAACACTATTTATTATCACATTGTAAAAAATTAAACTCAAAAAAAAATATATGGTATTTCTCTAACTTATGGGTATTTCTGAATATAATTCATATTAGGGCATTTGGCCTACACATCTCTTATGTTATGCAATCTATATATTTTCACATATTATTTAATAATTTATAATATTATATGTGAGGTTATTAACATATAGCTCTTTTAATTTTCATATTTTATATTGCTTGTTTTCAAAATTCTAATTTGATATGTTTATTGTTTTTAGACATTAAGGCAGATATGAAAATATTATGTCTTGTTGTCATTGTTAAACACTTAAAATATTTTGGTTAACCTCTATATTTTTTGAGCTTTTTTACCTTCCTCCTAGGGTCTCATAGTTATTTTTATAATTTTTTAAATATGCATATTATTCTGAGTTTTAAGTAAACCTTAGTTGTCTCTCCATCACATTCTATTTTTGTTTTTCCAACCTTTAGATAGCGGTGCTTACACCTTGTGATTTGAATGCATATAATCTTTAAAGTTTGTCTGGGGTTTAGTTTTTCCATGTTTGTTTATTGTTTATTTAGGTTATATACAAAGCCTCTCTATTGTTTGTGTTTTGATTCAAATCTCTTACTTGCTTGAACCATTATGTCTTTGCAAAATATTGGCTTAACTTTAACTAAAGGTTCATATTTACGCTTGTGTTATTTTACTCACATTAGGGGTAACTTACATATATATGTTATGTTTATTTCTTTAAGGCATGGGGGTACCTTGCATTTACATAGGTTTGCTTTTGTGGTTGTAAAGCAAATATTTATCATTAATGAAATGTTCATTTCCTAGCATATATCATAGAATATTACCTTGTGGATTAAAACATGAAAGGGTTGTTTGCCATGCTTTATATGGTGATACCTTAGCCCTTAATATATTTAATTCTACTTCTCTTAGTGATGTTTATTTTATTATTGAATGTATGATGATTTACTATGATATTAATGTTGTAACAACTCGAAGGGGTAGGACACACAATGTCACTATCCCTCCCCCTAATTCTCAAGTTGGGGTAAACTAAAATACCCCAAATCTTTCCCCTCATCCTTCTAGGATTCATATTAATAAGGCATGTGACCTAGTGGACCAATTTCAAAATATATAATCCCATGTATTTATTCTAGAATTTCTTAAGCAATCAACTATTTTCAAAGACATATTACATGATGCTTTGTGTGATGCTACTTTTCTAACCAACATGAAGCTTGCTTAATTTGCTTCTCTTGTGAATACATTACAACATGATGAGCATCTCATCTCTTTTATTTCCCTTGATCTACCACCTGGAGACATTATTCATCAAAACCTTCCCTTGTATATTCAATTTAAAATTAATCACTCGAGAATTAAGAAGGTCCTCGTGGGTAATGGTTCAGGGTTGAACATATGTAGTGAGGTCTTGCTTAATGCACAAGGAATTGATCATAAGTCTCTCTCACAATAAAATATGGTTATCAAAGGATTTAACAATAAATCTCAAAGCCCCGTGGGAAACATGATGGGTCAAAGTATAATACTGCGTCCCACTATCCGGCTAGAAAAATATTAAAAAAAAAAAAAAAAAATCCTAAAAAATAATTAATAATTTTTAGAAAGTTTGGAAAAATGTATATGCACTACGTATTTGTATATATAGTCTAAAACATATTTTTTGATTAATTTCAATGACCCAAACTCAATATATTTTGAGGAAAAGATGAAAGTTTATGTGCCCTCTTTATGCTAAAAAGTGGGACATACTATTATGCTTAAACCAACTAAACATAGTGGTTGGGCCTAAGACTCTAGCTACAAAATGTCAAGTGATAGATAAAGAAGTTAGCTATAACATATTATTTTTTATACCTTGGATTCATGTTATGAATTTTGTACCCTCTACATTACATAGATGCTTGAAATTATTGCATAGGGGTACATTTATACTTGTGCAACATATGATCTCCCTTTCTAATATTGCAAACATGTGAAACCTATAGAAATAATTATTACTCATTCTAACACACCTCACCTAAGATCATATCACCCCAACATTCTATTCTTAGAGATTGAATACATACATATAATGTGATTTATCCTAGTGAGCCTACTAATGATAATACTCTTCAAGATGATAGTGATGATGAAAATTACAAACCTAATAGCATATATGAGCATTTAGCCAAGTTGAATTTTTTACCTGGCGAGTATAGTGATGACATGCATACATTTGGTATTGACATATTATATTATACTACTAAATATTATGGGTGACCTTTCTCTACTTCTATGTTTGACAACACTCCACCCCTTATGGGTAAGGATAAGAAACTTATTATTCATACTCATCTTAATGGTAGTCAACATAAGAAACCTAGTGGTCCATTGCTTAATATTTAAAGCAATATGTAAAAGGATACACTTGTGCAAATAAAAGGGATTTAAAGGTTGTGGGTTAGGTCAAAATAATCAAGGAAATATTGAATCAATATTCCCCACTCATGAATTCAAACTATGCCTTAGATATAATACTGACACTAAAGAGAAAACTTCCTAGCAAAATAAGGGGACTCTTAATACCCGTAAGCAACATGGTTCTTTGATATACACTCCTTTACATGCTAAATTTTCCAAATATAATTCATAATTTATAACGATTCATAATCTAGTATTCAATCTAGATGTAAAATTGTAGATGATATTTATGGATTATATAGCACCTCAATCTTGTATACTTGAAAAACTCAAACTTTGGTTATTCCTTTTAGTTATAGACCTTTCTTTCTTTTGGAAGTCTTGTATCTACTCTATATTATGCCCTTTGGCCTATCTCTTGGTCTGACCAATCTTATGTTTATGACCTAAACCGTCTATGTTTCCCATGATTCTTAAAATATGTTTATCTTATGCCCCTACAAGTTATGAGCATGTACCTATTTTCTAGCTGCTAAGACACAATCATCATTCCTAAACCCCTACATCAACACTAGTGTCCTACCCTAATGTAGGTGTCATGTGCCATAAAATAATATAATTTTCAAATGAAACATATTCTAATGGTCAACCTATGTGATTTAATGCAAGATATTTCCCTATAGGAGAGGTATATGTTCACATTCACCTCTCATTCATTTCGAACCTGACATTCATACCAAAGCACATTAAAAGAACATTCAATTAAGCAAAAGCTTCCTTATTTATTCCTATTTGCATATCAGTCATAAGGAATTCACATCTACAGGTATGAAGTACTGACAATGCAACCTAAGAGCCAAAAATTTTCAAGTTACATGCTAGGTCATTGTTTTACTTGCTTTATACATATTGAACTATTGTCAAACATAAGCCAACACATTAGGGCAAAAATGCATTAGTCTAAGGCCTTCTTCAAAGTAGTGGCTATGTCGAAAACACTCATTAATATAGGGGTCTTTAGGGTTAGCTCAACACCATGAGCCCACTAACCCATTTTTACCAAGGTCACTATGAAGATGAAGAACTAGGGTTTTGTAATTTGATGAGAGGTGATAATCCATGACTCAAATCTAAATGCACCAAAGTAAAGGCAAAGACAAACCCAAAAACATCTAGGTGGTCACATATTTTTCTAGTAGGTATTCCATACAAGACACCTATGTCTAGTTCAAATATTAGCATCGAAGCTAATGTCCAAGGTTGATGTTAATGTCCACGTCTCTAGAGGTACTCAATCCAGAATTTAGTGATTGTTCTAGAATCCTCTTCTAATATGCTTCCTACCTATTCTAGATCTAAAAATATGTTAGCATCAGAACTAACTAAGTACATTATTTCTTTGCCATTTCCATATATAGCATAATTATACTTACTATTTTTAACCTATCTCAGTTTAATAAATTCAACATATATTGTATATGATTTTAACATTTAATTGGCCTATTATATATCTGATTACCACTCTTATGTATTATCATTTATATATTCTTAACCTTATCTAACCAAGTAAGATCCACATCTAAATTTAGGTTTAAACATTTGGTGAACCCTATTCATGTGAATACAATTTTTTTCCTGATATAAGGCCTCCTAGCCTCCTAGGGTTTCAACTTGTTGTGATGTATCTTTAGATATAAAACTTTACCATAAGGTTTTACCCTCCTCTGGTTGCCAAAATTCATGTTCAAACACTTGCAAGTTGATTCTTCCTTGATTGGTGCATTTTTGCCTCCAAACAAGTCCATTATATAATTCCTTAGGGGTATTTTCTACTCAGGCAATATACTAAAAAATGTCTTTTTGTTCACCAAAATTAGTATAGAATTTTTAATTTTTGAAATTTACTATTTTTAGTAAATATTGGAATACAAGGTGAATGGTGTACTTATTTTAAAATTAATTTCTAGGTTTCATAAAAAATAATATTTTATTCAAAACCTCTCTCAGATCTCTAAAATAAATTCTTTATTGAGAATATTCTAGGGTTTTACTTGTGAAGCATTCCACATTGTTTGGCCTATTTCTAATTCATAATAGATCAAATTTCAAATTCCTCTGAGAATTTTCATAATTATTTTAATATAGACAAAAACCTCTTTTTTGTTTTCTAAAATATTGTATAGTTTTTGTGAGTGTATCATTTTACTATTTTTAGTAAATTTAGACCTACAAGATGTACACTGTACTTTTGTTTCCCTACTTTTCTAGGTTCGTCTCATTTCCTATTTTCTATAAAAACCTCTCATATTTTAAAAAAAATCAACCAATAATCTAAAATTGTTATATCCTTATTGTGGGTGATTGTTCCTTAGCATTTGTATGTCTTTCTTATCCTATTCTCATATCAATTTTTAGAACATTAAAAATGGATACAAAGGGGCCTCTTTTTCCTACTAACCCTAATGAGGGTGATAGCTCTCATCCATTTAACCAAGGTGTCACTTATTCAAGGGGTAAGGTGGCCAACCCTATTATTTTAAATGAAGGCAATCAATCTCGAATACCTAGGGTTTGTGCTTGTGAAGCCCTAAAATATCAAATCACTAATATGAGAAAATTAATAAAAGCGTTAAAAAATCAAATTGCATACATGTAAATTCCCACATATGTTAGTGTTACTCATGTGTTTGTATCTTCCTTTAGAACTATTATGCCAAACTAGGTTTCTTATCCAAATTCAAAGTTACAACAAAACACATCTAAAACAATCGATCCAAATATTATACCAAAGGTTACTAAGAGACAAAGTGAAATCCTAAGAGAAATGCTTCAAAACCAACTGATCCAATTACCTCATAAACATCATATATGTAGATCCAAATACTATTGTGCATATCATAGAATGCATGGGCATCATACAGATCATTGTTTTGCATTGAAGAACCAAATACAAAGTCACAAACATAGTGGTGATCATATCATTGATACATCAAATAAGAAAACCACACACATTCTAAGTACTTATTCTAAAGCACAAGTACCAAAATACTAAATGTGGGTGTCAAAGAAAAATTTAGAGCTAACAGTTGCAAATACCAAACATGAAAAATGTAGAGCTAACAATTGCAAATACCAAACATGGACCAAGAAAAGATTCAAAAGACACAATTAGAGCAAGAAAATATTCAAAAAGCCAAGCTATAACAAGATATGTTACAAAAAGATCAAGAAGTCAAATCACAAGTTACATCTTTTCCTAGTGTATAAGTAAATATATATGAATATTTTTTAATCCATAATGAGAGGGAAGTTCCTAAAAAAGATGAACATACTCGAGAAAAGCAAACTTTCAATAAGACAATTATAATCTATGGTGCAATGAGTTTTTCATACACAAATGATCCAAATGTTATATCATAAGTTCAAGAACAACCTAAGAAGTTACATTTTTCTTATAACAATGATTACATTGATGATTATGATCCTAATTATACTCTAGATTCATATGATCATGATGATACTGATTACACATCATATGAATATGGCATATATGATATAGGGCCTACACAAAGGCATCTCCTTGATGAGATCCTTGGGTTCTAGTGGCACTTTTCTTTGTCCATTCCAAACTTTACAAAATACCAAAAAAATAAATAAAAACTTCAAAACTCTAAAAATATTTTTAGCATAAAACATGTTCTATTGGCTCTTTGGCATCTATATGTTAGTTCCATATTTATGGATATCATACCGATTACTTCTACATATACATGTGTGTCACGTTTGTATTTGAGTGTGATATAGGCATATAAAAATACATGATCTATTCATATTTCAGATGTTGGGCTTTCCCTCTACTCATGTAATGCATACACTAGGGGAATCCCCTTATTTGAGCTTGATACTCATAGATTATATGGTTCAATAGGCATCTTTTATTATCATGTTTGAGCTTATATGTACTTGCACATGCCTTTATCTATGATAATACATTTCAAAATGTACTTGATATGCTATGCACTTGACATTTTTCGTTAACATAGATGATCCAAGGGATACTATGATATGTTTATATTGGTTCCTTATGCTTTCCTTTATGCACTTCCTTGATTGTCTTGCCTTGCTATTGTCTTGCTTATTTGAGCATTTGAATAAGCTCCTTTGTTTATGGACACCATGCCTTTGCTTACTTTCTTTGACATTTTCATATGTCATTGTTTGTTGTATGGACATTTGAACATGTCATTCTTGCTTTTGTGGACATTTGACTAAGTCATGTCCCTTTAATTGTTCAACATTTAAACATGCCCCTTATTTGTGATCTCCTAGGACCATTATATGTTGACTTGATTTCGAGTGTTATTGTATGTGTGTGCTTGTTTGCTTGTTGAGTTTGTCCTATTTCTATATAGACATTACAATGATATTTATCATGCATCTTAGGCTTTCATGTGATCACATTATTCTGTGCACTTTAATGATACATTTACCTAGACATGTTCTTCTATATGCTACATGATTCCATTCACATATTATTTTATTATCTTTGCCTTTTGAGGTGAGGTAACTACCAATTTATATTCTTACCTAACCTGAAAGTGGGGGCATGTCATGGAGGCATGTTCTCCACATTTGGCACAGTTTTCAAATTTAGTGGGGGCAAGATTTGGAAGCATGTTCTCCACATTTATTCAATATTTGGTACACCCAGATTCAGTGGGGGCATGTTTTGAAAACATGTCCTCCACATTGGCATTTATATCAGTTTCATATTTATCTATATATAGTGGGGCATGTTATGGTAGCATGCTACCCACACTTGTGTAAAATTCCAAATTCACCAAATCACAATCGTATCATTCAGATACACATTTATGGTAGAATTTTATACATAGGTACCATTATTATTTATAGTTTCAACACGAGACATATCTAAGGTGCATATGATATGCAATGTGCACCTAATATTAAAAAATTTAAATCAGTTTTAGTTTCAAAAATCTTATATGGATTGTCATCACCCACCAAGTCAGATTGTTACAAAATCTATTAAGCCAATCTATTGTAGTATTTGGTTCACTTTTGGTATGGTTTAGGTGATTAAATCACTCAATATTGCCAATTTATAGGTTGGACTTGATTACATCATAAAACATCACCAAATATATGGTATGGTTTGACTTTGTTCACTCATGCTCACTAGATTATAAGTATGATTAGGTTGCATGGTTAAGATCATCTCAATTACCAGGTGGCAACTCACCTTTCCTCCAAGGTTGGGGGCTTATGCTTTCCAATATATATATATATATATATATATATATATATATATATATATATATCATAAGCTCAGTTTCAGACTATTTTAATGATACATCTTTTCAAATCAACTTGTCAATAGGCAAGGTAGTTATTTCGATACACATGTGTAATCCTAAACCTTGCTCTTTCAATTTTAATATTTTCAATGATTTCAATTTTAGATTATATGCACTAATTATGTATTATAACATGCTCTTGGTTATAGGTCAGTCACTAGTAAAGCACTCAAGTTGGGCTCATGCAAAGGCAAGGTGTGTTATACACACCTATGTACACATTTATTCTTTAAGCCATAAATATCATTACTAGATTAAAGGGGTGGAAAATGTAGATATTTATGGATTATATAGCACCTCAGTCTTGTACACTTGGAAAACTCATACCTTAGTTGTTCCTCTCAGTTATGGGCCTTTCCCAGTTTGAGAAGTCTCACATTTGCTCTATCTTGTGCCCCTTGGCCTATCTCTTGGTTTGATTAGTGTTATGTTCATGACCCAGACCTTTTATCTTTCTAGGATACTTATCTTATATCCCTATAATTTCTGAGCTTGTACCTATTTTCTAACTATCAAGACACAAGCATCATTCCTAGACCCCTACATTGATGTTAGTGTCCTACCATGACACAGGTGTCCAGTTCCTTGAAGTCATCTAATTTGTAAATGAAACATATCTTAATGGTCAACCTAAGTTATTTAATGAAGATATTTCCTGATAGGAGTGGTATATATTCAAAATCACTCCTCATTCATTCCCAACTTAGCATTCATACCAAAGACCATTCAATTGATCAAAATCTTCCCTATTTATTTTTCTTTCCATATCAGTCATAAGGACTACACATCTACAAGTATGAAGTATTGAAGGAGAAACCCAAGATCCAAATTTACCAAGTTATAATCTAGGTCACTATTGTACTTAATTTTCACATATTGCACCCTTGTGCACACATAATCCAACACATTAGGGGAGAAACACATCAATACGAGGCCCTCTTCAGAGTAGTGGCTATGTAGGTAACACTCATTAATAAAGGGGTCTTTGGGGTTAGCTCAACACTATGAGCCCATTAACCCAATTTTTTCCAAGGCCACTATGAAGATGAAGAACTAGGATTTTCAAATTTCATAAGGAACAATAGTCCATGACCCATATCTGAATTGCACCAGAGTGAAGGAAAAAAATAAACCCAGAAGCATCTAGCTGGTCACATCCTTTTCCATTAAGTATTCTATACAGGATACCTATGTCTAGTTTAGATAGTATCATTGACACTAACATCCAAGGCTGAAGCTAGTGTCCATAGCTTTAGAGGTACTCAATCGATAATTTGGTGACTGTTCTAGAATGTTCTTATAGTATACTTCTTGCCTATTCCAGATCCATTACTATGTTAGCATCATAACCAAGTACATTATTTCTTTGTCATTTCCATATCTACCACAATTCTACTTACTATTTTTAGCCTATCTCAATTTAATAAATTCAACATATATTTTATTTAAATTTAGCATTTAATTGGCCTGTTATAGATCTGATTATCACCCTTATGCATTATCATTTCTATATTCTTAACCCTATCTACCCAAGTAGGATCCTCATCCAAAAATTTAGGGTTAAACAAAAACTAGTAAAGCAAAATATTCTAAAAATGTATCATAAAGTTTTTTATTGGTCAAAGATGAAATCCAACAATTGTTAAATATGGGGTTTATTCGACCTTTAGATGTCTCACATCATCCCATTTGTAAAACCTGATAGGCATATTTGCATCTGTAATGACTTTGGAGACTTGAACAAGGCTTGTCCCAAGCATGAATTCCATCTACCCAATATTTAAATGATTTTTTATTGTACCACATGGTATTAAATGCTCCCCATGTTGATTAAAATAAAATAACTTTTACAACCCTTTTGGGGTGCCTTTTATTATATGTTCATGCCATTTAAAATAAAAAATGTTGGTGTTACTTATCAAAGAGATATAACTCACATCTTTCATGATTACATGCATAACATTCTTGAAGATTATGTTGTTTATATTTTGTTCAAATCAAAGAAACATGAAAACAACATTAAATACTTAAGAAAGATATATGAATGATTATTCAAGTACAACATCTTATTAAATTCAAAGAAGTGTATCTTTGGTGTTACATCTTGAAAGTTGTTAGGTTTTATTGTCTCTTAGTGAGGCATAGAAGTTTACCCTAAAAGAGTAAAATATATTATTTACATGCCTCCTCCTATCTTAAACCAATTGCGAAATTTTCAAGGAAACATTCAAACCATTTGGTGGTTTTTAGCTCAGTTAGTTGATATAACCCAACCTTTTTATAGATTATTACACAAAGGCATCAAATTTGAGTGGGATGAGCACTGTCAAAAGGCTTTTGATGAAATCAAATAATATCTATCTAATCCACTAGTTATGATGCCCATCATCCCTAAGAGATCATTATTGATATACATATTTACCACTAAGCATTCTTTGGGGAATTTTTTGGAATAATATGATGATGAACATAAAGAAATAGTAATTTATTACATCAATCATTTCATGGTCAATTATGAAAAAATATAAAACTCAATGGAGAAATTGTGCTTAGTTATTTTATTCACAACACAAAAGCTTAGACATTACATGCTTAATACCGAGACTTGTGTTATTACAAAGATTGATCCTATAAGGTAAATCATGTATAAGCTTACTTATTCAAGTGAATTACTAAGTGGGTTATGTTACTTATGTAATTTTATCTTAAGTTTATACCCCAAAAATTTATGAAAGGGTAAGTTATTGCATCTCAGCTTGTCATGGTTCCCTTAGTGGACTATATTCCTATGAGTGATGATTTTCAGCATGAGTTTGTTATGTATACCAATGATAAAAAAAATATAGAGCATTTAATTTTATGGGTCCAAGTTTGCTTCAAGTGTTGAGGTTGATATTTTATTAGTGACTCCCCAAGGTCAGACTATGCCATTAGCATATTGCTTGAGTTTTCAATGTATCAACAATATTGTGGAATACAAGCATTTTATTCTAGGATTATATTTTGCACATAATTTAAAGATAAAATTTATAAAATTTCACAATGATTCTCAATTTGTCATCAATCAAATCATTGGTAGTTACAAAACTAAATGAGATAAATTATTATCGTATTAAGATTAAGTCCATAATTTGATTACTTACTTCAATGACTTTGAGATCGGAAAATTTCCTATAAATAATAATTGCCATGCTGATGATATGACTAGTGTTGCTTCCCTTGTTCTTATTGATCTCACAAATGACCATGTTTTACTTACTATAAGGAAATTACAATAATTTACTATTTCATTACTAGTACTAGATAGCCTGGAGATGTTTGACATCGATTGTGAAACCAATATTCCATAACAGTAAACCAACATCAATAAATTTCACTCATGAAACTATTCATAGACATTTTACCAAAAGTGATAAGATAAAGTTACAATAGGATGTTACTCGATATGTTAACATTGATGATGCTCTTTTTAAATTATCCTTCGAAGGTCAATTGCTTAGATGTTGAGGTGTGAAGAAGCTAAAGTTATTTTGTAAGAGGTTCATGATAGATAATGTGGTGGTCATTTTAGTGGTAAGGTGATGTCGTACAAATTAATATGAATGGGTTACTATTGGTCTTCCACATATCAATAATGTTAATAATATGAAAAAAAATTATGAGTAATGTCAACAAAATAGTAATTTAACACATGCATAAACTCAATAATTATAACCTATAATATCACCTTGGCCATTTTCCCTTTAGGATTTCAATATAGTGGGTATGGTTAATCCTACATCATAATAAGGTCACAAGTTCATTATTATAACTACTGATTATTTTATTAAATGGGTTGAGGCCATTTATTTAGAGTCTACCATAAGAGAAGACATTTGTAAATTCGTATTAACACATTATATATTGATTTGTAATCCCATTTACAATTACAGATGGTAATTGTTCAAATTTTAAGAATAATGTGAGAAAAATGTTTTATGTAAAGTATAAAATCCCGCATACATTTTCCACACCTTATAACCCATATGGGAATGGCCAAGTTGAGGTTACAAATAAGATAATCGTTAACATCTTAGGCAAACAAATTGATAAACATGGTGAATATTGGCATAATCAAATTATTTATTCCTTATGGTATTATTGTACAAGTCTTTAGACAATTGTGGGGATAAACCCCTATTCTCTTGTATATGGTACAAAATAAATTCTCCCACTCGATCTTGAAATCCCTTCTCTACATGTATCACTTAAAGGAATTATCAATGATGAAAAATATAGACAAAAAATGATTACATCAATTGGAAATTCTTAATGGGACATGCATATTCTCTTGATTATATACGAGTTTATCAAAATTGACTAAATAAATTTTATAACAAAAATATTAAATCAAGAGAGTTTCATATTGGTGCTTTGGTGCTAAAATAAAATCTAAAGAATAAAAATATGGATAAGGAACATAAATGCAAATTTAAACCATATTGTTTAGGTCCCTTCGTTGTTATAGAAAAAGTTATAATGGGGGATTATCACCTGTCCACTTTAGAATGGAAACCATTTAAGAATTTAATGCACATAATAAACTTGCAACATTTCTATACATGAGCTTTATTCCTCATTATTTATTTTTTGACATTATTGTGTAGATGATGACATCTTCACCATATTCATATATCCTATGAGGTTTGATGATCACATATATACCTATATTTTCATATAGGGGCATGACACCCACATCTACTCTCCATGAGCATTATATTGACATATCATTTCCCATCACACACTCTGTCTAGTGTGTTTACATTGCTTTTTCATATAGGTATGGTATTATCTTACATATACATGGACTCATACTTAGTATTAACACATGATACATCTTGTTAGCCTAAGCATTTTGGGACATCATGTTGTCCCCATCCACTTGGCTACATTGGGGCATGTTGTTTTCATGCACGCTATCATACTCATTAGAGGATGCATCCACCTATGGACTGTATCACACAATTATCTATACTACATGATTCTCACATGGACATTGGTCCATTTCTCCTGCTATATCTACTATGGATAATGTTTTTTCCCCTTCATCTCATCATCCTCATTGGAGGATGTATCACATATATTGAGCCTGATTAATACTCACTAGAGTTTTATATTATGCATTAAACCTTAATTAATGTTATAATTCCTATGTGATACACCATTAATACTCATTAGGGTATTATATTTAGCATTGAGCTATACATGATTTTATCTATTTTATGTGACTCAACACTTAGGGCATACTAGTTGCGTACATGTAACTTACTATGGGGATTTGCATGTAATATTTTTTGATAGTTACATGTATTTTATTCACTTTGAAAAATGTTAATGGCTATATACAATCTTATTAAACATGATGCTTGTAACTCTATTATTTTGAGATAAGTGATTGCAAACACATGATATTCAATCCTTCATCTCAAAAGGGGGGTACATACCAAAGCATTTTCAAAGTAATTTTAAATGAAAATTAAACATAGCTATTTTTTAGAGTACTTTCAATGAAAGTTAGCCATGAACATATTTTATAAACTATTAAGTGAAGGATAATAATCATAATTTGGGTAGATCCACATGGATCAAAACATTATCTACTTCCTTGATCAAGAAGTAGGAGAAGGGTTCACATAGCTCTGAAAGAAGTGGTGATTATGTCTAACACTTGTCAGATTTTTTTTCAATCAGATTAATTTGAATAATCAAAATGGGGTATTTTTTTCACAGTATGGTAGTATTTGATTTGATATATAATACATGTATTTGTTATTATTTTTTTTCATTTTTTAAATTTTAATTTCAAGTTCAATTTCAAAATTTTAATTAAATGTAGAGAACATATATGGCATTAATTATTTTGTGGTTGTTAGAAATAATTACTTCTTCCTTTCTCTTTTTATAACATTTTATGAAGATTTAGGTCATGATTGTAGAAAAGATAAAGTTAGACAGTTTTTCTTGTTAAATTTAAAAATGCAGGTACATACAGGCATGACACACATATATAAAGAGACATAGGAAAAATATAAATCTAAAAGCAAATGTAGCACATGATTAGTGCAAAAAAACACAAATTCATTTATATTAGGTTATATATGATCCCACTCAAGGCACAAATATAAATCTATAACCTGCATGGCTCAAATTCAATCTCAAAAATCTAAATTTCACTAAGGTGTAAATTTTCCTATCATATTTACCATTTCTTATTTTTAAAATTCTAATTTATCATGTTTACTATTTTTAGCCACTAACATAAATTTGAAAGTGTTGTTTTACATTATTAAATGTTATATCTTCCTTATGCAAATTTGTTCCCTTGTTTTCATTGTTAAACACTTAAAATATGAAACACTCTCTTATATTTATGTAGCCCCATTTAGCTTCATAGGTGTTGATATTTATGCCCATTAGTTGACATGTGGAGGCCTATCACAAAGAACCCTTCGTTACTGTGCATTGCTTCTCGACTATTCTCCACAACTTTCAAGGATGGGCATGGTAGTTATTTTTAGTTTGACACTTATATCAGTAGGTTGCCTCTAAAATTATCTAATCAACTTTTGTTTATACCCATATCTTTGGTGTTATAGTAGATTTTCCTTGATTTTTATTTTCTTTTCCTTTTTCAGGTGGTATCATTTTTATTTTTCCCTTTCTAAATGATCACTATTTGCCTTTTTGGCCAAATCATCCAAGGTATTTAACAATGTAAAATTGAAATATTATATAACTTTACAACATAAAATAATATAACATCTTAATGATCATATTTCACAGTGTTTATTGATCACAATGGCCATATTTTATAGAATATTTAAATAGGCACACCCTTAGTTATTTTAGTAATATATATGAGACATTATAAATAAGATAGTTCTTATACATATGGCCACTAAAATATTTAGTTTAGTGATGCTTTTACATTAACCCAATTCAAGGAATGTTTATTACCTAGTTATTGGTATGTTGGCCCCTAAGTATTTGGGTGTTGGTTTCATGTTCTTCTATAACTTATATATAAAAAGGAAAGATGTACATTATTTTGTGGCTTGGTTATTTGGAGGAGAGGAATCTGAAGGAGTTTGTTTAGGTGTGGATCATTTGTCTATGAAGGATAGAAACGCAGGTGTAGGAAGGATAGAAACGTGAATTTGTGAAGGTCTAGAATTTGTAGAGTTCTGAAGGATATATTTGTGGGTTTGTAGAGGTCTAGCATTTGCTTGCCTCCAATGTTTTTTAAAACTTCACAAATATTAAGAATTTTATTCTTTGATACTTATGCTATTTTTTTTCACATTCTATAAATTATTTTATTTTCTTCCCTTATGTGTGTAGTTCATATTAATATTTCATAAATTCTTGGTAGTGACTAACTGTATACAAAAATGGTGGTTTATATTGCAAATTATAAAATAATAAGGTCGCTATATATTTGTCATAATATTGATAAATTACAAAATTTAACTTCACACTATAAAGATTGAAATTTAGAATGCATGAATAGAATCCACCTTGTGTAGAGAAAAAAGAATTTGATATTGGCAATGTTAAAACACCATAGATAATAAAATAAAAATTATCTCATGAAAATTATCTTACCATGAGAGAGGCACATAATAATCTATTAAATAACATTCTAGGAGGGGGGAATCCCAAATGTCCATATAGGCCAACCTATCAATTACCACCAAAATATATCTAAAGAGTCAACTAAGACATGTTACTCATTTATATGGGCCTAACAAGTGGATTTTCATTTTTAAAATCCCCCCTAAATACAAACATGGAGGGAACATATGATATATATTAACTAACATCCCCCTTGATGGCAAATTCCTGAATTCTAAACATGCCCCACAATTATACAAACTTAACTTCAGTGAGAGGTTTTTTGTGAAATATCTTCCTTTTGATACTCTATCTTGTAGTATTTGACATCAATCAATCCATCCTAAATGCATTTCCTAATCAAGTGTTGATGTATGTTAATGTGTTTGGTTCTAACATGAGCAAAGTGATTATGAACAACTTGAATGGCCCCTTGATTATCACAAAATAATGTAGTTGGTTCTTGTTGAACCAACCCATATTATATTAGAAGTTGATGGATCCAAGAAATATATTAAGCAACATTGACTGCTCCTTTGTATTCTTATATTGAAATAGAAAGAGTAACCATTTATTTTTTATTGTAAGACCATATAATTAATCTAGATTACAAATGGAATATGTATCTTAAGTAGACTATTGTCTATCAATATCACTTGCCCAATTTGAATTAGTGTAGCCCAATAATTTATTGTTACTATTCTTCATTTATATAATTCTCATATGAGTCTTACCTTTGATATATCTCAAAATTATTTACTTAGTTTTTTAGTGAATTTCCTTTGGTTACTATAGGAAATGTGAAACCAAAACAAACACAAAAGAAATATCAGATCTAGTGTGGTTTAGATAGATAAGGATCCAAAATAAATTTCTTATATAATATGGTATCTGCTACTTGTGAATCACAATCAATTAACAACTTGACTCTAGACTGAGAAGGAATGGAGGTGGCTTTACAATATATCATATTGAGCTTTGTAAATAAATCAATGGCATAAATTGGTTGAGAGTCAAATATATTGTCCTCTTCATGTGTTACTTGAATATCAAGGATGTAATGAAGCAATCCAAGACCAGTCATTTCAAAGGCTTGTTTTAGTTTAATTTTCATATGTTCAATCATGCTTGGTGAGGAACCTCTAAGACCTCAATCATCAAAATAGATAAAAGTAATTAGAATATTATCATTTTCATTCTTGATGTACACCTTGAAATAATATTGGAATTTTTAAAATCCTTTATTAATGATCAATTTATCAATCTTATCATACCAAGCTCTCAGAGCTTATTTAAGTCCATATAAGGACTTCTTCACCTTTCATACAAAACTAGTATTTTCATGTTTCTCAAATTTGGGAGGTTATTTCATATATATTTCTTCTTGAATATTCACATGAATAAAATTAAATTTCACATCCATTTGATGGACTTCCTATCCAAAAGTAATTGTTAAAGAAAGTAAAATTCTAGCAAATTCCATTTTGTCCATTGGTGCAAAAGTTTATGTGTATTATATTCCTTATTTTTTTGAAAACCCTTTGTTACAAGATGTGCCTTATATTTTTCAATTTCTCCATTGGAATCATATTTTGTCTTATATACCCATTTTCATTTGAAAAAATTATTTCCCTTAGGATGAGGGACTATTTCCCATGTTTGAATTTTCATTAAATATTTGTTCTCTTAATTTGTGACCTCTTCTCATTCATAATTTCCTCTAACTTATTAATATGATTTTGGATCACATGAATCCATTACTTTAGTTATAAGAGAAAAAATTTATTTTCTAATTATAGTCATCAAATAAGTAGAAATTTTTCCTTTATTCTCTTTAGCTTCAAATATCAATGTAGTGGTCCAATCAGACATCTTTTTGACCTCTTGAATAATCAATTATTCTTGAATTTATTTTGTTTAAATCATGTTAATAGTGTTGACTTTAGAACTAAAAACATCACCAACATATTGATTTATTCTATATATATAATATATGACCCCACTTCAATTTGAGGAATATGAGTGAAGTTACCATGGGAGAGAGATGCCTTATGAGGGATAATTGACAATACAAAATAATCTCAACATATACTTTTTCCTGCATCCTTGAAAAAATGACTTTTCAAGGAATATAACATCTCTTCTTATAATGACATTAAAAATGGTAAGATCCTACAATCTATATGATTTTTATGCCTCTAAATAACCCATCATAATGTTTATGTGGATTTTTAGATCCAACTTCTTTCTTTTCTCATTTGGGATGTGTTCCCAAGCAATGCAACTAAGGACCCAAACATGAGCAATGGTAGGCTTTCTATTGTGCCATTTTTCATAGGGAGTGACATCATTTATAATGTTATAGGGAACCCTATTAAGAATATAATTTGCATAATATACATCTTCCCCTATAATTTATCATGTAAATTATTTCCTTGTAGCATACATTTAGCCATTTTAGTGAGATTCTTGTTCTTTTAGCCACATCATTCTATTGAGGTGTGTAAATAATTGCTTTTTATCATGTACTGCCATGTTGAATTTCATATTATTACCCCCATTCATATCTGATGCTTTTAATGAAATTCCTTAATTTCTTTTCTACCATTTTTTTGAATTGAATAAAATTTTGAAGAACCACACATTTTTATTTTACAAGGTAAATACAATGCATTATAATATTATCATAAATGAGAGTCAATATGAACCATGATGTAGATAAAGATGGGTGATCCATATAGAATATATATAAATGCATGATATCAAGAGATTTCATAGTTTGATAGGCCTTGCCTTTTTCAAACTTATCTATATAGTGCTTGCCTAACACACATCCTTCACAAAATCTCTTACAAAAACTTATGGAAGTAATTCCATATACCATATTTATTCGACCCATAAAGTACATGATTATAAAATTTAGGTCTCCCAACCTCTCATGCCATAATTGATTCTCCTCGTCAAATTTAGTAAAATGCGTCAAAGGGTTTTTAACACTTCTCTTCACCAAAATATTTAAAATTGTAGGAATTATCTCTTTTGTTCAAGGATGATGTTTCCATGACTACAAAGTTTTTGTGGATATACTTAACAAAAAAAATTATATGGGAAAAACTCAACCTTCTTCCCTTGTTGAGTAATTTGATAAACAAAAATAAAATTCAAATCAAGATCAAGTACCTAATATACATCATGTATCACACATTATTCAAATAATATCATGCATCACTAAAAAACTCAATAAAAGAATCATTAGCTATGAACACCTTATTATCCTTAGGAGAGATTAAAGAAGATAATATAGAAGCATTATTGGACATGTGATGAGTACTGACATCCAATTCCTAACACCATTGTGTTGAAATTGTCAATCTTACTCAAAATTTACTCAAACGTATAATTTAAGATAAAATCACTTAAATGCACTAAATGGTTTGAGTTTGTCATATACAAGTGCCACTTTAGGCTAATGTATCTCTAAATGGGGCAATGCATTTTATGTGATTATTAACTTTTCTCAAATTATTTTGAATTAGAATGATAAAAATGTAATTTGACGCTCTGAATCACTGAATTATTCTAATTTTGAATCACATGACATGTGCATATGTTATTTTGTGTCAATAATGTCCTAAATGGAGTATTGTCTGTACACAACTGACACCTTCTTCTAATTATACTCTAGTCAAATTACAACCTAGTAATATGACATTTCGACTAGTTTCTTTAATAGTGTGCAATTAATTTCCAAATAATTTCATAAAATTTTATTATTATCACTTAGGAAAATTAGTCCAAATCAAGGGCTTAAGTGGAAAATCCATAAAAGTTATTAAAATTTGTTTAATTAGAAATTGATTTCTAATATCTACATTATCAAGTGACATCATTTGTGGGGTGGCATCTATAAGCCATAAATGTAACAAATATCATGTTTAAGGCCTCCCATGCCTCTTTAATTCTCCTTCCTTCCAAATATTTATGGGCATATTTATAGATATTGCCTCCAAAATTAAATTAATTCATGGTCACACATCTTGATCTCAAAATGGATGATCATGGTTGATTCTGATCAAATTCAAAAATCTATAAATAGGAGGCCTCTCACTTATATTTTAAAGCTTCATTTATGTAAACTTATTATGCATAATTCTCTTCACAACCTTTCTTTGTGTAGTGTTATTATGCTTAATTTGCAATAGGATAGCTTCAAGATAAACATACATTTGATTCAAATATCATGAGCCTAGTTTCATTGGTGCACTTGAGATGATGGAGGAACATTGCATTCATCATTGCTAAAGACTTGAGTACCAAATCAAGGGTAAAATCACATTTTGATCTGCATTTGGATGGTGGGATGATCTTGGGAAGGTATTGTGTACGTGCTTTCTTTAAATAGCTCTTAATTGTCATTTGAAAAACCTCGTTGAAGGAGTCAGCTTAGTTAGTTATGTTCTTATTCATTTTCTTGAGTTTTCTTGACTAATGCTTGATCTAACTCACTTTGGATTCCATATTTACATATTGTCATACCCATACAGACCAGGATTAGACCCCAACTTGGTTGTACATCAACTTGTTATTCATCTAGATGCCAAACTAGTCAAATAAAAATTGAGAAAGATAAATCCATACATCACTCTTTTGGTAAAAGCAGAATAAAAAAATTATTGAGAGCAAGCTTCATTAGACCACTGGACTATTCTGAATGGATATCAAACATAGTTCTAATTAGCAAAAAGCCACATGGTATGCATATCTGTACTGATTTTAGGGATATCAACAAAGTGTTCCCCAAAGATGATTTTCCTCTGCCCAACATCAACATGATTGTTGATTCTACTATTAGGTACGAGATGTTTTCCCTCATGGATGTATTTTATAGATATAATTAGATCAAGATAGCCCAAGAAGACCAACACAAAACTATGCTCACCACCTCATGGGGAACATTATATTATCAAGTCATGCCATTTGGCTTGAAGAATGCTAGAGCCACTTATCAACATGCTATGACTATCATTTTCCATGACATGATGCATGATATTGTTGAAGACTATGTTGATGACATCCTAGATAAATCAAGAACATGTGATGGACATCTAGATGTTTTATGGAGAATCTTTGAGAGACTTTGTGAGTATAAGGTCAGTTTGAATCCCAATAAGTGTGTCTTTGGCATCACTTCATGAAAATTAAAAAGGTTTATTGCATCACAAAGAGGGATAAAAGTAGACCCTGTTAAGGTCAAGGATATTGTTTAAATTCCTCCACCTTCAAATCTTAAACAACTCTGAAGCTTGTAAGGAAAGATTTAGTCTATTCATAGGTTCACTTCTCAATTGGCAAATAAGTGTCACCCATTTACACATATCTTGAATAAAAGGGTTACATTTCAATGGGATCATGAGTGTCAATTATCATTTTCAAAGATTATAACATATTTGGATAACCCACCAATTTTAAGACCGCCAACACCTAGACAACCATTGCTTATTTACATTTCAGTAACCAAGCATGTATTGGGGGCACTCTTAGCCCAACATGATGATCAAGGCAAGGAACATGCACTTTATTATTTAATCCATACACTAGTGGATTATGAACATAATTATACGCCTATTGATAAGGTGTGTTTAGCTATGGTGTTCGCTTCCTAAAAATTATGACACTATATGCTGAACAATAAAACCATTGTTATTGCTAAAGTGGATCCTCTCAAATTTTTATTATCCAAAGTAACTCTCACAGGATGCATGGCCAAATGGGTCATGATCTTAAGTGAATTTGATGCTGAGTATCAGAATCAAAAATCTATTAAGGTCTAGGTTATTATTGATCAACTTACATAAGCCTCTATTATAAACACTCAACCACTGATATTCAACTTTTTAAATGATTCTATTATGATAATAGAAGAAATGCAACATGAACCTGAATAATGGAAATTATATTTTGATGGTTCTGTCACTTCTCATGGATCTATATCTAGCATTTTGTTGATTACACCATAAGGGGATCTAATTCCCAAAGCATTTCATATCAATTTTCATTGCACCAATAATATGGCCGAGTATGAATCACTTATTGAAAGAATTCATCCTACAGTGCAGTGAGATATTCATCACTTAATGGTCTATGGTGATTTTCAATTGATCATCAATCAAACCATAGATCAATATCAAACTAGAGATGACAAGATTGTACCCTACAAGTAGATTGTGGATAATCTCAAGACTCATTTTAAATTTCTTCAATTTGAACAAGTACCACAGACCAACAATAAATTTAACTATGCAATGGCAATAATTGGGTCCATGATACAGATTGGTAGTAGTACTAAAGAGTATTAGTTTCTCATTGAGAATTTTCTACAACCTACTCATGTCTTGCCAAATTCAAAAAGGGTATGCGCCATTGATGGTCCCAATCCCCCCCTAAATTGCCTTGGTTTCAAGACTTTTATAATTATTTCCATGATCATGTTTTTCCACCTGACCTTTCTAAGAATCATCAAAAACTTTTCCTTCACCACATAGCCTGTTATACCCTCCTTGGAAACATGATTTATTGTAAAGGATATGATGGAATGCTACTTCATTGTTTATCTTTGGGAGAATCCAAGCTAACACTTAAGGAGGTTCATGGAGGAATATGTGGGTCCTATACCAATAGTGTGATCTTGGCTAAAAAGATCCTTAGAATAGGTTACTATTGGCCCAAAATGGAGATAGATGTTTGCAATTATGTAATGAAGTGTGTTTCTTATAAATAACAAAGAAATTTGATACATGCACCTTCCTTACCACTACAACTGATTACTATACCATGGCCATTTTTTACTTGGGGCCTTGATCTCATCGGGAAAAAAAACCCAACATTTTCAAATGGACACAAACATATTCTAACTACTACCGAATATTTTACTAAGTGGATTGAGTCCATTCCTCTCACTTATGTCACCAATAAGTAGATTGCTAAGTTTATACATTACCATATCATTCGTTGATATGGCATCCTAACACACATTATATATGATAATGGTGGATCATTTATAAATCGAGATGTTAAATAATTTTCTGCAAAATTCAAAATCAAGCACAAGAAATCCACACCATATAACCCACAAGGCAATAGACAAGCCGAGGTGTCAAACAAAACTATTATTGCAATACTCAAGAAGATTGTCAATGATGCTAGACATAATTGACACTTGAAAATTTTTCCTACCCTTTGCGCTTATCGTACTAGTCATCAAACCCTTACACGATCCACTCCATACTCCCATATCTATACCACATAAGCTATTATCCTAATTGAAATTGAGTTGCCTTCATTACGAGTATCTTTAGAGAATATTGAAGATGATGTAGATTGCAGAATATCTAGGTTGAAAGAACTAGAACTCCTTCATGGTAAGTGTTTATCTACCCTAAAAAACTTGTAAGCCTATCAGAATAGATTGTGAAGAAGCTACAACAAGTGCATTCTCCCTCGAGAGTTTGAGATTAGTGATTTGGTCTTAAAAGAGAACTAGAAGAACATAAATGTTGAATGCAATAAAAAGAGTAAGTTTTAACCTAATTAGCTAAGCCCATATGTTATCATAAAAAATTATGGATCGAGGGCATACTAGCTGGCTACTCCAATTGGTGAAGAAATTCCAGAGCCCACAAACATTGTACATCTCAAGTAGTTCTATTTTTGACAACTTTTGAACCATTGTCTACAAGACCCCTTACTTAGGGGAAATTTATGATAAAGTTATTTTATCCTACTATTATAACCTAGACTGTCCTCTCTTGGACCACATTCATTATGTTTTAACCTACCCCTAGACCATTCTTATGAGATCCATATTATTTTACGACTCTAGACAGTTGAAACTTTGGACCATTGACACTCTAGATCATTTATATTCTAGTTTGACTCATTTTATCCCACCTAGACTATCCTCTTTTGGACCATATTTATTCTGGACCACTATATTTAGAAACACATTCTTTTTATACCCTGTGCTGTTGTAACTTGGATAGTTTATCCCTTATCCAATTATGATCCTGATTATGACTCATAGACATTTTAGACACATTCAATGTCAGTTCTACAAAGTAGTTCAACTTGAACAATATTTTGTAGCTTATTTTTATAGACAAGTGAACATGGATACATAAGCTCATGGTTTTTCCCTGTTGAATGGTTGTTCCAATTTATCTAGCACTGTATACTATTCTATTATTATTTTGATGTTGTTTGGTAGGCATTATTACCTTAGTAGGATTTCACTCTCACTGATTTATGAGCATGGGCCGTTACTACCAGATTTAGCTATTATTAGAACTTGTACTCTTGGACATGCATCTCCTTGATTAGTTAGTTCCCTATTCCATTGTTTATATCCACGATCCTTGTTGTAGCTGATTTAGCTATTATTTAAACTCTTGCTTGTGGACGTGCAACTCCTCAGCTAGTTAGTTCCCTGGGCCTTTTATAAATATTTCATTTCTGTTTCTTATCCTAAAAACATTAGAAAATGATTGAAAAAACAAATAAAAACATTGTCTTTCACTTTTGTTTATTTTGATCTCCATGCTCTTACCATTTTTCAAGAATCGATTTGAATGTTTTCACCATTTTTGTGAGTCCATTTTCCTTATTTCCTCTACAACATCAATCAATGTTTTCTTATCATCACTTTTCTTCTATCCCATTTCCTGGAAGAACTACATTTGGCCTAAAGTTCATGTTGGATCTCGTATCCATGAAACTATATAGGTAGTGTCCACTTATCTTGTACATTTGGAGTTAGCTCAACCACCTCCTTCCTTTTCTTTTCTTTCCCCCATTATCTTTTATGTTATTTCCATATCACTTGGGGGTAACTTTGTGTCCTTTGTTCTTGTTACACTATTGTAGACAATAATGCCTCTACTCTATGTGCATGAACTATTATTTTATGCTCACACTAACATTGTGACTAACTCTTATTTGTGTACATTTATTTGATTTTTATTAGTGTTTTATCGTGCTTTATTGTCTCTGCATTTATTCCTTCTTGTTTCTTCTTGGTCCGTTGTGTTGCTTTTTTGTATTATTATTTTTATTTTGTTTTCCAAGTACATCTTGATTGTACACATGGATCTTGATTATTCATATCTTGCTTTCATGTTGTTTATTAAGTTGTTTTTACTTTGCCTTTAGTACATTCTTGTTCCTACTTAACTCTTGATTGTTCATATCTTGATTTTAAGTCAGGTTACATTTGTGTATTATTTTATTTTTCTTTGTATTTGTTTAAATGTAAATATTTGTAACTCTAGTATTGGTAGTTATTATCATTATCCTTAGTTATAAATATTCACATTTGAACTAGCTCATCATAATTGAAATGCAATGCCATTATAAGTTGCTCATACTTATGATGCATAATTTCATTTTTTTATAGTAAGCACCAAGTGCTTTGGATCCAAGTCTTAAAGTCAACACAAATCCAAACATTAGCTCTTAGTGCACCAATGAAACTAAGCACCAATGGCTTATGCACTAGACTCTATGCAAGACATGCATCTCTTGACATACTTTAAGAGTCTAATTGAACAATGGTCTATTTTTCTTCTATTCTTCATTTTTTCTTCTATTTTCTCTCATTTTTGGGTGAACTGCATTGGCTTGAGGTTCATCTAGACTATGTAGGTGGCACTTTGATACATGACATATCTTAGGTCATCTCAGCCACATTTATTCTCCTATTCATCTCTTTCATCACTTTGTGTATCATCATATGCCCCGTTCTTTGTGATTTTTTTAGTCGTTAGATCATCACATCTATGTTTGCACTCACTCATGTTTAATCTATGGATTAGGTTATAGCCTTGAGTTATGCTTACCAATTTGACCTATTAGGGTAAAACATATAGACCCATCACTGAATCAAATCAGCCCTACCGAGGCATAATTAATTATTAGTGACCAAAATCAGCCCTACTAGGGAAAATTTGCTTTATCAACCTATCAAATCTGCTCTATTCGAGAAGATTATTATGTCCTTTATTTGGAGTAATGCTCCCATATTTATTCTAATTCTAGGCTCTATGGACTTTTGCCATTGTTCTATAAATTTTATAGTGTGTAACTTGTTTTGGGATTGATCATTCCTTGAACATACTTGTACCCTCTTTTAGGTGTGTTTAAACTGTGCCACATATAATTTTGGATTGTATCCTCCCTACTCCCCCCTGCCTTGGGTCCCATTATATTCTAATTATATTTTGATCATTGAGAATTAATGTGTGCAAGCATTATCTCAATATGGATTTAATCTCATCCATGGGTTAATTTCACCTCTTTCTCTCTTTTTTCGAGAGTTCATCCTTCTCTTTCATCCTTGTATGTCCTCTCGAGGGGGCATCATGGGTCATTTACTTCCAACGTGTTCTTGAAAACTCTTTTCTTTGAAAGATGTTATTTTGCCTGAGTGTCTCACCACACCTTGTCAAATAGGGTCAAAATGTAGATATCCAATTCCTAAAACCATTATGTTGAAATTGTCAATCTTACTTGAAATTTACTCAAATGTACAATTTAAGCCAAAATCACTTAAACACACTAAATGGTTTGATCTTATTATATACAAGTGCTGATTTAGGCTAATGTATCCCTAAATGGGTCAATGCATTTTATGTGATTATTAATTATTATCAAATCATTTTGAGTCAAAATGATAAAAAAGTAATTTGACAGTCTAAATCATTGAATTATTCTAATTCAAAAGCACATGACATGTGCATGTGTTATTTTGTGTTGACAATAGCCTAAATGGGGTATTGGTCCATACACAACTAATACCTTCTTCTAGTTATACTTTAGACAAATTACAACCCAATAATATGACATTTTGATCAATGTGATTAATAATGTGCAACTAATTTTCAAAAAAATGCATGAAATTTGATTAATCTCACTTAGGAAAATTAGTCCATATCAAGGGCTAAAGTGGAAAATCCATGAAAGTTCTTGAAATTTATTTAATTGGAAATTGATTTCTAATATCTGCATCATCAAGTGACATCATTTGTGGGGTGGCATCCATAAGCCATAAATGCAACAAATATCAGGTTTAAGGCCTCCCATGCTTCTTTAGTGCCCCTTATTTCTAATTTTTATGGGGATATTTATAGATATTGCCTCCAAAATTAGATTAATTCACAGCCACACATCTTGATCTCAAGATGGATGGTCATGGTTGATTCTGATCAAATTCAAAAATCTATAAATAGGATGCCTCTCACTCATATTTTTAAGCTTCATTTGTGTAAACTTATTTATGCATAATTCTCTCCACAACCTTTCTTTGTGTAGTGTTATGCTTAATTTGAAATATGATAGCTTCAAGATAGACATACATTTGATTCAAACATCATGAGCCTAGTTTCATTAGTGCACTTGAGATGATGGAGGAGCATTGCATTCATCATTACTAAAGACTTGAGCACAAATAGGGGAAAATCATGTTTTGAGTCGTATTTAGATGGTGGGATGCTCTTGGGAAGGTATTGTGTATGTGATTTCTTTCAATAGCTCTTAATTTTCATATGTAAAACCCCATTAAAGGATTTGGATTAGTTAGTTATGTTCTTATGCATTTTATTAAATTTTCTTGATAAATGCTTCATCTAACTCTCTTTGGATTCCATCTCTACAAGGAGTACAACTTGAATGAAGAATCCATTCACTCTTAGAAGTAGTAACATGAAATGTAGTGTTGGCATTAAGGGCATTGTTATCATAATATTTATCTTCCTCATAATATTCCTTCATTACATATCTCATATTGAACTCCTAAAGTAATGTTAATTATATATCCTTTGCTTCATATTTATCTTTCTTCTTTTTGTAACATTGAAAAACCTTGTGTCAAATTACTCCATAATAGAAAAATCCTCCATAGCCTTGTCCTCTTCCTTTGAAATATGATCCCTTTATTTGATTTTATTTGTCACAATTTTCTTCAATTTTGAATCCTCCCCCTAAGTGTTCTCCCTCTTTTTATATCTCCCAAACTCTCCTTTCTTATTTTCGCTTATATGGGCATGTTGTTTGTTCTCGATTTTACCTAGACTTGAGAGCTTGTCTTACCCCATGATCAACATTTGACATAATTATTAAAAATAAACTTGAGCTTTATCATTGAACATTACTTTGTTGGAGATGAAAGATGATAGGAATGAATTCCTAAGGAGGTTTTAAATATTCTATCATGACATTCACAAGATGTTGATATTTATTTTGTTTCTACGTTCTCTAAGTTGGTATTGAATATCTTATATTATTTCAAATGTATACAAACTAATTTGGTAAATGTCCCTTTTCCATAACATCATTTACCCATTTTTTCACACTTGATCGAATTGTCTATATTTGGCTATTTTAAGGGCAATTACTACACCACATTAGTCTATCTTTTGCCTTTTGCCTTCTATTTGTCTTCAATGTTTTGTCATTTTAGATTTTGAACATTACTTACATGTTTTCTGAGCTACTTGCATCTATTATGGAAATTTATCTCTCTTGGGATGGATTCTTTGGTTTCATGTCTATTGTTGAATCTACCCTTATGGATTTAGCGTCACTGAATCTGTCCCCTTTATTTTTATAGGTTCTTCGACCTTGGCTTGATTTGTCATGCCTTTGATTCTACATATTTCCATTTTCTATGGTCAACCATTGTGTGTATCGTGTCTTAGAGATCATTTTATATAAAAAAAAATTCCTACAAAATCAATGGGTATTAAGAAAATCATCATGTAGAATCATTTATCATCTCAAGTCTAGGCACACTTTGGAAAGATCTATTTATGCTCTTAAGGACTCATCTTCAAAGTTTAATTGCGTCTTGTATGAAATGAGGTTAGGTGAATGTTCATGAATTACATCACTACTTTTAGGGAAGAGGAGGATGAAACCATTACTTGAAATTTCATTTACACTACACAAGATCTATGTGGGGTTTGATTCTAGCACACAAAATACATAGTTGTAAATCCTCTTGAGGTTGTTTGATCCAACTACTTCTATTCCTTCTCCTTCAAAATATGTTGTGGAGAACTAAGTGTAGAGATGAATAAGACACCATTTCAAACATTTGTATTTAAATTTCAAGAAGGAAAGGGATGGTATGGGATTAGGAGCTGAACTTGCACAAAAAAATATAGAATCCCCAAAAGGTACACAATACACATTCATCACCCATGAACATATTCATTAATCATAGATGCACAATGTTGAATCTATCCTAGGTAGATTCACCACTTATAAATAAAGCCTTGAATTTGTCCCTATTATATAGTGAAAAATCCAAATTTCATAAAAAGCTCACTCATCCTTCCAAACTAGGGATACACTTCTATAAATCCATAAATCTATCAAGGTGTGACTGTTCCTTCTCTTTTTTTCCATATAATATCACTTATCAAATAAATTTCAATTCCACATTTTTACTATTCTTAGCCACTAGAGTAAATTTGATTTAATATTTTAGATTTTTATATTCTAGATCTACCTTGTGCATATTTTTTTACCATTCTAATAATGTTATTATGCCCTAGTTTCACATTTTTGTGAATCCCTCAATTCTTCAAATGCTTGTATCTTTTTGAGGATTTACATTAAGGTTTTGCAACCAGTTTTTGATTTTTCAGTTATAATTTCATATCTACATTTAAATATTGTATATTTTCATCAAACACAAGATTTATTATTGACCTCTTTATGTTTTACAGTTACATCCATTTTTTTCAGAATTTTGTGCATGAACCTTTGTTCCTTGAGTGCATATATCTTTAGAGGTTTTGATAAGTTATGATATTCTCAATTTTCAAATATGTTTTTACATTTTGATCCTATTTGTGGTTATAAAATTGAATTCACTTTCTTCATGTTATTCATGTTTATATCTTAGTTGCTTATAAATATTAGACCTACAAATGCTACTATATATTTCACTATATCGAGTGGTACTAGTCATGATTTAACATAATTAGATTTGTAAACCACTAATGTTTCCAAAATTCCAACCATTACTGAGATGTATTATAGTGATATTCCTCCTACCATTGATACAAATGAGAATTATCAATAAAAATGTCTTCGTGATGAAGTGCATGTTCATAATACTACTACTGATAATGCTAGTGAGGATACAGATAATGTTTATGCTAATGAGCCTCTAAATTTTACTGACATTCCATTTTTTTATGGCATGGAAGAAGCTGATTTTAATGCCTATATTTTAATTTCCCCTAAGGAACTTATCACTATGATTTTTCTAGTTATTAAAGCATGAAATGAAATAATTAGGAATAAAGTTGCTTTACTTGAGCATGCTACTATAGATCCATTGCATGATACTAATCTGCCACTTAGAGGTTGTACTTATACATTAAGTGGTGAGGATAGCAAACATTAGGTGGTGAGGATATCGATTCTCATGTTATTAATGTTTCTTTTACTCCACCTAATGTTATCCCCCATCCTCAATCATATCCTTTTATTCCTACACAACCTAGGATTATATTATTCCTCCTAATACTAATATAATGACTATTTTTTCTCCATGATTACGTTATTATATTGCATCCTTTGGTCTTGGAAATTTATAAAATACCAATCATGCCTCATTTGAAACTATTGTTAATCTTGATAATGCAATGATTCTTACATATACGCATACCAAGGATAATGGTACATATCTTGATCTTGTAGTACAATAACACCTTTAAGACATGATATTAAAACTTACCCAATTATCTAAAGCATCTAACAAGCTTACCCATGTGGTTTTTTAAACTAAAAAGGGGTAAAAATTTATTAAAAAAGCCCAGAAATGGGGAAATTACAAAGCCAAGTCCTGCTTAACAAGTTGAGCTAACTTACAAGAAAAATCAGGGGGCAACATCGCTTGATTGTGAATATGCCAATTTGGACCATGCTCAGAGGCCCATTTGGCTAGAACATCCGCAACTCCATTCCATTCTCGGGGAATGTGTTTAAAAGAAACCAAATCCAAGGAAGAACTTAACTGAAGAATTTGTTGGACAACTACAACCAGCTGCCAATCCATGTTATCAAACACCCTCTTACTCAATAGGTTAACCACCACTTGTGAGTCTGATTCACAACTAATGCTTCACCATCCCTATTGACAACATATTTGTATAGCCTCAAAAATAGCCATGGCCTCCATAATATTGTTAGTGTACAGGCCCATATGAATAGAAAAAAAGAAGCAAACAACTTCAACACTGTCCCTTCCAACGCCCCTATCCCAGCTTCACCTGGGTTCCCCCTAGAGGACCCGTCGATATTAACCTTGATGATACCATGCTTAGGGGGTGTCCAATGACTAACACAATTGACAGGTCGCACCTTATGTCTAGCTCCTTACGTGGGGCACGTGGGAGGAAAGGGAGGAGCCGTGGCAGGTAGAATAGGGGAAAATTTATCCAAGATCGCAACATCCTCAGGACACAGGTCCCCCATGCTACCGCATTTGACTAGAAGGGTCTCTTGGAGAGCAGATAGGATTTTCACCCACACAGACCTGAGCTCCATGCTGATGTTTTGGAAGATCCTCCTGTTTCTTTCAATCCATAAATTCCAAAGAAGAAAGGTTGGGCCAATACTCCAGGCAGTCTACAAGATAGAGGCCTTAGAGGGAAGACGTCCCAAACGCTCCTAAAAGTCAACCAAGGAAGAGGCATGCCAACACAGGCAGCCCCACATCGCCCACCATAGGTGCCAAAGATGTTTGGCAAAAGAACACTGAAAAAATAGGTGAGAAACAGTCTCCCCACTGCTGTGGCAAAGAACACAAATGGAAGGCCCCTGAAAAACTTTACTGCACAGATTCTCCCATGTCAAGCACCTATTGTAAGTGAGAGTCCAAAGAAAGAAATTGCATTTTGGCCAAGAGAAGGAGATCAAAATTTTCTTTCCCCACTGGAAGTCAATCTCCCCAAAATACTGCTTTGACAGCTCAAGATAGCCGAAATAAATAGAGTATAAGCTAGTAGATGCGCCTCCCCAGGCCAAAACATCTCTCCCCTGCAGGTAGCTGCATCTACGGGCTGCAAGGATCTGAGATAACTCTAGTCTCTCTCCCTTAGTCCCTCTTGGCAGCCAATCGAAAGAGTTTTTCCATCGATAACCTACAGACATACCCAGGTTAAAAGCTTCTTTATAATGCTCAACTGTATCCCACCCTTCTGACAAAAAGGACTCACAAAGAGGCTATAAATGTGGATGAGAAGATAGGAGGGGAGGAGCCCCATCCCATGAGTCATGCCAGAAGAGCGCCTCTCTGCCACTATGGCAAATCCAAAAAAGGCTACGCTGCACCAGGTGAGCTCCAAGCTTGAGACTGTTCCACACCAAAGATCCTCTCCCCGTGATGGGGAATCTGGGGACCTCAGATGGAGCAACTCTTGGAAGATACTTAGAGGAAAGGATATGAGCCCAGAGGTGAGATTGATTGGAGCACCATCTCCAGTAAAGTTTGGCCGCAAGAACTTGACCAGACAAGATGGCAGAGTGCAAGCTGAGACCTCCTTCCCTCTTTTGTCAGCACACAGTATTCCAACTGATGAGGCTCCATTTGGAATTCTGTAAATTGCCACTCCAAAGGAATTGATGGGATAGTGCATCATACACATTAAGAAAGTATTTTGGAGCTACTTGGACCATACTGCGGTATATAGGCAACACTTGAATCATGGATTGCAGGAGAGTCACCCTGATGGCAGTAGAAAGCCACCTGTGCATCCAGTGATTGACTTTTTGTTTTAACTTATCCAGAACATTCTACCAGAATAGCCTCAACTGTCTTCCCACCACTAAGGGGATCCCCAAGTAAGTCACTAAAAGAGATTGGATCTAGAATCTCAGGGTAGTGGTAATCCTCTGCTAGATGGGCTTCAGAGTATTAAAAAAATAAATGGAAGACTTATGCTCATTATTTTTTTGCCCTGAAGTAGCCAGGTAAGTATCCAAGGTGGCTCAAAAAGCTTCTGCTTCCTTAACCCGGGCTCTCCCAGCCAAGATAGTGTCATCCACAAATTGGAGATGAGTCAGCGTAGTTAGCCCATTCCCCCACTGCCATCCATGGATTGTGCCTTGAGATGCCTGAAATTTGATAGGTCACCCCAGTCCCTCTGTAAGAATGATAAACAAGTACGGTGAGAGTGGATCCCCCTGACGAAGACCTCTAGAGGTGCCAAAAAGATTGGATGGCTCCCCGTTGATGAGAATAGAAAAGGACATCGTAGTCACACAACTTAGCATCCAACGGACCCAAGCCTGATTAAATCTAAAGGCTAAAAGGATTTTGTGTAAGAAATTCCAATTGACTCTATCATAGGCTTTAGCCATATCAAGCTTGATAAACATGGCTCTCTCTTGAGACAAACTCATAGAGTGTATTTCCTCTGAGGCAATCACCACCCCATCCAAAATTTACTTGCCAGCCACAAAGCCACCTTGCTCTTCTGAAATAACCATGGGCAGCCACACTTTAAGCCGCTCTGCAATAACCTTGGTAATAATTTTATAGACCATGTTACAAAGTGCAATAGGACTAAAAAGATCTAATTGATTAGCCTGCTCTTTCTTCAGGATTAGCATAAGGAAAGTAGCATTAAAAGCCTTAAGCATCTCTTTGTTGGAAAAAGATTACAGCACCACATCAAAGAGGTCCTGGCAAATAATCCCCCAAAAATCTTGATAAAATTCAGCTGGGAAGCCATCCGGTCTTAGAGCTTTGCCTCTACGCATGCTGAAGACTACTTTCTCAACTTCCTCCATGCCAATTGGTCTCATAAGCGTCTCATTCATAGCCACTGTAACCACAAGAGGAATGTAGGATAAAACAATGTTCTCCTCCCTATCAGGCATAGGCGCATTCCCAGATAAAAGCACTGAGAAGAAGCAGACAGCCTCTTGAGAGATAACCTGAGAGGATGAGATACAAGTGCCATCCGAGGTAACAAGAGAGGTAATATAATTCCTGTTGCGTTGCGCCTGAATAGACTTGTGAAAAAAGCTATATTTTTGTCTCCTTCCTGGAGCCAATCAATTCAGGCCTTCTATTTCCAGAATATTTATTCTCAAAGTTCCCATTCAGCAAGATCCTTCACCGCTTGAAGCTCTGTCCTACGAAACTCCTTAGAGAAGCCCACATCGTGAATCTATCTGGTGATTGAGTCCAACCGGTCCTGAGCTTTTTTCTTCATAGTATAGAGATTCTCGAAGCAATTTCTATTCCAATCTTCCAGCTTCCTCTTCACATACTGAAGCTTCTTAGCAAAATAGTACATAGCCGTACCATATTCCAACCCACCCTGTCCCCACCATTGGGTCATCAAATCATAGAGAGCCGGGTCCCAAAGCCACATTAGCTGGAATTTAAAGGGAGGCTTTTTGGGCCTCGTAATATGACTGGTGGTGAGCTTGATGGGCCAGTGATCGGACCCTCTCCAGTCTAGAATTTCAGAGGCTAGAGAAATTGCACTAGATTGCCAAAAACAAGACACAAGGAACCTATCTAAGTGTTTAGATATAGCTTCCTTACCTGATCTCTTGTTGTTTCAGGTGAAGATACCATTAAAAGGTTTGACATCCGATAGGCAAAGCAAGTCCAAATTGTGGCAAAAAAGCTCGGATGAGGATCCTAAGCATGCTGCCCCTCCCCTCTTCTCCTCCAAGCAAAGGACTGCATTATAATCTCCTGCCAGAATACAAGGCAGGAAAGGGTGATAACTTCTGATCTATCGTAGGTGCTCCCAAAGCTTATGCTGCCCCAAGATATCCACTGGTGCATACACTGAGGTGACCAAGATCAGTTCCCTAGTATCCAAAGAAGAGGCAACCATAGAGAGAGCTGAGGAACTAGCAATCCAGTGGAGTGGCGTAACCTTTCCAGGATCCTAGCATATAGCTACACCCCCAACACTTCCTAAAGCGCCCACACACTGGCATTGCCCATAAAGCCAAAATTTGGGCAAATAGGTAAACATAGCCTCAACCACTAGTTTAGTCTCCTGAATACAAAGGATATTAGGAGTGTGATCAGCAACCAACTTACAGATAGCCTTCTATCTGGGGGTACTACCCAACCCCCTTACATTCCATGATAGCACAATCATTGGGAAGAGGGAGGGAAGTGTTCATCCAGGGTCTTGACTACCCTCGATTCTACCAGTAGATCTCCTGTAAGTTTGATTCTTTCTTGGTCCTTCCTACATCCCACTCTGGAAGGTGTGGTAAAAGAAACTTTTTTGAAAGGCCTTTGCATTAGGCCAAGCACAGAAGTCGAGGCCTTCTTCTTAGAAAGCTCTGCCTCCTTTACCATGTCTGCCCAACTGTTATCCTTGTCCTGATGGGGTGGGAAAACAACTAGGGCTCCTTCCTCCGAATTCAGAGAGATATCCCTGGTCAGCTAGATCAACATATCCTGAGATTCAGTGAGGAAGGAATCCTTACCCTCACAGTCTGCAAGTCCCCCCTGTTCGCTCAAAGGGATACCATCCTTAATGGCCATATTCTCAAGAGTCTCAAAATGGTTGAAGCCCATCTCCAATTGCTGATCCTGATTTCCACGCTTCTACCCTTGACCCCTCGATCAGCGCTTGACTTGGGTAAACCCATCTTTGTCCTTACCAATAAAGCCAGGTGGTCCTTGCGTTGTGGCCCCAGGATTTGAAGGGATGTTTTCCTTTGTGGCACTGCCCTGCTAAAAATTTCCAGTTGCCAAGTGGGCTGGAGGGACTGATCCTTTGGTGTTGTTGGCAGCCTCTTCATTGACTCTTGATGCCTACGGGCATTGACGGTGTAGATGTCTATATTCGTGACATATTCTACACTTGAAGGGAATAGATTTGTAGTCAATTTGCTGAAGCCAGGATGAGGATCCCAAGCATATCTCCATTATATCTGGCAAGGGGTTATTTAAGTCAATCTCTACACATATACAGGCATACGAAATGAGCTTTTTGTCTAGCAATTGGTGTGTTATGGTAGTAGGAGTACCCAGTATGGTAGCTATTTGTCATAGAATATCCTCTCGCTAAAATTCTAGAGGAAGTCTTGGGAGGCGCACCCAAACAGGCATGCATTCTGGAAGATACTCCACAGAGTTAAACCCTATATGCCAGGGTTTGAGAAATAGGCCACTCTGGTCAAAGAAATAAGGTCCTTCGAAAATATGATTTCGATCGGATACAGAGGAGAAATTTACCAAAAAATAACTATTCCCAGCTAACATAATGTCAAGGTCGCCCTCCACCTGCCAGGTTCGGCAAATCCAGGCCTCCAAGGCTGATACAAAAATTCTGATGCCCAGAAACTTACAGATTAGAGCATGAGCTGAGAGGTATTCAACATCCTCCTTCACGTCTTTTGGGGGAATTACCAGAATGGGCCTGTCTTGGCAGTGCGGGAGACATCCATTCACCTTGTTGAATTTCACACGGTCACTGGAATAGACCAGCTCTTTCCCTTTGGCTGACAACTCTGTCTTAGATTTCTCATAACCTGACCCCCCTCCAAGATCACCAGTCCGTGCCCTACCATTCGCAACACACACCATCGCCTCCATCACCGAGTTCACTCTAATGGACCCAACCCTTACCCATGTGGTTTAACCTTATGTTATATTACACAATAATTTGGCTACACAATCTCTTATTCATCCCTTACCTCCTTTGTTTCAAGTGTCTAAGTTTACATTATATAGTGGTAATGGGGATACATCACATCATACTATAACATATTTTTCATATTTATTTTGTTTTTAACATGATGATTTACTTATGACCAAGTTATTTCTTGGCAGTTTCATAGGGTATGCCTTAGATTGATTTTATACCCTACCTATGGATTTTGTGCATTTTAACGATTTGGACAATATGTTATTATTACACCTTTCCATAAAAAATAGTCAAAAGGTCACATTTTGTCAAATTGCTCAAATCAAACAAGGGCATAATGAACTTTTAGCTAACTATGTGCTTACAAAAAATGTCACACAAAATTCTTGATAGTGAGCTTCAAGGTATATTCTCAAATAGTTATTTTCTCCACTTAAGGAAAAATTCATGTTTAACTCATATGAATATTTTGATGAGTTTTTGTCATTCGCAATGGAACATTGAGATTAAACTTATGGATGCCAATATGTTAAAATATACATATTTTATTTTTGAATCCACTACTTCCAAATATTGACAACATTAAAACCTAAGACTAATGATACACTTATTTTTCAAAACAAGAACAAGGCTAAAACCATCAACATAATTTCACAAACCAATGATAGGATCATCTTTCCTACTTCTGGAAACACTCACTAGTTTATGACATTACTAGACCCACATCATAGGTGCTTAAATTCTAACTTGAGTGTAACGATATTAATTTATTTGAGTCATATATCTATATACTACTTGAGAATTTACTAAAAGATATAATGTGAACTTATTTTGTGACTATCATTGAGCTTTTGTACATTCAACAAATTGATGCTTACAATTTAGACATAAGATTCAATATGTCATCGATAACAACACTATTTATATTGAGTGATATAATTATACATTTAATGAATCCATTACAACACATAATCAATGATTTAATTATTTACCAATCCATTATAAAATCATAATATTACAAATCAAGAAAATGTGCATATGAAAACATCTATACATCTGACTATTTCACATGAGCATGAGATTGGTAACATTATTGGCATGGTTTTGAGTTTTCCACAATAAGTACCTTCTATTAAAAAATATGATAATGAAAAACATAATGATGAATCAAATAATGGTCCTTTATATATTCACACATGTATTTCACATCACCATTTGAGGACACATGTCATTTTTATGGACAACGATTCTAGCAAAAATATTATTACTATGTCATTTCTTTCTAATCAAGGTTATATTGAGTGGTATTTACTTAACATGACTATGATAATCCATAATTAGGATGAAATTACCCACTCACCACTTGGTGGTATTATGCTGCTAGTTACAATTAGTCATCAAACTCTTCTAGTATGGTTTTATGTAATTCCCAATGTAAGATCATATGATCTTCTACTTGGATGCCTATTGCTTAACCAAATGAGAGTAATACCTTATACATTACACAATAATATCAATTTTGTGCAATATAATAAAGAATATACTATTCATGGAACACATTATGAGCTACCATTCTACCTTTAAGGTCACACATGCAATCATGTAGTGCACTTCACAAGGATAAAATCATCCAACTCATATGATATTTGCTACTATTACACTGCATTTGTATGATACTTGATACTATTACACTACATTCAATTATGGTTCCTAATAAATTTTAGTCTACAACATTACCTCTAGAAATTAATTTTTATCTTACATTTACACATTTTACTTCCACTGCTACATTTAGTGTGAACTCCTCAAGCTTTGTCTCCTATAGTTGTACCACTGAGTCCTATAGTTAGTACTTACACATGCACCAAGATTAATTTGAAACATATTATTGTGAATCATTTTAAATCATTTTCTTTGTCACAATATATTCCAATGCATGTTACGAGGTTCTAGTATCTCTTCTTTCTCCACATATTTATCTGTGGGACAATGATTGCACTTATTACACCAGTTGTGA
Organism: Torreya grandis; assembly: GCA_037957365.1. Classification (NCBI taxonomy): domain Eukaryota; kingdom Viridiplantae; phylum Streptophyta; class Pinopsida; order Cupressales; family Taxaceae; genus Torreya; species Torreya grandis. Next base: position 328,867 of record JARHVA010003752.1, on the reverse strand, counting down.
TTAATTTTTTGATACTTTGAGCATCACATTTGACTCTAATTTTTAAAATTATGAAATTATAGATCATATCATTAGTTAGAGATGCTAGTCTATATATTTCACTTCATTGTTATATCAATATTGTACCATAGTTTGCTTTTTGTACTAGTTTCTTTTCTTCTAGTTGGTGTATTTATCATGTGGTTTGTTCCCTCAAGTTTGATTACATGCCTTATATTCTTATATAATCATCATCTTTGTCACTTTCCCTCTATTTTGCATTAATTTTTTTCTATCCCTTTCGTTTTTCTTTGATTTTTATGTTGCATTCGCACTTGACATTTAATTTTTTTATCTTATTTCAAACACTTTCACATATTTCTCAATGATGATAGAATATATATTGAGACCTAATGTTTTAGCATACATCAATTTTTGAAATAAATGGTAGCTTGTTTGGAATCTTCTTCTTCTTATTATTATTTCTTTGGGCCTTTTTGGCCTACCTATCTTGCGTTATCTCTTAATTATACCATTTGGCTTGAGTTTTTATTTGATTGCAATTTATTTACATCTTCGTGTATGCACCCTTTGGCCTTATTATTTGCATTTTTTATTACTTTTTCCCCTTAGATTCCATTTTTGCTTCCTCTAGAAAAATATGAAATACCAAAATAATAAAAAATACATTTTTTGGGATATAGATCATGCTTATATACCTATGCTAGAGGTTTTCATATCCTTTTTACACACATGATTATTATGGTACCTCTTTGATTAAATGAGATGCAATATATACAAGTTATATATGATTATGAAATATCAAATGTTATATTATTACACTCTTGTCCACACCCTCAGGGCATGATCACATTTGTGGTATGCCTTACCTAAGGGGAACATTTATACAATGGATTTTATAGTGGTATATTTCTTACTTTCAATTTATCATATTGAGATATCTTATATCAATATATCATATATTTATAGAAGCTACATATGGTATGTTACATGAATATCTACATTGTGTGTTTACATTATTCTCATAGCTACATTGCGATTTTTATATTTTCACTCTATGTGCATGTTTGTGTTTGTTTGATTGCTTGTATGTGTATTTTTGTGCATGTTTCGAGCATATTATCTTATTGCATCCTTATCCATAGAGGATCATATAATTTTCATGTCATCATGTCTTGTGATTCATATGTCCTTGCATGATGTTTTCCTAAGCAGCTACATACTTGTGTGAGATTTATGCAATATACTATGCAATATTCTACAATTGTTTCCATGATCCACATCATGTATTTACTATGTTATGAATGTTACCACACACATTGATATCTAATATATTATTATGTTTGGTGCCTATGTTTCCATGGTCTTTACCATGCGTCTATGGGGAAATATTAATTATGTGTGCTTCATTGCTTTATCTAGCTCTACTAGGGGAATATTTGTGACTTTTAAGGCATACTAGTTGTTCCTTTCTTGATTTTCCATTAGGGGGCATCATACCATTTCTACTCAAGTTACTAATAAGATATATATTTTTATAGAGCATTCATTGAGGCATGTTATTTACCTCCACACTTTCCTATTACGAGCATTACATGATGTTATATATACTACATGGTTCTTTATGGACATAACAATTTTCCATCTCTCCTAATGCCACTATAGTTGGGAATGCTGTTTCCACCATCTCCTTTAGTATTTTACATTAATATGAGGACATACACATTCATATTGAGATTTACATGATGTTATTTTATGATAGTTACATTTATCTAAAAAATTATATAATTAAATCATGAGATAGTTACATGAAATTTGTACATTTTTCACAGATCTTGATGTTTCAATTATATACATTTTATATCACATGATGAATTTGAACCTTTATTCTGAGACAAGTGATTACAATGTAGTTTTTTCAAATACCTCACCTCAAAATGGGGGAATATATTCAAATATTCTAGTTTTCATAATGGACCAAAAGTATTGAGAAAAAGAATGAAGTAAAAATTAATGAACAAGCATGATTGAGTGAATTTGAGCCAATTGAGAGCACTATAAATTATACATATATCTACTTCAATAATAAAGAAGTGGATTGGATTGTAAGGACTCTTGAAAATTTCTCATCAGAGTAATGTTTTTTTTTGTTAAGAGTAGTGATGACATTGGTACCACTAGATGTAATTATTCCTATGCTCCCCATTTTAATTTAAGATTTTCACATTAATAAATTTCTCACATTGATTCAACAATTAATAATTATTATGATTGGCCATTATTTATCATATAGTATTTTTTTCAAGATACAACAAATCTATGTGAACATATTTTGATTCATCCTTCCCTCCCTAGGTAAGTCAAGATACATGCCTCAATTATTTATTTTTATACTTTGGCATATGCACTCATTCACTCACATATCACATCAAAGTAGTGGAATTATGTAGATACCCAAATTTTATACAAGTCCCTTTTCCATAGCATATTTTTCATGTTTTTACACACTTATTCCACTTGCCTATATTTTGAAAACATTAGGGAAATTTCTATGCCAAATTAGTCCATATCTAACCTTTTGCCTTTTAGATGTCTTTATAATATTATATTTCAACTTTTGAGCCTTATATGGATATAGCGTGAGTTTCTTGCACCCATTCTAGACAGTTGTCCCTCTTGGGATGGATTTGTTAGTCATGGGTCTATCACCAAATCTACCCCCTATATATTTGACACTGTTGAATATGTCCCATTCATTTATATGGTTCCTTACACCTCACCCTAATTTTTTATGCCTTTGATTTCACATATTATGCTTTTCTACAATCGAGCATTTCTTGTGTCGTATCTTAGAGATTCCTATATATATGTAAATCCTTCTTAGTCATTTAAAAAAATCAAGGAGTATCAAGAGAAACATTAAGGAGAATAATTTATTATCTCAAGTCTATGCATTCTCTATAAATATTTAATTATACTCTTAATAAATTGTCTTCAAATTTTAATTGTATCTTTTACCAAAGGAGTTTAGGTTAATGTTCATAGAGTTGCATCATCATTTATAGGTAATAGGAGTTTGAAACATTTGCTTGACATTCCATTTACATTACACAAAAACCATGTGGGGTTTGATTTTAACATGATGAATACATATTTTTAACTCCTCTTGAGGTTTACCAACCCAACTAATTCTAAATATTCACTTTTGCATATGTGTTGCGATGAATTCAATTAAGATAAGAAGACATCGTTTCAAACATTTCTCCCAATAATTTATAGAATTGACAATATAGGACTATATGGCACCAAGAGATGAACCTATACAAAAAAAATTATAATTTTGAAAGGTGCATAGTATGCATTTTTTGCCCAAGGACATATTCATTGGTCATAGAGGCATAGGGTTGAATCTACCCTAGGTAGATTAATCATTAAAAAGAATGCATTGAATTTGTCTATTTCAATGAACAATCTAGATTTCACACACAACTCAATCATTCCTTCTAGACAAGGGTTACACTTCAAAAAATCCAAAAATCTATCAAGATGTGATTGTTCCATCTCTTTTGATTTCCATATTATTCATTACTTATCAAATCAATTTTGATTCGATGTTTATATTATTCTTAACCATTAGAATAAACATGATTTATTATTTTAAACTACTATATTCTAGATATACCTTGTGTATCTTGTTTTACCATTTTTATAGTGTTATTATGCCCTAGTGTCACATTTTAGTAAAACAACAAGATAGTTCTCAATTTTGTCAAAATATATTGGTTTAAGCTTAATAAATTATTTTAAATTTTTATATATCAAACTTTCATATGGTAGATTAAATATCTTCCCTAAAGTATTCCATATATTATGAGGAGTGTATTTGTCCAACACAAAATCTTAAATTAACTTCCACTTTCTTTATTATCATCACTTTGGCTTTGTCAAGTCAATTTAAGTGTTTAGATAGCTTTACTTCACTCTTTGATGTGGGTTTTGATCCATCCACTACTCACCACAAGCCTTCATTAATCAAGGCAAGTTTCATCTCTTGAGCCCATGTTCTATAATTTAACCTTGTGAGTGTCTACATAGTCATACTCTTGTCCATATTTTCTTGGTCAAAATTTTCCAAACAAAAAAACACAAAACACTATTCCCTCTTTAATTTTTTAAAATCGTGTTGGAGCTAACAATATTTAAAATAATGCTTCTAGACCATAATTCCTTTATGTGAGAAACAACTTCAGTCCTAAATTGATTTTGTGCCTTATTTTGATTAAAACTCTTCTTCACATTATTTTGGTCTGAAATTTTCAAAATAAAAATCCTTCATCACAACTAAAATATTATTGGAAACATTAATCTATGATTTACACTCGTGAATTTGTGATAACTACTACTAGTTGTGGTATCTCTAACCAAGAATTAAACATTTGGCTCTAATACCATATTATAACAATTCTATTTTATCATAATTTTGTTAAACTACAAAATTGAACTTCACACTACGTGGATAAAATGTACCATGCACAAAGAAACACAAATATGATGTTGGCAGTGTCAAAAGACAACTTAGATCAATAGAATGAATATAATCTCATGCTTAATTACCTAACCCCAAAAGGGCACATAAGACTTGTTTAAATAACATTCTAGGAGTGGAAAAATCTAAAATATTCATAAAGGCTAACCTGGAAAAAACCACCAATTATTATATACTCAAAGAGTCAGTCAGACGTTGTTATTTATTCGTATGGGCCTGACAATTTTTTTTTAATTAGAACAAAGGTTTGTTAGAATAGGTTATTAATTTATATTTAGGTTATTGTAAATGTGTGCTTGTTATTATATAAAATAAGTCACTTAGTTTATTTATTAGAATTTCAGTAATAAATGAAATGCGGTTAATATTTTAACAACATAAGTATTTCTCTAGTTAGTTTGTGGTTTGGAACTTCTGTAGGATTTGTGAAAATTATTATAACTATCTCATTTATGTATTAATGAAACGTTGATTCGATTGCTTGGATAGTGTAATGAAATAATAATTTTGTTTGAAATCTGCTCTACCAACATTTAGTATCAGATCTTGCAGAGAGAAGAAGTTGAGAAAAGGAAGAGCCCACACCAAGGGCCATGCCAATGTATCAGAGCTTGAACCTGATAACCTAGATCATAGTTTGATGCATGATCAAGATGAAAATGCAACAAATCTTGCTTATAAGCTACATTCACTTACCATGACAATGGTGAGGCTCTATCTTCCAATATTTTCATATAGCTTTTACTTCCATTTTCTAATCTGTAAACAATAATTAGCCCCTACTAATCAATATTGTTTATTTAAAATGGATTTTTTTAAAATAATAAGTCATTTTTCCAATTTTTAATTATAATCAAAGGAATTGACTTTTATTTAAATTTGAATGTAAAATTAACTAAACAATTCTGAATGAGTATTTTTGTAAACTCATATAATTCTATTGTTCAGATAACACATTCAAAAAATATTTTTATCCTCTATAAATAATCCAAGTTTATAAAAAAAACTTTACAGTCTGCTTGGATTAAAACTAAATATTAATTTCTAATTTTCCCTTAAGTGAATCCAAAAATTGCTTTATAAATATTCCATAATTTAATTAAAAAAATTGAAAGAATTTTATATCACAGAGAAGAAATTAAAAAAATGACATAGAAGATTTGTTTACGGAGTTCACCAAATGGCTACGTTCTTGGGTCCACTCTATGAGTGTTCTGATTTATTAAAAACTCTTCAAGAATAATTACAAAACCTCTCTGAGTATAATAAAACTCTTTCATACTAGATAATCTATCTGTGCAACAAATAAAAATAAAATTCTTTAATTTACTTGAGGTTCTTATTGCCTCTATAATCTAGATATATCTCTTCTATAAAATCCTTTTGTGAAAAAAAATGCTCCTCTATAAAAACACCTATAATTTTTATATCTCAATGCCTCCATGGCATCGGTTGTGCATCGGCTAACAGATCTATTTTGGGCAATCTTTTCTAGTTTTTTCCTGCCTTCGTACATTGGCTGGGCACTAACCATTTTCTCTAATTGGGGATCTGGTTCAACAACATGGCATTGGATTTTTGGTATTTCCTCTGCCTTCACACATTTGCTGAGAATAATTATTGTTTTTCCCATAATGGTGAGTTTATCCTATTTTTGGGTTGATGTCCCATTAAAATGGGCCATTTTTTGTTGGCATCTTAAATTCAAGGATCCACACCATACCATATTAAATTATCAATGCCATTTTTTAATGCCATATTTTTTTTGTGATAAATACAAGCCAAAATAAGCTCACCACGCACTGTCCATGTGAGTGTTTGGTGCCAAGTGACTTCCATTAACATGCCATAATTAACATGGCCCATGCAAATTGGTTTAAATAAAGACCATAACATAATCTATATGTCTCCATTATATGCCCTGTCCACCATTTCAAGAATATCCACGTAGCCCAAGTCCATACAAAAGGTAAGTGGATGATGAAGCATGCATGTTAAGAAGATAATTAAATTTTATTAAAATATCTCCAAAAAGACCATAACGTACTCCACTAACCATCCCCCTTTAAAAATGGGTGTCCATGTGTATGTTAAGTTTAAAGGATAATGTTTATTAAAACATTTCTTATTTAAACCAATTCGTCCCCCATACAAAGACAAAGGGAATTCCAAAGTGGGAATAAAGTGTGGATAAGGCTTTTTTTAACATGCATGTTAAAAGAGTTTTATTAAAAACATTTCCATGCAAAGAGAAGTGATATTCCACATAGAGTAAAAAGGGAATAATGTTTTTAACTTGCATGACAAGATAAGGAATAAAATAATTAAAACATAGGCCATGGTTAAATCCACACTATATGTGGATAAGGTTTAAAACATTTATCTCCCAAATAAATAAATAAAATCAAATAACTTTCCATGCCTCCCATGCAAGGTAAAAATGAATTTCACGTGGGAAAAGGAAAAGTGGGGTATAAAGGTTTCATTAAAATAATATCCATGTAGGGGATAATTAAAAATTGGGGACTTAGGTAAAATTATTGAATGGTTTAATAAAATAGGATATATAATTAATTAAATATATTTCATGATAAAATAAAAATACCATTAAATAAGATATTAATTAATTATCCTAAATCATATGAAGAGTGAAAATCCTCCAGATCAAACGTCTTCAATAAGACATTTTTGGTTCCCAAAAGGTCAAGTCACTCTTTGAATTTGTAACTATGCAAACTATTCACTCTGCAAAATATAATTACAAAATATCATGGTAATAATTCAAAAATCAAACTGAATCCCTGAAATGCTAGTGAAAGAAATATCTACACAATACCAAATTGTAGATAGAAGTAAACTGCCTGCTCAAATGTCACATCTCTAAAATGGTGAATTTGCCAATTACTACAAAATGATCACTAAGTGTAACTGCAAACTAATTTGTTAGTGTACTAAATACACACACTAATTGTAACCATATTTAATAGTTATAATCAAATGCCTAAAATGAATGATGGACTTATAAAATATGCAAATATCATGCATGGATACAAAAAGTTTGTATAATTATTATACTTACAAATGGTACCTGAAAAGGGTCTTATAAACCTCTATTTGCAAAATGTAATAAAACACACACACACACACACACACATACTAAAATGCAAATTTTTCCAAAATAGACACACTGATCATGCCCCATATAATCTTCATATATTGCTATCAAGGTTTAAAAATGAAGTTTTTACAAAAATCCAAACGTGAGAAAATAATCCAAGTATGATAAACTTGTCCCTTGGATTTTCTCTACAGGTTACTTCAATAAACCAAATTCCAAACTTAAATCATTTGGGAATATTTTCAAGTTTAAATATGAGTTAATTCCTTTTTCAATGCATCAAGAACTCAAAAACTTATTAGGATATTAAAAATAGAGCTTTTAGCAAAACCATGAACATGAGATAACAATTCAAATATGATAAACCTATCACTCAATTTTTCTCGTAGTTGGTAGTTCAAAATAAAATTATGTTCAAAAATAAAATATAGTCCTTTTAATGGAATTCCAAAACTACTTTGAACATGTGTATGCTAATAAGATAACACAACTATGCAAACATTGAACTAAGGAATTGCTTTCCAAACTTCTTAACCGGATTGTCCTTAGATTTTACCCGAGTAGCTGCATGGGTCATAGCTGAAACTATTGGTTTAAAAATGCTTTCCTTTTTCACAACTTTCCAATGTTGTTTTGGATGAAACTACTAACATATATTAATCTCATGTCCTTTCTTGTTACAATGAGTACAAAAACATTTGTCCACTCTTTTGGAAAACATACTCTTACTACCATTCTCAGAACACTGTCTAGGAGAGTGGTCTTTCAAAATATTTCCTAACAAATATTTACGTTTCCAACATTTGGTTACATAGTGGTTAGATAATCCACAAAAACTTCATGGATAAACATACCATAAATTTTGTGTACCATAATCAAAAGGAATGTTGGAATATTTACATTGTCTAGTAGAATTAGAATCAACATTATTGTAAGTGTGATGGAAAAAATGTGTTTTACCTTCCATCTGAGATGGTTTACACTTCTCTATAGCACCTCTTTCTTCTACTTTCTCAAAGCATTCACCTATTTCATTTTGAATACCAGATCTATATCCCAAACCTACACGATGAGGCTTATCCTCTACTTGAATGGGGTTAACAATGCCTTGGCCATCTTTTCCAAGGCCTTTTCCATTAAATGCTATTTTAACAAGTAATTTTGAACCTATACCTATAGTATGTTGTCAAACTTACAAAAATCCTTTTTATTAGATTCATGATGGAAAGAAAAAGTAACTGGTGAATCACATTCACTTATAGTGCTTAATGAATCTATTTGTGTACTTGTGGGAGAGGAAGGTCCTATATACATAATGGACTTGTTTTTCTCCTTCATGCCATCATTATTTTGCAAACTTGACAATAACTTATCCTTGGATTGCAACTCTTTTTTCAACCTTTCAATCTCCTCTTCCAAGGAGTAAAACTTTACTCTCAAGAAAGAGTTCTCTTCCTAAATTTACATATTAAATGCTTCGATCTCATCATGTTTCTCTTGTTTGGATAACTTTCCCTTGGTTTCCTATTCCTACAAACAACCTATACTTCCAATCACTGCAAATGGAGTAAACAATATTATACAAAGAATCCAACCAACATTGAAACTGAAATCAAATTTCCACACAATCAGAAGCTAATCCTTGTATTCTAATTGCTCTAATACCAAATTGATCCATAAAAAGTAATTAGCCATTGCTAATCAATACTGTTTATTTAAAATAGATTTTTTTAATAATAAATCATTTTTCTAATTTTTAATTAAAATCAAAAGAATTGAATTTTATTTAAATCTGAATGTAAAATTAACTGAACAATTTTGAATGAGTATTTTTGTAAACTCATATAATTTTATTATTCAGATAACACATTTAAATAATATTTTTATCCTTTGTAAATAATTCAAGTTTATAAAAAAAAACTTTACAGTCTATTTGGATTAAAAATGAATATTAATTTCCAATTTTCCCTTAAGTGAATCCAAAAATTACTTTATAAACATTTCATAATTTAATTAAGGAAATTAAAAGAATTTCGGATCATAGAGAAGAAATTAAAAAAAATGACACAAAAGATTTGTTTATGGGGTTCAACAAATGTCTTCGTTCTCGGGTCCACTCTATGAGTGTTTTGATATATTAAAAACTCTTTGAGAATAATTACAAAACCTCTCTGAGTATAATAGAATTCTTTCATACCAGATAATCTATCTATGTAACAAATAAAAATAAACCTCTTTAATTTACCCGAGGTTCTTGTTGCCTCTATAATATAGATATATCTCTTCTACAAAATACCTCTATGCAAAAAAACTACTCTTCTGTAGAAACACTTGTAGTTTTTATATCTCAATGCCTCTATGGCATTGGCTATGCATCGGCTAATGGATCTCCACTAGGCAATCTTTTTTTGTTTTCCTTAGCCTTCATATATTGGATGGGAACTAACCATTCCCCAAATTGGGGATTTGGTTCAACACCGTGGCATTGGATTTCTAGTATTTCCTCTACCTTCACACATTTGCTGAGAATAATTATTGTTTTTCCTATAATGGTGAGTTTCCCCTATTTTTGGGTTGACATTCCATTAAAATGGGCCATTTTGTGTTGGCATCTTAAATTCAAGGATCCACACCATACCATATTAAATGATCAATGCCATTATTTAATGTCAGATGTTTTTTGTGATAAATACAAGCCAAATTAGGCTCGTCACACATTTTCCATGTGGTTGTTTGGTACTAAGTGACTTCCATTACCATGCCATAATTAACATGGCCCATGCAAATTGGTTTAAATAAAGACTCTAACATAATCTGTATGTCTCCATTATATGCCCTATCCACCATTTCAAGAATATCCCGTTGTCCAAGTCCATACAAAAGGTAAGTGCATGATGAAGCGTGCATGTTAAAAAGATAATTAAATTTTATTAAAATATCTCCACAAAGACCATAACGTACTCCACTAACCATCCCCATTTAAAAATGGGTGTCCATGTGCATGATAAGTTTAAAGGATTATGTTTATTAAAACATTTCTTATTTAAACCATTTCATCCCCATACAAAGACAAAGGGAATTCCATGTAGGAAAATTTCAAAATGGGAATAAAGTGTGGATAAGGCTTTTTTTAACATGCATGTTAAAAGAGTTTATTAAAAACATTTCCATGAAAAGAGAAGTGATATTCCACATGAAGTAAAAGGGAATAATTCTTTTAATGTGCATGGCAAGGTAAGGGATAAAATAATTAAAACATAGGCCATGGTTAAATCCATGTTATATGTGGATAAGTTTTAAAACATTTATCTCCCAAATAAATAAATAAAACCAAATAACTTTCCATGCCCCCCATGCAAGGCGAAAATGAATTTCACATGGGAAAAGGAAAAGTGGGGTATAAAGGTTTCATTAAAATAATATCCATGTGGGGGATAATTAAAATTTGGGGACTTAGGTAAAATTATTTAATGGTTTAATAAAATAAGATATATAATTAATTAAATATATTCCATGGTAAAATAAAAATCCCAGTAAATAAGATATTAATTAATTATCCCAAACCATATGAAGAGTGAAAATTCTTTAGATCATTTGCTGCACAAAGATAATTATAGTTGTAGTGCCAGAGGAGGTGCAAAGATAACAAAACAAAATACCTAATTCACACAGAGTAGGTGATGACACATTTGAAAACTAGTAGAAGGAGGTTTTGTCCTTGTTAATAATTTAGTTTAGTTCAGGTATGTAGAGTTGATAGTTTAGCCATAGAGACATTGTACTTTATAGGATATAAAAAATTATGAGCTCATCGTCAAACCGTCCTCCAAATCCACCTCATAAAGTAGATAGTCTTGTAAAACCAAGGTGTGTTATTTTTTTGGTTTAAACCAAAAATTATTTTTCATTACACACACACAGACACACACACACACACACACATCCTCCTACATATGTTTAAATTTCCACATAGCCCAAGTGGCTATCAATATTTTGGTATAAGCTTAACCACCTAAGTGGTCAAGGTGTCAAGCCCCACCACTATCAAATGGTAAACATTTTTTCTAGGGGGATATTTTTTGTTAAAAAATCAAACATAAAGTGAGGTGGTATTTATAAGGTGAAATGCTATTCAAAAATAGAGAGGGTTATTTTTTCAAATTTACAAAGCAAGGGAGGGAATTTTTTGTAAAGAAAAGGGAGGGTATTTGTTTTCTCTCTCTCTTCTAATATAATTATAATTTTTTAAAAAATTATAAATTATAAAAGTGCATTATAAACATTTATATTTTTTGTAAAAAATCAAAACAAATGAAAACATAAGACAATATTATCACATCTCAATACCAATGCTCGGCATTAGTAATGCCTCTAGATCAAATTTTCTAGTAATGTCATCATGTTCGATTTACTACATCCATAACCTAATATAACTGAAATAATGACATATGGGCATCATCCCTATAAATTGTAGTAGAGTAATAAGGTTTACATTGTTCATTAAAACCATTCCTTAGTTACCATTCTCTGTGATCATTCGATGTAAATCCTAATAGTTGGATTATTTGAATATATAGGGAAGTTAGGCTCATGTATAAATATTTACAATAAATATGTGCCACTGATCAGGCTAATATTTTTCAATTATTATCTTGATTCCATGTACCATTCTGATATCATATACATAAACATCTCTTTTACGTACCTATCAACACATACATTTGCCTTCCAAAATATAATTCTCATTGTTGAAATATTGTAAATTATTTGATGTAAAGTGTAATTAGTAGTAGCATCTATGAGAAGTATTAGCACCTACCAGGGAAGAAAAATGCACATCATAGAACTTCGTAAAGTAAAAAATAAATATTTCATGGTAAAAATCAAAGTAATATAAGGAAGATTGTCTATAGTAAAAGTGATTTTTTTTGTAAACAGTCATAATAATGTTAAAATATCATTGTCATGGTAAATATGTCACTAGAGTCAAGGTGGTCCCAAATAAATAATGTTTTATTTGTAATGATTCTAAAGGAGTGATATCATAAATATTGTGGAAATATTTGGTCTATTATTATGGGGAGTCTAGGGAATATTAGGTGAAGTCTAGGAAATATTTTGTCTATTATTATGAAAAGTGTAGGAAATATTTGGTCTATTTTTATGAGAAGCCTAGGAACTATTAGGTAAAGGGTAGGAAATATTTGGTCTATTATTAGGAAAAGTCTAAAAAATATTAGATAAGTCTACTATTAGGTGATTAGGTAACTATTCTATTTGGTAGGTTATGCCATGTCAAAACTAATCCTACCTAAGATTAGTTAGAGAGGATTCTTTTCTTATCTTGGGATTAGGTGGAAGGCCTTGAGATTATATAAAAAGTTTGATACCCTCCCCCTCACACATAATGGAGACACAAAATGACATATAAGGAGCTACACATAGAATAAGACACACATAAGGAGATAATAAAAAAGATAACAACAAAAATAATCTAAGAGTCTTAGAGTTATAATATGAAGTTATTAGGTTATGTGAATTTGAAGTTTCTCCTAGAAAGGCTATCAGAAGTGCTAACAAGTGGAGTCCATGTGGAGGTAGTAGCACTTAGTGGAAGCCACATTCACTTTTGGATGAGATTGTACATAAATAATTCTAAGAATATAGATATTTATTTCATTCTATTACTGTGTAAATTATTTATACCATTTTTCCTATTACCCTTGTATTGTGTTTGTTGAGTTGTCTCTAGAATCACACCACCACAACTAAGTTATGCATTGTTAAAATAATCATAGCACAAGGAGTTCTTAGTGAAATATATTTTTTGAGTTGAGTCTACATTTTTGGTTATGTTCTTGAGACCATTATTTGGTGGTGCTAGCCTTAAAACTATGTTGAGGGTCAATATATGATTATTGTTGTGGTAACCTTATTCTTATTATGAATGATAGTTTCCTATAATTAGTCTAGTCTTGTTATGATAATTTAATTTTATCCATTCACAGTGTTCACCATAGTAATTTTAGTTTCACTATGGTCATTGTATTTTTTTTGAAAAATGTTTACCATAGTAAATTAAGTTTTTATCACAATCATTTTCAATTTTTACTATGAATAATATTTAGCATAGTAAATTCAATTTTTACCATGATTTGTATAGTAAACAATTTTAAATTCAATTAATGAGAATGAAATTTTGAAGGGAATTTTTTTTTGTGTTGACATCTTCCCTTCCTTAGCTTTTACTTTGTCTTCGAAGGAGACTGTCATGGTGAATCTGGAGTTGTTCTAGGTGCAAGTGGACCAACAATGTCAATTCCACACTTTTTAAATAGACTGAATGGAAAAAACATGACACACTGGTGATAAAGAAGTCTTAAGATTCCCATGTGATTGAAATATATCATGTCTTACAATAATTGAAAAGTATTGGCTAGTGATACCTGTTGACACGGTGGATTACACCCTTGATAGGAGGTTGAGCTCTTGCCTTCCACGTGCAACAATGGAAACTCCCCTCTTGCTTGTGGGTCTGGCAAAACTGGGGGAGGGGAGTCTCTAGATAAGGGCTAGCTCCCTTTGATGTATCTCTTAGGTCCTGGGTTTCCTACTACTAATAATGGGGGGGGGGTGAAAAGGGAGAAAGATGATAAAAATAAAACCTAAACTAAAGGTGATACACCAAAATAGTTTGATCTACTTAGCCCAAATATACACTTTCCACCAAGGACAAGCTCCCATACACTTCATTTGACGTGAGAAATCCTTTTGCATCAGTGAGCTAGGGGTCCATGGATATACAGGGAGGAAGAACTACCAGAGGCATTCTATGACACACTTTGGCAGCCTATTCACAAGAACCTATACTCCTCTAGGGACACTTTTAACATAATTGCAAAAGGAAAGATCACAATGCACTAGACATGCTAGAATCATTATGTGAAAGTATAAATAAAATGACTTAACACAAAACAAAGGCATAGACACATACGAAAGTACAAACTTAGAATGGAGGTAAAAATGCTATCTCGATTCAAGGTAAAAATCTGCTAGAGCTTTGTCTTACAAGCCAAAAGATTTTTGGGCAGAGCTTTGCCTTATAGGCTAAGAGATATATCTCCTCTTCTCAAATGAGAAGTTTACAATATATATATAGAGAGAAGAAGAAATGGTGCCCTTTTGGAAAGAACTACCCATGCTGCATTTAATGCCATTAGGAAGAGGAAGATGCTGAAAGAGAATGCTGTGTCGGCTACCAGTCTTGACTTTGGTGTTCAAACATTAATGTGAAGGCATGGGCTGCACCTCTTTTCTTGCAAACAAGACCGCTCCTTCATGGTGTTCACGTGGTTTGTCTACTCATCAATGCAAAGTGGAGAAAAATGGGTCACACTATTCACTGTTTGCACCCCTTGATGACCACTTAGCGAACACTATTTTAACTGAAAGAATAACTCACCTCCCCTTTGCCACTTGGGTTATTTTGTCCATGTCTGCACTTGGCTCTTTTGCCTCTTCCTAGATTTGTTTTTTCTGGTTCTTTCATCCTTCGGGAGCTATCTTCTGCTTTTGGCCGTAAGCCTTTTAATTCCTTTGGGTTCGTACATTTCATGAAAAAACCAATGGTTATTTCATTTCTGTAAAGTTGACATCTATGCACCCATCACCATTTGGTCAATTCCTTCAGCCTTTTCTTTGGTCTCTTTGCAAGTGTTCTATTCCCTCTGCAAGGGCACTTGTCCTTTGGGCTTTGGGAGACTCCCTTGAACCTTCTGATTGAATTGACCGATTGAACCAACCATTGGTTCAATGGTTCAACGGTTCAATGTTGTGTTCTACTCATTCACTTGACTACTTGAACTAATCGCTTTGAACTAACTGCTTAAACCAAAATCTTAAGTTCAAAGCGATTGAACCAGGTGCTTAAACCAAGCCATTGAACCAACTAATTGAACCAAGCCTTTGAACCAAGCTGATGAACCAAAGCATTGAACCAAAGTTGATGAACCAAAGTGTTGAACCAAGCTGATGAACTGAAGCATTGAGCCAAAGCGTTGAACCAAGTCGATGAACCAACTGATTGAACCGTTTGATTGAACCAACCGATTGAACTAGTTCAATGGTTCAACGGTTCAAAATTACTAACTCTTGGAAAGATTATTTCATTGAACCCCAATGTTGAACCACTTTTCCAACCTTAAGGAAAAGTGTCTTGAATCATTTCAGCTCTCTTTCCTTGTGAATTTCTTCGGACAAAAGTTTGAAGAAGCTTTGTAAAAGCCCTTACATTCTTTGATCTGGTTCTTCTTCTACTGAAGGACTTGTGCAACCCAAAATTGTACTGGCTCAGAATAGCAAGGGAAAAGGGAGACCAATTTTGGCCTACAGGACCAAAATGGTCAAAAAATTTGTGACTCTTAGGGGAAGCATGCCTGCTATGCTTAGAGGCTAGTTGCCTTAAAATCCATTGGGCACAGAGTCAGAACACAACTTGAAAAAGGTCAGCAACAACCCTGATAGATCCAAGAGTCAATCATGAAGCCTTTTACCCTAGGCACAAATGAAAACATACACAAGGCTAAAAACACTACTTGTGCAAACAACACTTAGGGAAAATAGGAAAGAAAACTAAAAGCAAACTACTATGTATAGATAACTAGGTATATTTTCCTCCCTCCTAGATCAAAGGGAAATTTTCTTAAGTCTCCTTCCTGGCAAGAAAACTTATGATGCCAAATAAGTAGCTGAATGGAATGGAGACTTGGTGACTTGCCTCTCTTGCCTATCACCTTAATTGGCTTACATCTGAGTGGATTAGAGTCAAACATGCTCCCAACATATATGTGCTCTTTTTTTTCTTGGAATCTTGTCGAATGCTGGTCCTTCATGCTGGTGTGCTTCATCAAAATATTTTTGGCTGCTAGCTCATCACCATAAGCCTTTGGATATGCATCATGGATTAACTTGTCTCCTTCAAAGCTATCCTCAATATGGATAGGCCTCTCCTTTTCCTACTCAAGGATCAGAGTCTCTAGTTGTTCAAAGACATCCTCTTTATCCTCTTCCAACTCAAGCTCCATGGCACGATCATCCTCCTCATCAAAGCAATAAGGAAGTTCATCAAACAAGGGAGGAGAGAGCTCACCATACTTACGTTCCTTTTTATATTGCTGGAACATCCGTATGTACGCATGACCTGTGTTTTCTCCATTGTTGATGATGTCTTCAAAAGGAGCCTCCATGATGATTTCATCTTCTTTGACATCCATGATAGCCTCTTGGGAAGGTATAGATTGGATCTTCTCTTCTTCACTAGCCTCTTTCAAAGCAGGTTCCTCTCTGAGAAGAGGTGAAGTGGAAAGCTGAAGATTAAACCCATGTGGAAGAGGAGGTAGTCCTTGAGCTATAATTGAATGATTCTCCTACTTCCATTTGGCCAACACTTCATCTATATTAGATGTGGCCTGATAGCTTTCTTGGAGGTGACAAGCATCACCATGATGAGTATGAGTAGCTTCATTGAAATCATATTTTGGTATGTATAATTCCATCACTCAAAATCGTGGTCCTTGTCTTCCTTCATATAGTTTGATTAAGCTCAGGTTATATGAATGAATAAAAGACCCATTATCCTGAGCGATGGGATTATACTTACAAAAATTATGATTTCTTGATGGCACCAGGACTGCTTAACCAACTGATTCACTTCAGATTCGCCATTCTAAGACACACTTTGGTAGCCTATTCACAGGCACCTATACTCCTTTAGGGACACTTCTGGAAAACCTACAAAAGGAAAGCTCACAATGCACTAGACATGTTGGAATCATTTTGTGAAAGCATAAAGAAAATGAATTAACATAGAAAAAAGGCATAGACACATATGAAAGTGCAAACTCAGAATGGAGGTAAAAATGCTATGTCTCAATTCAAGGTAAAAATATGACAGAGCTTTGCCTTACAAGCCAAAATATTTTTGGGCAGAGCTTTGCCTTACAGGCTAAGAGATATATCTCCTCTTCTCAAATGAGAAGTTTACAATATATATAGAGAGAAGAAGAAATGACACCCTTTTGGAAAGAACTACCCATGCTACATTTAATGCCATTGGGAAGAGGAAGCCGCTAAAAGAGAATGCTGTGTCGACTGCCAGTCTTGACTTTGGTGTTCAAACATTAATGTGAAGGCATGGGATGCAACTCTTTTCTTGCAAACAAGACCACTCCTTAAAGGCATTCATGTGGTCTATCTGCTCATCAATGCAAAGTGGAGAAAAATGGGTCACATCGTTCACTGTTTGTGCCCCTTGATGACCCCTTGGTGGATACTGTTTCAACTACAGGAATAAATCACCTCTCCTTTGCCACCTGGGCTATTTTGTCCATGTCTGCACTTGGCTCTTTTACCTCTTCCTAGCTTTGTCTTTTCTAATTCCTTCATCCTTCGGGAGCTATCTTCTACTTTTGGCCTTAAGCCTTTTAATTCCTTTAGGTTCACGCCTTTCATGAAAAAACCAATGGTTATTTCATTTCTGCAAAGTTGACGTCTACACACCCATCACCATTTGGTCAATTTCTTCAGCCTTTTCTTTGGTCTCTTTGCAAGTGTTCTCTACCCTCTACAAGGGCACTTGTCCTTCAGGCTTTGGGAGAATCCCTTAAACCTTTCGATTGAACTGAATGATTGAACCAACCATTGGTTCAATAGTTTAATGGTTCAATGGTTCAATGTTGTGCTCTGCTCATTCACTTGACCGCTTGAACCAATCGCTTTAAACCAACCACTTGAACCAAGTGATAGTTCAAAGCTTAAGTTCAAAGTGATTGAACCAAGCCATTGAACCAACTAATTGAACCAAGCCTTTGAACCAAGCTGATGAACCAAAGCATTGAACCAAGCTGATGAACTGAAGCATTGAACCAAAGTGTTGAACCAAGCCTATGAACAAACTGATTAAACCAACTGATTGAACCGGTTCAATGGTTAAACAGTTCAAAATTGCTAACTCTTGGAAATATTATGTCGTTGAACCCCAACGTTGAACCAATTTTCCAACCTTAAGGAAAAGTGTCTTGAATCATTTCAGCTCTCTTTCCTTGTGAATTTATTTGGACAAAAGTTTGAAGAAGCTTTGTAAAATCCCTTGCATTCTTTGAATTAGTTCTTCTTCAGCTGAAGGACTTGTGTAACCTGAAATTATACTAGATCAGAACAACAGGGGAAAAGGGGGATCGATTTTGGCCTGCAGGACCAAAATGGTCAACAATACCTTTCATTAGGAATTCTATGTGTTGTTAGATGCCCTAAAAAGTGACCTCCACACGTATCATGATGAAATTATTCAATCATCTCCCTTTTTGTTTCTCCACAACCTATACTCTTATATTGTCCACTAGATCCTATCCACTACATGACTCTATTTATAATGAAATGTGGGTGATTTTCTTAGGTTATCTTCCTATTTATTTTCATAGTAGTACCATGAATAAGATTAAAAACATTCAAATAGTTCCATATACCTATATTTACATCTATAAATAGTAAAGTTACATCTAGATTTTCATCATCATCACATGATTAACCTATCATAAGCTCAGGAAAATTCATCTACATTTCCTACAACTGCAACATGTACCTATTCCACTTCAGACTTAACATAATTAGAGCCACATGATGTACTAGCAGGTTTTGTGTTACTTTCACTGGAAGTACCAACATGAAAATTAGTACAAGAATTTCCATCTAAAGTTTACATATGTCATTGTTGGTCTTTGAACTCTTAATTAGTAAATTATTTGGGTGCAACAACAACTGAGGTTGGAAGCATGTTCATGACCAACACATCCATGTCACCCTCCTCATCCTCAATGTCCACATCAATAATGTTGAAGTATTTTGAAGATGTTGAGTATTTAATACCATCATCATCAATTCTATCAAGATGTTCAGTGCCATTATCAATTATTTCCTTGGTGTTCCCTAAAACCCCATTAAATTATTTTACCATATCAACTTGTTCTGACAATTGTGTTAGGCATACATCTATCAAATATACATCATCCTCATCATATTCACCATTTCTTTCTCCTACTATGGTAAACACAATTTTTATATAAATAGATGGTAAAGATGATGAGGATGATGTATTTATGGTAGATGTATGCCTAACACAATTATTAGAACAAGTTGATATGGTAAAATAATTTATTGAGGTTTCAGGGAATAGTAAGGAAATAATTGATAATGGCAATGAACATCTTGTTAGAACTTATGATGATGGTAGTAAAGACTCAACATCTTAAAAAAATTTCAACATTATTGATGTGGACATTGAGGATGAGGAGGGTGACATGGATGTGTTGGTCATGTACATACTTCCAACCTCAATTATTGTTGCACCCAAATAATTTATTGAAGAAGAGTTCAAAGACCAACAATGCCATATGTAAACTTTAGGTGGTAATTATTGTACTAATTTTAATATTGGCACTTCCATTGAAAGTGACACAAAACCTGCTATCATGTCATGTGGCCCTAATGACGTTATGTCTAAAGTGGAATAGGTACATGTTGTAGTTATAGGAGATGTTTTCTGGATTTTCCTGAGCTTATGATGGGTTCATCATGTGATGATGATGAAAATCTAGATGTAACTTTACTAGTTATAGATTTAATTATAGATATATGGAACTATTTGAATGCTTTCAAGCTTCTTAATGGTACTACTATGAAAGTAAATAGGAATATAGCCTAATCAAGTGTCTTGTATTGGATAGGATCTAATTGAAAATATAAGAGAGTAAGTAGTGGAGAAATATAAAGGGAGATGATTGAATAATTTTATGATGGTACATATGGAGGTCACTTTTTAGGGCATCTAATAACACATAGAATCCATGATGAAAGGTATCATTGGCCAACACTTTTCAATCATCATTTCAATTATTGTAAGACGTGATATCTTGCAATCACATGGGAATCGTAATACTTATTTAGCATCATTGTGTCATGTTTTTCCACTCGATCCATTTGAAAAATGTGGAATTGACATTATTGGTCCACTTGCACCTAAAACAACTCTAGATTTACCATGACAGTCTCCTTCGAAGACAAAGTAAAAGCTAAAGAGGGGAAGATGTCAACACCCAAAAAAATTACCTCCAAAATTTCATTCTCATTAATTAAAATATTGTAAATAATTTGATGTAAAGTATAATTAGTAGTAACATCTATGATAAGTATGATCACCCATGAAAGAATAATGATGTACACCATAGAATGTCATAAAGTAAAATGTAAATATTTTATGGTAATGATCAAAGTACTAGATGAAATATTGTCTATAGTAAAAAGTAAATATTTGTCATAAATGGTCATAGGAATATCAAAATATCAATGTCATGGTAAATAGGTCACTAGGGTCAAGGTTTTCCCAAATAAATAATATTTTATTTATAATTATTCTAAATGAGTGATGTCATAAAATTTTTGGAAATATTTAACTATTATTATGAGAAGCCTATGAAATATTGATGAAGTCTAGGAAATATTTTATCTATTATTATGAAAAGTCTAGGAAATATTTGCTCTTTTTATGAGAATTGTAGAAATATTAGGTAAAGTGTAGGAAATATTTGGTTCAATATTAGAAAGTGTATAATAATATTAGGTAAGTCTACTATTAGGTGATTAGGTGGGGATTCTATTTGGTAGGCTATCCCATGTCAAAACTAATCCTACGTAATATTGGTTAGAGAGGATTCTTATCTTATTTTTGGATTAGGTGGAAGGCCTTGAGATTATACAAAAATTATGCATACCCTCCCCTTCACACATAATGGAAATACAAAATGACATATAATGAGCCACAAATAGAATAAGACACACATAAGGAAAAAATAAAGAAGATAAAAATAAGGAGAATCTAATAGTATTAGAGTTAGAGTGTGAAATAAGCTATTTGGTTGTGTGAATTTGAAGTATCCCCTAAAAAGACTGTTAGGAGGCCTAATAAGTGGAGTACATATGCAGGTGGTATTACTTAGTGGAAGCTAGATTCACCTTTTGGGTGAAATTTTACACACATATTTCCAAGAATATAATTATTTCTTACATTCTATTTCCATGTAAATTATTTGTATCATTTTTCCTATTACCCTTGTATTATGTTTGTTGAGTTGTCTCTACAATCACACCACCACAACCAAGTTGTGCATTGTTAAAAAATTCATAGCATAAATATTTACCAGTGAAATATTTCTCAAGTGCCTGATTAAGTTGACATACCATCAGGTAGATTGAAAAGATAAACTTCTTCCATGCATTAATAGGTGTAGAGGAAGGGCACATATATCGAGAGGTTTAGTATATTAGATTGATGGTATAGATAAAAGGGAATCTATTTTATGTGATAATGAACCTATCCATCTCCCTTTGTTAGTTTTTTCATAATGGTCTAAAATAGACAAAGATTTTTTCTATCAGACACTTAATTTCATCATGGTGACAACTATGCAACATGGAAAACTAAGGTACAAACACATTTAAATTTTGAAAAAATATGGCTAGTTGTTGATGGTACATTGAATCAACATGCTAATAAAACTAACCAACAACAAAAATTTGACAAATCCAATCATAAGGTAAAGTTTGTAATCATGTTTATTGTGTCAAATGAGGTATAACTTCTTATCTACATTTCTACTACAACCAAAGACACACAAGACAAGATTAAGATTGTCTATGAGGTGAAGAATCAAAATTAGATTATGCATCTATAGAGCCAACTACATGTATGAAATTGAAACCAGAGGAAAAAGTGAAAGCTTTCCTACACCATGTTGTAACTTTTTGGCCCTCACTTCTAGTGTTAAGCAAGATAGTGATAGATGAATCTTTGGTTCCACTTATCCTTAGAGCATTTCCCCTTACATTTTTAAAGTAGGGGCTTATTATTTTTCCATATTTATTTATTATGGGCATTTATCCTCACTTGGAGTTTTCTTACTTTCATGGAGAAGCTTGTTCAGGTGTACAGGTTGGCCAGATGACTAGGAAGTAACTCCCTTACCTAGCTATTCTGGGTATGGGAGTTACTCCTCTATTATTGGCTTTGTTGACCTCCTTTTATGGAGGAGTTACTTAAAACTCTACTATTTTTACTTCTCACATTTATGAGCTTTGTTAATGGAAGTTTGGCTTTTGGCTCCTATCTTATCTTGTGAAATATTCTCGCATTGTTGTTTCATTTCACTTTCAACTACTTTATGGTATGCACCTAATTGGTTCATGTAATCACTCAGCTTATGCATTCAATGTATCCATAACCTATACTCAACCTTGATATGGCATTAAATCCATCTCAGTATTCATATGCCTGGTTATGATATTAGTATTATTTTGAAATCTAGAGTTTATTTGCGTATATTGCGAGTCAATTTTTAGAGGGTTTGAAAAAAAATTGAGGGCCTTTTGAAATATCAAAAACCTTGGGTGAAAAAAATTGCAGGGGATTTTTTTAATTGAAAATTATGAGTTTTTATTGCAAATAAAACTTGTCTTTTTCTGCATTACCGAAAGTTCTCTCTATGGGTGTATTTATGTTTGTATGCAAAAAAATGTGGTTCTAGTTTTGCTTGGTATGTCAAGGGTTTGAGAATCTATTTGAATCCCTCCTTATACGTGACCTAGACAAGCTAAAACCTACTCTAAACCAATTTCCATTACTACTTGGAGCAATAAATGTCAAAATAATGCATTTTTTGAGACTGGTTTTTAGTTTGGGCAAATCAAAACCACTCACCATTTCACATTCTAGAAGTCTTTTACTTGAGGAGGACATATCAGACATTGGCATCTTATAACCTTACATCCTTCTATACCCTGTTAAGGGCCTTCTTGATGCCTTTGCCTTCTAAATGACTCACCCTACCTAAGCTTTACATGGTCTCTATAGTTAGGAACTTGGTTTCCTACTGTTACATGTCTATTAGGGTTAAATTTGCCTATGTTTTGATCTCCTCAAGCCATCACCCACCTCCTTCCTCAACCTGTTATCGGCTTGTTAAGTTTTTTAGTAAAAAAGCACTCATTTGAATGAAAGTGGTTTTCAATACCTCTCATGAAATAAATTCATGGTTTTCTTTTTGGAGGGGAAGTTAATAAAAACACTTTTAATCTAAAACTTAAATGGCATCTTAATATTTAATTGACATTAAAATATTTTAAGATAATGTTTTGTGAAAGTTTTTTTAAAAAAAGGGGGAGTGATAATTATTTTATTATTTATAAAACAATACTGTCAGGAGGAGTTTTTCATCGAGTTGACATTTCTAAGGGAGGCCCCTTTTATTTTGTATTAAAATAATATTGCAAGGAGGTCATTAGATCTTGTATGAGTTGTATTTTGTGATTATTTTTAATAAAAACAGTATATTATGAGTGTTTTTAAAGATGAAAAGTTATCATTTAAAATCTCTTCATAATTTTGCTCATTGAAGACTAGATGGTGAGGTCTAGTTTATTAGGTGGCCAAACCCCCACACATTTAAAATAATATCTTCTCTCTCTTGCTTGCTCACTATTTATACTTATTTTGGATGCATAATCGACTGAGCGACTGAGCCTAACATCACCTTATCTTATGAATCATGCCTTTTCAATATTTGCACTAGTTGTTCTAGACATATTCTTGGTGTTTCCTAATGTATTTTTAGCATGCAATGTTTGAAAAATTTGGGGGTTTACCATTTCATATTTTATGGGGATGCACTTGTTTTGAGTTACTCTTTCTTTCTGCTTGTACTTTCATTTTTACAACAATAACAACTTTAAATACAACTAGTACACTTTATTTCTGAACAATATATACAAGTTAAATTAATCCACTAACACCATTTAAATACTATGAATGAAAAACCAAAATGCAAATTATATTAAGGAGCAAGGGTTTACATCATATTATAATGGGCAATTGACCTAGTACAAAAGCAAAAAAATTTAAGTGGTACAATCATTGTGATGATGCCTATGGGTTGTTATGTATCTTGATCTTCTCTTTTAATTATTAGCTACTAAATCTCCTAATGAAGTGTGGACCATCTTGGAAAATATTTTTGGGAAGCTAGATGTAATGAGAGGTCATGCAATTGAAAATGTGCTTATTAGCCTAAGTCCTAGCAACTTTGACACCCTTCAGGATTTATTCACCAAGTTCAAGTCTTTGATATTGTAGTTGAAAGAATGTGGAATATAAAAGAAATATGACCAACTCATTCTTTATATACTGTCTAAGTTACGTCCTAATTACTTAGTCTTTGTCTCTACTTTCCATGCCACTAAAAGTGATCTAGGCACTACATGGAAAATGCCCACTTTAGATTCATTTATTACCGACTTGAATAAAAAACAAGACAAGTTAATACATATGGGACTATTGAAGTCCACAAAAACTCAAGCCCTAATTATTGGGAATGGGAAAACAAAGAATTAAAACAAAGAGAATAAGAAGAATAATAAGGATCAAGATAAGAAGAAAAAATTGACCTCTACCAAAACAACCACTGAAACCTCCTCTTCCAATGATAAACATAATAAAGAGAAAGTTAAGGGTGCATAGTACAATAAAAATGGGCATAATCATCAGTGAATTGAGAAACAAATTGATCACCTAACTCATCTTATAGATAAAAAACAACATAGGTGTTCTTGAGTCTATCAAGTAGAATTCATAAACTTAAGATTATTCTAAGACAAAAGGAAAAGGTAAAGAGAAAGAAAAGGGAAAGGTTATTATAGTAGTTATAACTCCAAACTCTTCATGGGTTATTGATTCAAATTCTTCTCACCACATGGGATCTTCACAAGTTGAGTTTTATTCCTTAGAGCCTTGTAGCATATCTTCTATCACCTTGGGTGATGACACTTCAGTAGAAGTTATAAGGAAAGAGTCTATTAAATTGGATGGAAGAACATTCAATAATGTTCTAAGTATTCCATCACTTTCAACTAATATTCTATCAGTGTACCAAATAATTCATATTAGTAAGGGCATGAGGGTAGAGTTTTCACCATATTAGTTACAATCAGAGAGTTGCACAATGATTCTATAATGCTAGTGGGTATAAAAGATCACCAAGCTAGGTTATATACCTTCTCACATTTTTCAACTAATTCTTATCTGAATAAACTATTGACTCATTCATATGGAGTTAGAAAACTTTGGCATGAGTAGTTTGGCCACCTCAACTAACGCTACCTATAATAACTTAGTAAGAATGACATGGTCATAAGCTTACCTCATGTCCATTTCTCTAAGGGTCTTTGTGAGGGTTGTTCCTTTGGAGAACATCCTAAAGAGAAATTTGATAAAGGCAAAGTTTTGAGGGCTTCATAGGCATTGGAGTTAGTACACAGTGATGTATCTAGGAATTTTAATAGTCTATCTTTCACAAGGGCTAAGGATGTCCTTACCTTCATTGATGGTTTTTCAAGATGCACATGGGTTTACTTCCTTCTGCAGAAATCTAAAGTTTTCAACAAGTTTTAAGACTTCAAGGTTCTTGTAGAGAAATAATATGAGAAATGCATTATGGTTATTCAAATGGATAATGGGGGTGAGTATGTCAATAAGAGGTTTGAGCATTTTTTCATTGTATAAGGGGTTGATTTATAGTAGATAGTTCCTTATAGTCTTCAACAGGATGAAGTTACAAAATATAAGAATAGGTCATTGAAATAAATGTTAAATTATATGATTCACTCTAAGTCATTAGCACCATATATTGGGCCAATGCATTCAATTTTGATTACTACATTTAGAATAAGTTTCCTCACAAAGCTTTGAAAGGTATATCTCCCTTTGAAGCTTGGCACAATAGGAAACCAATAGTTGAGCACTTTAGGGTTTTTAGATAATCAACTATGACATGTATACTAAAGAAAAAATGCAAGGTTATGGAACCTCAAAATAAGCCTTATATCTTTGTCACTTATCCATATGGTTTCAAGGGGTACTTCCTTCTTCATCTGACCACACATGAGCTATTTACAGAGAGAAGTTTTCACTTTTAGGAGAGTACCACAGATGCAACACTTGCCACTTCTCCTGCTTCATTAAATGCACTTGAATTTAATTTAGATGATTCAGATCAGCCTAATCACATTCCAAAGGTTGAGGACATTTCTTTTAGTTATGATAGTGAGAGTAGTGATGGGAACTCATCTTCATCCACATTTGGCCACACTTCATAGGATTATGTTTCTATACCTGACTCATCCTCTGGTCCTCTTTGGGTTTGTCAGACACTAGAGAGTGTAAGTACATGGGTTGGGTATCCTTTAGATGATATGTGGACATGTTTAGAGTTTCAGAGTGGGCCACATGCTTTTTTTGCCTCTACTTCAAATCCATATACTTTTGAAGAGGTATTGGATATTCTTGAGTGGGATTCTACCATGCATGAGTATAACTCCTTAATCATGAATCATACTTGGGATTTGAAACTTCTTCATAAGGGAACAAAGATAATTTGATGTATATGGATATATTGGAATAAGTGTGCAGTAGATGGGTCCATTGACAAGTTCAGGGCATGGTTGGTTTCCAAGGGTTTTTCATAGGTTCCTAGCATCGAAAACACATAGACCTTTGTAATAGTTTCCAAAATAAATTCCATTAGACTCACAATTACTATTATCATATCCAATAATTGGGATGTTCATCAGATGTAAGTGAAGAATGCCTTTATTCATGGTGATCTTGAGGAGGATATTTACTTGGAGTAGCCTCCAGGATTTGTTGAGGATTCTTCCTTTATATGCAAACTTTGAAAATCCATCTATGGCCTGAAACAAGCCCTTTGGGTTTCGTATGATAAGATGGATTAATTCCTTATTTTAGTAGGATTTATTCGATTCCATTCATATTTAAACATCTATCTCTTATGGTAGGATTATTCACTCTTAATTCTAGTTCTTTATGTTGATGATCTTTTGATCACTGGTAACTCTTCTTCATCTATTACAGCAGTGAAAAGGATGAAGAGAATAATTTCCTAGTGAGTTATCTCATTTGTTTATAGATAATGGAGGATTATTTCATTGCAAAGAGACAAAACTTAAAAAGAGTGATGAAATTAGGTGTAAGTTTTACCTCCTAATGACTTGATGTTAATAATGCTTAACCATGTTAATACCAAAGCTTTTATTCAAGAGTTGTTCTTTTATGAAGATATAAAGGTTACTAGCCTAGTACTAATATTGAACAATTTTATATGAGAGATTCAATTTTAATATATTTTTTAACATGATATTATGATGACATTTTAATATTGTCAAAATGACCATGTTTCAAATGGTAAAATCACGTAAGCTTTTCAAAAGAGTGAAAAATTCATTTTTGATGAGTACAAAAGGATAACACTTAAAAAAGGGGAAGAGGTCATATGTAAATCTTAGATGATTGAAAAAATAGTTACCTTTGATAAGCTTACATGATTTTACCATTGATGTAACTCAAAAATTATGAGTTGCTCAAACCTTTAGCCAAAAAAAATAAGAAAAATATTAGGTATATTGAAAGTAAATTAGAATAAGAGTATATGATTTTTTTAAATTAAAAATGTTGCATTTAACATTACTAAATGGATAGAAAATGATTTTTTATGTTACCCTATTACTAATAAAATGAACTCTACATATACATAAAAAAATATGTAATTGATCTAATTGTTGGTATAAACTTTAAGAATATTTAATATAATAATATTTTATTGTTCTAACAACTTAATGGAACTTTATTATAATCCATTTGTGTGTGGGCATGTAGATTGTTCAGTGTCTAATGTGTTGATTAAGGCTTTGATAAATCTTATTTCGATAAATTTGAATAGCTTAACACAACTTAGATAACAAGTTGATTTTATAATAAAAATAAAAATTTATAGATTAACAACCTTAAAGAACATTCATTAGTAACATAAACTATTATTTTGACTATTTGTTTTTTAAATGTGGGTAATTAAATCATGTGTTGGGTTATATGTTAAGGTTATTGTCTTTTAATTGCCATTTGGCCCATCAAAATTTTGATCATTATAAATATAGGTAAGATTTTAAGTCATTTCATGTATTTATTGTGCTGATACAACTTTTATTTCACCCATTAGGTGGGGAATTTTTCCTTGCCTATATTATGACAAAATCCACAATATAGGCATCATTATATATAATTATAACTAATAAAATAAGTAGCAATCATGACATTGAAATGAGTAAGGAAGTTTGTTATGAAAGTGTTTTACGATGTAACAAATCATTAATGAATAGACCCTTGATTCTTTACCTAATATATTTTTTGAAACACATGAATTTGGTAATGCATGTCACTAGTTTGAAAATTTAACACTAATATTCTATTTTTTAGTCATGTCCCCTTAAAAATCATGCTTAAAAGTTGGGTGTACTAAACCTATAATATCCATGGTGTTAAGCTTGAACATTTACTAGTTCTGAACATTGGGAAACTATAGCTAAGCATGGTCTTTGGTTGATATAGAAAAACCTTGTTGTATTTACCCATTGGACCAAACATATATTTTTTTTTATCATAACAAGCCAAGATTAAAACATTTGTCTAGATAGAGTTTCTTGGTCTCTCCATTCCTTTTGAGAATTTTGTTGATTGGCTTATTAAACTCCAAGGTAATTTTATATGTAACGAGAAAAGTAAATTTTATAATGCTAGGCATTAAAACCATGTTTGTGTTGAGATCAAACTTTTAAAAGACATAAAATAAAATGTTGATATCCAAATAATAGACATACACATTTAATAACGAGTATTATATATTAATTTTCCCAACATATGCTTATGGTGTTAAGATACAGATCATAAAATACAATAATTTTATCTCATGGTAAACCTTCATCCTCTCTTATAGATGAAGTTTATCAAGAGAAAAATAAAACTACTACCATCTCCCTTGATGGTTGGACCATAGTCACCAATAAGAAGGAAAGCCAAAAATATCAAGGTATGGAAAATACAACCAATGTTATATACAAACCCATATGAGGTTTGATTGTAGCTAAAAATCAAGCAATGTCATCCATATCTCAATGCCTACTACCACCTTCAAGGTCTCCAAAGGCTACTACCTTTTTCTAGGATTATCTGAGCTAGGTCTCAGTCTCTCAAATGTCATAACCTCCTTTGGAGGCATATAAATGAACACATCAAAAAAATTGATGTCTTTTCAAATGCAAAATTATTACATTTTGCTCAAATAACCCTTTTTCGCATCATGAAGATGATGAGTACATGAAAAAATAACAACGTAGTTTTCAATTATGGGCATTCATGTGTATAAATAAATAATCTTTTCTCACCAATAGTTATGGTTCCCTAGAGGGATTGGAAGAGGGAAGAAATATGAACCTTGATGTTTCTCCATGATTATTTATTCTTGGAATGTTTGAGGCTACTATGTTCAAGGCCTCATTAACCCATCCCCTATGTGCCTATTCAAGGATAATAGTTAGTATTTATCAAATATGAAATCATTATCCTTGAAATAACTTAAAACCTCTAGATTTATAATTCAGTCCACCATTAGAATCATTTGGTTAGGTGTGTTGTGCCATAGATCTAACCATGCAGTTAATTATTGCAACATAGCCACATTGTTATCACTATATTTAACACCACATAAAATTAATTATGGTTTATCCCACTCATTGGGTGTTATGGAGATTGTTTAATTTTAATTTATACTCTCTTGGGGTTTCCAAAATTTATGCCTTTAATGATATCATGTAGTAAGTGGTATTTTGGTGGTGGTTTGTTGACTCAGTGACTAAGACCCACTATATTTTATGTGGAAACTTTATCATGGTGTAACCCATGGATGAAAAGGAAGCTATGCTTCTTAGGCAATGGTGTATTTGTGAAAGAGATGTGATTTTACATGCATCACCAACTAGGGTTATTTTAACCTATCCATCACCTCCACTACTCTTCCAATTCATCTTGGTTCACCTAGTCCAACCTCAAAAAATTTAGTTATTAGTTTACTAAAATATTAGATCAAATAGTGTTAAGAAAAATTCATTCTCATTTGATAATGAATTTGATCATTCAGTTAGTGTGGTGTCTGAGGTTGTGATGTATGACCATCTCCCCATTCATTTTTGTATCAATTGGAATTCGCCTCAAGAAAATAAGGTCAGAAATTAGTTATATCTCAACATAACTCATATGTCCATGAGAATAACGTTAACCACATAAATAGAATTTGTAATACGATGGAAAGACCTTCTAGGGAGCTTGGGTGGATTGATTTATGGTCAAAATTTATCTCTCATACCACCACCTTCCTTAAAATTTAAACAATAGGCTCACATGGGAAGTCCTTAGAATATCGCATAAAATGGAGATTTATCATTTGATGACATGCTTAAATTTCAAGTAGTTAGGTGGAGGCATAAACTTAAATTGGAAGAGGCTTACATATCTTGTGGTTCTCAGCTCAAGCTCATATACATTTTGTGCAAACTAGTGATAGGGTTACTAAATAAAATGTCACCCCTATTCATTCTTTCCAGGTAGTATTCAAGGTTTAGACCATTTATGAGGTTGATTAATGAATTACCAATATTCTTGACATTTTTCAAGATTTTCTTGCCTACAACCATATTATATTTTCCATTTAACCCTCTTCTCTAGCCTGTGAGAATTCCCTCAATTTTTGTCTTCATGTGGTGCCTTGTAAAGTTTTTGATGCTCCAAGGGTTATGTGTGAACACCTTATTTATACTAATGACCTGCATGAGGTGGTATCATAAATGGAAATTGATAAATCTCCCAATATTGATGGTTTCCCTTATGAGTTTTATCAATCCATTTTTTATACTATTGGCCTAGATAAAAAAATGTGTATTTCATGGATTTTAAAACTAATTTGCTAGGTTGATTAATCAAGGAAAATTAAATTCATTCTAAAATCTAGTGATCCTGAGCTCATCACCAATTGGAAAAAATCACCCTTTTGAATGTCTCATATAAGGTCAAAGCTAAAGCGCTTGCTTTGTGTTTGAGGTATCATTTCCCCCCTCAATATTCAACCCAAGCAAATACATTTCATTCACAATAGATACATCTTAGGCAATGTCATTATTGTTTTAAAGGGGTGAAGTGGGTAAAAAAAAAAAAAGTAGAAAGCTTTTCTTGTCAAGATTTATTTTTAGAAAGCCTATGATAGAATTGAAAGGCCATTTATTATTTCCATGTTATGAGCTCCTAGCTTTGGCCCCAAGTTTCTAACCATTGTTAGCATGATTTTTTAGGATGCTTGTGAATGCATTAATATCAATGGCACTCAATTAAAAAAAAAAAAGGATATTCAAGTCTATAAGGAAAGGGTGTACTATGGCCCCTTATTTAACATTCTTGCAACAAAGGGATTCAACTTTTTTTTGGATGACTACACTTCCATATGTCTAGTTGAAAGCATCTCCCTCCCTGACTCTAATTTATATTTGGTCAATGTTCACTTTGAAAATGAATCATATCTCACCCTTTTAGAATAATATTACTTAGCAATAAATGCTATGGAATGCCTTAATGTTTTTTCTCCTTGATTCTAGATCTTTAATTTGGTAGATACAACACAATGCTTTAGATAGTCTAAGACCCTCCTTTCCTTTGGTTGGAGAGTTTCAAAGGGAAGTGGATTCAACATGGGGAGTAAATTAACTAATTAGGCACTCCTTTTTCCTTTAAGGCATCCCAATTTTACTTATGTAATTATGCAATGTAAAGGGTTTAAAATAAGATTTGATTTTTGGGTCACCAAACCCCTCTCTTTGTTTGATTATTGAATCTATCCATGTATACTCCTCCTCATGTTGGGAATATTAAAAGGATGGTTCCAAAAAGTTATAAATCCTCCCAAGAAACTTACTTTGGGATAAATTTTAAGGCTTTAAAGGTTTTTACAAAGTTTCATGGGAAATTTTATGTAGACTTAAAGAGGTTAGAGGTCTAGGATTGTTTGATATTAAATTCCAAGAAACTACCCTCTACATTAAATGGATGATTAGATTAATTTAAGGGGAAGAGAATTGGAATGTTCTATGCCATTTCATTTATTAGTGTTCTCCTTATGGTTGAATACATTTAAAAGAGTTAGGGATACAATACCTTTTAATCACGTATATGCCAACTAATGTCATTAGCATGTTTATGGCCAAAATTATTTAGAAAGCTTCAGAGCTACTTTGGCCAAAGATTACTAGGAATGGGGATGGTTTCAATTTAGGATTATCAATCAAGAATAATTCCCTCTATTGGTCTGTATTTATTAATAAATATGATATTCCCTTTGCATTAGTTCCATAGGTTAAGAGTTTTTAGCTATTCAAGAAAGTGGTTAAGTATAGTTTTTACCATTGTGGACATCCCAATTCTTCCACCTTAGTGTCATCATCAGAATAATATCATATAATCCACCATTCATCATTATCCATCCCTAATCATCCCTAATTCATCCACTAATCCACCCTAACATCATAACCCTAATTCAAATATCATTATAACCCTAATCTTGTCATTACATAACTCTAATCATGTCTTCAACATGCTCCTAGCCAATCCAATTTAACACCATCACCCCAATAAATTAATCATATTATCCTAATTATATCATGACCTTACCTAATCCCACCAAAACCATCCTTTGAGTTAATCAACTAATTAATCATTACTATTTAGTTAATTAACACTAATAATAAAATCCATGCACACATAAGTCTAAATAATAAATAAATAAAATATAAATAAGTCACATTCCCCCATATCAAATTACATCATAAATCTCAAATCAAATCACCACAAATCCCAAGTCAAGAAGCAAGTGCAATCAATCCCATTCCTTAATTAATCAAGTGCATACCTCTCTATCATCTCTCATTTAATATCCAGTCCCCCTCATTGAATGAGGATATTGAATCAATATTATCCATCTATTTCAAATCAAATCTTACCATCCATTTTCCCCATAAAAAATATATAAATCGAACCCCTCCCCTTCCTTTTGAACAAGATTCAAGTGCTTAAGGAGATTATGTGCATTTAGCAACAAGCTTCAAGATCCTAAGGAGATTATGTGCATTTAGAAACAAGCTTCAAGAGCCTAAGGAGACAAATTCCTTGGAGTGAACAAGCTTAAATTTCCTAAAGAGATCATGCCATTATTTATAAAAATCCATCAACGTCATCCTATTCATCATCAACCTAATGGACATGTTACTGAAATTCTTGCATGGGTACATTTGAACATCCACAATCAATCAAAACTAAGATAAAATAAAAAAATAAGGTCTTTGTGGTTTGATGAGGTATAATCTTATTTCTAGCTCAATCTGATCTATTTGTGCTTAATTTAGAGTAGGAATTGGTTTTATTTTTTGTTTTTATTTCATAGCTCTAGGTTTTGCATGTGTACATTCTTGACACTTCGGTGGGACTAGACCCATTTTATTTTGCATTTATCCTTTGTGTTGAAGTGTTTTCTTATTTTTTACCATTTGGAGTCTTATTATTTTCAAATTTGAGTCAATTTTTTTGTTTTCAGGTCTCTAATCCCATTTTTTGAACATTAACATATGTGCCTTGTGTAGCAATGTTTCCATCCTCAAGAACACATATGTATAAGATATTTTACCATCTATGTTTGTCATATTTATTCTATCCCATTTTGATACTTTATAATCTATGCCCTATGTTTTGGTGTTTGTGCACTATGTTTTAAAGTTTTCACCATGTAATTTTGCATTTATGCCTTATGTTTCAACATATGTACAATGTGTTTTAACGACTATGTCCTTTATCCATCATTATTTACACCATGATCTTTAGCATCTGTACATTGTGTTTCAACATCTGTTCCCTCTATTTCAACATCTGTGCCTTTTATTTTTCTAACTTACAAGGACCCACATGAGATGAAGACCAAAATGAATCAAATTATTAACACTTATCTTGAAGGTTAGCATGATGAATTGAAATCAAACCAATCTCATATTTAATGATTTAATATTAATCAAATAATCTTATTGTATCATATTTTTAATTTTTGCTTATGTGTGTTTGGATTATGATCATGTATGCTCTATCATCATGTCGTAAGGTTACCTTGGAAATTAGAAATGATCTATGCCAATTATGTCTCCTAAGAATGATGATGTATGCTCTTTTCTCATACTTCAAGGTGATATTGAAAACTAAAAATATTTCATGCCTTTTTATTTTTATTTTCTTGTGTCTAATGACTTCAATATCATCGCCAAGTGTTAAGACAAAGTCTATTTTCCATGTGTACTATGTTTTAATGACTATGTCCTCTGTCCATCATTATCTACACCCTAATATTTAACATCTACACATTATGTTTCAACATTTGTGCCCTCTATTTTAGCATATGTGCCTTCTATTTTTCTAACTTACAAGGACCCACATGAGATGAAGACCAAAACTAATCAAACTATTTATGCTTATCTTTCAGGTTAGCATGATGGATTGAAATCAAACCAATCTCATATTTAATGATTTAATATTAATCAAAGAATCTTATTGTATCACCTTTTTCATTTTTACTTGTGTGTGTTTGGATTACGATCATGTAATCTCTTTCATCATGTCGTAAGGCAACCTTAGAAATTTTAGAAATGGTCTAGGTCAATTATGTCTCCCAAGCATGATGATGTATGATTTTTTCTCATACTACAAGGTGATCTTAAAAATTGAAAATATTTCATGCCTTTTTATTTTTATTTTCTTGTGTCTAGCAACTTCAATGTCATCACCAAGTGTTAAGACAAAGTTCATGTTTTGATAGACTCTAAATATTTAATGAGGAGTTATCATTTTTGGTTACTTGGTGACCTATTTTACTAGCATACTAAAGTGAGGTCATTTAATTCACCAATAAATAAGCCCCAGACAACACCCTTTCATCATGGAGTTGGGAATCATCATACCATAAATATATAGAGGACTCCCCTAATCATACAGTCACAACTAGCATAGGATCCATCTAATCGCACATGAATAGTGGTGGTAGAAACACAACATTCCCTAATATCACCCATAATGTACCTTCAAGGTATTATCCATGGGTCACTCTCTAGTTTCAATCCCACTTGACTAGTGTAGGTTGTGCTTATGTACATGTTTTGATTGCATTCCATTTTGTGAATAACACGTCTAAATCCAAATTTATACCAAACTCACTCTAAACCAATGAATTTTAATAAGAATTTTTAAACACAAATGAATCATGACCTAAACAATTACAAACATTTTTATCAAGACCCATCCTATTATGTTGACAACACTATCCAATTCTAAGCAAATATCCCATCCACTAGTTACAATCCAAATAAAAATACCCCCCATATCAAGTGCAATGAAAAAATCATTTTAGAATCCCAATTCCAAAATCAAATCATACTCAACCAAATCCAATAGATAATCCAACATTTAGCGACCCTAATATCCATGTCCATCCTTAAAAATCAATAAATTTATCACCTAATCAATCCCACAACAATTGACCCCATCCAATACATAATACCCATTAGGCCCTTGACTCATATAAACCTAAATTTTTCTTACCCTTAGAAAATAAATCCAACAACCATAAATATAACACTTCACTATTTTACCATCAAACATCTTATACCATTCTGGATCCTAAACTACAAAAACTACACTTTCCTTAACTTTGGAAAAAAATCGATGAGGGACAAGCCCAAAATCAATAATTACATAATCAACAATTGCAAGATAAATATCCTACCAATAATGTCCTTGAAATACAATAATCAAACCATTAATAATCCCATGAAAACCAACCCCCTAAGCTACAACAATCCAATGATCTCCTATCATTGCTACTCTATGGTACATCACTTACTAAGGAACAAAGTGTATGACATTCAAGAATTAACAATTGGAGATATGCTAAGATCCCTTTTCAAAGCTCAATAAAGCTCATCTATAGAGAAATCAAGGTCAAACCATATTTGAATAACCCATATTTGATGGACCCATCTTTGACCACCCTATTGATGCCTAAAACTCTCACTCTCGACGAACAGTTTCCTATGGGAAGCTTCATAAGTGTGGGATAAAAATGCTATCTATGAAACAACCTCCAAGATTTTAGAAGCTAAATCCTTGAATTAATTAGGGGGTGAAAATGGGAAGGAGGAAATGTAAATAAAACTAAAATAAAACTAAGGTGATGTGCTGAGATATTTAATGTATCCACCTAATATTTCATAAAATAGCTTGAACCATTGGAACACCACAAATAATTTAAAAGAACATATGCATGATTTAATGCCTATAACATAAGTAAAAGCTAACACTATAGAAGTATAGAAAATAAAAAATAGACATCAATAAATTCCACTCAATTTGACACAGAACACCACATCCTCTTCATTTTTAGGTGGAGAAAAAAATATAAAAGGCGCAAAGGCACAATATATAATATTCAATCCTTCTTGTGAGGGGAACCTGCTAAGGCCATGAAATGAAAATAAATAAATACTACTATTTATATTCCAAAACTAGTTATTATAATGGATTCTCTTTGATAATAGTAATAATGATTTCTATTATCTAATGTCCAACCCTTTATAAAAGAAAAGAGACCTAAATATATAGGCACAATAGCCTCATGAGGAAACAACACTTAGGACCAGGCACTTGCACTCATGATGAGGCCATTACAAATGAATGAGGGTATTTGGATCATAAGTGTAGTTGGTCTTCAAAATCTTGGATATGGCATAATTTTTGATACCTCATGATCTCTATGATGCTTAGAATAAGCACCGTGGTTGCACATGTCTCCCTCAAAACTGCCTCTAGAATTCTTGTTAGAAATAGGCCCCACTTCTCTCACCCAATGGCACTATCTAAAGCTCTAAAAAGAAAAAAATTTCTCTCAAGGAATGCTAGAAGGACATGTGGCAATTTGAGGGGTGAGTAGTCTCCTTTGAATCCCTTTTATCACCTTTTTAACTAGTAGTGCATAGGGCCACCATGTGACAAGCTGACACTGTACTTGGGGAAGTTGAGAACTCATTTGTAAAGAATTAACATGGGGGTGCCGCATCAAAAGTTTTCTTTATTTTAATTATAATTATATCATGGGTCCCACCCATTATTTTATTGCCTAATGGTGCTACTCAAAGTTCTGACAAAAAGAAACCTGCCTTGGATAAGCACCGTGATGCCATGTGTCAAGCTAGCATTACTCTTGGCTAAGCCAAGAACTTTTTCATGAAGAATGAGAATTAGGATGCCATGTGGCACTAGTATAAGGAGATGAAACTTAGCCAAAAATAAACAAGGGGAACTCGAGCAAGAGGAGGTTGATACATAAGCCACTAAACTCACCAAGTATGTTCATGATAAAAAGGCTAACTACCCCAAAACTTCAAAACATGGATTAAGATCCATAGTTCCTAGTGACTATTAGGGGAATGTACTTGTATATGGAAGAATCCAAATTTTTTGGTTTCTCATACCAGTCAAGGAAAAACTACAAAAAGGGATAGACCACAAACTTACAACTTCTAAAGAATAACCTTTAAAGGTATCCACTCTTCCTCTTTCAGTTGAGTCTTCTTTTTTAGAGCCTCAAAGGCTCTATCCAAATAAATGGTCTCCTTGGAGGAGATGCTACTCAAACCTGAACTACCATCAACATCTAAAACTCTAGTTAGATGAGAGGCTACAAAATGGTATCCACCTTAGAGATGTTTAGTTCTTGATCGAGAGCCACAAAGATGGTTTGGTCATTCTGATTTTAATCAATAGCTCTTTTATTTTTTCCTCCAAAAAGACTATGTTGTCTACAAGGAACAAGGGAGTCCTTATTGGACCAGCTACTTGATGTGCCCCTTCATATCCTGAATCACTTTCTCAAAGGTATCTAAGAATGCCTTCCATTTTGATGCTACCTTATTGAAGCTAAAAAATCATTCACCTTCAACACCACCTACTATCTGTTGGCCACCCCTACCACTTGGAGCATCCTATCTATTACACTATACAACTTTTGGACTATGAGCTATGATCTTGAACTTCTGGAGACATGAAGGCAAGGACTTGGTCCATGGATGTGCTTACCTATGTACTCAACCACTATGAGTCTACAATGAACCTAAGTGTTAACTTTAAGTTTTTGGTCATGTTATTTATTGTATCCCAATAGGATACATATAGTTGTTGGACCATGGGGAGGATCCCTATGGTTTAAGAACATGCGACGATGTCATTTTTTTTATGAATGTCCTGGTCTTTGGATAAGGATTCCTAGTTCATTTGCTGCTATAATTATTGTTGCATGATTTTAGATTCCAATAAACTCTTATGGGTCTATGCAAGCTCTAATTCATTTTATTGTATCTTATTTTCCATATCCTAATTATCCCTTTTTAGGCCATCAATTTTGGCCTTCAGCTTTGTAATTTGGATCCGTAGCTAGGCCCTTTGGCTGGCTTCTACCTGGAAGCTCTCAGTGGTGACATGACTCTATAAATTAGACCTCACTTTGGTGAGATATGCATCTTTAGCCTTAGCCTTGA
Source organism: Torreya grandis (assembly GCA_037957365.1). Classification (NCBI taxonomy): domain Eukaryota; kingdom Viridiplantae; phylum Streptophyta; class Pinopsida; order Cupressales; family Taxaceae; genus Torreya; species Torreya grandis. The sequence continues at coordinate 289,535 of JARHVA010003752.1, read as the reverse complement.
CATTCAGGTGGTTAATAATAGCTTTTATTCTTGTGAGTTCTTACTCTGTCTTTTCCATCTAATGGCCTACCTTGATATAGTCCATGGTGATAGACCTTTGGGTTTCTTCCATCAATTTGACCCTCTTAGTTGGTCTAGGCTAGCTGAGGTTAAAGTTGATGGTGTATATTGAGTAATCCCTTGACTACATCTATTCTTGGGGCTTAATTACTTGTGGTGAAATGTGTGTAATCATTAGATATTGTTGTATAATGTCAAAGAATGACCGCATATAAGGCATCACCAGGGCCTTGGCCATTTTTTATTTTCTCTTTTCTACCTAAGCCTCTCAGACCTTTCTTGGAATATCTAACTACTGGTGGAATTATTCTTGTGACTGAATCATTTCTCCCATAAAGGGGGATCCTTGTGGTATCCCAAAATGAATAGTCACTTGTTGTTGTGAAGAAGCAAACATTGTTCCCTCAAAGATGAGTAGGTGAATGGTTAGGGTGGAAGGAGAGAAATGCAAGAGCCTATGGAGAGGGGTGGTAGGAGATTGTGTCATGATGGATGTAGATGTGGTGGATGAGGGAAGAGGGGTGAAGAGTGGTGCAAGTGAGGTGATTGGTTGGGTGGAGGAAAGTGGTGCAAGCTCAATGGAAATGGTGGAAGATGAAGAAGTGAATAATGAGGAATAAGTAGATAAGAGTGGTTGGGTGAAATTCACCTTATTTTTTTTGGGTTTGAGAGGAGGGTTGGAAACTTATACTTTGGTATTAGACTAAGATGACTACACTTTGAGCTACCCTGTATTGACCTATAACTACTATTGGGGAGTTACATAAAGAGGATAGGGCTAGGTAACATGCCTCTAAATCATGAAAACTTCCTCTTATTTTTTAGAGGGCATTTCCTCTTCTTTTTATTTGATGGAAACCTCTTTCTCCTCCCAAGCTTCTTCCTCATGGTGCTCATCCTAGAAGTTCTAAAATTACTTGTCAGAATCTAGATCTTCAAAGTTTAACTCATGATGGATGATTTCTTGCCTATATTTACAATAGGCATCTTATTTCTCCTTGCTCCATCCCCTCTAGATGAGCTATGCCCTTAGGCCCATTGTCATGTTCTTTATGGGATCAAAATCTTGGTCTGGTTTATAAAAAGACTCCCATAATTTGTAAGTGTCTGAAGGGATCTTGGATAGATTGATATAATGTTTAATGCTATCCTCCATTAGTGACCTTTACTCCTCAAATTATGGTCAGGGCTCATGGTTGAAGGGGGAAGTGATATTCAAAGTGGATATGTGGCCATCTGGGTCATAATTCTACTGGTCATTGATCTAGTCTAAGTCAAGCTCTACCAATTTTAGTGCAAGAAGGTGCTTCTTTGGCCTCTTCATCACTTTAATGCCTCCCCTTGAAAAGGGGACATCATACATGGCCTTCTTCTTCCAACCTACCCTATACACTAAGTTCACCACATCGAGTTGGTAATCCAACTCCAAGGCCAATATTTTATTTGTAATTATGCACGAGAGCTAAAATGGCTCCTCCTTGAACCCATGGACCTTGATAAATATGAAATAGGTTCTAAATAACTAGTCAATTAGAATATTGTAGTTAGTGAGCCATATTCTCTGGTGGTCCATCATTCTAAAAGTGATGGCCTCTTAACTGAGATTGATGAGGGTCAGAGATATGAAACACTCTACAAACTCATGATAATATTATGTGACTAAAAGAATGGGGTCCACATGGAGATAGGGATCACCATGTGAGGATATGTGCTCATCTTAACTACATTGATTATGAAGTATAGTGAGAATAATTAGGAGTTATAGTATAAGATCAGGTGGAGGAGGGAGTAATACCTAAAGGTATTTTGGGCCAAAAAATTTGTTAGTTGATTGTGAATGGCATCAGCTATGGTATCTAAAAATTCAATTTTTTAAGCTTTCTCTATGTTTACTATATTTAAGTGGAAGACTGCACCTACTTATAAATCATGGACGTTTGTGTTCAAGTCTATTTCAAAAATGAATGCCAACATAGAAAGGGAATCTTTCATATCTTCTCACAAATCTCGAGAGAGAAATGGGTAGAGGAGACGCCTTCATGTAATTACAATAGAGAGCTAAGTTGATGAAATTCTGCTTATGGACACAAGTATCCCATACATTCTATAGGTTTTCTATGCTACATATGTCTGCACCTGGGTTGCTATGGAGTCAAAACATCTCCCTCACTACATCAACACTAATGTCCACTTTTAAGTGCTTATTTGCAATAACATTGGTATTGACATTGTATCTCTTCATGTATAGATAAATGATCTCTGAGCATGAGTGCGCAAGAGGCACCATATAAAGGGCTAGGTTAGATTTCCATATCTTGTAGTTGAATGACTCAAAGTTTTTATTTTGCACCTTTTTAAACATGTAGGCATGGGTGGCTTCCCTCACATTCTTCATGTTCTTAGTCAAATTGGGATTAAATATCCCATCCACAAAGTCTAGGACCAATTTAGGGTCCCTAAAATTCCCCTTTATGATGCTTTTGACATTTAGCACTATGGGCTTCGATTGTGCGAAGGCAGAAGCATACTATTTGCTTCATGTAAACTATGGGGGAAGGTCCCTATGACCACCTAACCCATGGGTTATTTGCTTCTTAGGGTGTCCACCATCTTATAATTCAAGAATTTTTTAATTATGGAAATTTTACCGTCATCAAATCAACCCTTTCACCTATTGTGAAGGTTAAATTAAATTCGTACTAGTCTAATCGTGTGGGTTCTAAACGTTCATCTAGGATCCTAAAGATGTGAGGGGGTTTTTATTCTAAATTTTGAGAAAAAATTAACAAGTTATCAAGATAACTTATTCCATTATAACAATAAAAAATCCATTTATTGAATCATGAATCAATTAAGATAAGAACTTGTAATCTATTCTATCCGATAGAGGAAACCTATGAGTTAGATAATCTCTTGAAAATAAAAATCTGACTCTGTAATATATATGTATTTAGATAATATCTTTGCTTCTTGCTTACAATGTTCTAAAAGAAACCTGAAATGGAAGAGATAGATCAAAGAAAGAGAAAGAGGCAAAACATAAAAACAAAAGAGTAAGAAAACTAATAACGAACAAACTAAGAAAAGAAAATTAGGAAAGACAAAAAACTAATTCTAAAGAAAGGAGGAACAAACTAGAAAAGAACAACAAACTAAAAAAATAATTTAATCTAAACAAGACACAAACACTAAACAAAATTAAGGTAAGCAAAGCTAGAAAATCTAATCAAGATAATTATTCTTAAACTAAGCCAATTAAAAGATAAACAAAGACTAAAGATCAAGATTGAACCCAAAAAATAAATAAATTAAGGAGCAACTATGAAACTTAAAAAAACAAAGAAAATTAATCTAAGGATTAAAGCAAGCCTAGAATCTATAAAAACTAAATCTATAACAAGATAAACTAAAAAGGCTTAAGCTATGAAAAAGATATCAAATGATTAATTTAGAAAATATAAAGATTATTAAACTAATGATAAAGTGAAACAAATGTAAATCTAGATACTTAAGATATTAATCTATAACAATCTAAGGAATAAAATTTAAGAGGATCTATAATTATTCAATTAAAGAAAAGAAACAAACATAAACTAAGAACCAATAAGAAAAAAAAAACAAACTAAATTAAACTAATTAAAATAGAAAACAATTAAAGATTAAAACTATATTTAAAGATAATCAAAATAGAAACAAAAATTAGATTTAGAAGAAATTTAAAAGATCTATTTATATTAAAGTTAGACTCAAATAAATTACAAAAGGTGTGTGAGTCTCAAAAGGAGAGTCATCTTAGTAGAAAAAGATAAACTTATTGAGAAAACCAACATCTTTTCTCTACAAAAACTTGAATAATAACTTCACACTCAAAATATATCAATGAAATATCATGGAATAGTGAAATAATCATCATTATTCATGATGAATACTTAGAATATGCACATAGGACTACAAATAACAATCATCAAAAGATATTAAGCTTAGCAAACTTCAAATAATTAGTACTAAATGATAAATAAAACTAGATATATTTGTGTTGCATAAGCAATTACTCAATCATTAGATAAAGTACCATTAGGTCTATTTGCAAAAGATGTACTATCTCAGAGAAATTGCATTAAAAAAAGAGATAAATGATTGACTTTAGAAAATACTTAAGTCTTCAATACCTATTATGCTTTTGTCTTCAAATGAGTCTTTGATCTCTTCTTATACCTTCAGCTTAGTTGTGAAATAATTATAACTCACTTTAGTTAGTTATTATTTAATGTTAACTACTTGAATTTTAACAAAGTCAATAAATTATAAACTAAATTGGTTAAAGATAGATTTAATTAATACTTAAAAAATCTTAATTGATCCAGATATTTTAAAATAATAGACTTGAGGTACTAATCTTAACGGGTGGGGACCTATATTAATCAATATAATAGAACACATATTAATCATAAAATAAATAGATCAAAAATTGATAAATCTTATTCACATTAATCCATAACACATATTAATTAACTTAATCATATATAATTACGTCATAATTCTAAAATTGCTGTATTTATTAAAATTATCAAAATTTATCAAAGTCTAAAAATCAAAGTGTTAAATTGAAATAACAAGTTCTACCATAAAAATTCATCAGTAAATAGAAAACATCCTTTGGATGACCAATAGTCATCTGAATCAGACAACACTTCAATCACATATTTGTCTTATTCATGAAGACAAATATTGTACTCCATCTCAGTAGTAGGGAATGCCACTAATCTCATCCTTGAATCTGTGGTGTTGTCATCAATTTTTAGCTTAATTCTCTTCAACATTATGATTTCTCTTAGTATTTTTGACTCAGACTCAGCTCTCTTTTCTATAGTCCTTTGTTTAGCAGTGATCTTTTTAACAATGTGAGGTGGAATATCTATGGTTTTTCTTTTTCCATCATAACCTTAAATCCCCAAATTCAATCTCTTAAACCTTAAGAGAGGCTCACTATGGCACCATATAGATTCAACTTCTTATATTTTCCAACAAGATCTACATGAGAAGAGGAAGGTGCATCAAAAGGAATGGCCATATTCCTAATATCTTTAGCATGAGATATTTCTACTTCAAGTTGCATGGATTGGTTTGCAGGAAAATGATCATCAAATGGTTCACTTCTAGAATTAGGGGGCTGTAGAGGCAAATATCAAGGATCATGCTCTAAATAATGAGATGAACTATTTTAGAAAGGTGTACGAGTTCCAAACCTATGGCCATCGAAACCTCTATAACCTCTATTGGTTGGATTAATAGGAAGATTACTCAAAATATCCTAAAATTTAGGATCATAAGCATCAAAGTGAATGGACATTCTTGTCCCTCTATGAAATCTAGTGCCAAAATGCCTTGCATGAAATCTACCCCTATGAAACCTCTACTAGAATTTGATTGACTAACACCTATATTGGAATTCTATCCCCATCCTTTATCATCATTACTTCCTGTTGGCTGGTCCCACCTAGACATAATGATCAATCTAACACATAACAAAATCGAAGATTGGGAGACAAGTGTCCAAAAAACAAGCTGTAAAGTGTAATAATCTAATAAATGAAATTAAAGCTGCATTATGGCTAAAATATATTACACTATATCTGAATCCAAATCTGTATTGAACCTCATAAATTAAATATAAGATTTTGATCTCAACTTGAAAGTATCAAAGAATTTTAATCTCAATATCTATTTTTAAAGAAAAGCTTAAAACTTCAATATTGAGATTAAACTTCAAATAAAATCTCTTGTCTTTCAAATTAGCTTTATATCAATTCAAAATTATCCATATATATTTATAAAAATTCATGTCATTATCATTTTCAACATAATGGATTGATTCAATTCAGATTTTCACCTAATGATTTCAATTTGTAACACTATCAATCACATTTTTTTATACTGAAACTAGACGTCTGTCAACAAACTTTCTAGAAATATGTTTAAACCAAAATGAGACCAAAACATCTTTATGACTTCACTAACCCTGATATTTTTAGACCACAAACTTATAAATTATAATCTCGCAATATGTCATCAACTTTCAATACACAAGAAGCTCATAATTATTTTAATGCAAATCATTTCATGTATGTGTAACATACTGACCCTTTACCATATCTTTCTATAAGCCTAACATATGATTTAAAAAAATAAATAACCACATATATAACCAAAATCGCATGCACTGAGTTTCCTCAATATTTTTTGAGGTCCATCACCATTTTCAGACTCACTTGTCTTTTTGTTTAGGAAGTAATTAAGTATTCATCACATATATAAGCCCTAGATCCAATATCAGTTTCAACCAAAAGATATTTGCATACCCATATATCCAACAATAGTACAAAAACCAAACCAAACAATTTTGTGCATGGTGACATCCAAAAAAGATTTGAAAACTTTCTAATATTTATACAAATCTATGTAAGACCGTCATCAAATTCAAATCAAACAATAGGACATTAAAAACATCCAATGTTGGATAGTTACCCAAGCGTATGCCATATATAAGAACCCTTAAAATCTTAGATTTAAACCATGATTCAAAAATAATCAAAATACTCGATATATCGCTTGTAACTAGGCTAATTTTTTTTCTCAATTTATTCTATATTTAGCTTAAAAAAAAGATAGATTTATTTTTTCATTTACCCAAAATATGCAAGTGACCCTTCATACTAATATTGACAAACATGTATCACTATCACAACTAAATATTATTTGAAATAATCTTTCTGAGAAAATTACTCAAAAATATATAAAACCTATGCCTTGCATTTCAACATTCAATAAAAAATAGAGGTTATAATTCATTTATTGCTAAAAAAGGCTTCAAATTTTCATGTACAGAATCATGTAGCTTTCTTTATATTGTTTCATGTATAACAAAAATAATATCCCCAAACTTTAAAGAAACCATTTTAAGTTTCCAAAAAGTTTGCATGCAAACAAACCTGTATATTTTTCACATTATTATCCACATTTTACATTAAAACCACATGGAAGTAATGAGATATTTCATTCTCATACGTATATTTTCAACAAAACTATTCTTTCACTGAAATTATAATTTTTTCATAAATACCTCCATATTTCTAAAGAAAATGATCAGAACTTGTAAAACCATACCTAGTGTTGCTTTCCCAAAAATCTCCTGACCATCAACCTCTAAAATCTCTACATGATCTCAAAGAAATAGAGCTTCACTCCTATAAAAGAGCTTGTGAGAATGAAATATAAATCAAGAATTTTGATATTTTATTTTTCCAATCTAACTCCATAACCAAATTGCGACATTTTACTTTTACATTGCCCTAGACTCACTATCATGTACCTTAGCAACATTGATAAATCATTTATCAATATGATCAAACTTAGTAATAATTATCTTTCATACTAATTTTTTCACTAAGTTCTATCACTCAAAGAGATTATTTAGTCATTAATGCCAATATACCATCAAATCCTCATCTCAATCTCGAAGCATCAAATTATGCTTCCACATTTAATGTCCATGCCAACTCATATGCCACAATGGATCAAAATGCTATCTAACCTCCAACTCGACCAAATTAAAATATATTAAATATGTTTCATGATAAATCGAAAAGGGTCCTCAACACTTAGTGTTTTAAGTTAGTTCCATGGTGAACTTTACACAATGCAACTAACTATGACCTAACATTGTAATTTTGAATTATTCCATGAATGATAGGATAGGCTACTTTAGACTTAATCAATTTGAACATGAATGCAAAATTATAAAATCTCAAATGAATCCTTATAATATTTTTATTTTGGTTCATGCATAAGTCCAAGGTTGATAGCCAACTTATAAGTCTATGCTCAATGAAATATGAAGAAATGGTATATATGTCTTGATATAAGTATTCATCAATTTTGAATACTTATCCAAACATTAAGACCACTGAGACTTAAAATATCAACTAGATGATCATAAAAAGGAAAAAGGCTACAAGATATATGAAATAACAATGATAATATTGTCAATAACCAATAACAGTGAATGAAAATGAGCCATACATCAAAGTAGACTTTTAGAATAGCCTTTAAATGTATCAATATGGCATGCAATATTTTTAAAAATATATCATGACCATTATTTATCTTGAACCATGAATTAAATCAACTAATGAAAATCAAAACAACATCATAAATTCACTGAAATAACTAAAAATTGAAAGTTTATGTATCAACTGAAACTATCAAAAGTGAACTAAATTTGAGTAGCAGAATGACTGATTACATATATAAATATATATACATATTTTATTCATTAGTCAACCATACTTTTTGAAACCACTTTAAACATAAATAAAATTTTATCAATCAATCATTACTGTTTCACAATAAAAAATGTATCTAAAATACTATCAATCAATAAGGTCTCCAGCACAATTTTAGGTTTCATGACAGGGTCAACTCTGTGATAGCAAGTATATATTTTGAAAAATTTAGAGGGGCATAACACTGGCGACCTTGCTAGTCAATTTTGTGCAATAAATTTGATTAACAATAAATTGCCTATTGTATAAAACAATTTTTTTCCTTGAGAGTGTGATCTAAGAAAATCATTTCTTAAGTAGTTGAACACAAACCCCTTAAATAATGAATTCAAATAAGGGATGAATTATTCAGTTAGCGTGGCATGAAGAAAGGGAAATGAATAACAAGGAAGTTTGGGTTGGATGCACAATCAATTACAAATACCTTATATATGAAATCTAAAAATAAATTAATACTTCTATAACTAAATATAAGTCAGCCATATTACTCATTTATTATGAAACTAAATTTGTAAGAATAATTTCTAAAAATGAATGATATTTATAGCACTTTCACATATTCTTTGCATTCTTCCTGTTGGGGATCTAGAACAACAAACATGCTCTGATACCACTTGTTGGGAGAGGGTGTACACCGGAAGCACACAATTTGATTACTAATACCAAGCAACTTAATATGCGGAAATTAACCAGATCACCAAGTAACTAGAATTCAGAATAACACAGCATATGAGAGACAATACCAAATTGTATTAACACTTTATACAGAAAAGAATACAATAAAGAAGATGCCACTTCTTCTCCACCACCTTACAGAGGTTTCCCACGCCTCAAGTGAACAGTAATTCTTCTCCCCAAAGCTCTCCCTCTCACAGGTCCCAACACCCAACTCAAATACAGAGTTGGTGTTCACCTCCCCGTGCTCCACGCACAACACAAGTGCTCCACGCACTCCACAAGCACTCCACGTGCTCCACAAGTACTCAAGGTACTTCAAGTAGATCTCCCATGAATCTGCAACAACCTGCAATTCAACAGACCATACTTATGGAAGGAACTCCCTTGCCTTCCTCTTGCTCTATCCGAGTACACACCTGTACTTCAAGTATATCCTACCTGATACTGCTCCCTGTAGTGTTGCTGTCTGTATGACCTTGCACACCTGCAAGTCAAGCAATGGTTCCAATCACCTGTGAACCTCGACCTTGCACACACATACACCTGCAGATCAACGATCTTACTTAGTGAAGAACCCAGCTGGCTCTCCAATCCAGCACCAACACACCTGGTACTGTGGCACTAGGAGGAACGCACCATAGCTCTACCTCACACACAGAAGGAGCTTATAATTATGCTCTCTTACTCCCTAGCACACTTTTCCAATACAACCATGAGTCTATTATATAGATCTCATCCAAACAATGATTAGACATCTAATTACAATAATTAGATCCGTAGCTATGAGTCTAAAATTAGCACTCATCATGCAAACACTTGGTTCGTTAGCTAACTGCCCGTAAATAGCTCGCAGTCGAACCACACAGGCGACCGACGCCGGTCCCTGTCCGCCTGGAGGTGACCGACGTCGGCCGATATATGACCGACGTCGGTTGCTTCTCTGTGCTATCCCGCCGACGTCGGCTGATCAGACCGACCCCAACTTCTTCTGCAACTCAGCAACCTTCAGCAACCTCCTCTCCTGTTTGCATCAGTGAAGCTTTTAGCTCCACAATCCTAACAATCTCCCACTTGGAGATAAACAGCTGCACTGTACCTGTACCTGTACTCCGTCTAATCTGTTTCCTAGTTTGTATCCCTCTTCAAGCTCCCACCTGAAGACAACCCACCACACATCCCGTGGTGTACCACCTGTCATCCGAGTAACCTGCCACATCCGAACCTACAACACCTGTAGTGAAGTCCTGACCCTGCATAGAAACACCTGCTGCCGGTCCCTCTCAGAAAACCTGAGAACTCACTTCCCCGAATTGGCTCCTAACTCTCTGACAGCTCCCACTGCATGAGAATACTCAGGTCTATACCAGACCTCATGTGATTTCGGACACTGTACCTGTCCAGCCCTTAGTGTGCTCCCGGTTCTGCATCCTGAACCTCGCCAACACCTGATTCACATCAGCTCCCACTCGAGACAAAATCAACCTGTGATCTCCATGCCTCCCATGTCAAAGAATTCCGCTGCTCCAAACTCCTCCTGACATGCCACTGAACTAATCTTACCCTTAGCTCAGCAAAACCCTGTATGTACACCCCTGCTAGCTAGCATACTATCCACATACAGCAACAGAATGATGTCATGACTCATCATCCCCCTGGTAAGACAAAACCATAGTAGTTACCCTGACATTGACTGAAGCCATGCTCCGTCCTCCACCTGTCAAACCTGGTACCACTGTCCTGCAGCTCCACAAGACCATATAAATGATCTTCCGTCTCATGTATCCATTCTCTCCATTCTTCTACTAAGGAATCCATTCGTCTCTGTGCTTTTATACCTGCTGGCAACTCCACCAAGACACACCTGTCTGGTTCTCCTCCAAGGAATCACATCCTCATCCATGCCAAGCTCACACCTGTTTCCTGGATCCTTCCTGCTCTACAATCAGCAACAAGTATGAAGAAGAGGAACAACGAATTTGAGGGCCTACTTACGCCTTCAGTCCTCCGTATGGGTGTTTGAGACTCCTTGACAGCTTGCTGTCCACCCAAAATTAATTACAGTGACCGACCTCGGTCACTCCACAGTCTGCATCCGACCGACGTCGGTTCCATGCGTCTGTACCTGACTACCAACCTGCCTGCGCTGGTGTCCCTGCTGCCGACGTCGGTTCTCCTAACCGACCTCAGTCTTAAATACTGCCGACGTCGGTCCCATGACCGTCATCGGTCTTACCCTGCCCGACATCGCCGGCGTTGGCCTGCACATGACCGACATCGGCACCTGTCTGTTCGACGCCGGTTCCTCCTGACCGACATCGGTGTCTGTGTTCGCCTGTGAGTGATGACTTTTTACCCGCGAGCTTCTTTGAATCAAAATCCATGTCCAAACTGCCCTGCTCAGAAGTATCCAGCCACATCCACTGGGTTCTGTCCGCCATCTCCTCCATAAACACCAAGGCTTTCCAGTTCTTAAGCCTATCAAATATATCTGTCTTCCGCTTAAGAACATGCATCTCCTTCCTGCTCATGTGACCAAGCCTACGAAGCCACGTCTCCGCAACAAAAGAAGAATCAGTAATATAAACAAGTAGATAAAGGATACCTGTTTTCTTACCACCAGCTAATTCAAGTGCATCCGCTGTGAGAGTTCTTGTGCATCTCTCATCACCCAATCTTTCTGAAGAAATTAGCCATATCTCCAAACCTGGGACCTGCATGACCTTCATCAACCCCTGTGTGTTGGCCGCCTGCAATTTCAGCTTCACTTTGCCTTTGCCAACAATCTGACAAGGCTTACCAGCTCCTCTACCTGGAACTGCATGGAAAGAGGCAACCGAATCTTTTATCCAAGATTCAACTTTATCCAAGAAACCTGCAAGAACATCCTGTGCAATAACACCTGCAACATCTGTATCTTCAGTTTCTTCATGTTGATCTGCTACCAACCAACAATAATCTTTTACCTGCTCTTTCTTTCCATAGGACCGTGAGTGACCATATGTGCTTTTCAACTCCTCCATTCTTAGCTTACTTTGATCTGCAATTGCTCTACTCCCACTCGATCAGAAACCCCTGAGAGTGACCTGTAACCAAACACAAACCCTGCTTCCTCCAACCTCAGCTCAGATACCACCTGTTGGTATCAAGCTCAAGAACCTACAACCAAGGCTCTGATACCACTTGTTGGGGATCTAGAACAACAAACATGCTCTGATACCACTTGTTGGGAGAGGGTGTACACCGGAAGCACACAATTTGATTACTAATACCAAGCAACTTAATATGCGGAAATTAACCAGATCACCAAGTAACTAGAATTCAGAATAACACAGCATATGAGAGACAATACCAAATTGTATTAACACTTTATACAGAAAAGAATACAATAAAGAAGATGCCACTTCTTCTCCACCACCTTACAGAGGTTTCCCACGCCTCAAGTGAACAGTAATTCTTCTCCCCAAAGCTCTCCCTCTCACAGGTCCCAACACCCAACTCAAATACAGAGTTGGTGTTCACCTCCCCGTGCTCCACGCACAACACAAGTGCTCCACGCACTCCACAAGCACTCCACGTGCTCCACAAGTACTCAAGGTACTTCAAGTAGATCTCCCATGAATCTGCAACAACCTGCAATTCAATAGACCATACTTATGGAAGGAACTCCCTTGCCTTCCTCTTGCTCTATCCGAGTACACACCTGTACTCCAAGTAGATCCTGCCTGATACTGCTCCCTGTAGTGTTGCTGTCTGTATGACCTTGCACACCTGCAAGTCAAGCAATGGTTCCAATCACCTGTGAACCTCGACCTTGCACACACATACACCTGCAGATCAACGATCTTACTTAGTGAAGAACCCAGCTGGCTCTCCAATCCAGCACCAACACACCTGGTACTGTGGCACTAGGAGGAACGCACCATAGCTCTACCTCACACACAGAAGGAGCTTATAATTATGCTCTCTTACTCCCTAGCACACTTTTCCAATACAACCATGAGTCTATTATATAGATCTCATCCAAACAATGATTAGACATCTAATTACAATAATTAGATCCGCAGCTATGAGTCTAAAATTAGCACTCATCATGCAAACACTTGGTTCGTTAGCTAACTGCCCGTAAATAGCTCGCAGTCGAACCACACAGGCGACCGACGCCGGTCCCTGTCCGCCTGGAGGTGACCGACGTCGGCCGATATATGACCGACGTCGGTTGCTTCTCTGTGCTATCCCGCCGACGTCGGCTGATCAGACCGACCCCAACTTCTTCTGCAACTCAGCAACCTTCAACAACCTCCTCTCCTGTTTGCATTAGTGAAGCTTTTAGCTCCACAATCCTAACACTTCCTTCATAATGTGATGTTCTTCATTCCACAATATTTCATTGATCATTTCAAAAACAAAGAAAAACAAAGCAAAACACGAGATGATAATAGAATAACAAACAAAAAAACAAAATGAAGGAAAGAAAAACAAACTAAAAAGAAAGCAAAACAACAATATAAAGATAACTAATCATGAAATAATTTCAAGTGATGACCATTTACTAACTAACACAGCCAATTTTCTTCAAGATCTTTAAGATGAAATGCATTGTTTTTAAGAACTATGATAATTTTGTAAGGTCCAACCATAATGTATCAAAATTATAATGTTTTCTAAGGTTTTCATGAGCTTTGTCCCAATATAAAACTAAGTCACCAAAATTAAAAATTTTACTTGAAAATTTTTTTATCAAAAAAATTCTTTAATTTTTTCTTAGGCTTCTCTAATTTCTATAATACTATTGCTTTGGATTTGTTAAGAGCTACTAAATTTATATCCTCAGCTAGATATTGTAAAGCAATCCTAGTTGAAGAAATCTAAAGTTTTATTGGTAAAGTAGATTCAAACGCATATGCTAACATGAAAGACAAATAACTAATTGTTAGCTTAATAATAGTTCTGTCAGCCTATAAGGCTTCAAAAAATTTAAGATACCAGCTTATTTTGTTATCACAAACTAGTTTCTTTATAGTAGAAATTAAATTTTCATTAGTGGACTCAACTTGTCCATTTCCTTGTGGATAGTACTTAGATGAATGATTAGAAATAATAGAATATTTTTCTATGAATTATAAGAACTCATTTGAAATGAATTGAGGTTCATTATCTAAAATAATCTCATATGGAACTCCAAATCTAGAAAAAAAATTGATTTTCTAGAAAACAAATTATTTCACATATTATTGAACTTTTAAGTGCTTTGGCCTCAGGTCATTTGATGAAATAATTCATGGCTATCAAAATATATCTATTACCTGTAGATGAAGGTAGATGAATATCTAAAATAAAGTCAATGTCCTATTTTGTAAAAGGTGTTTTAGGAATAATTAAATTTAAAGGCATTGTGGGTAGTTTATCCCTTCCAACAAAAAATTGATAAAGTATACATGAACAAACTAACTTATAAACATCTTGAAACAAAATAAGCCAATAATAACCAACTTTCAAAATATTAAAAACTATTATTTTTTCAGCATAGTGTCCACCATATTTTTTTTCATGGCAACCCCTAAGAACCTTTTGAGTTGGATTATGCATAAGACATCTTAACAATACTCCATCATGATTATGATAAAATAGAAAGTTTTCTAATAGACTAAGATTTAATGCTTTCAAATTTAAGAAACACATTTTTTTTTATTTAATTTATTAGGAAAAGATTGATTTTGAAAATAATAAACTAAATCATGATACCAATCATCTTCAATCAATAAATAATCTCATTCATTTATTTCAAGACCAAAATTAAATTTTTTGTAAAATTTAGCAACTTTCATAAATTTTAAGTGTAGTTTTGCATTTAAATTTTTATCAATCGATAAAACTAAGACATTTCTATTCAAGACAACATTTTTAGCTAAGTGTTTTGCTAATTCATTACCTTTAATAGTTTTATAAGTTTCAAATTCTAGATCAAATTATTGAATACGTAAGATCCACTTAGCAAGCCTTCCCTAAATAGTTGGTTGTTTTAAAAGATATGACAAACCAAGTACATTAGATCGCACAAATTTTTTGTTTCCCATTAATAAATATCAAAATTTAATCAAAGAAGAAACAAGTGAAAAAATAAATTTTTCAATAAGGGGGTACCTAGTTTCTATATCTTTTAAGACTTGGCTCATATAATCGATTGATTTCTCTTCATTATTTTCAAATTCTTGAGTTATTATAGCTCTTATAGCCTTTTAATTAGCATTAACATAGAGGATAAATGCTTTCTTCAAATTTGGTTTAGCAAGGACATGAGTACTTGCAATTGCATTTTTAACAGAATTAAAAGTTAATTTAACATTTTCATCTCAAATATATATTTTATCATTCTTATGTAGTAATTGTAAAGGATTAGATATGTCAACAAAATCAGAAATAAATTTTTTTAACAAAATTAATCTTACCAGAGAAAGATCTTAAACTTGATTGATCCTTGGGAGGAGGTAGTTCCTTTATATCTTTAACACATTCTGGGTCAATAAAAATACCTTCTTTAAAGATTATATTTTCTAACTTACCTTTAGTCATACCAAAAACATACTTCTTTGGATTTAAAGAAATACCAAACTTTGTACATGTTTTTAATACTCCATGAAGATGGTTTAAATATTTTTTCTCTCTTTAGAATGAATGATGAGATCATCTAAATAAACTTGAATAACAACTCTTATCAAATCATCAAAAACAACATGCATAACCTTTTGAAAAGTAGTTCTTGCATTCATCAAACCAAAAGACATTCTATTGTAAGTGAAATTACCTCTACGAATGGTAAATATAGTTTTATGTCTATCATCAAGATTCATAAATATTTGATTATAACTTGAAAATCTATCTAATAAAGATATCATTTCAGATCCTACAACTTGCTATAAAATCTGATCTATGTTATGTAGAGGAAAATTATATTTTACACTTATTTTATTTAAATCTCTAAAATCAATACAAAGTCTAATATCAAAATTTTTATTTCTAACCGGAACTAGATTAGCTACCCATTCTGAATATGTTACAAGAAAAATGACACCAACATCAATCATCTTATCCAACTCTTTTTTAATGGTATCTTCTAATAAAAGGTTAATTATTCATGTTTTCTACCTAATAGATTTAATACCAGGATTAATAGCAATGTCATGTTTAATAATATTATTATCATAACCTTTAAGGTCTTTATATGACCATGAAAAAATATCAATAAATTATTTAAACAATTTGATGAACTTTTTTATTTTCAGTCACTTGAATTCTTAAATAGACATACTTAAGATCCTCTTCAGTACTTAAATTTATGGTAGTGGTTTCACTTATGATTCTTCTTGATGACTCTTCTATTCTAGAGATTTTTCTACTGATCATTGAGCAAAAGCACATATTCAAGGCTTATCAAATCAACAAGAAATTTATTAGTACTTAATTGTAAATGATCTTCACAATTTAGTACAGAGTCATCATGATCAAAATAATTGCCTTTAAGAAATGAAAATATATGTTCATCACAACTAAACACATGCCAATTATCATTCAACTTAGAAATCTTGGGATGAAAGACTTCAATAAAAATAAAATCTATAGTAGGCTCAACTTTACTCAAAGTTGGATTAGAAGCATAAAATGCAATATTATCAACTCTAACATTGAATTCTCTAAGAATATATGTGATATTGAAAGCTTCAAAATACTTAAGTAATAACCAAAAAATTTGTACATAATGATGCAAATATGTTTAATTAGTCTTATAAATCTTGTGAATTTGTCTTATCACTAGCTCTGAATCTCCAAAAACTTTTAAATATTTAACATTCAACTCTATGGCCTTTTCTAATCCTAAACATAATGCTTCAAATGTATTATCAATGTTTTTAAAAACCAATTTGAAAGCATAAAAAAATATTTTACCAACATGATATATCAGATAAATTCCAACACCATTACCTTATTGAGAGCAAGCTTCATCAAAGTAAAGAGACCACAAAATATTCTTTTTAAATATTTTTTCATGATGATTTTTTGGTTCATTTACATTCAACAATTCATAAGTTCCAATATTAATTTTAATGTAATAAAAATTAGATAAATAAGGTGATTCAATTAAGGTACCATAAAAATCTTCCCTCTTAATGAATTCAATTTTATTATTAACAGGAATATTTTTTTCAACAAAATATTTAATGACTTTAGACGAATCTCTTCTTAAAAATATTGCATAATTATTAAGAATATCTAACACTTGAATATTAGTTATACATCTAATATGTTCATCCTACACAATCTTAATAACTATGTCATGAAACTTACCACAACTCGTAGTTTGTGTAACATCAAAACTAATAAGTTTCCTATTATCTACTTCATAAGATATACCCAATTGATTTGTAATGCATTTAAGCATGATATTATTTGAAACATCTATGTCTAAAATTCAATTATGAATTATTTTATTATCAATATTGACTGTGACATAGAAAAGAGGAATATAATCAACATGGGGATCAAAATGTTGGACATAAATATGTTCAAAATTATTTTCTTTTTGTAAACTTACATCAGCTCTTAGATTTTTTACTATTTAATTAATCTTATCAAGCTATCTTGGAAAACTAACAACTTACAACAGAGAAAATCTAACCTTAATTATTGACAAATCATCAATTATATTATAAATCTTAGCATTAATTTACCTTTTTTTTTTTAGATTTGTAATGCTGATATTGATTGTTACTATATCCAGTTGTTAAAATATTATTTTATGCATCATTATCATTAGAATTATTAACATTATTCTAAGTTTATTTACTTTTATCATCAAAAAAAGATTTATCATTTATTCTATTATTTTGAAGAGAATTATAATCTTTATTTTTAGTATTTATAACATATATATTCTCATTTTTTGAGGGATCATCAACTGTGTTTATATTATAAGTTAAATCTTTAGTTATTTCATCCTTTCTTTGAAGAAGATACTTCTTGAATTCAATAACAACTTGACATGTTTCAGGATTATGATCAATTTCACAAATATTATAATAATAAGCAATATCATCATCTTTCATGACTTTATATGAAGAAGAAGGTTTATAATTTAGCTATCTTTTAACAATGACCAACTCATTACGTAAATTTTGTATTGCTTTTAATATCTCTACATTATCTGAATTTAAACTTATAGTAGACCTATCCTTAAAATCAATACGTTTTAATTTTTTTCATATTCAATAAAAATTTATGGTTTCATCATATTCTATAATATCTTTATCTTTTAGAGCCATTTTATATTTTAAAGGCAAATCATTGCAAATATAAAGTCTAAACAACTTTTTTGAAGGTCTATGATCACTTGGGATCTTTTGACACAACTTGGTGAACCTAGAAATGAAATGATACATGGTCTTGCCAGGATCCAAAGAAATACTTGAAAGATCATTAACTAAATCAAAATCTTCCTTGATCTTACCAAAAGAAAACTCTAATCAGTGTTCTACATCTCTCCAATTTTCAATAACTTTAGTAGGTAAACTAATAAATGCTTGATAAACTTTTCTTTCTAATGTTTGAGAAAAAACTCTTAAACAATTTTTTTCATTACTTATTTCAAGAGTGGCACAAAGTAATCTAAAGGCTTCTAAGTGATCTTCCCAAGATTCTCCAACAGTACTAGAAAACTTTGGTATATTTAATTGTTTTAGAGAAGGTAACTTACCTAGATGATTTTTGACATTGATTGGATTAGCAAAAATCCATGGTGCTATAGGTATTTGATGCTCTTCCTAAGATTCTACTTTATCTTCACCTTCAGTGAGCTCATCTTGTTCTCTATTATTTTATAACCTGTGAAGTAGATCTTCTAATCTATATTCTAGTACTCATGGTTCTCTCACTAGTTGATTTCCCACTAATTGATTTCTTACTAATTGATCTCCCATTGGAAGCTTTAGTAATTTCTACTTGAAAAAAGTGATTTTTTAGAACTTAATTTTTTTGATCTAATTACAAATTTATAAAAGCAATTTTATTAGGTACAATAAAATCATCAAATGAAAATGACTAAAAAAAAGAGAGTTCTAAAACTAAGATTAACAGTTAAAACTTTATCTCTATTTTCTTGAATTCTCTTATTTGAATTCAGGATATAAAATTGAGTCTCATGCATAATATTTGAATACCAATCAATTTCAAATTCTATAATATCTTCTTCTTGATTTATGACGTAATAAATTGATGAAAATTTTTAGGATGATTATACCATGCATAATGTGTTAGATTGAAAGCAACATCAACTTCATCATATTCTAAAGCTATTAAAGGTTGAATAATATGAGGTTGTTGACCTCCAAGAACCATTAGTAAGAAGAACATAAGACTTAAAACAATTTTAGATTTCTAAATGATTTCTCCAACAGAGTCGTTAAATTTATTGATGATGGAAATTACATCATAAATAAATCAACCCTTTCACCTACCACGAAGGTCAAATTAGAATCGTACCAATATAATCGTGGAGGTTCTAAAGATTCATCTAGAATATTAAAGATGTGAGGGAGTTTTTATTATAAATTCTAGAAAATAATTAACAAGTTATCAAGACAACTTATTCCATTATAACAATAAAAAATTTATTTATTAAATCATGAATTAGTTAAGATAAGAACATGTAATCTATTCTATCCAACAGAGAAAACCTATGAGTTAGATAATCTCTTGAAAAATAGAAATCTAATTTTGTAATATATATATGTATTCAGATAATAGCTTTGGTTCTTGCTTGAAATGTTCTAAACAAAACCTAAAATAAAAGAAATAGATCAAAGAAAGAGAAAGAGACAAAACACGAAAATAAAAGAGTAAGAAAACTAATAATGAACAAAATAAGAAATGAAAATTAAGAAATACAAATAACTAACTCTAAAGAAAGGAGGAACAAACTAGAAAAGAACAATACACTAAGAATATAATCTAATCTAAACAAGACACAAACACTAAACAAAATTTAAGATAAGCAAAGATATAAAATCTAATCAAAATAATTATTCTTAAACTAAGCCAATTAAAAGATAAACAAAGACTAAACTAAATCTAAAACAAGATAAACTAAAAATACTTAAGCTATGAAAAAGATATCAAATGATTAATTTAGAAAAATATAAAGATTATTAAACTAATGATAAAGTGAAATAGATGTAAATCTAGATACTTAAGGATATTAATCTATAACAATCCAAAGAATAAAATTTAATAGGATCTATAATTATTCAAATAAAGAAAAGAAACAAACATAAACTAATAACTAATAAGAAAATGAAAAAACTAAACTAATTAAAATAGAAAACAACTAAAGATTAAAACTATGTTTAAAGATAACCAAAATAGAAATAAAAATCAGATTTAGAAGAAATCTAAAAGATCTATTTATATTAAAGTTAGATTCAAATAAATTACAAAAGGTGTATGAATCTTAAAAAGAGAGTCATTTTAACAAAAAAGATAAATTTATTAAGAAAACCAACATCTTTTCTCTACAAAAACTCGATTGACAATTTCACAATCAAAATAGATCAATGAAATATCATGAAATAGTGAAATGATCATCATTATTAAGGTTGAATACTTGGAATCTACATATAAAATTTAAAATATCAATCATCAAAAGATATTAAGCTTAGCAAACTTCAGATAATCAATACGAAATGATAAATAAATTTGGATATCCTTGTGTTGCATAAGTAATTATTCAATCATCAAATAAAGTATCATTGGGTTTATCTGTAAATGCTGTACTGTCTCAAAGAAATTGCATAGAAAGAAGAGACAAATGATTAACTTCAGAAAATGCTTAAGTATTCAATACATATTGTGCTTCTATCTTCAAATGAGTCCTTAATCTCTTCTTATACCTTCAACTTAACTGTAAAATAGTTATAACTAACTCTAGTTAGTTATTAGTTAATGTTAACTAATTGAATTTGTTAATTAGTTAAAGATAGAAATGAAGGCTTAAAAAGTCTTAATTGATCAAGATATTTTAAAATAGTAGATTTGAGGTACTAATATTAATATGTGGAGACCCATATTACTTAATAATATAATAGAATACATATTAATCATAAAATAAATAAATTAAAAATTTAATAAATCTTATTCACATTAATCCATAACGCATATTAATAAAATTAATCATATATAATTATGTCAGAACTCCAAAATTGCTATATATATCAAAATTTATCAAAGTCTAAAAATCAAAGTGTTAAATTGAAATAACAAATTCTGCCATGAAAGTTCATCTATAAACAAAAATTATCCTTTGGATGACCAATAGTCATTCGAATTAGACAACACTTCAATAATATGTTTATATTGTTCATGAAAACAAACATTGTACTCCATCTCAATAGTAGGGAATGACACTAATCTCATCCCTGAATCTGTGGTGTTGTCTTCAATTTTTAGCTTAATTTTTTTCAACATTCTAACTTCCTTTGGTGTTTTTGGCTCAGACTCAGCTCTCTTTTCTGCATTCTTTTTTTTATCAATTCTCTTTTCAACAATGTGAGGTGAAATATCTATGATTTTTTTTTTGTCAGCATAACCCTGAATCCCTAAATTTAATCTTTCATACCTTAAGAGAGGCTCACTATGGGCACCGGATAGATTTAACTTAAATTTTTTAGCAGGATCTACATGAGAAGGGGAAGGTGCATCAGAAGGAATGGCCATCTTCCTAAGATATTTAGCATGGGCTATTTCTAATTCAAGCTATGTGGATTGGTTTACAAGCAAAGGATGATCAATTATTTCACTTTTAAAATTAGGGGGTTGTAGAGGCAAATGTTGAAGATCATGCTCTAAATGGTGATATAAATTAATTTGGGAAGGTGTATAGGTTTCAAACCTATGGCCATGAAAACTTCTATAACCTTTATTGACTAGATTAACAGGTAGATTATTCAGAATATCCTAAAATTCAAGATCATAAGCATCAAAGTGAATGGACATTCTTGTCCCTCTATAAAATCTAGGGCTAAAACACCTTACACAAAATCCACCCCTATAAAACCCTCTGCTAGAATTTGATTGACTAACACCTCTATTAAATTTTTTTCCCTGTCCTCTATCATCATTACTTCTTATTGGTTGGTCCCACCTAGACATAATGATTAATTTGACACATAACAATAAAACCTAAGATTGGAAGATAAGTGTCCAAGAAACAAATTACAAACTATAATAATCCAAAAAATGAAATTGAAGCTGCATTATGACTGAAATATATCGCACTGTATCTGAATCCAAATATATATTGAACCTCATAAATTAAATATAAGATTCTGATATCAACTTTAAAATATTAAAGAATTTTAATCTCAATATCTATTTTCAAAGAAAAGCTTAAAACTTCAATATTGAGATTAAGCTTCAAACAAAATCTCATGTCTTTCAAATTAGCTTTGTATCGATTCAAAATTATCCACATACATTTATAAATATTCATGTTATCATTTTCAACACAACTAACTGATTCAAGTCAGATTTTCACATAATGATTCTAATTTCCAATACTGTCAATCACATTTTTTTATACTAAAAGTATATGCATGTCAAAAAACTTTCTAGTAATATGTTTAAACCAATCTAAGACTAAAAAATCTTTATGACTTCACTAACCTTGATATTTTCAGAGCATAAACTTATGAATCAAAATCTCACAATATGTCATCATCTTTCAATGCACAAGAAGCCTACACTTATTTTAATGAAAATCATTTCATGCATGTATAACACACTAACCCTTTACCATATCTTTTGATAAACCTAACATATGATTTACAAAATTAAATAACCACATATGTAACCAAAATCACATGCACTAAGTTTCTTCAATATTTTTTAAGGTCCATCACCATTTCCAGACTCATTTGTCTCTTTCTCTAGGAAGTACTTAAGTATTCATAACATATTTAAGCCCTAAATCCAATATTAGTGTCAACCAAAAGATATTTGCATACCCATTTGTCCAATAACAGTTCAAAAACCAAAACAAGTAATTTTGTGTATGGTGATAACCGAGAAAGATTTGAAAACTTTCCAATATTTCTACAAATCTATGTAAGACTATCATCAACTTTAACTCAAATAACATGACATTAAATACATCCAATGCTAGATAGTTACCCAAGTGTATGCCATAAACAAGAACCCTTTAAATCTCCAATTTCAACCATGATTAAAAAATCATCAAAATCCTTGACATATCACATGTAACTAGGCTACAAAAATTTCTTAGTTTATTCTATACTTAGCTTCGAAATAAAAGATAGATTTATCTTTTCATTTACCCAAAATATGTGACCCTTCATACTAAGATTGAAAAACATGCACCACTGTCACAACTAAATATTCTTTGAAACAATCTTTTTGAAATAATTACTCAAAAAAATATAAAACCTATGCCTTGTATTTAGACATTCAATAAAAAATAGAGGTTATCATTCATTTATTTCTTGGAAGGGCTTCAGATTTTCATGCACAAAATCATGTAACTTTTTGTATATTGTTTCATGCATAGAAAAAATAATATCCCCTAACTTCAAAGAAACCATTTTAACTTTCCAAAAAGTTTGCTTGCAAACAAACCTGTATATTTTTCACATTATTATCCACATTTTAAATTAAAACCACACAAAAGTACTAAGAGCTTTCATTCTTACATATATATTTTCAATAGAACTATTCTTTCACTGAACTTGTAATTTTCTCACAAATACCTCCATATTTCTAAAAAACATTGATCAGAACTTGTTAAACCATACCTGGTGTCACTTTCCTAAAAATATCCTGACCATCAACCTAAAAAACCTCTACATAATCCCAAAGAACTAGAGCTTCACTCTCATATAAGAGCTTGTGAGAATGAAACAAAAATCAAGAATTATGAGATTTTATTTCACCATCTGAGCTTCATAATCAACTTGTGACGTGTTACTTTTACATTGGCCCAGACTCATTATCATGTACCTTAACAACAACACTGAATCATTTATCAATCTGATCAAACTTAATAATAACTATCCTTCATACTAATTTCTTCGCTAAGTTCCATCACTCAAGGAGATCAGTTAGTCATTAATGCTAATATACCACCAAATCCTCATCTTGATCTTGAATCATCGAGATTATGCTTCTAAATTTAACACCCATGCCAACTCATATGCCATAATGGATCAAAATTATAGCTAACCTCCAACTCAACCAAATTAAAACACGTTGAATATGTTTTACAATCAACCCAAAAGGGTCCTCAACACTTAGTGTTTTAAGCTAGTTCTATGATGAACTTTACACAATGCAACTAAGTATGACCTATCATTGTAATTTTGAATTATTCCATGAATGATAGGATAGGCTCCTTTAGACTTAATCTATTTGAACATTAATGCAAGATTCTAAAATCTCAAATAAATCTTTACAATATTGTTATATTGGTTCATGCATAAGTCTAAAGTTGATAGCCAACTTGTAAGTCTATGCCCAATGAAATATGAAGAAATGGTATATATGTCTTGATATTATATTCATCAATTTTCAATACTTATTCAAACATTATTATGACTAATACTTAGAATATCCACTAGATAATCATAAAAAGGAACAAGGCTGCAAGATATATGAAATAACAATGATAATATTGGTAATAACCAACAATAAGGAATGAAACCGAGCCATACATCAAAGTAGACTTTTAGAATAGCCTTCAAATGTATCAATCTTTAGTGATTTTTTTTTCAAAATATCTCATCACCATTATTTATCCTGAACCATGAATTAAATCAACTAATGAAGATCAAAACAACATCATAAATTCATTGAAATAACTAAAAATTGAAAGTCTATGTATCAACTAAAACTGTCAAAAGTGAACTGAATTTGAATAGTAGAATGCCTGATCACATCTAGAACTATATATGAAAATTTTATTCATTACTCTACCTTAATTTTTGAAACCACTTTAAACACAAATAAATTTTTATTAATCAATCATTACTATTTCAAAATAAAAAATGCATCTAAAATACTATCAATCAATATGGTCCCCAACACAGTTTTAGGTTTTATGATAGGGTCATCTCTATGGTAGCAAGTATAGATTTTGAAAAATTTAGGGGGTGTAGAAAATAGGTATAACATAATCCTCTCTAAACTTTGAGGAAAACACTAGATATCGACTCCTCTCAATTTCACACACAATCTTTGCTCAATTCTCTTGAAAATTTTTAGGCATTTAAATGCCTGGATTTATCAAGAGAGAGGTATTTATAATCCAATACTTTGAGCGTGATCATCATAGAAGTCATTTTGAATTTGGGCACCATATAAATGTTAAGGGCAACACACATGCTTTAAAAAGATCTCACAAGAGATTTGCAGTGATCCTTATGGGATCATGTAATTGGGAACGTCTGACATTAATGGCAAGGGGAGTGAGGTAGATAACTATTGATCAGTGAACGATTCAAAAATTAGGGGAGCCAAGGCATGGACACTTGGAAATGAGATGAATATCTTGTGCCAACATTACTTATTTTGAAAAAAACAAAAAAAGGGAAACAAACTAACAAAATAAAAACTATGTACAAGGGTATCTAATAAGTCAATTGAAGTGCTTCAAGTGGATTTCATTAACAAAAATATCTAAGGCATTGATTTCTTCATCCTCTAACTCAAATGTATTACTTTACCTATTACTAATGATGTGAAAAGGTCCCCTCCACCAGGAATCACATTTTGCATACTGGCCCAACTTTGTGGACCTTTTGTCATACCTTAGAACTAAATCACCTGGCTTAAAGCTTAGGTCAAATGCCTTGTTATTGAACCATCTCTTGATTACTTGTTATAAAGTGACCTCAACATCACTAGCTTGTTCTCTCACTTCTTAAAGGTTGAACAATTCTACCAACTTGACTTCTATTACTCTATTATCTTTTATTTTGATAACTTTTAATAGTTGTAAAGTGAGAATCACCATTGAAATGGGCATGAAAAATTAATGTCCCATATACTAGTTCAAATGGGGATGTTTATAAAATATGCTTGGGGTAATTCAGTCAACCCATAGAGTTGTCTTCACATGATGATTCCTCTCCTTTTTTTCTTGATGCCTATCCTCTTGATTAATCTTATGAGGTTCTTATTTGTTAATTCTGCCAATCTATTTCCTTGCGGCTAGTAGTTGGATGAAGTTTTAAGGAAGATGTCATTTTGGAGTGAAAATAATGAAAAATTTTAACTGAGGAAGGCCTTCACATTATTAGATATACTCATTTTAGGAGGCTTGAAACTTGCCACTAGTTCCTCCAAGAAATTGAGGATCACATTTTCAGCTACCTCCTTCAGCAGAGCTACTTCAGTCCACCTTGTGAAGTAATCTATTACCTTAAGTATCCACTTATGACCTATGCTAGATACAAGATTTATCATCCCTATGAAATCCAAGCCCCATTGTGTGAAATTTTTGTTAGTTACAATCGGATTCAATGATATGGCTAAATTTTTTTGCTTGCCTATGAAAAACTAACATTGATGACATTTTTTCACCATTTGATGATAGTCTGAAAACATGGTCGACCAATAGTATCCTACATGTATGAATTTATTCATGATTGTATTTTTTGAAAAAAATCTACTCAGAGGGGTAAAGTGCATATCCTATATGATCTTCCTAGCTTGGTGGTTATCAATAGATCAAAGTAATTCCCTATTGAAGTTCCTTTTAAAAAGGACTACCTAAACTAGCGTATAGTTGGATCCTTGCAATTTATAGAATATTTTTTTATGCATTGGGAGACTATCTAGATATCATCCAATTAACATGGATCGGGTTTTATCATCAACCTAAGACCTATAAGTTTTATACTAACTCACTAAAACTATCTTTGATGCATTTTATTCTTCTATTGGGGCATCTACACATTGGGCTAGATACTCATAAATCCCTTTTACTTAGATCACCTTGGTTGGTATGACCTCAATTTCTAGGATCTTGGTAATCTAATTGGTTCTCTTTTCTATGATATCTCCCTCTATTATGTATTATTGAATGCTGGGATGCACCACATATACCATTATCTTGCTTCTTGCCACCAGGTGCCTAAAATTTTTGAGGCCTTTGATGATGGTGAAAGCCTGCTTCTCAATGAAATTATACTTAATCTCATACCCACATAGGGTCCTTAAATATAATATAATAGGATGCTCTCCCTTCTCTTCATCTTCCTTTTGAGTTAACATAGCCGCTAAGCTATGTTCACTACCATAAATATGCATAATAAAATATTTAGAGAAGTCAGGATTAACTAGCATGAGGGTAGTGGATATTGCTTCTTTGATCTTACCAAATGTTGTCCTCCCTTCAACAGTCCATTTGAAAACCTTGTATTTCTTTAGCATCAATGTGATTGGTCTTACCAGCCTTATAAAGTCAGATATGAATCGGCTAATGAAATTAATATTTCCTAGGAAAGATTGGACTTCTTTCTTATTAACTAGCAAGGTTAGGTCTTTGATGGCCTTCACTCTATCTGGGTCAATAGATATGCATTATTTGGATACCATGTATCCTAGTATCTTGCCTTGTGGGATGCTAAAGATGCATTTTTTGGGGTTAAGGGATACCCTAAACTCTTGACACTTTTGAAAAACCTTCTCCAAGTGATCAAAGCAATATTCATTTTTCCTAAAGAATACCATCAAATCATCTAGATATATGAGGATGATTTTATTGATTAGGCCCTTAAAGGCTATGCCCATGGCTTATTGGAAGGTGGATCCTACTTTAGAGAGGTTGAAAGGCATCTTTGCATATACGAAGGTTCCCCACTTTGTAGTAAAAGTGGTCTTGTGTTGATCCTATTTAGTAACCCATACGTGGTTGTATCTTGAAAACCTATTCAATAAGAGAACATTTATGTGTTTGTTATCATTTTGAGGATGTATTCCATAGAAGGAAGGGGGTAATGATATTTTAGGGATGCTTTATTCAAGTCCCTAAAATTGACACATAACCTAATTTATTCATTCTTTTTCCTCACCGGGCCTAGGTTGGATACCCCAATTGAATGCTTGATGGGGTATATGATCCTTGAGTCAATAAATTTATTTATATCTTAAGCCATGAGAGACTTGATTTTTGGGTTTAATGGCCTTTTATTTTATCAGATAGGTTTGAAGCCTTCAATTAGGTCTATGGTGTGCTAGATGACCTCATGATCATACCCTTTCAAATCATCATAAGTCCAAGCTATAACCCCTTCATATTTATTGCAAAAGGATATCAATCACTCCTTATATTTTTAGGAAACTTCTTTCCACACTTTCAATTTCCTTCCTTCTCCTAAGTCCATCTCATAGGAATCACCTTTGTCTATGACAAACTTTCTTTTGTCATTCCTTACTTCATTGGAATCAAATAAATTCTCTAGGGTGATCATCCACTTTGAGAGTTTATTGGAATTTAGTTGCATGATCTAATCACCATAGGCTTCTTCAATCCTCAGATATGACTGATCCACAAACTTGCATGACTTCTGAAGAAAAATGATAATTTGGGCATCACTCTCAAATACTTGCTAATTTTGATCATTGTTCGAGATGGTGGGTTTGATAATTACCTATATCACTTATTCATTGGTTAGCAAGTTGGTTACTAGATCAAATTGGGAGCCAATTACTACCATTTTATCCACTTGAGCATTCTTAGACCTAGGGATGATTTGGATATTGAATGCTTCAAATGCTTAGTTCAAGTCCCATATTTGATGGTAGTAGGACTTCATGTGGATGTTATTTGTAGCTGTGAATCCTCACACTTGACTTACTACTACTTTAGAGTATTTGAACACTTTTAATCACTTCACGCCCATACAATTGATAAGGCTAAGGCCATATACCAAAGATTCATACTCAGCTTAATTATTTGTATAGGCAAATTAGAAGTGGAAGGCCCTAAGGGTCTCCTTTATAGATGGGAAAATAATAGGATATCAGATTTGGAGTTGGTTTTGCATTTCACATCATCAAAATGTAGAGTCCAAAAATCAGACTCATTATTGAGTTCCTTGCTCTAGTCTTCTTTTTCCTTCATGACTTTGGGGATGCCCTGACCTTCATCATGAATTACATAAGTCCCCAGGCTAGTTGCATTAAAGTTTGTAAATAGGTCATTCTCAATAAACTCATTAACTAGGACCTGCTCCTCTAGGTTCTTGTTGCATATCACTCATTCTTCCTCAAGTATTTCTCTATAGTATATCTCTTTCTTAGAGAAAGAGGTGTGCATCATTTCAAAATTCATCATAACATCATTGGCTATGTGCTCTGGATGTAGTGATTTAGACAACACTTTTAATTTTGAGATGTATTTGGCCCTTAAGATTAAGTGAGACCAATCTAAAGATAGGTACCTACCTATCTTAGTGATGAAATCTCTTTATAGACATAACCCAAAGACCCACATGATGTCTATTACTACAACTTCTTGGGTGACTATGATGTTAGGACAAGAGTATAAAGTTAGGGGAAGAGCCTTGATAATACCAATGATCTAAACTTTCTTCCCATCCAACTACATTACCCCTTTATTTAAGGGTTCATATTGGAGTTACAGTGCATTCATAATCTACTTGGGTATCACTATGGTGCTAGCACTAGAATCAATCATAGAATTGTGTAACAACTTGTTCCTCACTATGAGAGTTGTTGACGCAAGAGATTGCACCCAATGGCAGGAAATCAAACTCCTACCTTCTCCTCGCAACATGGAAACTCCCCTCTCTCCTGTGGGACTGACGAAGCTAGAGGGGAGAGTCTCTAGATAAGGGCTAGCTCCCTTTGATGCATCGTGTTTGTTTCAGCAAGTGCTAAATACAGATATATAGATAGATATAAAAAATTGGGGGGATGAAAAGGGAGAAATATGTAAGAAAACAAACCTACTCTAAGGAGGTGATGCACCAAAATAAGTCAACCTTCACACATCCACACTCAGAATCAGATAAATACATACATACTCTACACACTTGGCAGAAGGACCAGGCTTCAAGAAACTGGCAGGGAGGCTTTCATGAAAACACAAGAAATAGAAAATCACTGAAGTGCTGTGAAATGCACACTGTAAGTAACTTCCTCTATTTTGGTCTTCCAAATGTTAGCTCTTCTCCTTTCAGCTGCAGAAGTGGCGCCTTGTAGACAATAGGTCTACTGGTGTTGAACCTGTGAGAGCATCAAGAAATAATGAGTGAACATAGACAAACACTCAAGACATACTCTGAAAAATATCTATCCAAATGGAGGTAAAAAACTACGTTTATTTGATTCAGGTGAAATTTTTCTAGGGCTGCACCTTTACAAAAATGTGGAAGATAATGATTACAAAATGAACCATTCGTAATGTTATATGGAAAAACCAAAGAGGCTCATTTGGTGCTCTTTGCTTGCAAGTGGCCTATCACATATTAATTGGGAAGAAGAAAACACTACTATTGATGTCATCCTTCTGCTGGAACCATGCTATCACTTTGTCTTTTCTTCATTTTGTCTTATCTGACTCATTTAGCCCCTGGGGTGAACTTCCTAGCAGGTCGCTACATTTTGGGCTCTTGGTTGGTTAGTGCTCTTTTTATTTTTTTAAAAACCAACGACCGTCCCACTTCATCAAACTTGACATCTTCTAGGTCATCATCAAGCCTTTACTTTGTCAGTCAAGTCCATGCTGGCTTTCTTCTGTGGCTTTGCCTTCTCCTTAACACCTTGGCAGGCACTTTGGTTGCTCTGTGGACTGTTCCCTGGGTTTACGGCTTGCTTTGTGTATTTCTGTGGACCTTTGAATGTTTTGCAAACTTTTGTCAGGCTCTTGCGGGCTTTGTGTCTGCAGACAATTTCCCCGTAGACTTTTGTCCACAGATGTTTTCCTGTGGACAAAAAGTTTGCGGAAATTTTGTCTGCATTTGCCTTTGGTTTTTTTTGTGCGACTCAGCCCTTTTGCCTTTGTGTAATGTTATGCCCGCCCCTTTGCTTGGAACTTTTGATATATGTGGGACTTAGTAAACTTTTTTAAACCAAATGAACTTTGAACTGAACTCGATTTTTTCTTTGAAGTGCCTGCTATGCTTAAAGCATTTGAACTTGGACTAAGGCCGATGAACTAAGGCCAAAACAATGAACTAGATGTCGAACCAAAGAACCAGGCCTGTCTAAACCATGGCATTGAACTATGTGAGAGGAAAAAATGATCACTTTGAAAGCAAGGGGAGAAGGCAAATGATTTTGGCCTGTGGATGAAAATTGGTCAATAGATTGGCGACTCACAGGGGAAGCATGCCTGTTATGCTTAGAAACCTAGTTGCCTTGCAGTCCATTGGGCACAGAGTCAGATACAGGTATAACCAAAGCTAGCAACAGCCCTAAAATATTTGAGAATCAAACATGAAGCTTTTACCCCCACATGCAAAGGGAAACACACAAGGCTAAAAACACTACTTGTGCAAACTGCATTTAGGGAAAGTAGGAAAAGAAATTGAAAATAAACTACTATATACAGCTATCTAGGAATGCTCGCCTCCCTCCTAGATCGAAAGAATTTTTTTTAAGTCCCCTTCTTGGCAAGAAGACTTATGGTGGCAGGCAAGTAGCTAAATAAAAAAGAGAGTTGGTGACCTGCTCCTCTTGCCTGTCATCTGAGTTTACTGAAATCCAAGTGGATTAGATTCAAACATGCCTTCGATATATATGTAGTCTTCTTGTCCCTAGAGGCTTGTTGAATGCTGGACCTTCATATTGGTGCTCTTCACCAAGAAATTGATGGCTATTAGCTCATCACCATAAGCCCTTTGATTTGCACATTCCTTCTGTGATGTATCATGCTCTAACTTGTTTCCTTTTGCCTCATTGAAAATCTTGTCAGACTCATCCTCTGCTCCCTCTTGCCCTTCTTCAAGAAGGGTGACTATGGTGATGTCTAAAAAGGACTCAAAAAATGATTGCTCATCCCACAGAACATCATCTCTTTGTTTAAAGCTCTCTACTTCAAGGCATTCCTCCAAGAAGATAGACCTCTCTTTTTCCTCCTCAAAGATCAGGACCTCTAGATGTTCAAAAGTATCCCCCTAATCCTCCTCCAACTCAGGCTCCTCAGTGTAGTCATCCTCATCATCAAAATAGCAAGGAAGTTCATCAAATAGAGGGGAAGAGAGCTCACCATGCTTTTGTTCCTCTTTGTATTGCTGGAACATATGCATATATGCAAGACTTGCATCTTCTCCACTAATGATAAGGTCTTCACAAGGAGCATCAATGATGATTTATTCTTCATTTTCGCTCATGACAGCCTCTTGAAGAATAGTAGATTGGATCTTCTGCTCCTCACCTGCCTCTTGCAAAACAAGTTCTTCCTTGAGAAGGGGTGAAATGGAGAAAACATGTGGAAGAGGAGGCAGTCCTTGAGCTAGAATCGAATGATTCTCTTCTTTCCACTTGGTCAACACTTCATCAATATTAGGTACAGCCTAATAACTCTCATGGAAATGTGTAGGTGGGGTGTGTTCAGACATAGAATGTGTTGTTTGGTCTAAACTGTCTATTACACATTGGCTGAGGAATTTCTCTCTAGATTCCAACTTTGCTATTCTCCTAGATAGATCTTCTTGGAAAATCTTTTCCTGGAGGTTGTCAACATTATCATGAGCAGGCGCAGCCTCAGCATCTCCAAGGTTTTGAGAAAAACCTTGCTTTTCTTCCTCCATTCTGCCCCATGATTCTACTATTTTCCCCCAATTTAGGATCTTGGAATTGGAATTTTGCTTTTGTGAATAGCCAACAACTTTGTTTTCTCCAAGGTCCTAGGGCTCCTCCACAAGGTCTAGAAATTTTATCTCTCTTTCAAGGAGCAACTTCACCCTAGCCTCTAAATCTTCAATTTGTTTGGCTAGGTTGTCCTAAAAGAGTCTTTCTTGGAGGTCACCAGCATGATCCTCTCCAAATCTCAGAGCTGGTTCTTGGCATTCCTTCCTCTAACTCAGAATCTACATATCATGCTGAAGGACTTGGGGAGGTTGGGGAATGCAAGGAAAAGACTGTTGATGCACTGGAAGAGTCTCTAAAAGAGGGACGTGCTGGCTGGTGGTACTATTCTCAATGGAGAATTCATGATTTAAGGAGTTCAGAAGGTTCATCTCTAAGGGAGGTTGATCTGATGTCTTTTGGTGTTGGAAATCCAGGCACATGGGATTGGGAGCAGCTGCATTTGATGAGCTAGAGTGGGCAAGTGCAATCTGATAGAAAGGATTTGGTGCAAAAGAGGGGATTTTCTTTAGATTAAGAGGGGGTGCGCAAGGCTAACTGCCTTGAATAAATGGATTTATCCATTTTTTTGCCTCCTCCACAATGGGTTGCAAGGCTTGCACTTGCCCAAACAAGCACTCTTCTTCATACATCAGCTCCTGCTGATATCTGTACTGCTCTTCCAGCCTGTTAATCTCCAATTCCAAGGCCACTTCCCCTATAGTTGTAGGGCAACTAGGAGAGCTGCTTGAGGGGATTGCATAAATATCTGGAGCCTAATTATATTCATATGAAGGAAAACAAGACCCATGATTTTGAGCAAAGGAAGTATACATACAAGAAATGATTTCTAATGACACTAGGCTGCTTAATCAGTAGATGTAACTCAGAGTCGTTAGATGCTGAAAATACTCAATTTGTTATAACAAGATCAACATCAATCCTGATACCTTACTGTGTTGTCAAACTATGTGTCCCATCGGGCATGCCAGAACTATTGACATAGGAGATTGCACCCAGTGGCAGGAAATTAAACTCTTGCCTTCTCCTCACAACATGGAAACTCCCCTCTCACCTATGGGATTGGCGAAGCTAGAGGGGAGAGTCTCTAGATAAGGGCTAGCTCCCTTTGATGTATTGTGTTTGTTTTAGCAAGTGCTAAATACAGATATATAGATATATATAAAAAATTAGGGGGATGAAAAGGGAGAAAGATGCAGGAAAACAAACCTACTCTAAGGAGGTGATGCACCAAAATAAGTTGACCTTCACACATCCACACTCAGAATCAGATAAATACATACATACTCTACACACTTGGTAGAAGGACCAAGCTGCAAGAAACTGGCAAGGAGGCTTTCATGAAAACACAGGAAATAGAAAATCACTGAGGCGCTATGAAATGCACATTGTAAGTAACTCCCTCTATTTTGGTCTTCTAAATGTCAGCTCTTCTCCTTTCAGCTACAAAAATAGCACCTTGTAGACAACAGGGCTGCTAGTGTTGAACCTATGAGAGCATCAAGAAATAATGACTGAACACAGACAAACACTCAAGACATACTCTAAAAAATATCTATCCAAATGGAGGTAAAAAATTGCATTTATTTGATTCAGGTGAAATTTTGCCAGGGCTGCACCTTTACAAAAATGTGGAAGATAATGATTACAAAATGAACCATTCGCAATGTTATATGGAAAAAAAAGAGAGGCTCATTTGGTGCTCTTTGCTTGCAAGTGGCCTATCGCATCTTCATTCGAAAGAAGAAAACACTTTTGTTGATGTCATCCTTCTGCTGGAACCATGCTGTCTCTTTGTCTTTTCTTCATTTTGTCTTATCTGACTCATTCGGCCCCTAGGGTAAACTTCATAGCAGGTCATTGCATTTTGGGCTCCTATTTGGTTAGTGCTCTTTTTGTTTTTTTAAAACCAATGACCATCCCATTTTGTCAAACTTGATGTCTTCTGGGTTATCATCGGGCCTTTGCTTTGTCAGTCGGGTCCATGCTGGCTTTCTTCTACGGCTTTACCTTCTCCTTAACACCTCAGCAGGCACTTTGGTTGCTCCATGGACTGTTCTCTGGGTCTGTGGCTTGCTTTGTGTATTTTTGTGGACCTTTGAATGTTTTGCAGACTTTGTGTGTTCCACAGACTTTTTTCGGGCTCCCGCAGGCTTTGTGTTCACAGACAATTTCCCTGCAGACTTTTGTCCACAGATGTTTTCCTGCAGACAAAAAGTTCATAGAATTTTTTTCTATGTTTACCTTTGGTTTTTTTTGTGCGACTTGGCCCTTTTACCTTTGTGTGAAGTCGTGTCCGCCCCTTTGCTTGGAACTTTTGATATATGCAGGAATTAGTAAACTTTTTAAAACCAAATGAACTTTGAACGGAACCCAATTTTTTCTTTGAAGCACCTGCTATGCTTAAAGCATTTGAACTTGGACTAAGGCCGATGAACTAAGGCTGAAACAATGAACTAGATGCTGAACCAAAGAACCAGGCCTATCCTAACCATGGCATTGAACTGTGTGAGAGGAAAAATGACTGCTTTGAAAGCAAGGGGAGAAGGCGAATGATTTTGGCCTGTGGATGAAAATTGGTCAACAAGAGTCAAATAGAATGAAGTAGGTTTTGTCTTACTTATCCCACCTAGGAGTTGATGAATGTGGATGGTGCATGAGGTTATGCACTACTGTTGTCTTCCTTTACCTTGTTTTATGCTAGTTCTATAACTGGGCTAGCTCGTATAGGTTTCTCTTGGTCTTCTAATGCTTCTCATAATAAAGACTTTTACTCTGGGATATATAAGATCTCCTAAAAAGAAACATTAGATGGATCCTTCTTCAACTACTTTACCACATTAAATGACCCTTGAGGTTGGACTTTGGGGTCATTTAGCTTGTTCTATGTTATTTTATTCCATTTTTGATATGTCAAAGGTGATGGTTGGGGTCCCAAACTTTTCTCAAAAGTCACTTTAGGCCTCATGAAGGTTTCTTGGGTCTCAGTTGGTCTCTTCTTGCATTGGGTGTAGTAGTCTGATTGGATTCATGAAGCTTTCATCAAGGGGATCTTGATCACATAGACCGCATCTTCCCCCTCTACCCAATAAAAAAGTGCATGCTATGAGGCTATCGCCTCTTCTTTCTCTAAGGAAATTCCTTGCATTTGGGCCATTAGGACAAAATTTTCCACACCCAAGGATTGGTATCCATAAGAAGCTAAATTAGGTGTGTTCCTTGTCTTTGTTATTTGGTAACCTTTTAATGTAGATTACCCCTTGGGCAATTTTGGGGTGTATGTGCATCATTACATGAAAATTACCATGATCCACCAAGTTATTTTGTCCAATAACCAATTCTCTATTTGAACTTGGTGGGATGATTTGCAAAGGATCAAGAACCAAGATGATCTGATTCACAGGTTACACTTGGTGATTAGACATTTGATGGTTTGGCCTCTACCTTTCTTGATACTAGTTTTGTTGATAGGGAGCTCTCCTTTCTTGGTATTTTTGAAAAGGGGGATTTGGGGGCATAGTTTTCTACCTTTTGATATTTATAATCTCATTTAATAAGTTTTTCAAGATTCTCTTCATGTCATTCATCTCTGTAGCTAGTGAGGATGAAGAGGATGCATTCATTTGAGTAGGCAGATATACATACATGGAAGGAGATGCTTGTGAGGTTCTTGGGATTACCTCTTATGGTGACACCAATATTTCTATGAACATAGGCATCGATGGTCATGGAGGGAGTTTTTTAGCATCTATCAGGTTATTCTCTATTTTGATGGCTAGTTCATATGTGTCTGACATCATCTAACCTCCAAGTGATTGAATCATAACAGATATGACTAAATTAAAGATGTCCAAATTGAAGGTTTTGAGGTAAAAAAATGATGGCCATACCCATGGGCAATAAAGATGCTATCAAGATTTTTTGTTAGGTCTTATTAAACTTGGTATTGAAATTGATGATAGCCTCTTACAGGGATCTCTTAATAGTGATTAGCTATTGTAGGAGAGATGACTATTTTTATTTCTCATTAAATCATTCAAAGAATATATTTACCAATCCATCCCAGGTGGTGATGGAATTGGGTGGCAAGGATTGATACCTTTTGAGAGCTCATCCTTTGAAAGAGGTGGCTAGTATCCTTAAGGACACATTCTTCTCCATGACATAATGCATAGTGCAAACATTGGAAACATCCTAAATATGTTCTACCACATTTTTGAAATCCTCCCCTAATAATTTAGGTAGTGACTTTAAGGCGTTAGCGGGAATAACATCCTACATAGCTAGGGATACTAGAGGGATGAGTGGGATACCACTATTCCATGCTAAAAAGTTCTTTGGCAATCCTTGGATATCCATTTGTTGTGGTTGTTGCATTACACTAGACCTTATGAATCTTTGGTGAGTTATAGATACTAGAAGTGGTAGTAATAAGTTTGTATTCTTGGTTGTTTGTGTCCTTGTGAGGGGCCTATGGCTTATAAACTCTAATTTCTAATCAGGTGATTACGGGTTCAGGTCCCATTGGGTATGCCAAAAAATAAAAACTATTGATGCCTAAAACTCTCACTCTCAGTGAAAGGTTTCCTATGAGAATCTTCACAAGTATTGGATAAAAATGTGATTTATGAAACAACCTCTAGGATTTTAGAAGTTGGCTCTTCAAATTAATTGTGGGGTGGAAAGGGGAAGGAGTACAGGCAAATAAAACTAAAACAAAACTAAGGTGATGCATTAAGATATTTAATGTATCCACCTAATATTTTATAAAATATCTTGAACCATTGGAACACCACAAACAATTGAAAAGAGCATATACATAATTTAATGTCTGTAACATAAGCACAAGCCAAAACTATAGAAGCTGAGAAAAGAAACAACAAGCAATAATTAATCCCTCTCAATTTGACATAGAATACCACATCTTCTTCATTTTTAGGTGGAGAATAAAATAAAAAAGGCCCAAAGGCACAGTATATAATATTCAATCCTTCCCATGAGGGCACTTGCCAAGGTCATGAAATGAAAATAAATAACTACTACTATTTCTATTCCAAAACTAACTATTAAAATGGCTACTCTTTGATAATAATAATAATAATAATAATAATAATAATAATAATAATAATAATAATAATAATTTATATTATCTAATGTCCATCCCCTAACAAAAAAAGAGCCCTAAGTATATAGACATAATGACCTCATGAAGAAATGACCCTTGGGACAAGGTACTCATGCTCATGATGAGGCCATTACAATTGAATTGGGAGCTATGACTCATGAGTGTAGTTGGTCTTCAAAATCTTAGTTATGACATAACTATTGATACCTCATGATCTCCACAACACTTATAAGAAGTGTCACAGTGATGCATGTCTCCCTCAGATTTTCCTTTGGAATTCTTGTTAGAAATGGGGCCCACTTTTCTCAGCCAATGGTATTACTTGAAGCTTTGATTGGAAAAAAATTACTCTCAAGGAGTGGTGGAATGACACATGACACTTTGAGGGGTGAGCAATCTCCTTTGAAGCCCTTTTATCACCTTTTTAACTAGAAATGCATAGGGCCACCACATGGAAAGCTAGAGTTTCTCTTAGGGAAGTTGAGAAATCATTTGCAAAGAATGAGCATTGGGGTGCCATGTAGAAAGTTTGATTACTATTCATTATAACTGCATCATGGGTCCCACCCATTATTTCATTGGCTAATGGCACTGTTCAAAGTTCTGAAAAAAAGAAACCTTCCTTGGATAAGTGTCATGATACCATGTGTCGAGATAATATTACTCATGGGTGAGCTAATAATTTTTTTGTGAAGAATGAGCACTAAGATGCCACATGGCACCAACAGAAGGATCTGAGACTTATCCAAAAGTAAACAAGGGGATCCTAAAAAAGTGGAGGTTGATACATAAGCCACCAAACTCACCAAGCAAATTTATGATAAAAAGGCTAACTACCTCAAAACTTCAAAACATGGATTAAGATCCACACAACCCACCTTTGATCGACCTATATTTGATGGACCCATATTTTATCAACCAATATTTGACTAGCCCACCATTTACCAACATGACATCCCACCCATTTACTAATTACACAATCTTTTATTACATATTGATCCCTACAATAACAAGCCTAAAGATAAGAAGTTACTTGTAGATAATGAAATCCTAAATGCCTTCCATGTAGTTACACTCCCTGTCTCTCCTAGAAGTAGTGGTAGGCCCACTATGAACTAGAAAGGATGAAGACTTGGCCTTCATGAGTAAAACATTCCAAAACACATTCATGAGCATGCAAATAAATTATATCATGCTATTGGCTAAAAATCACCTGGTTATCAATATGGGGATGTCAAAGACACTTCCATGATTATTGAATAAGTTTTCACTAACATTGAAATAGGTTCCATTTAAAGCCTATACGAAGATATTTCTACTACCAATCCTTTTAATGACATCACTAGTCTTCTCATTCATATTGACCTCCACTATCCTAAACTCATGGATTGGGACCAATAAGATCATGCACCATTGAACCTCCTTAAAATTGATGAATCTATCAAATAACTCATGGCACTTCAAGGTGACATTCAGTTATGAGATCATAAAAAGGGATTAAAAATCAACCTCAACACATCAATATATTCTGGGGAATAAGAAGAGTTCCTTCATTAAAACAAATCAAAGAATCAAAATAAGTAAAAATTGCCCTAGTGAAAATATCTTTGAGGCACCACCAGACAATAAATATCAAAATCAAGTTAATAAAGATGTTTCTATTGGTGAAAACCTTTCTAAGGAACCGATAGATTAATAACTCAACCTTTTCCCTATGGTGGTACAATTGTAGGGTGGATCCACATCATACATCAAAGATAATAGTAGAACAAATAAGAATCTTAAAATCATAAAACTTGCAACAACTCTTAGTCTCATAGAACAAATAGTTTTTAACATACCTCTATCGAAATTTTAGACATCTTTGCATGGCTAATGGAGTGTAATATTGTTGGTCCCTATCCTCCTTGGTATCAAACCATTTATACTTACCTCCATGATCACACCATCCCTCCAAACCTTTCATGTGACCAACTAAAATCCTTCATCCAATGTGCTTCCCACTTTACCCTCCTTAACAACACCGTCTATCGAAAAGGTTATGACAATACCCTATTAAGATTGAAGGAAACTAACTCAACAGTCAATGAAGCTCCCATAGACATAAATGGAGCACATACTTGAAGTTTCATACATTTTTTCATAATAAATAAATAATAAAAAAATATAAAAAATCAAAAAATCAAAAGAGAGAGAACAAAATTCATCCACATGTGAAAACCATCCTAATAGTGCATTGGGCAAGTACCATGATGAAAACTAGTTTCCAGAATAATTCAAAAATCTATTATCTAAAAGTACCCTATACTAAGGGGTAAATCCACTCCCATCCATTGACATCTTGGTCCATCCCATTAACCTTCCTATCATGCCCATCATTCTTCCCGTGTTTGACCTTGATAATGACGTGGAAGAAATATTGAGACTTATTGTGGAAATATCTTGGTATATCCTCAAAATAGTAATTTGATGATTGGACCACAAAATTCTTCTATGGTGTATTCCTTGGAGAGCCCATCCTGAATCCCTCGACCATTCCATCCACTATCACTTCCATCCCTAATGCTAGAACAAGTTTTCCCTTTGCTCATCACCTCATAGAAAGTCCAAAAATCTAGACAAATCCAAAAACAATATGAAAATCCATAAAATCCAAAAATACTTGAAAATACAAAAATCCAAAAAACATTATAAAATCTAAAATAATCTAAAAACATTATAAAATCCAAAGAAAATCCAAAAACATTAGAAAATCTAGGAAATCCAAGAACGATTTTAAAAAAATCAAAAATAATATAGACATCCAAAAATCCAAAACAAAATCCAAGTTCAAAACCCCTAAAAAATAATCTCTTAGTCCAATTAAAATCTTTGTTCACTGTTAACAAAATCTTTACCACTTCATCGGGATAAATCATTCCCACATCAAAGCTTACATATTTTTTGGGATATATCATTCCAAATCCAACCCCTTTGCATATATCATTGCTTGGGAAAAATCAAAGCATACAACTTTATCAAGATAAATCATTCCCAAATCCTATCAGTATCATCAATTACTAAATCTTAAGGGTTCTAGCTTGATACAAGATAAAACATAAGTTATTTTTAAAGTGTTTTTGTTACTTGTTTGTGTGTTTTTCTATTTTTTTTGCGTATGTGATAGTCCTGCAACATATGTAGATAATGTCACCATGGTTTTTACATATCATGGCGCATCCTTCCATATGCTATAGTAAAAATAAGGTTGATCAAATAATTGGAGTTCTATGCAATAATAACAACATGTTTCATCATGTCATCACATACATCTACCAAAAACAAATAAAATCAATGATGTCTATAAAATTGAGCCTTCATCATCACATCATCAATCCATGAAATCAATTAACTCCTTGATTTATTCTTGCACATCCAAACACTCATTCAAATCCAAGCTTGCAACTTTATTGGGATATATTGTTCCCAATCTACCCCTCCCATTCATCATTGCTTGGGGAACATCAAAACTCACAACTTTATTAGGATATATCAGTTCCAATCCACATCATAGCATATATCATTTTTTGGGGAACATCAAAGCTTTCAACTTTATCAAGATATATCATTCCTAATTCAACACCCTCACATATATCTTTGCTTTGGGAAAATCAAAACTAATCAAAGCATGTAAGCCTTAGATTAAGTACATTAATATCATCCATCCATAACATCCATATAAACATTTATATCAATCATCATCATACTAAGCATGAGACCCCAACCCTAAGCTATCCAAACTTCAAACCCCACCCCTCAATTTTAACCCTAATTCTTCCATTTCAACCCCTCTTCTCATTTTGAGGGTCCAAAGTGTCTTTCATCTTTGCATACCCTATCAAGGGAGCATCATATATAACTAAATCATCACTCATTTTCATCCATCTCTATAACCATAATTCCACTAGGGGCATTATAATGCACCCATCTTTCTTCCTCTACATTATTTGAAAATTTGTTGCTTCTTTTAGCCACAACACCCTTTCAAAGTGGGGGGGAATTATGGACATACCAATTTCACCACCTAGTGTCATAACCGATATACTATCATTTAATACACCATTCATCCTTATTCATCCCTAATCATCCCTAATTATTCCAATAATATACCTTAACATCACTAAACCCTAATTTAACCATCATTACATGACTAATATGTCATTCCATAATTAATATATCATCATCAACACACTCTTATCCAATCCACTCTAACACCATCAGCCCCAATCAATTAATCACATTATGCTAATTATATCATGACCTTACCAAATCCCACCAAAATCATCCTATATGTTAATTAACTAATCAATCATCATTAGTTAGTTGATTATCAATAATAATAAAATACACATATACATAATTCCAAATAATAAATAAATAAAATCTAAATAAGTCACATCGCCCCATCTCAAATCAAATCACCCCAAATCCCAAGTCAAGGTATAAGTGCAATCAATCCCATACCTCTCCAACCTCTCTCATTTAATAGCTAACCCCATATTGAATGATTATGTTTACTCAATATTATCCATCCATTTCAAATAAATCTAACTATCCATTTACCCCATCAAAAATATATAAATTAAACCCCTCTCCATATTTTTGATGGCAATGACTAGGGTGATAGATCATATGATCCCTTGCCACATCTAGCTAGTTTGTGCTTCATTTCTCGGGTCGCCTAGTGTTTTGTTTTCTTATGTTACTTTTTCCCATGGTGCTTATATTCTATTGATATGATATTTTTCCTTTTGTATTTTTTAAATTAAAAAGTATATGGAGGACTAAGTGAATTTAATTACCTACTTTTATTTTTTAATTAGAAAGACATTTTTTTAAAGTTATTTTTGATATCCTTTCTCAATCCACATGATTTATTTGAATTTTTATCTCAATTTGTGATCCCATTCCACCTGTATTTTGTATGACTAGAAATGTATTTTTATGTTTTTGTAACATCTGATATTGATACATGCTTAATATTTTTTATGTTATTAGTGTGTTTAGTTGTATATGGATATGTAGCCACTAAATTATAATAATTAATAATTTAAAAAATTAGTTTTGATCCACATTCATCCTACATGACTTGTGTGTACATACATAACTCTCATGTGCCTTTCTATCACCTCCACAGGCCTACTACAAGTCTAACCTTCCCAAGTTACTCTCATCACGTATACGAAAGCTCTTAGTTTACATCCAATTAAATATTTATCTTAATAAAACATCTCTAGATCATCATATCGATGTTATTTTCTCCTGTATAGTAGAATTAGACTCAAAACATATCATATATTAATTGTGTATGGGTTTGATGGTTATATCCTGCAATAAGAAATGATCACATTTTGAATTTAAATCATTCCTATGGGTTGGCCCATCCATTTAGTGTGTTGATGGAATTATAAATTAACCAAAGAGTATCATATAAATTTAAAATATGTGTAATCCTATTACCCATATAGAAAACACCTATCAAGCATATTCAAATACTTGCACATTCAAAAGCACTACCCTATTCTTCCTAATTTACCAATCAGTCACAAGGAGCATGTCTTAGAAAATTTTGAATGACCTCAAAATCCAAGCAAAAGTTTCCAATTTACAATCATTAAAATATATATTATAGGTTTCATATATTTAAGGATCACTATTATGCACATTAGCCTAATGGGGAGAACCACATGTGGCTTGACTTCCCTCTTTAGAGTATTGAATATGTAGGTAGCACTCAACCATTCAATGGGGAATGGTTGAGGTCAGATCACACCAAATTTATTCCCCTTTTATAGGCCTAATTATATAAT
Source organism: Torreya grandis (assembly GCA_037957365.1). NCBI lineage: Eukaryota > Viridiplantae > Streptophyta > Pinopsida > Cupressales > Taxaceae > Torreya > Torreya grandis. Next base: position 245,586 of record JARHVA010003752.1, on the reverse strand, counting down.
TTCAAGTGTACCTAGGGTTTTTAGTGAGGGAGATAATATTTTCAAGTATTGTGCACATAATTAGACCTACAATTACACACACATGCATAATTGAAGCATTCACAACAGCCTATGCTAGAACTGATGTGAAAGATTCACATGGATATAACCATCATATTTGAAATAAAATGAGTGATGGTAGCATATAGTTAATCCCAAAACTCCAACTCTTTATTTGAGCAACTCAATCCAACTTTTTGCTTGCCCTGCCACCTCTACACATTCTTATTCCTACACAAAATAAAAATAATGAATATATTATCATCTTTATTGATTTTAATATTTATTAAGTGAAATTTTAAAATCCAATTTAATCCTTTAAATCCATATTTATGTTTAATTTTTATACATTATAATCTAAATTATACACAATTTTTATTTTTTTAGGTTACCATTAATCAAAAATAGGTTAACACATTTGCGAACCTATATATTTATTAAACTTTTCCAAACCCTGGGTTTCACTTAGGGTTTATTCCTCCATTTTGGGGTTTAAGGTTTCTATAAATTATTATGATTTTTAAGACATGATTTCAGATTTTACTTTGCACATAAATTACACATCTATAATGGATGAACATAGTTTCTATTTTTTTATTCAAGATGTGATTGTAATCATTGCATGATTTTTTCCCTTTGATATGAAAAATATGTAACAACCATGTCATGCCATGAATCAAATATTTTTACATTAATAAGGATAAAAATAATAATGAACACTATTTAGGTTTCCTTGTCTCATATTGTTACAACCTCTAATCCATGTTGCTTCTTGTTACCACTATGCACCAAAGGGCATGTATGACTACTTTTATTCATCCCACTCCCATTACACATCCAAATTTTATGTTGGATCTCGTAATAAATTTTATAAATATTATTGATGGAATTATTATGAATATAAAATATGAAATTTTAATAAACAAGAAACAATTACTCTGGATGTTAATTAAGGATAGGCTTGTGTAATTTGTTTAGATAGATTCGATGACACTGATGAAAGAAAATTAACTCAATTCCTTGCCTTAAACTCATAAATGCATGATGCATTTATATATTTCGAATGAGATGAATTTTTTCAATTCATGATAGTAAAATTGAGGATCAATATGATCCCTTCAATGATATCAATCAACCTTTTGGTGGTACTAATTCCACCATGGATGTTCAAACCAATACTATTGATATTAATCCTATGTTTATACCTTTAGTTACATATATGATGCCCACACAAAGTGTGATGGAAACATAAGTTTTATCTTTCATTACCATGTCTATTTATACATAACCAACCTATACATATCCTATGATGACTACATATGTTACATCATCAACCTCGCCTATTACACATTCCCTCAAGCAAACTATTTTAGCTTTGTTGGCTAATGTGTTATAGTTCGAGCAAGGTGCTTCTAGTGCTAGTCATTAAACAGATTCACATTCTTTACTTCATAATCATTTATCCTTTAAGATTTAAACTTATTCCTTGCTTATAAGTTTTTTAGATCCTAAGATTCCATTATATGATGATAAAGTTTAATATCTAGATAAACACCTTTGATCCTTCCATACAACATTTTTGGAATATACATTCAATGACATATTATTGACCAAGTTAATTACATGTGTTCTTAAGGAATATGTTTTACAATAGTTATATAATATCCCCTATAATAAATTAGAGCATTCAACCCTTTATGATTTCAATTTATAGCATACTTATCAATAAACATTGATGAGAAATTCTCTTATGAACAAATTCCTAAACTCAAGCAAGGGTCCCATGAGCCAATCAATGAATATGAAAATAGGTGTAATATTATGTTATCTAATATGACAAACCCTATCATAGATAGTGAGTTACAAGACATATTTAAGAAAATATTGCTTGTCCTACTTCATGAGTCTATATTATTCAATAAATTTAATTCTTATGATGATTTGTGCCATATAGTGAAAGATCAATAAGTCAAGCTCATATCTTTGAAAAATGCAAGTATGTACCTAATGCTACAACTACTCCAATAATAAAATTTCATAGTAAGCCAAGACAGGAAGATACATCAAATAACACCATGAATGAGTTAAAAACAAAGTTTAATGAAGTATCATAGCCTACAAAAAAAATTCTCTTATCATCTCCACAAAAGAGACAATTTTAATGATTACCTCAACCACTTCACATATTGTTACATAATTTACTCGAGTGTAACCAGAATATTTCTCCATCCAACACAAGTGGTTGATATGAGTAGGCCTTTATCTAATAATTATGACAATAGTTAATAATGTGATTATTGTCAATCTATGGGACATTATAAAAATAAATGCTTCAAGTTAAGGCACACAAAATAAGATATCATTGATAACAACGTTATTAAGCTTAACACAATTATAGAAGATACTAGACCATAACAAATGAAAATTCAAAGTTGATTTTTTTTTGTGATCCATTTCCAAAGCATGGGGAAATATGAAATAATGATAATTTAGAGGTTCAATATATGTACAATGCACATCCTCCTCCTTTGACATATGTTCACCCATTGGATGATATTATTGGTACACTTATATAAACATCACCACAATGACCTATGAATACACTTGATGACTATGAGATTGTCAAGGATGATTTAAACCTTAATTCTCTCTTTATACAATCTTTCATTAATTATTACCCTATACATATTTTCATGGTTGATAATGGTTTAAGAAAAAATATGTGTAAAATGACACTTCTCAACACACTCAGATACACGTAAAAATATATATTGGATAAAATAATAATAGTCAAGGATTCATTGGAAAAATATAAAACACTCTTAAGCACATTTTTCTACCTCTTCAAGTGGGATTTGTAATAGTGGCTACCTTATTCCTATTTTTATCGAGTATAGGGGTATTTGACATGTTGTTAGGATGTTCTTGGATACACAAACTCCATGTAGTACCATGTTTAGTGTACCGATGTATCAAATATGTACATTTTAATAAGGTGATTATAATTTCATGCATTCAATATGATTAACCTCTTCAGTTGTAGGCACATCCTCCTCTATCCCCACCACCACCATAGTTAGTGGTTACACCTATTTAGGATCATTATACATATTCACTTGTTACACTTATTTAGGATCTTTTTATACACCGAATTTAGATGAGAGTATTGAACTCCCCTAGATAGACAATTATTCAATTCCCATTACATCATAGAGCTATAGAAAACTCATCGAGGCCATTCTCTACTTTAACACTTACTAATTTAGTGTCAAAAATAGTTCAAAAGGTTCCATAGTGAACACAAGCACATATACAATCTCCCACTCTACAAAAAATTCCAAAGAGTCCTAGACTTCCTATAACTCATTATACACACTATCCTATGAGTGATGATGAGGGTTATAGTACAACACATGATTTATTTTTAGATTCCTACACAACACTTTTTGCTCACAAAAAGTGACTATTGTACCATATAATATACACACCACACATGATTGTTCCATTAATGAGATAATAGGTTAACACATTTACATTCAAAAATACAATAAAATCAATTATTCCAAGAATAAAAATACATTAAAATATTTAAAAAATAAAAAAATCAAGACCTAATCATGATATGATTTCTTGATTACATTATTTGCATATGTTATTTATCACTTTTTTGGTAGATTTCATATTTTTTTTCATATGCACATGCATTTCATAGATACATGAATGGTATGTAGAACATATAGATATAGTTTATACATGAATACATAGATGTTAGACTTTCCTAAAACCATGAGCCATGCTAATGTTGGGGGAATCTTCTTCCAATGTTACATTGTTATAGGGTATATCTTTCACTGACCTATACATTTACCATATTGAGTTATAATGATTGATTACACACTTATTTCTATTTTTCATAATTTATAGAATGCTACATGGGTATGTTAGTTTACTATGTTGTGACATTGACATACATTAATAGTGAATACTAATGTGATTTGCTCTATACTTTATTGACATTGTTTTGATTTCATGATAGGGTAGTCATTTCTTGTGGTTCCTTGGCTTTTTTTATTGTGACATATTTATGTCCCTTGTTTGTGTCCTCTTGGACTTGTTTGTTGTGACATATTCATGTCCCTTGTATGCAACCCTTAGCCTTATGTGTGACATTAAGTGATATTGTGTGTGATAATATTATGTGTGGCATGGCCATGATATTATTTGTTGAGTTTTTAAGATTATTGATTTTGTTGTGCTTGCTGATTTTTATGTGTTTACAAGTTTTATGATCCATATCATGGACCTCCTCATTTGTGTGTGGTACCAATATTCACATCATGCATCTTTTACTACATAATCTTATTCAATTCATTCATTAGTGATGGTTACTGCTACGTGCCTAATTTCTATATCTATCTTAACATGACACTAGTATTCCTTGCATTACATATGTTTCACACATGCCTTGATGACATATATAATACTATGATGATGTATTCTCCACATGTTGATATTATCTTACATAATTATATCTTTAAATACATAACATAATACCATTAACTCTTTCTTTTGAGACAAGTGAATTTTATGCTACATCCCTCACCTTAAAAGGGGGGCATAATAGTGGGCTTTTCATAGAGACTTAAGAAACCATGAGTGGAAAACTCAAACTTTGGGACATAATAAAATATTCAAATTTTTTAGAGTGGCTTAGATATCATATTGGGATATATATTTATATATTTTAGACATATTTTGGGGAAGCATATGTCATGCACATGTACTCAATTAATAAGGACAAAATTACATATTCAGATACACTTGAGTGTATATGCCATGTAGGTGCACACAGTCATATAAGAATAAAAGTTATAGGTTTACACATATTCATATATTTAGATACATTTGGGGTTATATGCAATACATATGCACTTATTTTTCAGCATCATGGGATACTCATTCTCAGATCTAACATAGATATCATATATATGCATAGTGTATACACATGATATTTTCACTCTTATCACTTTACAAACAATTTTTATTATAAGGGCTTGTTAGTGCATAAATTTACTTGAGTGCACACCTTTAAGGGTTCACCAAGAATGGTGTGGGATTGGATCATGGTACTTTGTGAGAGATGTTTGCATATTATTTTTTCATACCTTCATTACTATCAGTATAACCTACCTTGAGTCTCTTTCCATATTACCTCTCTATCTACTTTTCATTTAGTCTTGTTAGCCACCCTATATTCTTACTGCATTGGTCAAGCTGATATAGTCTATTTCATACTTATTTCTTCCTTTACTATATTATTTTGGTTGATATAGTTTTGAGTCATGTATCTATTAGTACTACTATATCAGCCTAACCAATATAGTTATGTGTTAACTGAGATCTTTATGATTGTCTTAACTTGGTAGATACCATTGGCTTATAGTTTAGGGTTAGTTTTGGGTATTGGAGAGAGAGAGATATATATAGGGTTCATAATTCAATCCCAACCCATATAACATACTCATATACTCTACTTATGCTAGCATCTATTCTCTTAATTAGTGACAAGAGGATTTATAGGTTTATAGTCTTATCTTAGATGTCTAGTCTTGATTATGGTGTTTGAAGCTCAATACGATAAGTCATGATTCAACTTATAACATCTCTTGCAAAGTGCTACTTGAGCCAAAGTGGGAGATTTATGCATCATCGAGTCCACCCATAAGTAAGTATATCCATCATCACCCTCTTTCTTTTATTTACTTAGTAGATTAGACATTGATTTTATCATTTATATTGTATATGTGTTTTTTATTCTTGCTTATGCTCTTATTTATACTGAATAAGCTAGTATAACTATAGTGTTTCTTAGGCTTGTCATTTATCACTTTAGGTTGCATAAATTTCCCATTAATTAACCATTACATTACTTACATTTTTATTAGTTTAGTATTTGTATCTATATTAGATATAGGTTACCCTCATTTATAAATTACTTATATGAGGTATCCATATTATATCCTTGATACACAACTTTGTTATCATTTTTAAATCTTCAGTCCTAGTGAAAGCCATTCCCCATATCTTAGGAGTAGGATTTGGAACCCTATCCTCTTGACATTTGAATATAGATTGCCCTATTCTAGGTCTAAAGTTATTCTATGTCTTTACCCACTCTTACAAGTATAACTTAGGATCTATTGTCATAACATTCTTTGTATCCTAGTTTATTGAGAGAAAGAGGATTGTTAGAGGTAATCCTAGCTTGTGCATACATTATAATGAACTTGAAGTGAATCCTATCCCACCCATAGTTGAATTGTATTCATGTTTCCATATGCTTCATAGTGCTTTACTCACTTTAACTTCACCATCATAACAAATTCTTATGAAATCAATGTGAATCATCTTCCACTATTGGTTGGATTGCCCTTACATTTCCATATCTTACTTCTTAGAGATTTCAATTTGATAAACACCTCTTGTCAATTTTTTCTTCTTTATGCTTCTTAATTTTCCACCATTTTACAATCATGTCATCTCCTATAGTTCTAATCTATATGAATAAAATTTCATAGTCAAAGATGTAAATCATAAAATCACATATATCAATACTATGGAAGGAAACCCTAAAATACTTCCCATAGATCTTGATGTTCATAGCATGGATGAAGATCCCATAGACAATCTTCCCATTTCTTAGAAACTATCATTTTAACTCCAGTAGTGATGTGAATTATTTAATTTGTTTTTACCCAACCTATAACCTACTCTTGGATGATAAAAACCTAGTTCACATGCCTAACACAACACAAATCACATGTGTCTTTGAGCCTAGAGCTTATAGGACTAATCATATTTATACTTCAAATCTAATCTTAGCATTATTTTATTTTTCACCATCAACATTTTAAAATAATTGCTTTAGTCATACTAAATAATTCTAACTCAGTTTTCTATTACAAAAAATTACATTACCCATGCCAATATAATTTTTCCTCCTTTTCCTATTACATACAACTACATCAGCCATGCTAGTACACTCATGTCTCATTTTTCTCCCATAAACATATACATTATCCATAACCTTACCTTTGCCAATATAGTTCTAAATTTTCCTCCTCTTAAAAGCAAATGCATTGTATTTCAACTAAAATGTGTTGATATAATTAAAAATATCATTTATTTTACATTTGGTTGCATTGATCATGATCTAGGTTATGTTGATACAATTATGAAGTTATGTTATATTACACCTAACTACATGGACCATGATCCAAATTGTACCAATACAGTTATTATTTTACCTCTTAAAAACAACATCATCCATGTACTAAAATGTTCCAATATAATTATAAATTTTATTTTTTAGAATCAAATTCACTAGCCAAGACATAGATTATGTCAATATAGTTTTTCCTGTTCAAAATAACTACACCAACCATGATTGAGAATGTGTCATTACAATTATAAATCCATTTTTTCCCCAAAAAACTACATCAATAACTATATGTAAAGTTAAAATATAGTCTTAATACCTCTACCTATCCATTAGAGTTACCTATGTATATCAAATTATATCAATTTGGCCAATCAAGTTCATACACAACAACCGGACTGTATCAATCTACATCTTTCTACTTCAACTAAGTGTATCAAATTGGATGATATAGTTTAAATTATTTCATACCAACATGACTATATCAACCAATCCAATACAATTCAAACTAATTCTGTCACACCAGACTGTATCAACCTAGCCAATACTATACAAAAATAATTAAAATCACTCCCAAATATTCTAATATTACCCTTAAATTCATGTTAAAAGAAAAATATATATAGAATTGAAAAAAAAGGTAATAAAAATTCCAATATTGAGGTTGGTATCAATAATAATCATACATAACCTCACTCTACATCATATATTGGAGCATCTTATGATGACCATCCACATTTCACTTCATAAATTAAAGCATTTTCCAATGCTTGGCCTTCTCTCAATTTAGAATTTGGGGCAATTTAAAAATCCCATACCTACATCAAATTACACTATGAGGAATCTTACAATGCCTAATCTTCTTCCATATTGAGAAATCATAAAAAATCCAACTTCAAGAATTTTTTAAAGAACTAACCATGTGTTATGTTTTCTAGTTTCATTTCTTGCACATATTTTCTTTCTTGTACATAATTAGATTATATTGTAATATGATAAAAATTCATCATGTTATAGTTTATATATGTTTTATCTACACCTCCCAATTTCTTACCATTAGTGCTAGTACCTATTCTTAGTCCTTACCTCTATCATTTTTACCACTCTTAGTTTTTTAGTTTGTGAATTGCATGGTAATACCTAGGGAATCAACTAGGTCCTCCTCACAATTGTCATCCCCTTTATTTTCATTTTACATTCACTCTATCTTTACTATAGTCAAACTTTGTTTCCCCTTTGGATCTTTGGTAGCATCTTTAGGTTTTTCTTGCACCATTACCTTCCTTTTAGGATGACTTGGTATTTTGTTTTATTTTAAAGCTTTAAATTCTTATAGTTGGCCTTAGTTTCCTCATGATTCTTTGGAAACATTTTTATTTTCTCCCTATTTTGGAATGATTTAAAGTATTTTAGATATTTAATAACACCTCCAAGTTTTATTTATCAACATTTTATTTTCCCCCTCTTTTGTGATGATTTACAATTAACCTTAATTTCCCTTATGGATCTTCAATAGCACCTTCAGGGTTTTATTTTTCAGCATTTTAGTTTCCCCCTCTTTTGGGATGATTGTGAGTCGACCTTAGTTTCCCTTGTGTATATTTTTTATCACTTTGGATTTTATTTTTACCATTTTATTTCACTTATAATCAGCCTTATTTTCCCCTATATATCTTCGGTAGCATGTTTGAGTTTTATTTTATATAATATTTTATTTAACCTTCATTTATATATGGTTTGTTGGTATCTTCTTTGCATTCCCCCTATTTTGGGATGGTTTTTATTATTAGTGTCTGTGATAGACCCTTTGTAGGTTAGTATGGCTTCTATAGTGACATGATTACCACCTTTCATAGTGTTTCCCTAATTTTAATTTCTACTTTTGGGATTTGACTTACATTTCCATGTACTTTCAGGTCCCTTATTTTTTCCTAGTCACTTTTAAAGCAAAACTCTCCCTTCTTTTGGTTAGTTACTAGCATATCCTTAGTCTATCACCTTCTTGCATGGATGAATATTCCATGATCCCCATATTTTACCTTTCCTTTCACTTGAGGTGTACTTAGGTTGGTTTTGAAATTTGCTCTTTTATCTAAAGTGCAAGTCTAAGGGTCTTTAGACATCTTTAACTTTAAGCTTTCCTCTTTAGTGGATAATTTTAGGCTCTCTTGTGTTAATCACCTTTAACACCCATTGTTGGTTCTTCTGAATCTATATGAAGGAAAAAATAGAAAAATCCAAAAGATTCAAATGACATATCATAATAAAAGGCAATGTTAAAAGGCAAATAATATCTTATAAGTTAGATCATACCAAAAGACGTGATATTTTTGAAAAATCTCCTATTCTAGTCAAAGCTCAAACTCCATAATTAGCTTCATGATAGAGTCAATGTCCATTGGGGTGTGGTATGATAATATATTGTGGTAGGGGGTCTCAATACATCATTATTTATCTATATCTCTTCACATTCTAGTGTCAAATACTTTTTTACGCAAGTACCCAATCTTCAAATTAGACCGACAACTCTATAAGGTGTCTTGAGGAAAGTCAAACACATTGTGGGAAAGTAGGATCCTTTTTATTTTTCATGCATCCATCCTTCATGGGATGATATTTATACTTTACTTGTTATCTTAAGCTTACACTTGTTACATGGAGTTTTATAGGTCCTTAATGTCAATAGTTTTTAGCCTTGCCTACCTGATTAGACTATCTTCTCTTTGCTAAGGATGCCTACATCACCCTTATGATGACTTGAATACTACATCTTGTATTTCTTAATATACTCTTGATGGATATGATCACATCCCTATTTTATACTCCCATCTTATTTCTCTTTGCTTCATATTTGACTATTATATTTCATTATGATGCCTCTTGGATTTTCAATTTATGAGTTGCATTGTGAGAGATTAGGGAATACAACCAAGACTTCTTAAAAAAATCCCATCACCCTTAATTTTTTCACCATCTCCATCATTATGGTTATGTTCCTATATGGTCATGCCTTTCTACATTATACTTTAGCACAATCTAAGATTTCAATTTTTCACTCATTAGAGTGTTTGCTTTCATTTTTCACAAATCCTTGTTTGATTTAAGTTTTCATTTATCTTATATTGGTAAATTTATAGTCATTTTACATGTTATTTCACTCCCCTTTGTTTTATTTTGGGTTTCACTTGTGTTACTTAGGATTTTTTACAACCACATTGCTCCCCAAGGTTTGATTTGGGTTTCCACCTATCTTACATTGAATTTTCGTACAATCATTTTATTATCTACTCCCTTGGATATTTTGGTTCTAATTTACCTTATCGATCCCAAATAGTCAAAATTTATAGGTTTTTCAACTATTTGTGATTTTTTTGGTTTACTTCTACTTATTGAATATATTACGTACACATATTGATTTTATCCCATTTTAACCTTGTATTTCTCAAATAAAATTTATGCATCCACCACAAATGAGACTATGGTATTTTCATGCATCATTTATGTGAAAAGGTTTAAGTCAAGGTATGTGTATGTGAATTTTAATTATTCATTTATAAGCATTTCTTTTAATAGTTATTTTTAACTATGTTCTTTGGTGTTGTTACTTATATTTTCCAAAGTACCATCATGTGTTACACTATTTTGACATGTGAATAGCTTCAAGTGGGGCATATGTATATGCCTGATAATTTTAATTTTATTTCTTTACTAAAATTTTATCTCTCAAAGGCTTATTGGTGCATCAATCTCCCTAAGTACATGCCTTAAAGGGTGCACATGGAATGGGGTTGGATTGGCTCATATTACTTTGTGAGAGATAAAAAGCAGTTGATTCACAATCAGATATGCTTCTCTTGATCAAAATGAACAAGGAACATTACCATAGACCTGAACCTTCTAATTCATTTAAATGTCAACCCAAGAATGTAGACTTGATAGGATGACATCAATATATGTTCATACTCAATCTTCTAATTTGACCTTCTGTTGATTGTAATCTAAGATGCTAAAGTCATGCAATAAATGTAATGATAGAATTAAACATGAACATAATACTATGAAATAAATGATGACATGATTGGAAGATTCCTTAAACAATTTTATGCAAGAATGTAAATCACATAATTCAGAAATAAAACACATAATGCATAAATAAACTAAATAACATGCTTAGCTATTTAAATAGGTTTGATTATTACTGTAAGACTTCCAAAGGGGGCCCTTCCTCCTTCTAACTCTATCTTCAATAAGTCCTCTTAAAACAATAAACAAAAACTCAAAAATGCTTGTTCATATTAATCAAAATGCAACAATGAATTGCTACAAAAATTTACAATAACAACTACTTGACAAACTTTACTTTTGATAATTCTCCAATTGATATCTACTACTTTCTCAACCCTGCTATTACACACACACACACACACACACACACACACACACACACACACACACACACACACACACACACACACACACACACACACACACAGAGAGAGAGAGAGAGAAAGGGATATTGTTTTATACAAAAGAATGTATATTTTAATCTAAGAAAAATTTGAGTTAGGATAATCAAAATTGGCTCCTTCTGTTAAAGTCACTTTTCATGTGAATTTTATAATATTACTTTAAGTCAAATAAAGCTATTTCATTCTTCAACCACATCCTTATTGTGCTCCATGGAGGTTATTGTTATTTCTATGAGTTGGTTATACTGGGATTCAAAATCTATTTGTCTATGACTTTGGTCATGCAATGGCTACAAGATATGTTCACATGACGAGATTCCTTTGCTACATGACGTTTCATGCTATATACCTATTACTCCAAAACATATTTAAAACACATTATAGAAAAAACATCCTATAACAGAAGATACCTATCATATACTTAATTCTAATATACAGTTCTAACTATTCAAAGAGTATGGAGACATAATGTTTTTTACAAGATTATGGCTATTCAAGGAAGGAAACTTTATGGGAATGTACTCAAAATCATGGTAAACAAGAAAGATGAGTGTGATAGATGAGGACTAGAACATGACATTCCTAGGGCTCATCACACCCCCCAACTTAAAACCTCGATCGACCACGAGTAAAAAACTTGTTCATTTCCATTTCATAAAGAGTTATGAAATCTATAGAGTCTATGGCACCACTGGCAAGGTGAGCATAAAATCCATGCCTCTATTCAAATAGTTACCAAAATTTGACCTCCCTAGCTTCATCCAATGGGGCTTTATCCTATCAATCTGGAATAAGATACCAAAATAGAGGGGGATATAATTTAATACTCAACAATTGAGATCCAATTTCAAATACAAGTAAAATATATCTTATGATCCTATTAAATGTTGCCTTTAAGTTAAAAGGGGAATATGGCTTTCTCTTTCTTAGTGCAAGAGTGAGATCATTCCATCATTTAATGTAGGATTCTTTTACTGTAAAACCAACATAAGTTCTCAATCCTAAGTAAAAATCTTGGGATTCATCATAATTATTGGCAAGCTAAGTTCTTACTTCCTTTTTCAACATGATATCATCCCATTCTATCAATACAACATTAGGTGCCATTGACTCTCTTCTGATAAGTAGTTAGCTTTCATTTTTCTTTTTCCTATATTTAGCTACCTCTCTTCCTCTTCTTTGCTCATTCAAAAGATATGATGAAAATGCCTTTAGAAGGACATCTCCAATATATAGGTTAGGGTTTCATTCCCTATTATAAGGCACAACATAGTTGTGAAGATAGAACTCGCATAATTGTGTTTATTCTTCTTATGGCCTTTCTTTATAGATTTGGAAGAAGGAGAGGGGGTCAATTACTTCATAACGAATGTCATAGTAAATTCTCATAAGTTTAAACTCATGCCATTTCTCCTCAAAATAAACTGAATATACTCTTGCAAGAGGCTTATAGTCAATGAGCTCTTGAGTAAGACAAGCCATATATTGAATTTTCCATTATAGTGTGGAGATTATTTCTTCCTTCAACCTGACCTCTTCTTTCAATTTCTTATTCTCTTTTGTTAATTCCTTAAGACTTTCAAAATGATTGTCTATCCAATTCATCAATTTAGAAGATATCAAAAATGAGGAATTATACATGACATCTTGGGTAGTTGTAAGTTTTTCTTATTATTTTTCCTTTATAGAAGGCTGTAAAACAATGACTACATGATGGTCTTTGGTAGAGGGATGCAACTAAAAAATTGCTATAGAAAGTGCATCTAGTCCTCCTCTAGACTAATCTTGTAGTTTCTTTCTTAGTCACTCAATTTATTGTAGGTCTTACTCTAGAGTAGGAAATTCCACTTATATGGCAGGTTTCTCCATTTGTTTCACTTCTTCTTGCATTGGTTCCTCTTTCAATTCTTCAGGACTATGTTCTACTTGTTCTGCCTCCTTATTATATTCTTGAGAACATATTTATTTGTTAGTTTAAAAACTAAATGCCTCTAGGGATTCATTACTACTGGCAGTCTATTTTTATCTAGATTCTTCATTAATTTCAATAATAAAAGTTTAGTTCTCATATTTCTTCTTAATCTATGGGATCTATGAAAAGTAGAGGTTACCTTAGCCTTTTTAGGAGAAGGTGGAAGTTCCTCCTTAGATTTCCTTGAATTAGGTTGGAGAATGATTTTCTTCCTTTTTCTTCTAGATTCCTTGCTTGTTGAAGCCCTTTATTTAAGATTTATCCTTATTATAAGTTCTTATGTTGTTGTAGGAAGATCTTCTTATGCAGGTTCTTGTGTGGCTATAGGAAGGTCTTCTTCTACAAATTTGACTTATGAAGCTATAGGAAGTTTTCCTTTTGCAAGTTCTTATGGATTTGTAGGAAGGGCTTCTTTTATCCTCTATTCTTCTACCTCCATTTCCTCTTCTATTTCATTTCCCTCTTTGTCACTTTATACATTTATCAGTACTTGAAGAAAATATTCTCAACCTATGTTGGGTCTAGTCCTTTGTAAACAGTCTTGAACAATCAACTAGATTAAATAATGATGGGAAAGAGCTTTGGAATTACCTCTTTGAAATACTTCCACCATTTTTATGATCATGTTGAGCCAAAAACTATGGACATTTATCTCTATACCATGCTATAAATGATTCATGAATTTTAAGTGAACATCATAGAGAATCTAATACCTCCCTTCACAAGTGAAATATCTACAGATGAACTCAACAACTTTAGCCCATCTTCTCGATAAAGATAACTGTGTAGTGCCCTGATTTGAAGTTTTAGTTTCTCATTTATTTTGATGAATTTTCACCTCTCTACCTTAGCATCAAATGTTTTTTTACCATGATTCCCTTATTTATGGTAATCCATTTACTCTACTAATGATGGTTTCTATTAGATTTACTTCTATTCCTCTTTCTATTTCCAGGTTGTTATATAACGAGCCAACAAATTTTTCTACAATTTTTTGATTCAGAGCCTATATCCTCTCAAAATATTATGGCCCTTCTACATCCTTATTGTTTAAAGGAGTGATATCAAGTGGTTCATGTTTAAATAAGTTCTCTTCTATGTTGTGAGATGAAATTTGAATTGCAAGTCTATGTTCTTGTAGTAAGGGTTTTGTAGTTTTGGGTAGAATGTTTATGAATTTTTATTTAGGAGTGAAATAATCTATTTGAATTATGGGAAACCCCCCACTTAAACTATCACTTATCCTTAAGGGATGAAGCTGACATGCACAAATGACTTATATAAATGACAAGGGTTGATGATAATAACATGTCAATGTTCATGTCAATAGGTGAAAGAGAAGATATGATGATTTGGTGTGATAAGGAGAAGATATGAAAGCATGTTAATAGCATTAAGACCATCATCTGAGTAAAAATTAAAACTTATGACATGAAATAAATATAATATAATTACCTTGGTACTTATAGGAACACCTTTCATTAATGCGTAAATGATGATTCAAAGTGGTGGTCTGGGGTGTGTTATGATTTGATTGGAAGCAAAATGGTTTTTGAGAATATAACATAAGATGGAATGATAAGAATACATCCTACAGCTAGAAATGTTTCTTATAGCAACAAAAATATCCTATAGCAGAAAGTTTTTCATATTGTAGCAAGGAGGAAAGTGTATTTCTACTCCAAGGGAATGAACTCGTAAGAAAATATATATGAAAATAAATTCTTTTATTGCTATAGTGTCCTTATTTCTTTCTTTTTTTCAAATGTTGATCAGCCAATGACCTAGTTTTTTGAGACAACATCCATCAATAATGCCTGAAGATTTTCATTGTTGAATTTTATAATTTTTTTTATAGATTTTCTGGTCCCAAATCAACTAGAATTACAAAAATTTAGGAGGTAGGATTTTATTTAGCCTAAACCAAGACATTGAGAATGATTTGTTCTTGGCTATAGGAATCTTTACTGCTCTTGGAAAATATTAGATAAGGGTTGATAGAAATACCCTTCGACTATAGGAACAGGTTGATTTTCTTCATGAAGAAGAGAGATGTTTGTCTTCAAGAAGTGGGTGAGTGAGATTTTCCTTGAAAAATGGTTTCTTATACAGTTTAAGCCTGTGACCATTAACAAGCAGTCATAACTGAATAGAGTTAATGGTCATGAGCTTTACAACTCCATTGTAAGAAATATGTTTGATCTCATAAGGCCCAAGCCATCTGGATTGCAACTTTTCTTTATGATCCTTATATTTAGGTCAAAAAAAAGTGCCCAATCACTAGGTTAGAAAATCTTAATTTTGATGTTTCCATCATGTCAATCCACATGTTGCCTTTGCACTATTTCAGTGTGATGAAGTTCTTCCTTTCTTAGTTCATCAAGTGCATTTAGCTGCATGATCCTATCTTGTTGAGCTTGAAAAATATCCAAGCCTAAATCAAGTACTATCCTTAATGTTTTATGCTCAAAATCAATGGATAGAACATGCTTCTTACCATAAACTAGTTTATATGGAGTAAAAGTAGTCATGGTTTTTTAGGTGATTTTGTAAGCCTAGAATGCTTTTAGAAGATGAGTTGATCAGTCTTTTTTATGTAGGCTAATAGTCTTAGTAAGGATATTTTCCAATTATCTATTTGTCACTTTCACCTGACCATTTGATTGAGGATGGTAAGGGTTAGAATTTTTGTGTCTAATTTCATTTTCTTTTACCAAGGTGGATATGAGGTCTAATGTGAACTGTGGGCCTTGGTCTATGACTATTTCTCTTGGTACTTCATAGCAGGTGAAGATTTATTCATACAAGAACTCAACTAATTTCTAATCTCAAACATGGGTTAAGGCCTTGACCACAACCTATTTTGTGACATAATTAGTTCAAATCAGTATATATTCCTTGTTATTGGATTTAAGATCAACAGGACCTACAAAATTAAGTCCCCATTTATCAAAGGGTTCCAACACTAGTTGCAGTTGTAATGGCATTTCATTAGAGTGAGTGGGTTTTCTCATACACTAACATTGATCACATCTATAGACATACATCATGGAATACTTATGCAAAGAAGGCCAATAATATTTGGTAATAAGTACTTTCATAGTAGTCTACTTGGTAGTGAAATGAGCCCCATAAGGTTCATCATGGTAGGCTCTAAGAATGTCGTAATATTCATCTTCTTAGATACAACTTCTCATAACTAAATTTGGTCCAGTGATAAAGAGATATCCTATAATCCAAAAATAATTTCTACTCTTTTGGATCATATATTATTTTTTCCTGAGTGAGAAATGTTGTGGTAGTGATCTTGTATAAATATAGTTAACAATATCTATAAACCAAGGAGATTGAATTATTACTGCAAATAAATGCTCATAAAAAAAGAATCATCAACAATAGGACTGTGATCATCATTTTGAAATCAAGATATAAAATATGCTACTACATTATCCTAACCTGATCTATCCATAATGGTAATATCAAACTCCTATAGAAAGAATAACCATTAAATTATCATGATTATTACAATAGGTTTATTCATGAAATACCTGATTGTTGAATGATCTATGTGGATGAATACTTGATAACTTTTAATGTAGTGTCAAATTTTTTTGATGACATAGATGACAACAAAAAATTACTTCTCTATTACAGTGCAATTGAGTTCATCCCCTTGAAAATTTTTATTCATAAAATAGATTGCATAACTCAAAGATTCATTTTTTTGGCCAAGGATAGCTCTTAAAGTGGTTTCAAATGCATCTATGTGGATGTGAAAAGGCTTCTTCCAATCAAGCCCTCTTAGAACAAGAGTTGTTATGATAAGGTCTTTGAGTTGCTAGAAAAATTTTTGATAATCATTAGTCCATGTAAATTCAACATCCTTAGTAATCAATCCAAAAAATGGGGTGGAAATTTTACTAAAATCTTGGATGAATCCTCTATAATAATCAATATGTCCTAAAAAGCTTCTAACATCTTTCTACTTCTTTGGTGTGGGTAGATCCTTACTGATACTTATCTTTTCTAGGTTAACTTGAATTCTAACAGGGGATATGTGATGCCCCAACACAATCCCTTCAATCATAAGCATATAAAACTTTCATTACTAAAAGATAATTGGTGTCCTAGTAGTGTAGAAGAACTTTCTCTAGGGTGGTCAACATTTCTTCAAATGTCTGCCCATAAATAATGAAATCATCCATGTAGATTTCAACACAGTTATATGAGAGATAAAAAATATGCTCAAAATAGCCCTTTGAAGATTATCTGGGGCATTACAAAGACCAAATGGCAAAATGGCTATATATCATATAAAATGTGAAAATTGGTAGTTTCAGTGTGGCTTGTGACACCCAACCCATAGGTCCCTCTTGCATGCTCTCATGACCCTTATAGACACCTTTTTGCTTATTCCTAGTCATCCATAGAATTTTTAGACCTGATTCTAGCTCAGCCAGGCTACATTTCCTATGATAATTCCATCTCCCCAAGTCTGACACTTATAGGACAATAGCACCCAACTTGAACTATAACATTGGACCCTAGGGTGTCCATTTTCATTACTCATATCTAATTGCATTTTTAACTCCAATGGTCACTTCTTTCTAGTTCATATCCTTCTTCTTTTTAGCCTAATGTGAATACATTTGACCCATGAACAATAGATCTTTATAAAATCCCATTCAAAGTTCATTTATAAGGGGTTGACAAATATTACAAAAGAAAATATGAATACTGGCAAGACCATTGAGGAAAACTTTCTTATTCTCTATATACATCCATCCAATATAGATATAAACACATCTAAATCCTCACATCAATCCCTAGCCACCTCGATTACACCCAATTTAACATTTTCTCATCTTCATAACACTATTACATAAATCACATCAAGTGAGAGAACTACATATGGTTTGATCCCTCTTTAGAGTATTGGTATGTAGGTAGTTTACCCACATAAGGGGTGTGGATACATGTTCAATACATCTTACACACATGAAACCCTCTTATTTCTCAATATTGATCAAATCAAAATGAAGTCTAATGTTTAAAGATTAAATCAACTCTACAAGGAGTTTCATAGACCTTCAATAGTCAAAATTTCATAGGCAGGATCACACAAGGACAACAAACAAAACTCAAAACATTTAGGTCTCTAGGATAAAAATAGTAGAAGAGGAATATAAATTTGGACCCTAGGGTGTCTTATTTTGGTGCTCCTATCCTTTCATAAAATGAAAGATAGAACCTAATTTACGACACTGTCCTAGTCTTGCACAACAAATTCTAGACCCTGTCTCAGTTGTTTCATTTTATTTTCAGCTAAGTACTATTTTATTCATATTTATTGCTATTTATAGAAAGGTTAAAAATATAGTTAAATTATACAAATCATTAGCTAAATTATTACAATATTATTTACCGATTTAGTTAACTTAGACCCTTAACTAAATTAGGAATAAGATTTTAATATTCTCAAAATAGTTAAATCATTTGGTGAACCTGACTTACTTCATTTGTGCATAAAAATATTAGAAACCCTAGGGTAAATTATTTGCTGATTTTTCTAATAATTTTTTGATTTTTTACCTGCATATTTAAATCAAAAATTCACATTAAATCTTAAAATTCCATTGTAATTTTAAAAAAATCATTTTCTTCTAAACCCTAGTTGCATATATTAGGTCCTTTTAAATCAAATTTTTTTCAATTTTTTACTTGCATATTTAAATAAAAAATTAGCATTTAATTTTCCTAATTCTATAGTAAATTTTGAAAATATCATTTTTTAAAACCCTAGGTCCCATTGCTTTTGAGGTATCACCTTACATGTTTGTGAGCTTTGTATCCTTTTTATACATTTTTCAATTTACTATTTTTAAGACTTTACATTTCTTATATTCAGTGCTTTCCATCCATATTAATTTAATTATTATAAATTATTACAAAAAATAAAATCAATCTTCAATTTGTTTTCCTACTTTAACAATGGCCCAATACACTAGTTTTGATGAAATCGATAAAAGGGAACTTAAAGACCTTTTAACTAAACATCCTGATATGGAAGATGAAATGCTTAAAATACTACAAGAAGAACAACAAAAATGATCAATGGTCAATCCTCTCAAACCATATAGCAACCAATTACAAATGACACTATGGAGGCAACTATGTCTCGACAACCCCCTATAGCAGCCTAATCTTTCTCTATGCCACCACCAGTTATGGCTAGTACATCTTTATCTCTTAATGTGGCAGCCCTTGTGCAAGATATAAAATAACTTTAATCCAAGGTTATACATATTGAGCAAGGTGCTTCTAGACCTACACATGCCTTGGATTCTTTTGCTCTACTACATACACCATTGACATATCATATTGGTTTGACATCTTTACCACCAGATTTTGTTCAACCCAAACTCACTCTATATGATGGCAAGTGTGATCCAGAAACACACTTGAGATTTTTTCACGTAGCATACTTGGACTATGTTCCAAATGAATAGATACTAACCAAGCTATTTTCATGGAGTCTAAAAGATTATGTTTTACAATGGTTCTATAATCTATTGAATCAGTCGACTAATGCATTCAATCTTTTAGCTAACATATTACTAGCTCATTTTAGCATTAAAATTGGTGATAAGGTTTCCTATGCCCAAGTTACACAACAAAAACAAAGGTTAAATGAGCATATCCTAAATTATATTCTTTGATATAAGACTATCTTCGCTAAGATTACTAGCCCCATGGCCGATCAAGAGTTACAAGATCTATTCAAATAGAGTCTTCTACTAGCTTTGCATGAATCAATAATTTTTAAAATATTCTCTTCCTTCATTGAGTTATGTCATACACTAAAGGAAAGGGAAGTCAAATTAATATCAATGGGCAAGCTTAAGTACACAAGCATATCAAAAAAAATAAACAAGAGTAACAAAAAAGTTCCATACAAAGTAAAGGTCAATGATAAAAAAAGTTAAAATCAACCAACAATTAATGTGACTTTAGAACCCCCTCAATGAATGGTTTTATCATCATCTCCTCTACAAAATTTTACCAATCTATCGGTATCTCTAGTTAGAGTCTTACAACAGTTATTGAAATGTAATATCATATCTCTCCCTCCTATTAGGGAAGTTGATCTAACAAAGCCTCTTCTATAGGGATATGATCCGAATGCATTTTGAAATTTTCATAGGGCACCAAGCCACACAATAAATAGATGTATTAGCTTGAAACATAAGATACAAGACTTGATAGATGGCAATGTTATTGATCTTGGCACTCTAGTTGAGCCTCTTCTGATAAAGCAAACATAGGATAAAGCTCTAAAATTTTTCTTAGATCCTTTTCCATAGCATTCTAAATAAGAGATAGGGGATACATCAGGTGTTCATCATGTATATCATACACATCCTCCACTAGCTACATATAAGGCACCTTCAGTTGAGTCACATCCTTTGATTAACATGATTAGTGTGCAAAATTTTAGATTTATAGCTAGACCTTCAATCTCCTTCTCATGTTAGGATATAGTTGAAGATGATTCAAATTACCATGCACTCTTTATCAGAGTTTACATTCATAATCATTCTTTCATAGTGTTCTCATAGACAATGGATCTAGTGTGAACATGTGTACTATAACATTATTGTAGCATTTGGGATATTTAGAGTAGGATATTAACCTAATAAACATAATTATCAGTGGATTCAGTGGGCACATATAGAGTTCATTAGGTGAGATTTAACGTCCTCTATAGGTTGGTCTAACACACATGGCCACACCATTTACTATTGTTCTTAGTGTAGGAGTTTTTGATATGTTACTTGGTTGACCATGGATTTTAAAACTTTGAGTATTACCTTTTATATTTCACAGATGTGTGAAATTCATTCATGCTAATCAAGGTATTATAGTTGGTGAAGTTTTGTATGAGTTACCACTTCCCACTTTAGAGCCATCTTCTACATTTTAGTCACCAGTTTTAGCTTCTCCACCAATTTTAGTTCCTCTACTAGTTACAGTTCTTCCTCTAGTTTAGATTTAGACACAATCAAGGCATTATTCACAAGGACAAAGAATTCATACACTTCAATGGAGGCCTCTTTAGTGCAACCATGATTTCAAGATTCTAGATAACTTTTAGCTATAGTGTTTACACCCAGGGTAGTATCATTGAGGTCTCACACCTTTATACATAGAGCACATGTTCAAAAAGCATCTCCTCCTAATAGATGGGTCCCTAAGAGCCCTACAATTTCATCCACTTCTTAGAGTTATAGGGGTACCCCATAGTCGGTTTCCACTATAGAAATTTTAGAGCATTTATAACATACATAGATTTTAAAGACATAGTCTCAACCCTTCCATTGTGCTTCATGATCATGCACGATCCCTCTCCTTGATACAAGACACCATGATAGGGAGTCTCTTATGAGACTCATTGGTTTGTATTATTTCTTCTCAGTCTTCTTTGTATATAACTTCTTTTTAATTTCTTGCACATAGTTTCTTTTTGCTTACTTGTACATAGTTTCTCAGTTTTTCTTATACATAATCTATTCATGATTGATTATACATAGCTTAAATGTCAAAAATCCAAAAAAAATCAAATATGTCAAAACACCAAAAATAATATAACATTTCAAAATACAAAAACATTCAAATAATTCAAAAAACAAAAAAAACATTTTAGTTGTGTTGCATTATCCATGCTTTACATTTCTACTACCATGCTAAACTTACATTTGTTGTTCTATCCTATTGTTTGTCAATTTATCTACATTTCCATACTTCACTTGATCTTCTTTGAGTGTGTGCAGTGACATCCAAATTCATGATTTCTTCACTCTACCCATTAAGGGGGCATCCTACTTCTACATTCAAGACATACATCGATATATTTACCCACTGGGGGCATCTTCTACATGACTACACCATTCAGGTTATGTCATTCCTACACCAAACACTCTAGTTATTATGTTGATGTACATTAATTACTAGCTGACATAGATTAGTCTATCAACATTTTACTAGTTTATATCACTTGTATATTTCTTAGCATATACCTAGTCTTGTACTACATGTCTTGCATACTTTCACTTCTTTCTTTGATTAGTTAGGTATACTTGTACTTCTAATATTTACATGCTTTACTTTCTTGCTTTGTGTAGCTAGATATGATTGAATTTATTAGTTCCTATTTTGTCTCCTATATGTGCCTTAGGACATTTTCCAATGTCCTTTGCTTGTACTCTTCTATGTGATTATGGCTTTCACACCAACCTTGCTTATTTTAATTGTATGTGTATGTGGAATTTAAACATGCCTTATATGCTTGATTTCCAGTTTGAGTGACATGTGCCCATGTCCCTTATTTTCTTGGACCCTTGGACACTCTTGTATGCTTCTTGCTTCTTATCTTGTGTGCTTGTTGCTTGATTTATTTTCAATTATTTGCAATGTCATGATCCACATCATGTATTATCTTGATTTCTTGGATGCCTTGATGGACATCATTCTACATTCCTTTTTGAAAACTAATAACTAACAACTAACTAGACTTCTAATTCTAGTTCATTATATTACACATGATATTACATTGTTATATCTATTTAGGCATACCCCTATTGATTTAACAATCTCCATTACAAACCATGCTATATCTTGAAATATCTTATTGATTATCATTACTATATCATGTATTTTGTAACATAACACACTTTTAGGGATATTTATTTGAAGGGAAGTCATTTTAGGGTCTTCATTCCTACCCTCAAAAGAGGAGGAAATAAACAAAGGTTTTTGTCATAGAGATTAGAGCTCCTACCTATCAAAAAACCAGCGTTCAGAACACTCAAAATAGTATCCAGACTTCAAACTAGGAACAATAGACCAGACAGATAGTGATAATTATGAACAATCTTTAGAATTAGCACATGAAAAGAGCACCAAGATTGGAATATAACACTAAATAGCAGGGTGTCTGATTTTAGCACTCTTATCCAAATAATAAAAAACTAGATTTTCTAGAAACAAATAAAAAAGTAAGTACAATTATAATTTTGTCAGCAATAGTTTAGTTTAGAATCAATAGTTTTAGTAAACTTTTTATTTAAGAATATAGATATAAGGGGCATCATGCATGACATGATGGCTCTTGTTTTCAATTTCAGATTAGGTAGTTGGTATAACTTCCAAATCAAAATCCATGTTTTAGACACCAATGATTGAGAGCAATGTGTGTGGCACATCTGATTTTCTTTTTTTTTTGAGTTTAGTAAATTACCTAGGTATTCTCAACAATTATGTGACTTATTCCATCTACAAGTGGTTGACATCATTTTAGAGTGGCGTTCACATAAGCCTATTACCTAGTTTTGGAGTGGCTTTCATACAAGCCTAATCTCCACCTTTTTTGAGTGACCAAGAGTGGCCTAGTTTCCTACACACATTTAGATATCCATGCCATATTTTTAGATTACAAAATATTCATGGGCTTCAGAATCCATCTCATATAACACACATTCATACCAGTATCATTTCATAGCTTCACTTCAAAGGGCAATGATGGATCCAAAAGACTAGATAGCCTTTATATTTTTGAGCCACCTACTCAGATGGATTAGACACATGGTCCAAATATTGATTAACACATGCATGACCACATATATTCACTTAGTGGGAAAAATGGAGCCAAAAGACTAGCCTTTGCATTCTTGAACCACTCTAAAGGAATTGAGCACCTAGTTTCGTTCATGATATTACTCTTGATACAACACATACCCAATATTACTTAGCATCATCCAAAATTACTTAGCATCATCTAGCATCACTCAACATCATAATAGGGTTTGTATTAGTTTATGTACCTAGTGAGGTGTATTCATTCCTTTCTCTTCCTTTCTCTCTTACCTAGTTTTGTACATTCTTATTTTAGATATAACATATCTAGTAAGAATTGATCTAATCTGAATTTTATTTTGTATATTTACACTTCACAATGTGCTCTCTCTATGCACACCTAGCATTACATAGCTTCATGATCTTCACCCTTATAGGTAAGTTTAGGTACACTTTCTATTTTTCTTTTATCCTAGTATTTCACTTTGTTGCATCACTAGAATATAAGGGGGGAAAATGTAGTCATATAAAATGTGAAAATTGGTATATTGAGTGTGGCTTGTGACACCCAACCCATAAGTCCCTATTGCATGCTCTCATGACCCATCTAGACACCTTTTTGCTTATTCTCAATCATCCATAGCCTTCCAAGACCTAATTTCAGCTTAGCTAAGCTGCATTTTCTATGATAATTTGATCCCTCTAGGTCCCACACCTATAGGATAATAGTTCCCAACTTGGACTATAGTGATAGACCCTAGGGTGTCTATTTTTTATGCTCTTATCCAATTTCATTTTTAGCTCCAACAGTCACTTCCTTTCAGTTCTTATCCTTTTTCTTATTGGCCTAATGCAAATACATTCGACCCATGACCAACATATCTATATAAAAGCCCATTCAAAGTTCATTTAGAAGGGGTTGAAAAATATTTCAAAATCAAGCAAGAATACAAGCAAGACCATTAATGCAAACATCCCTATTCTCTACATACAACCATCCAATATAGCTATAAACACATCAAATGGGAGAATTAAATATGGATTGATCCCTCTTCAGAGTATTGGTATGTAGGAAAGGTACCCATATAAGGGGTGTGGATACATGTTTATTGCATCTTACACACACTAACCCCTCATTATTTCTCAGTATTGATCAAAACAAAATGAAGTCTAGGGTTTAAAGACTAAATCAACTCTACAAGGAGTTCTATAGACCATCAATAGTCAAAATTTCATAGGCAAGATCACACAGGGACAATGAACAAAACCCATAAAACTTAGGTCTCTTAAATAATAGTGGTAGAAGAGAACTATCACACCAGACCCTAGGGTGTCCTATTTCAACACTCCTATACTTTCATAAAATGAAAGCTAGAATCTGATTTACAATATTATCCCAGTCCTGTATAGCAAATTCTAGACCCTATCTCAGTTATTTCATCCTATTTTTAGCTAAGTTTTATTTTTTTCATATTTATTACTATTTATAGAAAGGTTGAAAATATAGTTAAATTATAAAAATTAGTAGTTAAATTATTACAATATTATTTACTAATTTAGTCAAATCAAACCCTTAACTAAATTAGGAATAAGATCCCAATATTTTAAAAATAATTAAATCAATGACATAGGCATAGGTTCCCCAAGGGAAAGTAAAAATGGTTTTATCTTGGTCTTATGGAGCAATTCATATCTAATTATAATTACTATCACTATCTAGGAAGGAAAAGTACTTTTTCCCTACCAATGTATCCAACACTTAATCAATAAATGGAAGGGGAAAGTGATCCTTATTGATAGTAGTATTCAACTCTCAGTAGTCAATGCAAATATGCCATTTGCCCCATTTTTTAAGGATAATGACTAGGGAAGAGATCCACTAGCTATTTGAAATAAGATAAACAAATCTTACATCCAAAATTTTTTACAACTCAGCCTTGACAATGTCTTTAACTATAGGATTCATTCATATTTGGGGTTGGAAAATAGGTTTGCATTCTTATTTAATGAAAACGTGATGCATGCATAAATCTAGGGGTATTCCTCTCATGTCATGGTAATTATAGGCAAATGTTGTGTGCTTTCTCAGCATTGTAAGTAATCAACTTTCTTATTGGGGTGGTGCTGATGTTGAAAGGTTCATTTGGTAGAATCTCTACTTTCTTTATTAAAAAAATCATGGTTTCTATGTTAATGATTAAAGGAGCATAAATGCATTGATGGGGAATCAATTAATGGAATGCCCAAATATCTCTTGTAGTTTTAGCAAGATCATTCTCAAAAAAAAGTATTCTGAAGAGGGCATGGTGTACATTCCAATATGTTTGTGGATACAAGATCCTATCGATAGGTATTTTTTAGGATACCAGTAAGGATAGTGTCTTCTTCTTGTGCCTATAGATCTAGACTCTAGTCAATTATGTAGAGATTTTTCAAGGAGACAACTTCCTCAAAGTCATCAATCCAAGGGGCTGGGCCATCATTTTGGGAAGGCTAGATTGACGGATAAATAACCAATTTTTTGGTGTCATTTTCATTAGAAATTAGCATTTTTCCTAACCTATAGCCAATAAAAGTATCAATGGTGGGAAACCATGGATGGCCAAGGATGAGAGGGTAACCCCCTAAGTTGCTTTTTGGATACAAGACAATAAAGTCTATTAGATATTTTCAAAAGTCCATATTGATAATGAGGTCTTCACTAATCCCCTTAGGCTTAATAGTTGATTTGTCAACCATCTGGAGGATGGTGGGTGTTGGACAAAGAGTTGTAAGTTTCAGTTGTTGCATGCTCTCCATATTTATCACATTAATGGCTACACCCAAGTTAATTAAAGTATTGGAGATGGGTTGGCCATGGATGCTAACACTAACTACAAGAATTTTAGGATTAGAGTATTTTGGGGGAACTATATTTCCCAACATAATATCTGCTAGTTAGCTAATGACTTGGACTATTTTAGGATCCTTCTTCTTTATTCTTATTTTTTTAGACATATCTCTCTAATAGATTTATTGTAGATAGGAACATCTTTTATTGCTTGAAAGAGTGGGATTTTTATGCACACATTCTTGAGTTGTCCTAAGATATCAAATTCAATCTCTAGTTCAGGGTGTGATATGTTCAATCTCTTTGAAAAAGGAGGATTGTCAGATTCTTTTTGATTTTTAGATGGACTTGGCTCAGGATTGGCCATGGGTAGCTATGGATTAGTATGAAATGGGGCTGGTTCAAAGTGTTTTATGATTATGGGTGAGGTGGGTTGTGTAAAAATACGTCTTGAGTGAAGTTGGACTTGATTAATATCCAAGGTGTATGTTGGATATTGCTGGATTGTTGGTTGAACCAAATTATTAGTACGATTGGGGATGGGTTGGGTGGGTAATTGAGTGGTTCTAATAGGTTGCTGAGTGTTTGACATTAAGGCCTATTTTTTTTGGGGTTGTTGCATTTTACAGAGAAATCCTTGATTACATCTCTATTATTGTTTCCATGGATTATAGGGGGAAAACCACTATTGGTTTTTGAATTACCTAGGTTGAGGTTGTTGTCCATTCTGTTACATCCATAATGGATTCTAAAGTAGCTACTAATTTGTTTGAGACCAATTTCGGTTGGGTATATTTATCCAATAACAATATTGAGGATTGTTTGAGTATTGAGAATTTTCAAACATAGAGTTTGATGGCATACCTGATCTTTATACCCATGGTTTCTGTTAAGCCACGAAAAACACTTGATTTTCATTTTCTCCTATGGCATGTAGCTCCACTATTTCAAGATTTTATTTGGTTATGATGGCTACCCAAGCTTTCATAGAATGGCATGTCCAATCTACCTTCTTATTTCTAGATTCAGGGAAATAGGCAACTAAGGCTTTCTCAATTTATTCTTGCTTCCTCTATGTATGTAATGTATCAAGCTAACTAGCTTGGTGGTTGATAATGTCTTGCTTCATGTCCAAGAGCAAGTTGATAACTTCACCTTTAGACAATCCTGATACAAATGCTATAGGAAGGGTTCTACCCCTACTTTTGTTCATGGTTGATCTAAAGTAGTTTGTACATAGAACTGCCAGTTTATTAAAGGACAATGTAGAAACATCACCACCAGACATTAGATCTAGTGCCTCCAAAAAATACATCTAATCCCCTTGAAGAATATTAGCTTGATCGATTCTTTCTCCATTATAGTCTATTTGGATTTTTACAAGCTGAATAAAATCTTTCCATATATTATTTTAATGACTCATCATCAGCTTGTGTCATTCAGAATATGTCATCTCTCCTTTAGTTCTTGCCCCTATAATAGTCTTGGTATTTCATTAGAAACCTCTCTTCATTTCTTTCCAAGTAGAAATGACATCCTTTACAAGTTCTATAAACCATCTAAGTGCTGCATATTTGAGTGTTGCTAGAAATAATTTGAGTTTTTGAGTGTTTTGATTATAACCATAGCTGTAGCATAAGAAGTCGAACTCAAAAATAAATGTGTCTAGATCCTCAGATGTTTTTCCCCTAAAAGTAAAGAGGGAAAAGTGAGGAATATTCTTCAAGGGTGCATTTTCATTAGGAGTAAGGATAGAAAATTTAAACTCAATAGATTCATTGGTAATGTTTTCTTCTTGGGGATCCTCCATGAATACTCTTTGTGTTGGTAGATCGAAAGTTGTTGCTACCCACCGCTCAAAATTCCTATCAATTCTTCTATTTCTTAGGGTGTAGAAGATGGATACTTTATCTTTTTTCTTAGGAATGTATGGCTTCCTATACTATGAGGATGGTGTGGAGGTTTTATAAGATTTATCTTGTGTCTCAACAAAGAGTCTTTCTAAATTGGAAGATTCTATTCACTGGGTGTTTCTTCTAGGAAAAAGAATAACCTTGAATGCCTCCTTTGTAAGAAATTTGGGCAATGGAGGGAAGTGAACTTAAAATCCCTGAGTATGAGGTGATAAGGTGGGAATTATCAAGGGTGGTACATGTGGGTCTCTTCCATGGGTATGAACCTCTTCAAAGTCTCCATCTTGTGCTACCAATCTAGCCAAAAATTATTCCTTCTCTACCTCTTCTATTGACAATTATGAGTGATCGTCAAGAATTCCTTCATGTTACTCAATTGTTGTAGGATGAATTTCTGATCTTGTAGTAATGGTTGATTATTCAGGGAAAAATCTTCCTATATAATCCCTTTCACTTTTCATGTACATCAACGACTTTTTCTCTCTTTTTTTTAAAATTTTTTGCCCACCCTGCCTGCATAGTGTTAGTAATATGGGGTTTTTTGAAAATTTCCACTATCTTACTTGAAAAAAGGGAAATTTAAACTATGATATCAATAAATATTTAATCTAAATAACAAAAATATTTGGAAATAAAAATAATAAACATCCATAAATAATTGTTATCAAGATTGAATATTATAAGTGTGTGACACCCTTCCCCGACAACGACACCAAAAATGACTAGCAGTTGATTCACAATCAAATATAATTCTCTTGATAAAAATTAACAAGGAGAGTTACCATATACCTGTACCTCATAATTCATTTAAATGTCAACATGAGGATGTAGAATTGATAGGATGACATCACTACATGTTCACACTCATTCTTCTAATTTGATCTTTTATTGATTGTAATCTATGATGCTAAAGTCATGTAGTAAATGTAATGTTGGAATTAAACATGAACATAATATTGTGAAATAAATACTGACATGATTGGAAACTTAAACAATTTTATACAAGAATGTAAATCACACAATTCATAAATAAAACACATAATACATAAAGAAACTAAATAACATGCTTAGCTATTTAAATGGGTTGGATTGTTTCTACAAGACTTATAAAGGGGGCCCTTCCTCCTTCTGACTCCAGATTCAGTACTTCCTCTTAAAACACTAAATTGAACTTAAAAATGCTTGTTCATATTAATCAAAATGCAGCAATGAATTGCTGCAGGAAATTACAATAAAAGTTGCTTGATAAAATGTACATTTGATAATTCTCTAATCAATATCTATTACTTTATCAACCTTGTTGTTACATATGTATATATAAACAGTAGGGGAAATTATTTTATACATAATAATATATATTTTAATCTAAGAAACATTCAACTTAGGATAACTGAAATTGGCTCCTTCTACTAAAATCATTTTTTATTTGAACTCTTCAATATTTCTTTAGGATAAACAAATTTGTTTCATTCTTCAACCACATCCTTATTATTCTCCATGGAGGTTATAGTAATTTTTGTGAGTTAGTTGAACTGTGAATTAAAATCTATTTATCCATGGCTTTGGTCATGTAAGTAACTGCAAGATATGTCTACATGATGAGATTCCTTTGTTGCAAGATGTTCCATACTATATACCTATTACTCCAACACATCTTTAAAACACATTATAGAAAAATCATCCTATAGCAAAAGATAACTATCATATAATTAATTCCAATACATAGTTCTGACTATTCAAAGAGTATTGAAACATAATGCTATTTATATGATTATGGCTATTCAAGGAAGGAAAATTTATGAGAAAGTACTCAAAAGCATGGTAAACAAGAAGATTGAGTGTGATAGATGAGGACAAGAACATTAGATTCTTGGGGCTCATCAAGATATATTTACATATTATTTATTCATACCTTTATTACTATCAGTATGACCTCACCTGAGTCTCTTTCCATCTTACCTCTCCTTATAATTTTCATTTAGTGTCACTAGCCACCCTATACTTGTATTGTATCATCCAGGATGATAAAGTTTGTTTACTACTTGTCTCTCCATGTATTATATTGGTTTGGTAGATACAACTCTAATTATTATATTTTAAAATTATAATAGATCAGCTTTACCAATATAGTTTTATGTTATCTGACATCTTTTTGATAGTATCAATCTGGATAATACCATCATCTTCGAGTTCAGAGTTAGTTTTGGGTATTTAAGTTGTACATATAGAGGTCATATTTCCATTCCCAAACCATATAATACACTAATTTTCTCTACTTGAATTCATATTTATGGTCTTAATAAATTAAAGGAGTTAGAGGTTTAGATTATTATATTATAATCTCATCTCGCTTAAGGTCTTTGGAGCTCAAGAGGAGGAGTTATGCCAAGGAGGTGTCTCAGTCATTTAGATCCCCAACTAAGGATATCAAGGTCTGCTCTTTCCATTTGAGGTCTTCAACCTACAAAATCTCTTGTAAAGTGCCACATGAGCCAAAGGGGTAAATTGAAGTGTTGATGAGTCCATTCAAAAGTAAGTATCTCTATCCCTACTATCTTTATTTTAGTTAATTGGTATATTATACATTATTTCCTCATTATTATTGTAGATATGTTGTTTATCCTTGTTTATGCTCTTTCTTATATAAAATAAGCTAGTATAGATATAGGGTTGCATAATATTTCCATTTATCACCTTAAGTTGCATATACCACCACTATTTGATCATTGCACCACTTAAATTATTATTAGTTTAGTATTTTTAGCTATCTTGGATCTAGGTACCCTTGGTCATTAGTTCCTTGCATGTAATATTCTAATTATATCCTTGATAAACCCCTTTATTATTATTGTTACATATTGAGGCCAAGTGAATTATCCTTATTGATATATACCATTTCTTAGTTGTAGGATTTGAAACCCTATCCTATTAAAATTTGATGTGGATTACCCTTTATATCATGTTTGAACCTTTGAGGTGAAGTGGATTATCCTTATTATCTCTAGTGGCTGATTCACATTTTTGAGGTGATTAGGTTGACATTAAACAACACTCAATGACCTTGGCATTACTCATAATGAGCCCAATATGTGGCTCCCACCTTCCATCTTGGTTTTATAATATCAATGCAAGATTAATTGCATGAGTTAATGAGGTTTAGATTCAACAACACTTAATTGCCTTGACACTACTCCCTATTTATCTTCCTAACCCATGGATTTACCTTGGTTATACAAATTTGGGGCATAATCACCCCAATTATTGAAGTTATTCAGAAAGGAAGTACAATCCTCTAATGTTTTAATAAGGAATAATCATCTCTAACAAGTTACATGGTAACATGGTTTACTTGCTTACAAGTGTTCTCCTTCGTTACTCTTAAGTTTCAAATTTCAATTATAGTTTAGATTTTAGATTTAATTTAATGGACATTGACTAATATATATTAATTATATGTTTGATTAGATCAAGCTACATATTTAGATCATTCTCCCAAAGATAAAGTGTGTTGTCTGCACTTAGGTACATTTGTTTATCCTTTTAGTATAGTACTTGTATTTCATTTCAACACTAGAATAAAAAGGGGGGATTTTTTTAAACACTAAAATATGGTAATTGATACTTGGAAATATAATTTTTGACCTACCTTCAACCTACATGACTTATGCATACATATATGGCTCTCATACACCGTTATCTCACCTCCACATGCCTACTATGACCTAACCTTCCTAAGTTTCTCTTAGTCACCTACATGAAATCCCATATTTTGTGTAAAATCAATTATTTTTTAGTCTAAAATCTCAAGATAATCAGATCGGTGTTCATGTCTCCTGGATAATAAATTTAGAATCATAACATATCAATTGAAAGTAGTGTTTTAGTCTGATAGTTTCATCCTACATAAAGCAATGATCAAATTACAAATTCAAATCATTCCTATGGGTCACCCCATCTATCTAGATTTTCAATGGCATGATAAATTACCCAAAGAGTATCATATAAATACAAATTAGGTGTAAGTCTATTACCCATATATCAAGTATCTATCAAACATATTCAAACACTTACACATTCAAATGCATTATCCTATTATTCCTAATTCAATAATAAATCACAAGGATTAGGTCTTATCCAAGTCTGAAGCACCTCAAGAGTCAAGTAAAATTTTCTAATTTCCAAGTATCATGATCTAGATTACTAATTGTATACATTCAAGGATCACTATTGCATACATTCACCTAATAGGGATAACTACATGCGATTTTACATACCTATTCATAATATTAGATTTGTAGGTAACACTCAACCATTCAGTGAGGAGTGGTTGAGGTCAACTTAATCCACATTTCTTTCTATTTTATAGACCTAATTCTATCATTTCAAGTGGCCCTAGGGTTCAAGTGAAGGAGATATATTTATAGGTATTACATACATCTTCAAACCTTGAGATTGCACACATAGGCCTAATAGAAGAATTCACAGTGGTGTGTACCAAAACTAAAATATAATATTTACATAGACATAACTATTAGAATCAACCCAATGATTAATGGTAGTGATTTAGACTAATAGTAGCCTCTAGGTGAACCCAAAACTCTAACTCCTAATTTGAGTAACTTGTAATCTAACTTTATGCATATTGTACTACCTATCCATAGTTTTAGTCTTGCCCAAAACAAAATAATGATAAGTATCTTATCCTATTTAGTTATATCCATATTTATCAAGTGAAAGTTTCAAACCAACTTTAGTACTTTACATTCAAATTTATGCTTAAATGTTATACATTATAATCTAAATTATACACACCATATTTATCTTGTTTAGGGTTAGTATTAATCCAAAATATGATAAAATAGGATAATTGGTTATAATTAGTCTTTTATTTGCTCCTTTTCTTTGTGTCTAACCCTATGAAACCTTTCCTTTCCTAAAAAATCTATTTTTTATTCATCTCGGGTCAATAACAATATCACTATTCAATCTATAATACTTAAAAAAAATTCAAATTAGTTATTTGTTTGCCTTGTGCACCCAAATTCTCATGAAATCCTTATATGCATGCATGTGTGTGTGTGTGTGTGTGTGTGTGTTGACCAAATTTGACTTTTAGGTCAAATTGGGCCCCCCTAGGTAAAAAAATTGGTTTTAAATGATTTTAGGAGGACTAATATATTGTCATAGAGTGTATTTAATGTTATTTTATGTCATTTAAGGTCATCCTAGCCTTGGTCTTAGTTATATTAGTCACTTTGTCAATTTGGAGTCATTTTATATGCTTTTAAGGGTCATTAATGCAAGTGTCATGGTTCCCAAGGTGAAAAGGTGTCCTATTTTTGTTGAAAATAGAACATTGTAGGTTGTCTAATTGAGATTGTAGAAACTAACTAAAAAAGGGAGAAAATGGAAACTATACAGCTCATGGGGAAGTGTTCCACATGGGAGAAGATCATGGATGGTCCTTTCATCCTGTTAAAACTTATACCAAGATTTGGTTCACTTTGGAAATGCCATTTTCATGCCAAAACCGTTTTACACCTTTCTTGGTTTCTTAGTCACATAGAAGTGACTTTTAGGTTTTTACTCAGAACAAATAACTGAAGATGATTCAAGTCAAATGATTTTGAGAGCTTATATTAAACTAAGATAAATTCATTTAAATATAAATCTTTTTAATAATAGTTGCCTATGCTTCATGAAACATCCTCATGAAGTTGGCTGTAAATTTTTAGTAGCTATTTCATGCACCCTAAAGGTTTTGCTCTATTTTGGTCAAATCCATATGAACCAATTGGTGATTTTGTCTCTATAGGATTTTAAATTAATTATAATATTGTTTCCATTCTTATTTTCATCTTTCTTAATGTTTGGATGAGCAAGTTAGTCCATGATGCAAGAGGGTGTCACTATGTGTATTTTTAGCTGAAGTGCTTCTTGTTTGTTGAGTGTTTTTATCATATAAAAGTATTATATATCTAATAAATGGTGTTCCAAAATTCTTTGTGTCATGTTACCACCTCATTACATGTTTTGGCTCCACCATCTCATGTTTTGGGTATCTTACAAGCTTGTCTTCCTCCATTATCAACTCCGTGCCTAATTTCAATTGCAATCACCTATATGGGCTTCTCCATCTTGTTCCTAGAGTTGTATTCATAGTGTATCAGTTGTAAAATAAATTAATATTATAATATATCCCATTGATATGTTTGTAAAATGTGAAAATGTGGTCTCAAGCATATTCACCATGCTCAAATAGTCATTTAATGTTCTTGATTACTCCATTCCACATATATGCAAGTGATTTTCATGTTGTAAAGGGTGTATTAAATATGGTTTCAAGGTTTATTTTATGTATATATCTTACTTTAAGGTTTAAAACATCATTTGAAATGTTTTTAATCTATTCCCTAATATGTTCTTACCCAATTCAATGTCCTACTTGTATAAAATAACTAAACATCCATCTACAGGACCTTGCTGACATAATACTAAGGTATGGAATGGTAAATTATGTTTTAAAAACTATTATCATTGATATAGGTGAATTATAATTCTTAATTTAAGCATACAAAGTTCACTTGCATTGGGATTTTCATGTTGTTCAATTTCTAGCTCACTGTGGTGTATCAAAACATCCACCTACAGGTGGTTGAGCAGGGTACCAAAAGCCTTCATGAAGAAATGGAGATAAATAGACACTTATTGAATATATTGATATGATGAGGTAGCTTTTAAAATCTATGAAAGGTGCTTTAAAGGCAAGGAGTGTGGAACCTTTTGAATATAAGAGACTAGTTTTAGGGAGGTTTCCCCTAAAATGAAAAAATAGAGACCAAATAGCTTTTGTGAGTATCTTAAAGCATGGTGGTATAGGGTTTTAAGACATATAAATAGGTGCATATTGTATCCCCTATCATATACTATACCCATTCCAAGTATTAAGTTCAGATAG
The DNA here is from genome assembly GCA_037957365.1 of Torreya grandis. Classification (NCBI taxonomy): domain Eukaryota; kingdom Viridiplantae; phylum Streptophyta; class Pinopsida; order Cupressales; family Taxaceae; genus Torreya; species Torreya grandis. Next base: position 209,554 of record JARHVA010003752.1, on the reverse strand, counting down.
TGAGGGAAGGCATGTTGTTTGAGACCTCAAACATGCCCTAAAACACATTGAAATATTTTAGTAATATCTACAGGCCTATAGGAGTAAAAGACCTTTTGTCACTTTAAGGGAGAAAAATTGAGAAAATGGTTTCAACTAATTATATGAGGTAAAATGAAATGCAAGTCATCAAAAAGGGAAAAATAAGGTCCTATGCACCCCATGACTATCTATAGGTGTCCCCTGTATGGAGAACACACACCTAAAATAGAGTCTTAAAGACAGAGGTGTCTCAATCTAAAGAGAGTAAATTTTGAGATTACATAGAACATATAAATGGACATAAGAAAATTATAGGTGTTGTGTGACCTTATAAGGAGTTCAAATAGGTCTATAAGAACTATGATCATCTTAGATGGATCTTAATAAAGCCTACAAATAAGGGTGTATTAGTCCAATAGGGTATGAGATAGTGACCCTAGGTTAGATACCCTAATGGTGTTTATAAGGTTCAAAGGAAGGATATTGGTTAAAAAACATGGTGTGACTTAAAAGTGGATTCAAGGAACCTTTCACATCAGAACCTAAGTTCTAGATGCACATTACACCTACAATAGTCAAACTAAGAGTGCCCCAGTCAATAATTCACCAAGTTGAAAACAAGGTCTAGTTGAAGCATTTGGAAAACTTGAGGTGTTTAATAGAATTTTGAATTATTTAATTATGGTTTTAATGATGTCATTAATTTTCCTAAACATCATAATCAAGGTCTCATGATGTAGTTTACACATATAGGCAGGTCAAATAACAAGAATGTCTTAGTCAATAGATAGTGACCTAGAAGGTTGATGCTAGGATGGTGTCTTAAGACTTGAAAAATAGAATACTAGTGAAAGTTCATACATGGTAACATAGAGGGGTTTATTTAGGATATTTTCACATCATTTTTGAGCTCTGTTGAAGCAATAAACACTTACAACCACCATGTTACAGTCTCAAACATGAAGGTGAGATAAAGGAACAAACTTGTTTAGGGAGTAGAAGAAGGTTAAAATAAATTTAGAATGGATCACGATATGTATTATATTTTTTAAATAATACAAAAATCCTACCAAGGTGATCATCTTATTTCCCTACTTGGCCAAAGGGGCAACCGTCCGTACAATGAGCTTGGAAACCTTCTTTGTGTAATAGGCAAGTATGAGGAATCCAAGGAAAAGGAATGTTTTGGGGTGAGTTAAAATATTAATAAGCATGAATTTGATATGATAATAATTTTTAATAATAATATAATCATGATTTTATCATGTAAGGGTTACTCTTAGGTGGGTTTGAGGAAAATACAGGAAAATAGGCTTTTTCGAGGTCTTTTTGGGGCATTTGGAGTTGGTTAGACACCTAAACCATGGAATCAAGCAAAAAAATTTGATAAATATGATAATAAAGATGTGTAAAAACTCCCATAATATTCAATTTTACTATTGGATAATGGATATACCTCACTCTTATGTCTTAGAGGTCAGCTAGTTTATAAAAAATAGGTTTTGGCAAAATGAGCTAGTGAGGGCAAAATGAGTAAAAGACTTGATATTGAGCTTTGGAAACCTCATTAAAACATGTTTTACGGTTAATAGAGGTTAATATTAGTTGATAATTACTATAAAAATCTCAAATATCTCTCTATGACCAAAATTCCCCTTGTATACAGTCTAATTAGGCAAGTTTCCACTAGGTCTAGTTGGTGAATGAGATAAGAAGATGAATAAGGGTGATTGTGGAGTTATGAAATGGTCTTGTAAGCTCAAATTGGATGTGAAAATTCATGATACACCAACCTAACTATGATATATCAGTCCTATCAGCCAAATCTAATAGGGTGCCTATTAGACCTATTAGGTCATGAGGAGACCTAGAACCAATTAGGGGTTCATCTTCATTTCTAGCTCTTAGTGGACTATCTAAATGATCTAGGTATGTTGATAAGGTGGATATGGAAATTTTTTAACTTGTATTATGTATTTTAACTTAAAATAAATATAATTCTACCCCTAACATAGTCCAAGCATGTAGGAAAAGAGGAGAACAAGCTCGATGGGTGTCTTCAATTGCTCATATCTTTTATAAGACTATACATGGGATCTAGAGGAATTTGGAGGATTTATCAGGGTCCATTGGCTTAAATTTTGTGGCATTTAGTATCATATTCAATGCCAAATATTTATGAACAAAACTTAATACCTAGAACTACCTAAAACCCTACTAAACCCTCAACCAAGACCTAAGGGAGAAAATGAGCTTGGAAAGCTATCCTAATGACATAGTTTTGAAATGAAAGTTATTGGACCATGTAGAGGACTCCCTCAAGCTATCTCCCACTACGATTATTTGTATATAATTATACAAACAACATGAGAAATAGGGATTTATTGAACATTTTATGTGTTTTTAGGATATAGGAGGAGTTTAAAGATGAAATAAAGCTTGAGTGGAATATTAGGACTTATAATAAATCCCTATTTCCATTTTATTCTAAGGAAAAACTCCTAATTTTCCAAACTAGAGCTATCCTTTTAGCCAGTCGAAACTAGCATAATGGACATAAGAGTGAGAAGGTTGAAAAATCCAAGTGTGAGCCTTTTTAAATCATGCTTGATGTCTCCAAGTCCATGGAGGGTCTTGAAAGGTGTCATTTACTCCCTCCCATATATTTTTATGGAAAATTTAAGGCATTTTTGAGGCCAAGTGTAAGGGGTGACTGAAAAATGAGTTTATTTTAGACTATGGACAGTGATGGCTTGTTCCAAGAGTTTATAGATGAGTAGGAATGCAAATAATGAATGAATTAATTCCTTCCATATTATACCAATCATAAAACCTATCACTAGTTAGTGGTGGGATTTTCAAATAGGTTCAAATTATGAAGGTAGTTTTCTGAGCCAAGACTGGGAGTTTCATGCCACTTTTCATAAGTTTCATGACTTGTATGGACATTTAGACCTCCTGACATTGAATGGTTCATCCCATATCTCTTTATCATGTAATTTTAACCTATTTTATTATATTTACAAGTGTCCTAGTGACCTTTAGACTTCCCTTGTCTTGTTTTTCTCTTAAAATCTATAAATATTGACTCTTTTGGCTCTTTTTAACAACCTCCATTGGTTGATTATGAAACCCTAGCCAATTTTTTACTTGAATATATCTTGAAGAAATAAAACAAGTGAATGTGCCTACTTAAGCTATATACAATTGAGTTTTGATGTAATCTTGTTGGTCTTGTCTAATAGAAGATGATCTTTTCTAGCATGTTATCCTTGATTGTTCTTGAATGTACATAAAAGTAATTATTATAGGTATTTGTTAGTGTTCTCTCTTAAGTGTATGTGTGTTTTATAAGTGGTTTATGACTATATTACCCAAAGGAATCAACCATTACCATAATAATCATTCAAATACGTCTTGACCTTAACTTATGAAATATTTATGTGACAATCCATCTTGAGTTGCGATTCTTGAGTGAAGGAAAATTTGTCTAGATCTAAGTAGTATATTTTTAGTCAATAGCAGAAATTAAATATTGGTGAATCATCTTTTAGTTTTCTTAGTTTTTTATTTCTATACCCTTTTCATCCAAATTTGATAAGTAAGAAAGTACTTCAAAGAATGCATCAAGGGAAATAACCCTTCTAGAGATTCATCTCAACAAATTGTTACCCACAACAAGAGAGATGTTTACATTATGCCAATTAGATGAGGATACCTAAGAATATCCTCAAGGGGTGAAAATATAAGTGACAATAGTTTATGACATGTCTAGTAGGACTCTAAGTCCTAGAATATTTTCCAAGATTGGTGCTAATCTTGGCATAGTTATAGCTAAAAAAACATGTACATTTAGTACCTGAAGACTCCACTAAATTTTTAAACTCTTTGGCTGCTAATAAATCCCTAATTTCCATGCCAAAGGTGACCACTAGGTATACCCTTTTATTTTGTGCAATTTCCTTTATATTCTATCAAAAGGTTTAAGTTTGTGAATACTCATCCTTATTGTAGAGAGTTGGTGTTTAAGAAGTCTAAGTTCTTGTTTAGTTCAGCCTATAATACTCATAGTTCACATTCCAAGATGGATAAAAACCAACATTTTATTCCTTTCATTGGATCATCTCCTTTAAATCTTGCCCAATATGACCAAATTTTAGGAGCAACCCTTAAGAGTGTTCCATATTTTAGTGCAAAAGGTCCTATTACTGCCATTAAACATATTAGAAACATATAAAAATTATATAATATCCATAATATTACTCAAGAGAATATGGATATTATGTTATTATAATTTTATTTCAAAGGTAAAGCTTTGGATTGGTATGGGACTCTACCTAAAAAATTTATTGGTTCATGGGATGAACTAAGAGATCTATTGACTAAGAGGTTTGGAGAGAAGAGTGATCATCTATGACTAGCTGAGCAATTGACCACTATCAAGAGGGAAGAACAAGATTTTATGCAATATTTTAACACTATATTTTAATAAACATGAAATAGGATCCTAGCCCTTGTGAGACCTACTCCAAACTATGCCTTCTTGTATTATTTAAAAGTATTGAATAGTGATGTGTCCATGATGATTCAATCCATGGGTTGAAATACACTACGTGTTGCCTATGAGATAGTCATTAATGATAAGAATTATATTATTCAAGTAGATAAGATTTTTCTTAGGTCACCAATGCAATTTTCCCCTAATTTGCAACCTCTTGGTCAAGTTATATTACCTACCTTGGCCCCTTTGCCTAGTCAAGAAAGGTTTGCCATTGCCCTCACAAATGAGATTCATGAAGTCAAGAGTTTGATCTAAAGTGTCACTAATGAATTTTTTTCCCTCAAAAGGAAAAAATATTAAATTTATAGACCTTATTATCCCTATAATCAGTTTGGATAAGCAAATAGACCTCCTTTTCAAGGAAATAATGAAGGATAAGGTCAAATCACTCAAGCTAGACCTTACCAAAGTTAAAATCCTAATGCTACCTCATATTAAAAATCTCCTTTTCCCACTCAAAACAAATTTTTTAAATAACAACCATGTTATCCCTCCTATGACTAAAATCAAGGCCAAGTTGCATATGCCAATGAAATGCCTAGTCAAGGCATAACAATGCAAGGAAATCAAGCATCTCAAGTTCACACTTTTGAGATGCCAATAAAAAATGAAATGAAAATTGGAATGGAGAGTGCAAAAACATAATATGATTCTACTCTCATAAATAATTTGGAGGGAGAGTTTTGTGCCATCAATCATTTCAAAATTTGAAGCAATGTGAATGCTAGTGTGTCCTCTAACACTAGGTCTAAAAAGAGGGTTGTTAAAGAGATTCAAGGTGATAATAAAGGACCTAATTTGACTCTTACATCATCTCCAATGGTGGGTGGGTATAAATTATCCCCTAAGGTTCAAGAAAATTAGAAGTCTCATAATGTAAGGCCTGTTGTTACACATCCAACTCCACAAGCTACACCACAAGGTACTAGTGCTTCCAAAGAACCTTCCAAGGTGAGTAATCCTTATATCAATATGGTGGATCAAATGAAGAATTCTTACATGAATATTTCATTGTGGGATTAATTTACAATACTAGGACAAAAAGATATGCTCCAAAAGGAATTGCAAGGACTAGGTAAACAAGTTAGATTAGCTAAAAATGAGAATGTTGCCTTAGTGAATGAAACTCATCCCATTGAGGAAAAAGTGAAAAAAACTAATAAGACTTCTCATTTTTACTTATCATTGATCATTAGTGATTTATTAGTTCACAATTTCATCATAGATAGTGGGGATAGTACTTTAGTTATGCCTAAGTGTATATCGGATAAACTAGGCCTTAAATATGAACCAATGGCTAAAGGAGTCCTACAATTGGATGGATCACCAGTAAAGACCTTGGGAGTAGTCAAGGATTTGAATATGATTTTACATGATTTTCCTAATTTTTCCATTCATCATGATGTGGTTGTGGCAGATTTACCTCCATACTTTGCTCTTTATTTGTTAAGAGAGTTTACAACTAAGATAGGTGGATACTTGGTAGCCAATTGGTCTTATATGGTTTTTATGACAAAGTATGGTACTAAGGTGAATATTTAATTAGAGCCTATCCATCACAATCACTTATAGCCTTACATTCCTAAAGTGGAAAATGTCAATTATGCCATTATTAATGAGGAGGAACTTCATATAGACCAATTTCCAACATCTTCTCTTGAAGGAGTTTCTAATTTGTACTTAGATGAATCGGGAGATAAACATTATGAGAATGATCCTTATAAACATTATGAGAATGATCCTTATAAATTCATAGAGGAAGATGGTCTTTGAGTATATTTCATGCATGAGAAAGACTATTTCATGCCAAACTTGATCAAGCCAAGTGAATACATGGATGGTTTATGGTAGGTATTCTTTGATGGATCTAGATGTAAGGTTGGGTAGGTGATGGAACTATGTTGGTTTCACCTTCCAAAGAAATGTATTATTACACTTTCAAATTTCAATTCTCTTGTACTTTTAATGTGGCAGAATATGAGGCCCTCATTCATGGCCTTGAGTGGGCTAAGAAAAGAGGTGTGAAAGAAGTACAAGTGTATTATGATAGTGAGTTGATTATGAATCAAGTAAGATGCCAAAATGTGACTAATAACTCTTTGATTAAGTCATGTAAGCATAGAGTATGGGATCTTATGGAATATTTCTAAGATTTAAAAATCACATCTATCCCAAAAAAATATAATAAACATGCTGATAGGTTGGCAGCAATTGGAGCTCAATTTGATGTTCCAAAAGGGATAAGAGAAGATAAAAATCAACCACATCTAAAGGTGATTGTAAGGCCCTCTATACCAGCTAATGTCACTAATTAGAAAGTGCTTGATAGTGACCAAAAAATAGAATTTTTTCCATAAGAGGAATATGATTTTTCTTCCAAGAATTAGTACAAACTAAAACAAAAATATGGAGGCAGAGTGTACAATTGAAGTCAAACAAGCTCCCTAAGGGCCTAGTCACACTTGAGAGTATCTTCAATGATGATGACCAGTTTAATAAGGAAAAGGTAAGCATGTATAATAATCAATAAAAATATGGGAAAGTATATATCTTCAAGGATAAGTTTCTTTCACTTGGGAAGGTATGTACTAGTGAAGAAAAACATACTTTCATTAAGTCATGCAAGGAGTTTTTTGATGTCTTTGCATGGGAATATAGTGATTTAAAAGGCTTTGATCCAAAATTAGCTCAACATACCATAGAGATAGATGAGAATGTTAATCCTATCAAGAAAACACAAAGGACAATCAATCCTAATATTAAGCCTCTCATGAAAAAGGAACTCACAAAGTTGATTGAGTCCAAAATCATTTTCCCTATTAAGAATTCATATTGGTTGGAAAACTTAGTCCATGTTAGGAAGAAGAATGGGTAAAGAGGGTTATGTATTGATTTTAGGGACTTTAATAGAGTTTAATTGAAGCACCATTATCCTCTCCCTTCCATGGAACAAATTTTTCAAGTTGTGGTAGGTAGTGAAAGGTTTTCTCTCCTTGATGGGTATTCTGAGTACAATCAGATTTTGGTGAAGAAAAGTGATCAATATAAGACAACCTTTAATATTAAATTGGGTACATATGCTTATATAAAATTTAATTTTATCTTATATAATTCTAGATCTACATTTCAATGTGCAATGGATATGGATTTTCAAGGACTAATAAATGACATTATGTTGGTGTATCTTGATGATGTCACAATTTTTTCTAAGGATGCAAAAGATCACTTGAATCACCTCAGGTATATTTTTGATAGATGTAGAGAGTTTGGAATATATTTTAACCCAAAAAAGTGTGTGTTTTCTACCCATGAAGACAAAATTTTAGGACACATTATTTCCAAGAAGGGCCTATCCATAGATCCTGAAAGGGTAAGTGAAATCTTGGCATTGGCTTTGCCCAAACACAAGAAAGGTTTGAAAAGTTTATTTGGGAAAATTAATTTCATAAGGAGATTCATCCTTGATTTTGATAATTTATTAGAGCCTCTAACCTCTATGATAATTAAGTATGAAGTGTTCACTTGGAATAGAAGAAGGAAAGTTTTAAAGAGATTAAACAAGCCGTTGCCCAAGCTCCAACTCTTGCAAGTCATAATTTCTCAAAGGATTTCAACTTGTATACCTCTGGAAATGAAGAGGTAATCTCTACCATGATTACTCAATAAAATTAAGAAAACTTAGAGAAGTCTATTGCCTTCTTTAGCCAAGGTTTGGAGGGCTATGAGGTAAGATACACCTATGTTGAGAAGAAAGTACTTTCAGTTGTTAGAAGTCTAAATAAGTTTAGGAATATGTTATCTAACAACAAGATTCACATATTGGTACTTCATCCTAGTGTCAAATATTTCCTTTTGAGCATATAATTGAATGAAAAAAGGACTGATTGGATCACAAAAGTGATGGAGTATGATGTAGAAATCAAGACGACCAAGCTAGTGAAAGGGAAGGGGTTATGTGATCACCTTGCTTTAGATTTGAAGGAACAAAAGGAGGTTTTTTTGGCACTTCATGATGACCCTATGACAACTTGATCTTAATAAATGAGGAGTTGGACATAAGATATGATCCATTTAATTCAAACTAGTGAGTGTCCACAAGGCCTTAATAAAGATAGAAGAAGGTACCTTAGATTGTAATCCATTCTTTATGTACTTGTTGATGGATTGTTTTTTAGGAAGGAATTGTCAAGTGTGTTATTGAGGTGTTTTGAATCAAATCATATTGAGAAAATTTTGCTTGAGTTTCATGATGGACCGGCTGGTGGTCACTTTGCTCCAAGAACCACAACTACTAAGATTATGAGAGCTAGATACTTTTGGCTTAGTTTGTTTAAAGACACCCATGAATGGATAAGGAAGTTTCAAAAGTGTGCTCTCTTTGATGGAAAATAAAATCTTGATACCTTACCTCTTCATCCAATTTAGGTTGATCAACCTTTTATGCAATGGGGTTTGGATTTCATAGGCCTAATCAACCCACCTTCTAGTGTTGGCCATAAATGGATATTGATTGCTACAGATTACTTTACAAGGCGGGTAGAGACTATTGCTCTCAAGGAATCAAATGAAAGTTTAGTTCTATATTTATATTAAGGCACAATGATAAGTTTTGGAGCTCCTTCACTAATAATTTTAGATAATACATTGTCTTTCCTTAGGATGAAGACAAATGAATGGGCTTTGAAACATGGCATCTATCTTAGTACTTACTCCAACTATTATATACAAGGGAATGGACTAGTTGAGTCCTCAAACAAGAATCTAGTCATAATCATAAAGAGAACAATGGAGGAGAACTAAAGGACTTGGCATTCTAAGTTGAAGATAACTCTTTAGGCTAATAGGATCACCTCAAAAAGAGCCATTGGAAACTCACCATACACACTTTTTTATGGGAAAGAAGCTAGAATGCCTATTTCACTTGAGCTACCAGCCTTAGATCTCACTTATCAGCTAGAATTGATGGAAATGAAAGCATGGAAGTCAAGTTATGAGAGTTGATAGAGCTTCAGGAGATAAAAGATCAAGCTATGAAAATAATGAGAGCTCACCAAGATAAAAAAAAAAGAGATAATTTGACAAGAAACCCATGACAAGGAGTTTCAAAGAGGGAGATACTGTTCTAAAGTGGGATGAAGATAGGGATAATCCTGGAAGACACACAAAGTTTGATGCTTTGTGGAGTGGCCCTTATGTTATCATACAATGTAAGCAACACAATGATTTCCAACTCTCAAAGTTGGATGAAGAGGAGCTTCATATCATAGTCAATGAGATATATCTCAAACATTTCTACTAAGGTCCTCCTCTCTCTTTGTATATAGTTTCTTGTTTCCCTTGTTTTCCCTAAGTGCTTATGCACATGTGTGAGTCTTATTTGTGTCTTGCTTTGTCTTGTGTTTTCTTAGTGTGATGCATTTTTTGTATGTGTGTTTTAGTAAATTCCTTGATACTTGTCTTAAATAATTCATTGAATCCCTTGGCCCATGATAGTATAAGGCTACTAGTCCTTAGTATAGTAGGCATACCACCCGTATGAGTCACCAATTTGTTGACCAAATTTGACTTCTAGGTCAAATTGGCCCCCCCTAGATAAAAAAATTGGTTTTAAATGATTATATGAGACCTAATATATTGTAATAGAGTGTATTTCATGTTATATTATGTCATTTAAGGTCATCCTAGCCTTGGTCTTAGTTATTTTAGTCACTTTGTCAATTTGGGGTCATTTTGTGTGCTTTTAAGGGTCATTAATGCAAGTGGCATGGTTCCCAAGGTGATTAGGTGTATTATTTTCATTGAAAAAATACAATAGGTTAGTATAAGTATCATTTATATTAGTTACATCAAAATATTGTAGGTTATCTAATTGAAATTGTAGAAACCAACTAAAAAAGGGAGAAAATGGCACTTGTATACCTCCTGAGGAAGTGTGCCATATGGGATAAGATCATGGAGGGTCCCTTAATCATAATAAAACTCATACCAATGTTTTTTTTCTCTATTTAAATTCCATTTTGAGGCCAAAACCATTTTGTACCTTTCTTGGTTTCCTAGACACATAAAAGTGACTTTCAAGCTTTTGCTCAGTACATATAACTAAAGATGTTTCAAGTAAAAATATTTTGGGAGGTTATATTAAGATTATATAAATTAATTTACATATAAATATTTTTAATAATGGTGTCTTGTGCTTCATGAACCATCCTTATGAAGTTGATTGTACTTTTATGGTAGTTATTTCATGTACCCTACAGGTTTTTCTCTATTTTGGTCAAATTTGTATGAACCAATCAGTGATTTTAGCTCTAGATGATGTTTAATTACTTATAAAATGACATAAATTATTATTTTTATCTTTAATAATGTTTTTATGAGCAATTTAGTCCATGATGCAAGGGGGTGTCACCATGTGTAGTTTCAACTGAAGTGCTTCTTGTTTGCTGAGTGTTTTTCTCATGTAAGAGTCTCATATAGTTTGGAAATGGTGTTACACAAGTATATGGGTCTTATTACCACCTCTTCAATGTTTTTTTTCAACCATATCATGTCTTGGGTCTCTTACAAGCTTGTCTTCTTCCATTGTTAACTCCATTCCGAATTTCAATTGCAATCACATGTATGAGATTCTCCATCTTATTCCTAGAGTTGTATTCATAGTGTATCATTTGTCCAAGAAATAAAGAGCTGAAAATATCCCATTTAGATGTTTATAAAATATGTAAATGTGGTCCCAAGCATATTCATCATGCTCAAATAGTCATTTGATGTTCCTGATTGTTCCATTCCACGTATATGCAAGTGATTTTCATGTTGAAAAGGGTATATTAAAGCTGGTTTAAAGGTTTCATTGGTGTATATCACTTAATTTAAGGTTTAAAAATGAATTTGAGAGTTTTTTGAGCTATTCCCTAACATGTTCTTACCCAATTCAATGTCTTACCTACATAAAATAGGCAAACATCCACCTACAGGGCCTTGTTGACATCATACTAAGGTATGGAAGGGTAAAATATATTTTCCAACGTCTTAAAATTGATAAAGGTGCATTGGAATACTTAATGGAAGAATAAAAAGTTCATTTTCATGGGGGGTTTCATGTTTTTTAGTTTTTAGCTCACTGTGGTGTATCAAAACATCCAGCTACAAGTGGCTGAGAAGGGTACCAAAAGCCTACATGAAGAAATGGAGATAAATAGACACTTCTTGAGGATATTGATATGATGAGGAAGATTTGACAATCCATGAAATGTGTCTAAAATGCAAGGAGTGTGGAACCATGTTGGAAGATAAGAGACTAGGTTTAGGGAGGTTTTCCCTAAAATGACAAAATAGAGACCAAAAAGCTTTTGTGAGTATCTTAAAGAATGATGGTATAGGCTATTAAGACATATAATTAGGTGCATATTATATCACTCAGAATAAAATATACCCATTCTAAGTATGAAGGTCATATATTGAGGGAAGGAATGCTATTTGAGACCTCAAACATGCTATAAAACACACTAAAATATTTTAGTAATATCTACAAGCTTGTAGGAATAAATGACCTTTTATCACTTTAACAGAGAAAAATTGATCAAATGGTTATGACTAATGGTTTTAAATAATTATATGAGGTAAAATGAAATGCAAGTCATCAAAAAAGGGTAAGATAAGGTCTTATGCACCCCATGACTGTCTATAGATGTCCCTTGTATGGAGAACACACACCTACAACAAAGTCTTAAAGATAGAGGTGTCTCAGTCCAAAGAGAGTATAGTGAGATTCCATAGAACATATAAATGAACCTAAGATAATTATATGTGTTTTGTGACCTCAGATGGAGTTAAAATAGGTCTATAAGCACTATTATCATCTCATATGGAGCCCAATAAAGCCTATAGGCAAGGGTGTATTAGTCTAATAGGGTATGAGACAGTGACCCTAGGTTAGATACCCCAATGGTGTTTTGAAGGTTTTCAAGGATATTGGTTCAAAAACATGGTGTGACTTCAAAGTGGATTCAAGGAACCTTTCATATTAGAACCTAAGCTCTAGATGATGTACATTACACCTACAACAGTCAAACTAAGCATGTCTTAGTCAATAATTCACCAAGTTGAAAGTAAAGTCTAGTTGAAGCATTTGGAAAAGTTGAGGTGTTTCTTAGTATTGGGAATTGTTTAATTATGGTTTGAATTATGTCATTCATTCTCCAAAACATCATAATCAAGGTCTCATGATGTAGTGTACATCTACAGGCAGGTCAAAAAACAAGAATGTCTTAGTCAATAGATAGTGACCTAGAAGGTTGATGCTAGGATGGTGTCTTAAGACTTGAAAAAGAGAATAATATTCAAAGTGCATAAATGGTCACATATAGGGGTTTAATTAAGATCTTTCCAAATCATGTTTGAGATCAGTTGAAGCAATAATCACTTATAGACACCATGTTATAGTCTTGGACACAAAGGTGAGATAAAGGAGAAAAATTGTATAGGGAATAGAAGAAGGTTATAATAAATGTATAGTGGATCATGATAGGTATTAGAGTGTTTAAAAAATCCCAAAATCCTACCAATGTGACCATCTTCTTTCCCTACTTGGTCAAAGGGGCAATAATCCGTACAATGAGCTAGGAAACCTCTTTGCTTAATAGGCAAGTATGAGGAATCCAAGGAAAAGGAATGTTTTGGGGTGAGTTAAAAGATTAATAATCATGAATTTTATATTATAATAATTTTAAAGAAGCTTGGAAGAATTATTTTATCATGGAAGTGTTACTCTTAGGTGGGTTTGAGGAAAATGCAAGAAAACAAGCTTTTTAGAGGTCTTTTTTGGGCATTTGGAGTTGGTTAGACACCTAAAAAATGGAATAAAGCAAAAAAAATTAGTATATATGATAATAATAACTTGTAAAAACTCAAAAATTATTCAATTTTCCTAATAGATAAATGATATACCTCATTGTTTTATCTCAGAGGTCATCCAGTCCATGAAAATCAGGTTTTGGCAAAATGAGTAGTGAGGGAAAAATGAGCAAAACACTTGATATGGAGCTTTGGGAACCTCATGGAAACATTTTTTTAGGTGAATATGTTTTTATAAGTACTATTACAAGCTCAAGTCTCTCTCTATGACCAAAATTTCCCTTGATTACATTCCAATTAGGCAAGTTTCCACTGGGTCTAGTTGGTGAATGAGATAAGAAGATGAAGAAGGGTGTTTGGGGAGTTATGAAATGTTATTGTAAGATAAAATTGGATGTGAAAATTCATGATACACCAACATAACTATGATATATTATTCCTAGCAACCAAATCTAATAGGGTGACTATTGGACCTATTAGGCTGTGAGGAGACCTAGAACTAATTAGGGATCCATATTCATTTCTAGCTCTTGGTGGACTATCCAGATGATTAAGGTATGTTAGGAAGGTGTATATGGACATGTTTGAACTTAGAGTATATAGGGGAACTTACAAGAAAGCTAATTATATCCCTAAAATAGTCCAAACATGTAGGAAAAGAGGAGAACAAGCTTGATGGGTGTCTTCAAGTGCTCATATCTTTTATATGAATATGCATGGGAACTAGAGGAATTTGGAGGAGTTATTAGGGTCCCTTGGATTCAAGTTTGTGAAATTTAGTAGCATATTCAATTTCAAAGCTTTATGGATAAATATTAAGACCTAGAATTGCCTAAAACACTACTAAACCCTCAACCAAGACTCGATGGAGAAAATGAGCTTGGAAAGCTATCCTAATGACATAGTCTAGAAATGAAAGTTATTGGAAAATGGAGAGGACCCCCTTAAGATATCTTCAAATAAGATGAGTTATATGGAATTATATAGACAACATGAGAAATAAGGTTTTATTGACCATTTTGTGTGTTTTACAGGCTACAAGAGGATTCTAAAGAGGATATAAAGATTGGGTGTAAGCTTAAGACTTATAATAACTCCTTATGGCCATTTTATTTTAAGAAAAAACTCATAATTATCCAAACTAGAGCACTCATTTTAGCCATTCAAAACTAGCATAGTGGACACAAGGGTGAGAAAGGTGAAAATTATAATTGTGAGCCTTTTTAAAGAATTATTTATGCCTCTAAGGTGATGGAGGGTATTTAAATGTGTAATTCACTCCCTCCCATGTATTTTCATGTAAAAATGAAGGTATTTTTGAGGCCAAGTGTGAGGGGTGATTGAAAAAGGATTTTTTTAGACTACAAATAGTGATGGCTTCCTTCCAAAACATTTCAGATGAGTAGTAATGCAGCCAATGCATGGAGATGCATGATTTAAGGCCTTAACTATTATCCCAATCATCAAACCTATTCCTATTTAGTGGTGGGATGTTCAAATAATTTAAAATTATGAAGGCCATTTTTTGAGCCATGACTGGGAGTTTCATGCCACTTTTCATAAGTTTCATGAATTGTATGGACATTTGGACCTCCTAAAATTGCATGGTTCATCCAATATCTCTTTATCATGAAATTTAAACCTATTTTCTTAGATTTACAAGTGTCCAAGTGACCTTTGGACTTCACTTGTCTTGTTATTCTCTTATAAATATTGACTCTTTTGGCTCTTTTTAGTAGCCTCCGTTGGTTGATGGTGAAACCCTGGCCAATTTTTTACTTGAATATATCTTTAATTAATAAAACAAGTTAATTTTCCTACTTACATGCTTTACAATCGAGTGTTGATGCAATCTTATTAGTCTTGTCTAGTAGAAGATCTTTTCTAGCATGTTGTCCTTGATTATTCTCCAATGTACAAAAGAGTAATTATTACAGGTCTTTGTTAGTGTTCTCTCTTAAGTATATATGTATTTTATAAGTGGTTTATGATTGTATTCCTCAAAGGAATCAAATATTACCCTCCTAAGCATTTAAATATCTCTTGAACCTAACTTATGAAATATTGATGTGACAATCCATCGTACGTTGTGAGTCTTGAGTGAATGAAACTTTATTTATCTCTAAGTAGTATATTTTCAATCAATAGTAGGAAATTAAATATTGGCGCATCACCTTTTAGTTTTCTTAGTTTTTTTTTTCAATACCATTTTCATCCAAATTTGATATGTAAGAAAGTACTTCAAAGAATGCATCAAGGGAACTAGCCCTTCTAGAGATTCATATCAACAAATTGTTACCCATAGCAAGATAGATGTTTCCATTGTGCCACTTAGATGAGGAGAGATAGGAATATCCTCAACGGGTGAAAATCCAAGTGACAATAGTATGTATGTATGTGTCTATGTATGTATATGTACATATATATAGATACATACATACATACATATAGAGAGAGAGAAAGACACACACACACACACACACACACACACACACACACATTTAAATACATACACATATATGATTTTTTGACATATTTAACAATATAGAAATAGTTAGATAATGTCTTGCCAATGATCAAATTGATTTGATAATGGTCATGTTAGTTATGGTTCTTGTTGTCATTCAATGTTTCACCCTTGGAGAGGAAGTACAAGCCTACTCCAAATTTAGTGGAATAGTGGGATTACCCCTAGGCCTATGGGTTGCCTATAGTATGGGTAAACCTCTAGATTAAAGGGCTATATCCATAAATTTGTCTTAATTGCTCATCACCCATGCTACTAACTTGTTTGGATGAAAAGGGAGAGATAAAACATGAAGTAAACCTATTATAATGAGGTGATTCACCAAATGTAAATTGATCACTGTCAATGAACTATAATTACACTTCAAACAAGAGCCTAACCTACACATGATACTTATCTAAATCTGCCCTTCTACATTAGTATTTCTCACGGAGGTTTGTGAAGCAAGATTGAGATAAGAGGAATAAACAAGAGGTAATGACATGACACTAATAAAGAGACAAATAACTAAAAACCATACACACTTCATTTTAAAACTTCAAGAGACCTATAAAAAGACTTTCAAAACTGAATATGAATGCAAACAAGGACAACATGCAAAGGAAGTGAATCTGTCACATAACAAGATCAATTAGTCTAACATACACATTAAAATAGTCCATGGAGAAGGTAAATGAAGTTATTTTTCATTGATAAAGGCATGAAAATGAGTATGGATTTGTCATACTCAAGTGGAGGATACAAAATTAGTCAATTAAGGCTCAATATATAACATAATTGAGAGAGAAGAAGATAAGGGCATAGGAGAGAGAGTAGACAAGTGTATCATGAGTTTAAAAATAAGAGAATATTTATATAAATACCTTAATGGGTCCTAAATTCCATGTGTATATCCTCTGAAGATGCTCCCTTACTCCAAGTGGCATAAGAGTTGAAATGCTTGCTTTACACCTTGACTAGCTCTCAAAAACTACCCTTTGCCTTGGAATGCTAAAGGAAAAGTGACCTTATTTATGGTAAAATAAGGTTCTATTACATATTTTATCTACTATTGACACCTCTCAACTGACCCCTTCAGGTTCTCTTTGACACATCACTTCCATTTTGTGCTAGGTGTTTAGAAGGCTCTTCATTTCCTTAGGCCAATCTTGCATACAAGTGTCAAAACTTGACATCTTCTTATTAATATCATACAATATTAATGTATGTCCTATTACACTATTATTTTACCTAAAACAATCCATTTTTAGGTCTCAAACTATCCCCAAGATTTTTTTCTCTACTAAAAGCCCCAAATAAGCCTCATTCCTTATAGCCCTAAAATGATGAAAACATCATTATGTGGAGAAAATTATGAAGGTTAATAATAATTTGGAGGAATATTATATTATATGGTATGGAATTATAAATTCATGTTCAATTTTAGGATTAGAAAGTGAGTGGAGGTATCATTTTATGTTGTTTCTCTCTCCTCACTAGGTCTTAATTAGGCCTTCCTACCTAGAGACTATAAAATGACTCCATAGACTTATAATAAGTTTAAAACCCAAAATAAAAATTTTATTTACTTATATTACATCTTACCCACTCTCCATGCCAATTTTTGAGCTCTAACACCTTGTATGGACCTGCTAAGTAGCAAAAAATAGTCTTTTAGGGCTTATTCTGTACAATCATGTACTTGCAAGTATAAATAAATGGAATGGGGTGATTATCAAGGGATTTTTGAATATTTTTTAGGTAATTTTTAAATTTTTATAATTAATTTTTAGGCATATAATTTCACTTCTCTCTCTTTAGATCAATTTGGCTCTCCTAGGCAGCTTGAAAGTGCCTCAAGATGTTAAGGATGATTCATAAAGCTTGGGGCATGAATCAACCAACCAATTACACAAATTGAAATTAAAAAAGGATATAAAACTTATCCTATGAGATAAAATTCCCATGCAAGACCTTTGAACCATACCGAGTAATGAAATATAGCCACTCTCAGGCTAGTAGGTTACATTTGTGAGGGATGAGAGAGAAAATGGTGAGTGAGAGATTTCTTAAGTTTTTCTGGGATTGAAAATGAATTAAAGAGGTCAATAAAATACATATTGACCTATTACAATTTTCATATTCACCATTTCCTTTCATTATGTCTCTTGATAACTCATTTTCTTAAGCTTAGGGTTCTTAAGCCAATTTGTCTAACATACCTTCTACCTGTGTTCACTTATTTCTCTCTCTATCATGGGTATAGGTCTAATGAAATGTTTGTGAAAACCTCTCACCATATTTTTAAGGTATCCAAAGTCATCCTAACTCCAAATTATTTACCATTTCTCTAGATCTACCCTATAGGCCTGTGTATGTGGCTAGGCGTGTGTATGATTGTAAGAGTGTTTGATTATGATATCCATTGTTTCTTGATAATGTATAAGTTGTGATGGAACTATTATCATCACCATAAAATAATTTTAAATTACCTTACTCCCCCTTAGTCATCCTAAAGTCCTTTAGACCTTTCAAACAAGCAACCTTCTTATGAATCTAGGTGAGACTGTGTGTGCATTTAGGCTTATTTAAGGTTGAACAAGGTCTGCCAATAGCCTCTAATTTTATCATTGGGTCTAGGGGATATATATAATTTTCATGAAATTTTTAAACCATTTTCAAGTTTCCTTCATCCGTTCAAACCTCTTCAAAGCCCTAATATTTTCTCAAAACAAGTGAAACCCTCATGAAGAGAAAACAAACCTATATGTTGCTATTGGACTGAGTAGGCAGCATTTTAATGTTTTTAATTAGGTATAAGAGTAAAATTATATTATATTAACTCAATGAAACATCTTTAATTATTTACCCTCTCCTTCACTTAGACTTCTGACTTCCTTAGTTGAGCAAAATTCCTCATAAGGCAAATAGGCTTGACTATGTGTATGTGGGGTTTGAAAAATTTGTCTTAACCAAAATCATTGGTCATATTGATCATGTTTCGTTTTGATATTAAATTTATCCATATACTTTCATCACCTCCTCATTCAAACCACAACACTCTTCAATAAATCTATCTTTCTATTTAGGCTTGAAATTAACCCATATCATCAAGTAGGATTATAGGTCTCTCTTAAAGGACTAAGTAAATTTTAGGGCTTGTAGGATATCCATTTCCACTCTTAAAAATTATAAATGGATATGCCTAATTATTTTTGTTATCTTGAGACTTTTTCCATGCCTTTAAACTCTATTAAAGGCCAATTTCTCAACTGGTTGTAGGTGACTATCTGAAAGGTTTGAGTATGTAGTTTGAGTTGGCCTTCTCAATTATATAATGACACCTATAGTTATAAAACCTCATCAACATATCATTCTCAATACCTTATATATTTTTCTCAACTGGATCTACAACTTGATCCTCTTCACTTACTTCCCAAAGTATAGGTTTTTCTTCAAGGAGGGATATGATGGGATGGTGATGTATAGGTTCATGGGTTGGAGAGGGAGTATGAGGGGTGATGGATGGATCATGAATGGGATTTTAGAATAAAAATTTCTGAGAGTGGGGTGAATTAGTCTTCAAAACATTTCCTTCAATCTTACTTAAGCAATCATGAACCATTCAAATATACACATATATCTACCAAGCATAAGCACCTATCCACATAAGCATGAAACACATGAACACATCACATATGTGGGAAACCCTAAAGGGGAATAAAACCCATTTATATCTATAAATGGACTAAAATCATATAAGACAAACAATAAATTTAGTGAATCACCCACTTCACATGGAGCACCAACCCCAACTAGTTAAGCACCAACTCAACTTGGCTTTATCAAGCACCAACTTGTAATGAGGCACCAACCCATTAGATGCATTAGTAAATACTTAGCAATATTATTTATTTGATCACCTTTATAACACTATGTTACTCAACTAATAGATGATGATCTCCTTTTTATGCTCTTCACACACTTTTATCCCTCTCAAACTGGCCTTTAGCCTTCTTCACTCAATTATCCCTCTTATTGACTTAATTAATTCATATGAACTTGATAATCATATGTAGACACACTAGGAGATCATCATAACCAATCCTATACACTCCTATAATGGTCTACAAGACCCCCTTATACTCATCACTATACAATTTCATTTGTTTACTCTTTACACACACAAATAAACCTAAAATTGCCTTGTATTTATATAAGTATGTTGTTCATATCCTTCTTGGTTGGCCAAACATCCTTACCTTCTTAGGTCGGCCATAGAATATATCTTAGGACTAATGAGGTTGGTTCAAATTTGAGTATGATAAACACAAAAATAAAAGAGATGAAAACATAAATAATATAAATAGTTTAGCACATTAATAATATATTATTATTCCATCTATAAACATACAAAACATTACAAATATATAGGAAAAATCTTTCCTATAATTTGGAAGATCATATCTCCATATATCTCTCCCACAATATCTCCTCAAGCCCTATGTATATGCAATACAAAAAAATTTCTATCTTCTTAATATTTTGGTAATAATATTATGACTATCAAATATAATCTACCTAGATATAACAACTCACACAATATTATATTTACCTCTTAGTAAATATCCAAATAAATACTAATGGAAAGACTAATTCCTAAAATTCCCCTCCCCCCCCTTAGTTTTTATATGGTGTAAAAACATTCACACTCTCATCTACAGTATGCTCACCCTTGTGGCATGCCCAACTATTTGGATCATGACCTTGTTACAAACAAGGGCTCACTCCTATGGTTTTAACTAGGTTTACCATAAACCTTGACATGAATAGGAACCTCATCAACTGTCCACCTCTGATGGTCTTCTAGATTTACCACAAACCTTTACAAGATCCATGAACTGACTTACATTGGTGATTTTTTTTCCTTTCACTTGTTTTTACATTAGAGAATTATGTTTGGAATTGATCACTAATTACATATCTTGAACATGCATGAACTTCTATTCTTATTTACAAACATATAGTAGAAACTATAAAAACACACCATACAATATGTCACCAAATCATATGGGAACCATCGTTGATGAATGTTGAGAGTATCTAAAACCTCTAGCCTTTGTTTCCTCCTAGTATGTGAAGCTGGTCACTCAATCAATGAATAAGTGAAGCTCAATTATATGTCATTTTGAAGGGAATAGAGTCCCCCTCGTAAGATTGTCATTTGACTCAGGATGTCATATACAAGTGAGAATGTGTCCTTGTACAAATAATTGATTTTTATTTCAATAATATGATGACACATAATTAATGACTCACTAAAAAGACTTTAACTCTTTGACAAGAAATGACACATTTTAAAACTGACTCAAAAATTACTTTGACACTTTGATTTTTTGATACGACTCTTTTGATAATGAATTTTATAGACATTGATAATCACTTATCAAATTTTAATATAGCATAAGGCTATTATTAAAATATTTGACCAACTAACTTATCATAATACTTAAATAAAGAAACAATACCTAATTTTAGTATTTTATTTTAACTATTAAATTTTGACACTATTGACAATTAATAACGTATTACAAAATCTAAAAGTCTTGATCCTGAATATAATGACTTATACAATAATCTTGAATTATGAAGCATAGAACTAAAGATTATATACCTACCTCAACATTAATTAGACTATAGACCTAGTTTATAGATTTGAAAAAATACATTTCATAACTAAATAATGACACACTATTGACCAAACCTAAATACCTATGACAATCCTAATAGACAAAAGAAATGTAACCTATGATGAACAACTACATTAATAAATTGATGTAGAGGAAAGATGAGATGTTATGAACGTATGAATTGTGAATTGATTGTTCCTCAAGAACACACAATGACATCAGAATCTAGAATTATAATTATATCCAATTTTCAATATTTTTTCTACATAGCAGTCTATTAATGGATGATTATCATCTGGAGATGCTCAAGGAAGATCAAATATTGGATCTACAAGATCTGTAATTATCTAAATCTAGCTTTTAGTGTCAAGATGGAGAATGGCATCTGCCAGGTCTACATGAAAGATTTTTGTCCTTTATCAATACATTGGTCCTGTAGAGGGTTATATTTTATTGTAACAAAAAACAAGATAGGCTCTACATGAATTCTATAGATTTGGAAGATCTCAAAAAATGACTTGGAGGAACTTCAATCCAAATGTAGTTATGTTGCATGTTGTTGAGGGTAGGAGTTTGATGTGGTCTGATCAAAATGTTTGACAAGTTATAATTCAAGTTGTAGGAAGAAGATTCATCTAATGGTTAGATCCACATGAGATGACCTATGTCAATAGTGAATGAAAGATGTTATCAAGCTGGTACAAATGGGTGCACATTGGACAAGTTTACATTAGAGAAGATCTGCATAATGGTATGCATAGATGGGTTGATTTAACAAAGATACAATAACTTGATTCAAATGGGGAGAACTTGAGACTGATCATCAGTCAATGAAAAATTCTATACCAATTTATATCACCATATATTCAATCTACACCTAATGATACTATAATTTTATTCAATAAAACTATCCTAATTATCTATGATAAAATACAAACCATTTTTCACCAGAAGAATTTCGTCCACAAGGATAAACTGCCAAGCAACTACCCATTTTAAATTTATTAGGATCCCATGGAATAATTTACCCACTCTAATACTAGATAATCAAGTTGATTCAGATATGAGTATGATAAACATAAAAATAAAAGAGTTGAATACACATATAACATAAATATTTTAGCACACTAATAATATATTATTATTTCATATATCAACATATGGGACATTATAAATATATAGGAAAACCCTTTCCTATAATTTGGGAGATCATATCTCCATATCTCTCTCCCAAAATATCTCCTCAAACCCTATGTATATGAAACATAACAAATATTCTATCTTCATAATATTATGACTATCAAATATAATTTACCTAGATATAACAACTCACATAATATTATATTTACTTCTCAATAAATATCCAAATAGATACTAATGTAAAAACTAATTCTTAAAAAGGATATCTCATAAACATGGATCAAATGTGATTTGAGTCCCTTTAGGTATGGCATACCTCAATTAGGCCTTATTTCATCTTTAGATCTCATGGAGACCTAATCTCATTAGGTCTACTTTAGGACATGTTATTATTTGACATCCTTGGAACACATTAAAACACTTCACATAGTAGGAACATATCATATTCCACTCCAATAGACCCTTTATAATCTCAGATAGGCTTCATAACACTTTTTATCTTCAACCACCACTTGAAGCACACCATTAACACTGTTCATAATTAGGCCTGTGCATACCTAGAAAGTCTATCTTGAACAACTGAAGCATAAACATAGTTTTGAAAAAAAACCATAGAAATAAATCACATATACAAAATTTATATGACCTTAGGTTCATCACCATATGATTTATACTTCACAACTCAGGGTATATAGGCTCAAACTCTTCTCTGCAAGATGCTCACTCTGAACTACCAACTAGCCTCAAAACACAGTCATGAAAACTTAAAATTATGACACCTAAAATAACAAATTAAAATAATTAAAACACATGAAAATTATCTTAAAACATTCTTATAAAAAAATCAAATAAAAATATCATAATCTCTAATGGCAATTATTAGTCTTGTAGACTAATTTGTTGTCTTCAATACATAGACAAACCTGAACCAATCAACCCCTTCTGGCTTCAACATTTAAATCACTTTTACTAAATCTAAAAACTTATAAAAAGTATGGATATAACATAAATGTACCAAAAAAAAACTTGTGCATTATAAACTTCAACTTAGGGCATAGAGCCTCAAAATCATCATTGGAACTTGCTCACCTAGAACTGTCAATTTACCTTGAAGCATAATCATGGTGATAATGACCTTAAACACATATAAGATTACAGAGACTCATAATACATGTGTATGATATTATTATGTCATTAAACCATTCTTGGATAGACATATAATATGGTCAAATGACAATATTGGTCTTGCAAAATAATCTCATAGTCTTATACCTCACTATCTCATCTGAACCAGATAAATCAACTTATGAGCAAAATATTTATCATATCTAATAACCTCCAAAACTTATATATAACATGAAAATGTATTAAAATTATTTAATAACATATTAATTTACTTTGATTCATCCTTATTCCATGATAACACATCCCTAATAAACTTCTCACTTCTGCTTGGTTTTCTAACTATTTCCATCATTAGGTCTGTTAGCGACTGGTCAAATTGGATGATTGGTTTAACATACCTGAGGGATATAACCTGATAAAAAACCAACATGGGCATAAAATAAAAGTCTCAAACTTCTCCATCAAATTATTTTCATACTTTGACTTGGCCAACTCTTATTGATACAATACATCTTTGATAAACTAGCACTTTTCTATAGGGTCTACTCACACACCTGACAAACCAATCACACATAAATATGATTGGAAGAGTTGAATACAAAATCCAATAGTTTGTATATTAATTTGAGACCATTATAGGCTGTTTTAAAAATATATTTCACATTAGTCAATGTTAGGGTTGTAGAGAGGGTTAACACTATTTTTTGTGTTAATGATGTTTCATAAAGGACTGCTCCTCATTTCAAAAAAAAATGATTTAAAATTTGATCTAGGACACTTTCCCATCTACCATGAATATATTATGTTCTCATGTAGATGTTACACATTATAATGAACACTTAAAAGTCCTTCTCAGGTTGAGAACCCTTCATTCTGTGTACCTGAGAGTCCTCAAAACCACTTTTCATTCCTTTTATTGTAAACCATGACCTCAAACTTTGTGAAAATTCTTGAAAAATAATATCATACCTTTTTATATTCTCACATACTCACACTTTCCTTGAAAACTAAACCTCATAGCCTATTAATCCATACTCTCTCTCTTTGCTTGTTTGACCTTGACCTGTAAACCACATTAGGTCTTAAAACTAACCTTCTAACCATTGTAAAATATTTAAACACCTCATATACATTACAAAGATATATTTATCCTGATCAAACACTAATTTACATTCTTCATATGCCTTGAAAATACCTCATGACACCTTATTAGGTCAAGCAGGGTCTAGAACAAGTCTAGTTATAGATTTGGACTTAAGGTCTTACCCCTATAAGCTCACCTTAAAACTCTCCTGAGTGATCCAATGCATCATATGAATGATCAAGGAAACTTATACATCCTCTTACACTTCTATGCATCCATCTTACTAGGCCACCATGCTCAAACCTTCTCACGAGGACTTTACAAGTTATGACTAGTGTCATGACTAGGCTTCTTAAGCACTTGAAACTTGAAAACTAATCTTGAAACACTATTTGATGGTTATATACCTTGATCACATTCCTTACATACTCCTCAAACAATTTCATACCTCTACACATATCTCTTCATGCTCATCATGTACATGATCATGATATGACTATGTTATTATGACTAAGTGTCTTAAGACACCTTGTATTCAAATACTATTACTTAAACATGCTTTACTTGTCCTAAAACTTGAAATAAACATAAAAATAATAATTATGTTCCCTTAAAATTATCTCTCAATAGAGAACATTAGTTTTACTTTAAATTATCTCTTGTCACATTGCTCATATCTCACAAACCACTCACCATGCATCCTCACCAGATGTACCTTGACATCAATGACATCAACCTTGACATCAATATTGAAATCAATGACAACACTTTTCAAAAAAATACCCCTTTGTCATTGATGAAATTTTTTTTTCAATTTGGTCACTTTTCACTCACATCTTCCCCAAACTAGTCAGTCTCCCTTCTTGAACTTTCTCCTCCTTTGACATTAATGACAAAGGTCTTCCATTATTGTCATCTAGAATCTCACCCTTTTTGTAAAAAGAGTTCACCACATAGAATATGAAGAATTATAGCAATATAATCCCCCTTAATCCATACATACCTCATTTAAATGAACTCAAATTACAATATTACTTCTCAACATAGATCAAGCTCAGTCAACAACCTGAATAGCCCCCCCCTCAAACCAAGAATCTATCATGCTTTTGCTAACTGAATAATGTTTCCATGAATCCTAATGGATTCAACTCTTTTTTTATATCACTAAAAAAACACAAATTTATGAGACTCCTAGATCTCCATGCTCTCACAAGATTGAACATCCTTCAGTATCCTTTTAGACTTGATTAGTACTATAGGCTTCACCTCTACATCAACCCTTTGATCATCAATCTAAGTTGATAATATACATTCCTAACTTTATTTATCATTTTAGGTATGCTCTATCACAAAAAATAGTCCACTTAAGATTGTATATTGATCATGACTCATCTTTACTATCTTTGGTTTCCATTCATTCATTTGCCTTCTTTCTTGCACTCTAGGGGCTTGAAACCTCCTATTTTGACTTTATGATCTTCTAACTCTGTTAGGAAAAAATATTAAAATGTGTCCTACATTATGAAAACTATATAAAACCACATTATACATACCATTTGATTGATGTGAACTATGACTTCCTCCATAGTCCCACGAGTACTCATTCTTGGGGGGTCTTTTACACTCTCTTGCTCTATGACCAAATTAACTGCATAAAAAATAGTAACCTTTGAATGAAATAGCATCTCTTATAGTATTATGTTGTTTGATAAGTATTTTCATGTTGACCTTCATGTCTTCAATATCCTTTTCCTTGATTTGAGCTACCTCCTTTTGGTCTTCTTTGAAACCAAGACCTATCTTGTCACTTGTAGACTTTTGACTACTCAAGATGTCATCTAGAGCCTCAATGATCTTATAAAACTTCACAAAGGTCCTCAAATTGTTATATTATTGATTAGACTTAACTTTCAATGATTCCACTTTAGTTTTATACCTGATGTATTCTTTAGGTTTGTATTGACTATCTCCATATGTGCTTCAATCTGATTAATGATATCATCATACTTCTTGGAAGTGTTACTCGGTCTCTCCTCAAACAAACCAATTTATTCTTCATAGTCCTTAACTAATGATCTTAGTTTGTGATTATTCTTTCTTTTAAATTTAAACTCCTCCAGGGCACTTACCAATTCTGCCTCAAGGTTTACTTTAACTTCTTTATCTGATTCTACATCAACCATAAGTCCTTTCCCATCTGATCAACCCTCATTATCTGATTCTATGGCCATGAATAAGGTTTCATTATTGTCATATTCAAGTTCATTACTTACATCATCACTATTAGAAGTACTTGTGTCACTTAAATAAGATGAGTTATTATCTTCTTTCATGTAGAAACTTCTCTTGTTCTTGAATGATCCTTTCCTACCTTCATAATTATTAAAATATTTCTTGTTCTTTCTAGAATTATAGACCTTCCTATCAACTCCATGATGTTCATCATGTTCTTCATCATGCTCAATTTTATCCTTTTTAGGACACTTGGATGAAAAGTGACCAATCTTACCACAATTGAAACATTTGAAGGGCAACTTACCCTTATATTTACTAGATCTAAATCTCAACTTCCTAGAAAACATGGTTATTAGTTTATCATCATCAACATATGAGCATTCCTCATTATTTACCTTCTTAAATTTTTACTTCTTCTCTACTTTGAAAGTTTATTCCTTATTGGGAGGTCTTCCTTCATTTGTTCTCATCTCATAGGTAGTCAAGATGTCATGAAGCCCATCCATCTCTAGCTTGTCCAAATATTGCATCTCTTCTATTGTAGATAATTTAGAATCAAACTTAGGAGTTAGTGATCTTAGTACCTTTTGAACAATTGTATACTCTTTCACTTCTTCTAATCCTCTGATGACATTGACAACTTCATCAACCTTCAACAAGAAGGATGCAATGGTTTCATCTTCATTCATCTTCACACTTTCAAACTATCTCTGGTGGGTCTACAACTTGGCCATATTAACCTTGGTATCTACTTCATATACATTATTTAATTTATCACACACACACACACACACACACACACACACACACACACACACACACACACACACACACACACACATATTGATATATAGTGCATCACCTTCATAATTTCTACCACTTATAGGCTATAAATAATGGCAATCAATGCCTTGGAGTTATTTTCACTAGCTTTCTTACCTACTCCATCAATTGGTGGAATAAGAACACTTTAGACATCCATAACTGACTATCAAATATTATGACCTTGAGACATCAAATATATCTTCAGCTTGATGTTCTAAAATTCATAATTAGATCCATTGAATAACGAAGCCTTATTGGTAGATAAACCACCTTGAGCTTGCTGACTAGCCATCCTTGCTTCTAGGATCTCTTTTAAGATTTTAGACTTACTTTAAATGAATAAGATATGATACCAAATATTGGAATCAAAATTATTGAGAGGGGAGGTTAATTATTCTTGAAAACCTTTCCTTCAATCTTACTTAAACAATCATGAACCATTCAAACAAGCACATATATCTAGTAAGCATAAGCACGTATCCATATAAGTATGAAACACATGAACCCATCACATATGTGATAAACCATAAAGGGGAAGAAAACCCAATTATATATGCAAATGGAATATATTAATATAATACAAACATCAAATTTAATGAGGTACCCACTTCACAGGAGCACCAAACCCAACTAGCTAAGCACCAACTCAGCTAGGGTTTAGTGAGCACCAACTTGCAAGGAGGTACCAAACCCCTAGATGACTTAGAACCAACTTAGCCACCTAATTGATTTTATCACATTAAAAATAATATTTTTTTAAACCAATATATGATTATCTCCTTCTTCATCTCTTCACATACTTCTATTCCTCTCAAATTGGCCTCTAGCCTTCTTCACTCAACTAGCCCTCTTCACTCAACTAGCCCTCTTCTTGACTTAATTAGGTCATATGACCTTGATAATCATATGAAGACACATTTTTAGATCATCATGATTGATCATATAAAATCTCATTATGTTATAAAATACCTCCTTCTACTCAACAATATACAATTTCATTCACTTACTCTCTAAACACACAAATAGGCCTAAAATTGACTTGTATGTATACAAGTCTCTTATTCATATCCTTCTTGGTTGGACAAAAATACTTAAAATATAATTTAGGCCATATAATATATCTTAATACATCTCATAAACATGTATAAAACATGATTTGAGTCTTTTTAGGTCTAGCATACCTCAATTAGGCCTTATTTCTTCTTTAGGTGTCATGGAGACCTAATCCCATTAGGTCTACTTTAGGACACGTTAATATTTAACTTATTTAAAACACATTAAAACACTTCAAATAGTATTAATATATAAAATTACAATTTAATATACCATTAATAATCTCATATAGGCTTCATAACACTTTTTATCTTCAACCACCACTTGAAGCACATCATTAGCATTGTTACAATTAGGTTTGTACATACCCAAAAAGTTTGTATTAAATAAATGAAGCATAAACATAGTTTTTTAAAATAAAAATAGCACAAAAATAATATATATATAACCTTAGGGTCATCACCATATGTTTTAGACTTCACAACCCAAGGTATATAGGCTCAAACTCTTCTCTGCAAGATACTCTAAACTGCCAACTAGCCTCAAAATACAGTCATGGAAAATTAAAATTATGACACCTAAAATAACATAATAAAGGAATTAAAATGAATTAAAATTATCTTAAAACAAATTTATAACAAACTCAAAAAAAAATATCATAAGCTTTAGTGGCAATTATTGGTCTTGTAGACCAATTTGTTGTCTTTAATACACAGTCAAACTTGAACCAATCAACCCCTTTTGGATTCAACATTTTAATCACTTTTACTAACTATAAAACCTTATATAAACCATGTATAGAGAATAAATGTCCAAAAAAAACACCATTTTCATTAGAAACTTCAACTCAGGGCATAAAGACTCAAACTCATCATTGGAACTTGCTTACCCAAAACTATTAGTTTACCTTGAAGCACAATCATGGTGATAATGACATTCAAGACCTATATGACCATTTATAGAGACTACTGGTGAATTTTTATGATATTATGATGTAATTATAACATTATTATATAGATAGATAATATGTTCAAATGGTAATATTAGTCTTGCAGACTAATCTCATAGTCTTGTACCTCATTGTCCCATCTAAACTAGACAGGTCAACTTATGTGCAACATTTTCATCATATCCACTGACCTCTAAAACTTATATCCAACATAAAAATGTCTTAAAACTATTTCATAATGTCTTCATGTACTTTTATTCATACCTATTCCATGATAGCACATCCCTAATCAACTTCTCACTTTTGCCTATTTTTTTCATTATTTCCATCATTAGGTCTGTTAGTGATTGGTCAACTTGGATGAATATTTTCAAACACCTAGGGGATATAACATGATTATAAAACAACATGGTAATAAAATATAAGTCTCAACCTTCTCCATACAATGATTTTCATACTTTGACTTGGTCAACTCTGACTACTATAGCAAATCTTTGAGAAACTAACACTTTTTTTGTAGGGTCTACTCACACACCTAAAAAACCAATCACACTTGGAGATGCATGGGAGAGTTTAATACAATATAAAATATTTTTTATAGTAATTTGAGACCATTATTGGCTTTTTTGAACAAGGTATTTCACATCAAGTTAGTGATAGGGTTTTAGAGAGGGTTAACATTGTTTCTGGTGTTAACGATTGTTCATAAAGGACTGCTCCTCATTTCAAAAAATAATTCATATAAATTTGAGATAGGATAATTTAAAATATACCTTTAACATATTAATTTATCATTTAGAGTTTACATGTGCCAATTAATACTTGAAAGTCCTTCTCAGGTTGAGAACCCTTCATTTTGTGCACTTGGGAGACCTCAAAACCACTTTTCATGCCTTTTCTTACAAACCATGACCTAAATTTTTTTGAACATGCTTGAAAAATCATATAATACCTTTTTATATTCTCATACTCACACTTACTTTTTAAACTAAACCTCATACCCTATTAGGCCATACTCTCTTTGCTTGCTTAAACCTTGACCTTTAAACCAGATTAAGTCTTGAAACAAACCTTCTAACCATTGTCCAAGCTTTAAAATACTAATATACACAAAAAATAAATATTTATAAAGATCAAAAACTACTTTAAATTCGTCATAAGACTTGACAACACCTTATGGCACCTCATTAGGTCAAACAAGGTCTAAAACTAGTCTAGTTGTATATTTAGACTTAAGGTCTTACCCCTGTAGGCTCACCTTGAAAATATATTGAGTAATTTAATGCCTCATATGCATTCCAAATAAAAATTATATATCCTCTTATGCTTCTATGCATCCATCTCACTAGGCCACCATTCTCAAACCTTCTCACTAGGACTTTACAAGTTATGACTAGTGCCATGACTAGACTTCTCAAGCACTCTAAACTTGACAACTAATCTTGAAACACTCTTTGATGATTAAACACCTTTCTCAAATTCCTTACCTTCTCCTCAAACAATTTCATACCTCTGCACATGCCTTTTCATTTTCATCATGCACATGCTCATGATATGACTAGGCTTCTTAAGACACCTTATATTAAAATACTAGTACTCAAACATGCTTTACTTGTCCTAAACCTTGACATCAACCTCAGAAGAATATTTAGGTTTCCTTCAAATTATATCTCAAAAGAGAGACATTATGTTGTATTCAAATTATCTCTTATCACATGGCTCATATCTCATAGACCACTCACCATGTATCCTTGCTAGATATACCTTGACATCAATGAGATCAACCTTGACATCAAATGACATCAACCTTGACATCAATTTCAACACTTCTCAACATAGACTTGGGAATGGAGGTTTCTTGATGGAATTTTTGGAGAGATAACAAGCTGAGTTTGGTAATGGGAGAGACATATTCTTTAACAAGAACTTCACTTTCCTCGTAACCTTCTTGAGGATCTTCAACAACTACAAATTGATCCTCAACCTCTTTATTTTCCCACCTCTCTAATTTTTCTATCCACCATTAGATACAATTTCTCACTTGATACATCTCCTCATTGATAGCATATTTTTTTCCTCTTCAACTAACCTCCTCATACTCATCAACTTTTGAATTGAATTTTTCATCCTCTCTATGAGATGAGTAGGGATCACATCAATCTCTCTATCGCATGTTCTCATCACCTCTTCTAATTTTAGTAGATTTGGCATGAGTGCCAAAAAGGATTTGGCTTGAGAAACATAAATTTGAGATAAAATTGAAGTAGGATGGGAGGATGACTATTGTAATTCATGGTAAGGCCGTTGAAGTGTATAATTGGAATTATATGAGGAGAATGTAGGACAACCATAGGACCGATATGACTCATGATAAGGCTTATAGGAATCAAAATAAGGATGACATGGATCATAAAGTTGGTAATAATCATGTTGAGGTTGATAGGAAGACACTTCTTCAATAATAAATTCATTTTATTCATAGCCTTCATCATAGCTTTCTTGATAGGCTTTTTGAGGCTCTTCAACAAAAGGCAGATCAATAATATCATGGTCATATAGATGGAGAATACGCTGACCATAGGATTAAAATGACTCATAAGGAGGGTAAAAATCTTGGTATGGCTATTAAGGCACATATTTGGGATCATGAAAAGGATTATAAGGAGGTATATAGTATAATTTATCTTCATACCTATCCATCCCAACTTTATGAGTCAAAATAAAACACAAGATATGATCAAATAATTTTCACAATAAGTACCTAGGCTGCTAAAATTAGTTGATTGTATTTAGAGTATCCATTGGTGTTTTTTAAATGCCTCAAAATGATGATAGGTAGAATAACACACCAAAATTTCTTCCATAACTTTAGACCTTGGTCCCACCTAGCATTCCAAACTATTGCCACTCAATTTTACACCTTCAGAGAGGCATTTCAAGCCCTTTATAAATTGAGTGAAACAATGGGATTACCCTAAGGCTTATGGGTTGCCTATAGTAGGGGTTAACCTCTAGATTGAATGGTTAGCTCTTTAGATTTGTCTTGACTGTTCATCACCTATGCTACTAACTTGTTTGGATGAAAATGGAGAGATAAAATATGAAGTAAACCTATCTTAATGAGGTGATGTACGAAATGTAAATTGATCACTACCAACCAACTA
Organism: Torreya grandis; assembly: GCA_037957365.1. Classification (NCBI taxonomy): domain Eukaryota; kingdom Viridiplantae; phylum Streptophyta; class Pinopsida; order Cupressales; family Taxaceae; genus Torreya; species Torreya grandis. The sequence goes on along the minus strand of JARHVA010003752.1, from coordinate 176,348 downwards.
AAATTAAACTTCAAACAAGAGCCTAACATACACATGACACTAATCTAAATCTTATTTTATACATTAGTATTTATCATGGAGGTTTGTGAAGCAAGATTGAGCTAGGACTAAACAATGAGGTCATGATATGACACTAGTGAAGAGACAACTCACTAAAACTCATACACACTTCATTTTAACACTTCAATATGTGATCATAGGAATTTAAATCAAGAGAGGAGGTTAGATCAAGTATTTAGGTTTCATATATTATAATAAAATAAACACACTAATAAGTATAACATCTCTAGGCCTAGATCATAGGGGGAGATTAGTTAATAAATAATGATTGCAAACACAACTAAAATACAAAAGAAACAAGATCTCTTATCTTCTTTGAATGCTCCAAATGATGTGTTCATTTGGCTTGCTCAGATTATGCTCAAATATTCTTTGTAAAATGGATTTGTGTGGCTCTTTCTCTTCTTAGCACCATTGTTAAACTTGCATTCTAACTTTACTCTATCCAAGCTCTTCAAATGAAGAGGCAAATGTTTATATTTATAGGTTTAGGAACTAACCCTAACTCAAAGTGAGTTAAGGTGTAGTTAAAGCTTGAAATGGGTTCAAACCTAACCTTAGTGATTTAATTAACTCTATTAAAGTTAAAAAGTGTCAAAAAATCATGATTTAAAATTAATATGCATGGGTATTTTGAGATATTTGTAAAGGCTTGACAACTCACAAAAGGTCATTATGAAAGCCTAGGATATTCTTGATTTTTGAATTTCCTTTTTTAGAATTTCATTAATTTCTCATGGATTCAACTAGGAATTTAATTAGGTTTAGCATTTTAATTAATTTTGCTTACGATTTTTAGCATTTTAAAGATTTGATTTTATGACCATGTGTGCATTTTCCCCATTTAATAGGTCTATAGGATAAATTACATGTTGTGATGTCATATGATGATTAGAGATGAATCCATGAGAGGTTTTTATTGTTTATGGTAGGATACCCTAATTAGGGATGTCTTAATGGGATTCTAGTCTTTGATGAGTGATGCAAAAGCAAATTTGGGATGTTAAGTGATTCTTAAGTTTAATTTGCAATGGTTGGTAAGAATCAGTCTTGACCAATTTTAGGTGTCTACATTTCCCCCCTATTTAGGAAGATGTTGTAAGCTATAGGCATAGTAATGTCTTCTTAAAGAATTAAAATATCCTATATGCTTAAAAATTCAATGGCAATGGATGGAGTATAGGAACACCTTCAAGGGATCAATTGGAAAAGGGGTTAGCAAATGGTCCCTCAAAAGAAGGAAATGAGTGGACTAAAAAGATGAAATGGGGTGGAAAAGATGGATTTGCCCATAGATAGTTATAATTAGTGGCATATGGAGTTGCCCCAATTAGAGTAGACAAATAAGAGGATTTTCCCAAAGGTGGTTATAATCATTGGCATAGGTGGAATAGAAAAAGGTAATGATTTTCCTAAAGGTGGTTATAATCATTGAAAAAAGGCTTAGGGTAATAAGAGACTAATTTACCTAGGGGTGGTTATAATCAGGAAAAGAAAAAAATGTCCATAGGTAGTTATAATCATTGGCTAGATAAAAAAATGCTCCAATTGAAAAAATAGAGATAATGGTTTTCCCAAAGGTGGTTATAAGTATTATCACAATGGAAATGTGCCCTAGTTAGGTAGAAGAAAGAGAATGATTTGCCCAAAGGTAGTTATAATCTCAATCCTAAAATTAATAAAAACACAATGATTTTCCCAAAGTTAGAATCATTGGTAATGCAAGTGGGATGGTATACAATGATTTTACCAAAGGTGATTATAAGCATTGTGCCCTGATTATGGTAAACATGATGTGAAAAATGATGGAAAATTGGTATAAAAGAGATAGATGAATTTGGGAAACTTGTTAGTAGGGAGATGCTCATCTAAACTATCAAGGGATACAATTATTTCATTGCTTAATTAATCTATTTAGGATATGATTAGGATTAGATCAGGAATGTTCATGGTGCTAGTGACAAGGAGATAAATCATTGCTTCATTACTGCATAGACTCTCAGAGCTGATTTTTGCTATAGCACATGTCGGTAGGCATCATAATAGAACACCATGAGGACTTGGCTAAAATATGCATAAGGAGTGACTCCAAATATAATACTCAAATGAAAATAATGTACCAATGATAAAGACCATGATGATAATGTTGACATATAAATATGGATGGACTTAGGAATAAAACACAAGGAATCACCTAATGGATGCACATAGATTGAATCAAGGCACAACAAGAAAGCAAAGAAATAGGCACACAAATAATAAATAAATAAAAAAAATGAAGAAAAACATAAAATAAACACAAACAATGGTTAATCATAATGTTAGTACAAACAACATGACATAAACAAGATGATGAAGATTGCCCTTAGAAAATAGGTGACAAATTAACAAATAAATAAAATACGGGAATATAAAAAAATGAAGGGGTGACCGAGCTATCTCTAGATATATTAGGCAAGTGGATGATACCTACATAGTTTCCTAGATGTAATACCCAAATAAAACTTTAGGTCAAATGTCGTTCTCCCAAGAAATAGGATAGAATAAAATGATGAGAAAGAAAACATGATGGATGTGATATAAGAATATGGGAATGAGCTCTTAAAATGGAAAGAGTGTGAGATGTTAGGCCAAAAAAGATGGGGAAACTAAATGACAAGTGGTTTCTTGTGACTTAGTGAGGGTTCCTATAATCCTTAAGGCAAAGAAGTGGTCAATGTTTTTGGATTTTCTAAATCATTTTTACAAATGTTTTTGGAATTTCAGAGTACCTCAAATTGATTGAGAATGATGAGATATTAAACACTCCAAGCTTGCAAAATGGTAAGAGCGTTCAAACTTAGAAATGTTCATAAAATGGTGAGTGTGGCTTAGGCTACTCATAAAATGGCAAAAGTATGGGTAAAGGGTGACTAAGCTAGCCTCAACATAAATTGAGTGCTACCTACATAGTCCTAGGATGGGAACTCAAGTCACTATAGTTCTAGCTTACAGTAGAGGAATCTGACTAGTGTAGTAGCTAATTCAAATAAAATAGGCAAAGCTGGCAAATGGCACAGCATAACACAGGCATGAAAAGGTGGTACTTCAAGGCATGATAAACAAATGTTGTCCCTAGTTTGCCCATATGTGGTTATAACTAGGAAACAATGGCATAATTTAATGATACTAATTTTCCCATTGGTGGTTATAATTAGTAGCACGATGATGGGACACCAATTTGCTCAAAGGCAATTATAATCATGCACACTTGGTATAGAACAAAACAAAAAATGAGGAATGCAACTTCCAAACCACTATCATGGTACTTCAAAAGAATGAAATCTATTTATAATACTTGAAATAACTGGTGGAACTTGATCTAAATATTCATGCTAAAAATGGCCATGGAACCAATAGAATAGAACCAAGGTTAAATGGGCTAGGTAGGGAGGGTCAAAACAACTTGGTCGATATAAAAAGGTATGCTAGAATGGAATGGTGAAATGGCAAAGTGATAGAATGGTAGAATGGTATAGTATAAAGAATAATGTGTTAGGAATAAATCATAGATTAATGCAAAATAAATTTCACAAAATTGTAATAACAAAATCTATGAATAGAGATACATAAAGAATAGAAATTAAAATACACAACAAGAAGATAGGTTTTAACATGGTTCACCCAATGTGGGATATATCCACCAAGAAACACTTGCTCAGATCTTATTAAAAGCTAAGAAGAGTTCAATCCTCTCTCATATCAGTCTTCTCAAAATTATAATGCATAAATATTGTTTGGAGTTACGCTCAACAAACTCTCCTGAATTCACACACTCCAAACTCTATAATTTTTGATGTATTACCTATCGTATGTCCATATGTAATACATCAATAGGTAACTAACATAATAGTTTTTATAAAACAATAGGTACCAAAACCATGGGTCAAGTCAACCCATAACAGTTCCCCATTAATCATGGGTGATGACACCACACATATACAAGTATAGATAAACCACATATCTATACTTCTAAAAAGAGGGGGTCTAGAATATAGTTCCCCATTAATCATGGGTGAAAATACATTAACAGAGTATAGTACATTTAATTTACAATATTTGAAATACATTATAATGTGGAAATAGGCTCCACAACATAACAGGATGTTGATAATATGGTACAATTTGAAACATTCATCATAGACAATACACCATGTTTCTAAAGATAAGTAATGCTTGAGGTGTATAGTGCTCATCGACTCATCAAGTTCATCCTTGTCTAGTGTGGTGAGCCTGTATGCTCTAGTGCCATATTTTTTAATAATGATGAATGGACCTACCTAGTTGGGTTTGAACTTTCCTTTATGTTTCTTCTTGATCATGGTATTCTTTTGGTTTTATTTAAGTATAAGATCACCAAGATCAAATTATCTATGTTTCATGCATCAATTATAGTGGCCATGGAATTTATTTTGGTATGCTTGAAGATTGTTAACTGTATCTATGAATTTCTCATCAAGTAACTCCAGATCTTGTAGGTGAGTTACTTGATAGTATTCATCATCCAAGACATGCTCGAATGAGATGCATAATGAAGATAAATCAACCTCAATGAGAAGAATGGCCTCAATACCATAAACAAGTGATTATGGAGTGGTTCCTATTGGGGTATGGTGATTGGTGCGATATGCCTAGAGGGCATGGAATATTTGAAGGTACCATTCATAGTTGGCATAATTGATAATGTTCTTAATGATGTTGATAATGGTTTTGTTAGATGTTTATGCGTGTATGTTACCTTGAGGGTAATATGCCATATAAAAATATTTTTTAATATTATACTTGATACATAGTAATTCAAAATCCTTTTTTTGAATGATCTAACATTATTATATATAATTTTAGAGGGGATACCATATCAACAAATGAGACGGTCAAAGATGAAATTGGAAATTTGCTTTCCAATCATGTAAGTGAGGGGTATAGCTTCAACACACTTAGTGAAATATTCTATGGTGGTAAGGATATGAAATGGCTATCAGATGAGGTGGGGTTTATCTTCTTAATGAGATCAAGGCCCCATGTAGCAAATGGCCATGGTGTAAGCATTGGTTTTAGAGTCTTGGTCAGGGCATGAATCAAATTGGCATGCCATTGACACTTATCACACTTTTTCACATATGCAGTTATATCTGCATCCATCATTGGCCAATAGTATAATACATAAGAGATTTTTAGAAAGATTTCCTTGTTGGTGTGGGATACACATACTCCTTTATGAACTTCCCATAATGCTAGTGTAGATTCAGTTGAAGTTAAACAATGAAGCATAGTTCTATAAAAATTGTGATAGTATAGGGTTGGTTCGATTAAGGTATATCATGTGGCATGATGGATAAAGGATTTGGATTGTTTGAAAGATAGGTCTGGTGGAAAAACATGGCCATATAAATATGCATATAGGTTTTAATACCAAGTAGAGCTAGGAACAATAATATCATAGATCATTATGATAGTTTAAGGTTCATAAGCTAGTGTGAGCAAATTTTCAATGAGGAACTAATATTATTTAGCCATATCTGTATGATGAATAAATGATCCAATGGTGGCCATGGAATCTATTGTTTTATTATTATCCCTTGAGATATGTTTGAACTAGATATCAACAATATATTGTTTGAGAGTGTCGACCATGGCCTTGTATGTTACAAGTTTGTCATCCTTGGTATGGAAATGGTTTGTAACCTGATTAATGATTAAATGATAATCACCATAAACCTTTAGATGTTGTATGTTCCATTGTACTTCTTGTTGAAGGCCTACAATAAGTGCTTCATATTTGTCCATGTTTTTAGTATAAGGAAAGCTGATCCTGAATGATTTAGGGATTAAATCCCCCTGTGGTGTAATGAACAAAAGGCCTACCCCTGATCCATGTGTTGTAAATGATCCATAAAAATAAAATTTATAGTACTACTCCTAAAGAGTTGTTTCAATGATGGTCATAATGGATTTGTCTAAGAATTGGAATGTTAGTAGTTTTTTATCTGCAAGGGGTGCTTTAGCAAGCTAATCTAAAAGAACTTACCCCTTGATGGCTTTCTGGTTGACATACTCTATCTCAAATTCACTTAATATAATGATCAATTTGGCCATGTGGCCTTGTAAATCTATTTTAGATAGTAGATAATTGAGAGGATCTACTTTATAAATGACCATGGTCTTATTGTTCAACATGTAATGTTGTAGAATCTTAGCCAGGAAGACCATAACTAAACAAGCTTTTTTAATGGGTGTATATTTATGATCATAAAAAACTAGTGTGTGGCTTATATAGTACATGGCATGTTATTTTCCATTAAAATCATGTTGAGCTACAAGTTCCCCTAGGGATTTATCTATAGCTGACATATATAGTAAGAATGGTTTTTCTAGCATTAGAGGCAATAAAACAAATGGATTTGCAAGATAGTCCTTTAACTACTGAAAGGATTTTTGGAATTCATTATCCCAATAAAATTATACCCATTTATTTAGAAAGTGTGTGAAGGGATGTAACTTATCATCCAATTGATATATGAAGCATTTGATAGATTGTATCTTACCCTGTAAATTGTGAAGCTACTTCAAATTGGTTGGTGGTGGTTTTATTATGGATCATACTTTGGCTAGATTGACTTCAATGCCTCTATGAGACATAATGAAGCAAATAAATTTACCTAAAGTAACTCCAAACACACACTTCTCAGGGTTAAGCCCAACTTTGTATTCCTACAGTTGCTCAAATATCCTCCTTAGTGTTACTAGATGATCAACTATGGTCTTTGATTTACCTAGTATGTCGTCGACATAATATTTGACAATATCATATATCATATCATAAAATATGATAATCATGGATCTTTGATAGGTATACCCTATGATTTTGAAACCAAATTCCATAACTTGATAACATAATGTTCCTCATGGAGTGGTAAACATTATTTTATGTTGGTCTTTTGGCATGATTCAGATCTGGTTGTAGCCTAAGAATCCATCCATCAGTGAAAGAATTTCATAACCCAATGTGGAGTCAAAAATCATGTCAATGTTTGGCAAAGGAAATAAATACTTTGTGCAAGCCTTATTTATGTATATAAAATTAATACATATCTTGATTCCTTTAGGCTTCTTACTGACTAGCACAACATTGGAAATCCACTATGAGTAGTCGATTGGTTGAATACATCTCACTTCCAAGATCTTTTATAACTCTTTATTTACTAATATAATAATGAGAGGATGCATATTAAATAATTTTTGTTTTACATGCTTGTAATTAGGATGTACCATAATTTTGTGCACAACCAAGGTAGGGTCAAAACCAGGCATGTGATAGTAGGCCCATGCAAATATATATCAACAAATTGCCTCAAAAGGGTGGTAAATAATTCATGCTCCTCTTCAGTGTGGGATGCACCTAATTTGATCCATTTTGGATCATTTGGAGTCTTGATATTAACCTCTATTGTGTCTTCCACTAGAAAGGCTAAACTATCTTGTATAGTGGTCGACAAAGATTTGAATTGGCTTGTAATAATAGAGTCCACTGTTATGACTAACTCTTCAAGTTTTCCTATACATGATGAATCAAAATACCCTAATGGTATGGATGGTCATGTGACAAATTCTATTGGAAAATCTTGGATGATTTGATCAAAATCTTGTTGTTCTTCAAGCCTGAACTTGGACCCATAGGCAAGTTCATTATTGGTGGTCTCTTAGATGATTTGATTAAAATCCTATTATTCTTCAATACTGAACTTGGACCCATAAACAAATTCATTGTTGGTGGTTTCCTAAGCTATGTTTGGGGAAGGTTTAAAACCCCCATCTAATGGCACCTAAAATAGGTTTTCACCACTACACTAATCTTTCTCTTTACTATTTCCCTCATCAAAAATTACCTCAAAGAGGTCTTCACTTTTAGACCTCAATGTTTTATGTAATTGTTTATGGCTAAGGGTGTTCACCCATTCTCCAAAATAGGCATCAAGATCTAGTTTGATTGAGAACCCTTATTTGTGGTCTCCCAATAGAAAATTGTCCCTAAGGCCTAAAAAATTGTAGAAGGCGCCATCATTTTAAAACTCATCAACTGGTACTATTGATTCTTGTTGGACCCAGTCTATCAGTTGAGGATAATATAATATAATGAGATTGGATTATGGTGAATAACTCATCTAAGGGTACAAATTGAATTATTATCAAATAAATTAGTATGGGTTAGGTCATTAAAAGGTCTATGATCAGACTCTACTTTGTTGTTGGCATCATCATCACTAGTCATTAGTGATGGAACTCGAATAAGATATGTGGGGTCACCCCCAGGTGGTTTAAATCCAAGACCATAGGCTCCTTTATATTGAGTAATATAAATTGGATCAAGTGTTCACTATTGATTTGGCCTGAGGCCTCCTCCTTCATAGGCTTGGTTCTCCATGATCCGATTAGGAATGGGGTATTTGGAATTTTTGTAACAATCAACCAATTTTTCATTGTATAACCATGTTTCATCATTCGAAAGTGGGTCTTCTTCTTAGCTAGTGGTTAGTATGAAATGATGGGTGGTGGACTATGCATTTTGACTTTGCCCTTTTTTTGCCATTCCATACAATGTGGTTTGGCTTTAGGTCTTCCAAAGGACTTGGGGTTCTGTGGAAATTTGGAAATATGGAATGTGTTATGGGTTAAATATTCTCCAGGGACATTAGCTGAGATTATATAATGATTATATATTTTAGGAGGTAGCATGTGGGAAAGTGAATCAAGGGTATCAAGGTCAATGCAATTGGCCTTGAGTGAATAAACACGTATTTATTTTCCCTTGTCCTTCTTGGCAACTAGATTCAAACCAAAATGTTAGTTATGACTTTGGTAATCAACCTCTAAATGCTTACAATGTCTGTATGATTGCAAATCTTTGAGAATAGTAACCTCCATACCTGAATGGAAGAACTTGATACACTAGTGAAATGTCAATGATATTACATGAATTTTATGTATCTAAGGTCTTCCCATAGGTCTAACACATGGCATAGTGTATCATGGGTCAAGGGCCCAATGATAAATAACAAGCTAATGGTGCTTTGTGATTCCCATTTTTCATTGTCGTAGGCTTTGATTGTGATCATTTATGCTTGGAGATCTGTTATCGTATACCTAATAAGCTTGATGAGCTTTAGAGACATAATATTTAGGACCAATCCATTATCTATGAGGACATGTTTCAGTTTTTACTACATTATGACAACTTTGATGTATAATGGATTGTTATGTAGTGGGCCAAGGGATGACATATCACTTTGGTGGAAGGTTAATTATTGGCTTAGAGCAAGATGTCTAACCAAAACTTGAAATTTGTCAATGGATATGTCATTATGAACTTGGGATTAGCCAAAGAACTTGGTCAATATGTTATTGTAGATAGTAGATGTGCACAAAAAATCTAAAATGGATATTTATACTAGCATCTTTTGCAATTGTTCCATAATATCAAATATCTTTTCTTGGATAGTAGTGAATGGCTTGTTTTGAGCCAAAATAGTTAGTTGGATGGGTGAAGTGGTAGATGGTTGTGGGCCTAGGATTGTAATCTTCAACTACTAAGTTGTGATTGCATAATCTAGATTTGATACAAGATCATTGTTGCTAAAAAAATGGAGGTAGAGGGGGACCAGATAGGATAAGTCTCAATTTTTAGTGCACTTGTGCATGGTCATGGGTCAATGATGAGTTATCAGTATGGGGTTTAAATGTAGTAATACCTAAATGCTTGTATGCAATCCTAGGTCAAATAAATATCACTGCCATGGGTTGGTTGATTGGGTATGATTAGCAATGGTCTTGTCTAATTGGTACTTGGTCTTGGATTGATGGAAATGGTGTTAATGTGACCTCCTGCAATATGGCCTATAACCTTGTTTTAGTCATGTGTAACTGCATGGTAGGTCTATTCGTTGTTGGCACCATTTTGGCCTTGGTTCTATCCATTTTATTGACATTGTTGGTTTTACTATTGATTGTGTTGGTTTTGCCTTGGCTATTGATATTGTTTTTATTGTTACATTGGTCATTGTTGTTATTGTTGGTTGTTGTGTTGAGGAAAAGGATTTTGATAGATTATTAGATTTTGATTAGATGTGGAATCTCTAGTTTCCAATGTTATCTCTCTAATTTCAAACACATTCTCTATCACATGTTTAATTTGCATATAATGATGCAAATTATGGACATTAACCCAATGATACTCATAGAATTCATTTGGCATGTACCAGTCTAGATAGTCAATGCCCTCAAGATAGTGCTTTAGAATAGGCCAATTAATCATATTAGTTGAAATTAGTTTATGAAACATAGACTCAATGGCCTCTCCAAGGCCACTAAAGACATGATGAATTGGAACAATTCACCTTCAAGGAGGGTTTTGCAAAGGTAAAATTTGTTGCATTTGTTGCACTGGTAAAGTTGTTGTGCTTGCTGTGTTTGCTAAAGAGGTTGTTGGTTAGGAGTAATTTACATATGAAATGTAGGTTGAGCAGATGGTGTTTTCACCATTTGGATATGTCATAACTCAATTACTCTATTCCCCACAACATTCTTGTTGCAATTGAATTTCTTGGGTTTATCATAATTATTGGCTTGGGCTAGTTGTGATGCTTGCTCTTGTACTTGGTTCTAATTTTGGCCATTATTTTGGCTTTGGTTCTTGCTCTAATTTGATGAGGTAAGTTTAATTATTCCTTTTTTAATAAGGGTTATTTCGATCAACAAACCTTTAAAAATTATCTCCTTGAAAGTGTTGCCCATACTATAGCTTTAGATTATAAGATATCTTGCTATGTAGATTCTTGGTAAACATAGTGGCTAGTTGATTATTTGATATACTATGGGTAAATCAGCTTGAAAGGGATCTCCATAATTGAAAATAACTTGTGAAGCTTTCACCAGTGTTTTGTTTTGATTTTGTCAGATCTACCAACAAAATATCATGCTTGAGATTGTAAGAGAAGTGTTGCACAAACTTGTCTGAAAGATCATCAAAATTAGAAACTGAATTCCTAGGCAATTTCAAGAACCATTCCAATACTTGACCTACTAAACTCCTTGGAAAAAACAACAAAAGGTATATGTTGTTATAGGCCACTGGTTGACATGTAAAAAATAATGTCATCAAATTGGCCTTGGCGTCACCTCTACCCTTGTATTTGTCAAATTTTGGTGGTTCATACCTTGGAGGAAATGGTATTTGTAAGTACTCCATGTTGAATGGGTAAAAACAAACATCATCCAACTTGAATTTCTTGGTCTATTTACTATCTTGGATGATGGCAATTACATCCTTAATTTGTTATAACTCTTGTGTGAGGAAACTAGTGGGAACATTGGCTTGAGGAGGAGGATGGGCAGTCATAAGTGGATTACTTTGACCTGGGTATAGTGGAAACATTTTTTGGGGAATGTTGGTTTGGTTTGGGAATGGACCAGGAATATGCATACATAGATTAAGTATGCAATTTTTGAAATTTCATGCATGGTTGTGTGACATTTTGGTTGAGATTAGGTATATAAGCTTGGTTTGGGAATATTGTGGTTGAGATGGAGGGATATGGCCATAATGTGCTTATTGAGGTTAAATAGGGACATGTTGTCAACTAGTCATACTTTAATGATTAAGGGGAACTTGTGAAATAATACCTTGTAGTTAAACTTGTGGCATGTTTAACACTAAAGGAAATTACTACCTAATCAATACTTATGGAATATTAGAACCTCTTGGTTACATGAATCCCTATTAGAAAGTAGACGCATGTTGAAGGTTTGGAATTTGTCACTAAATAATACTTTTATATTGTTGATTAGACATCATTTAGTTTTGGATTGACATGTTGGTCTATGACTAAAGAGGTATGTCCATTACTACCTAGAAAGGTGGAACATTGGTTTCCCCTTGTTCATGTGGTAATTTTTTTAACTCGAATATGTGGGTACATTGGATGGTGTCTATTGTTATATAATATTACTCATCATCTATTAGGGTGGAGTAATATTCATCACATTTTATTATGGCATGGCACTAGTCATTATTTGACTACTTAATCCTTGTGATTGGGTGATTGAAGAAGAAGTTGGTTAAGGATTAGATGTAGTTGGTTAAGGTTGGGAGGTAGAAGCTCATGCTCCCTATGTGTGCAAACCACTCATGGTGTTAACTAAAGGCACATTTTTTAGTTGATTAGTTATTTGTGTGTTAACACCACTTTGGTCTAAATTGGATGTTACTTGCATATTATCCATTGTGTTCAGTGCATTATTTTGCATAGAAGTAGAAGATACTTCCTTGATATTAGGGGTACTAAACATGTTTTCTTCTAAGGTGTTTTTTGAAACTGATCTAAACCCTAATTTTCTTAGCTAGTCAATTCAATTAAAAATCCTTTTGAAGGAGATAACTTAATAAGAGGACCATTTGGTCATATTATTAAATTTACATGCTAGGTTTAGATATGTCTGGTATGTTGTCTGTATTTGAATGAATTGGTCCTATATGAGTCCCCTTTATGTGACAAGCATATGGGTATCTTGATATGGCATCGATACTATAGTATGAGGGTTTTTAGAAGAGATATACTCATTATTCTGATTATAAGACATGTTGTAAGGCCCTATTACTAGACTTGGCAAGTTTTAATGAGGAAGTATGCCAAAAACATAGCCCCTACATATGCATCTCTAATTAATACCTAATCCTTGTTTGTTAGCAAGTGACGATCAACTATAAGGGTCATAAATTGATGACATTGTAATGTAATATGATTGCTATTGGAATTGTTATGTAACCATAGACACATTATCTACATATTATGTCATTTTTTCTTGGTCTTGATCTAAGTACGAAGGCATGTTAACCAAATAATGGGCCAAAAGATCTTGGATTTGCTCCCTTGATTGAGTGTTGTAAAGTGGATAAGGATCTGTCTCATAAATGACATCATCTTCATAGGGGTCTTTAACAAATTCATCTTGCATGACAACATTTCCATATCCTAGATTATACTTGACACCACTAAGTGTATAGTGAGACATGTTCAAATTAATGGTGAATGATTTTTGACAAACAAAGATAAGAGTTCTATAAACTCTGAAAAGAATGTCTATAAAGACAAAAGTTTCAAACTAGGTCTAACTTGGTCAAAGAGATGGAGCTGTATCTCCAAAAATGGTCTGTGACAAAATTTGGTATAAAATAATATAACATCAACTATATAATGTTAAATGTCTCACACAAACAAGGTCAAGTGGATGAACTAAACTCAAAATTCCAAACTCTAAGGACAAAGTGCTCTAAATAGGTATAATATAGGAAAGGAAAAGCTACTAGGTCTTTTAGCCAAATGAGACATCAAAATATAGGCTCAAACAAGGCACGTGTTAGGAATTTTGGCCAAATGTGATGTCAAAAGCTAGACTTACAATAAAGGGATATTTAATCTAACAAACTTGGAACATTTTAGCATAGACTAGGTACTTGATTTCAAACATGAACTTGATTATATTGGTATAAGGCATTAAACAAAAGGTATTTAGAAATATATTATTTATCCCAAATGATGGTACAAACAAATAGTTTTTAAATTATGGGTAAAGAATTAACCAAAGTTATTCAACCCAAAAGAGAAAGATCAATATTTAAGCCCCAATTAGACAAGGCCTAAAAAGAAATCAATCAATGTTTGGATCCTTGTCAAGGTTAATTAAAAACTCAACTTAGGAAAACTTAATATTTTTGACTAAACAAGCTAGACAAAATTACATGGAATTATGACACTAAATAAATACCATAAAGGCATACATATGATTGGTTTAAATAATGGAAACTTGGACACAAGACAAGAAAAATCTATGAAATAATATGAGCAGTGTAATGACAATAGCTCTCTCAAAAGATATAAACAATGTTTTGTTTCAAAGAATTCTAAGGCTCAAAACTTGAATTAATTTGGGAAATTTAACATTACCCATATTAATCAAGTGACACACACAATATTTTTGACATAAATTTTTAAGACAAATGCACAATATCAACTAGATGACATAATGCCTCCTCAAACAATGAAATAGTGTGGATAAATAACTAATTTCTAATGTGGTACAAAAAAATAAAGTTTTAGACTCAAAGAACCAAGCAATAAAGGAATAAATGATAAAATAAAACTAAGTATAATGTCCTAGATCCTATCAAGGTTGGTCAAATGGGGTTGACTAAAACTATAGTTTTTGAATGTCTAGATTGATCCCAAGTGTGATTATCACTAGATAAGCATCACATCAATTAAGTTCATATCGATTAACTCACTATGTAAGGGTTTATTCCTTTGCATAGTGATTCCATCCATGGACTGCTTAGTGGAATCTCTTGATTAACTAGACTTGACTCGAGCCTTCATTATGAAAGGAGAGGCTAGCCACTCAACCCCTCAGATTTCATAATATGTGTACTCTAATTTGTATACCCCACCATGGAGCAGGGTTAAAACACTGTCATCATATGAAGCCCTAGGTCAATGTTTCCCTAAAGAACTTGTGAAGAAGCTATGAAATCCCCTTCATAATCCAAATTTCATGAAAATAAAAACTAAGTGGAAATACTTTAGGGTTGTGTTTAGATCACCCAAACCATGTAGGTTTTGAGGAGAGCATAGACAACATTATTTTCACACCTTGGACTAGGCACAAATTGTAAGTGAAAAGGCACTTTTGGTCACCCAAGTTACATATAGGGAGTGGGGGGGGGGGGGGAGAGCATACACGCACTCTTCATTTTACACAAAAAATAAGCATGTAACAAACAATTTCAATAATTTGAAATCTAAATAAGTGTCAATTCGTGCACCAATTGAAATGTTTGATTAAGTTCTTTACTTGGCCCCTTGGATTAATGCAAAATATTGAAAGAAATTTTCACAAACCCACTTTAAGAAAACAAAACTATGTTCATTTTAATCTGTAAAACCAAATATTCAATATTTATCCATTCATTTTGGGCACCAAAATGAAGTGTTAAAAGCATTAGCAATTCTAGGTTCTTTTAAGCACTGAAGTCAAATGTTCAATATTTAATAAATTCATTTTAACACCAAAATGAAGTGTGAAAGAATTATCTAACTTAATTTCAAATACCTAAAATGAAATTTTCCTAATTCTAAACTTGAAAACTTATGTTTTATCCCTGCCTTAGACCTACAAGGGTTATAGAGTTTCCCCTACTTAGAATCACTTTCAATGATGAGCAAACAAACTTTCAAAACATGACTCTCAGATTTTTATTTTAAAAATACAAAGACCAATATTGATCACCTGTGATTGATGCCAATTAATAGGTAACTAATGTCAATTAGTGATAATCGATACCGATTGATAAAGACTAAGATTAGTTGCCTGTAAACCTAAAGGAAAAACCAACATGAGATAAAAAAATGTTAGTCAATGGTTAGATAAAAACTTCTTAAAAACTATAAGGAGATGATTAGGCATGGAATATAAATGTCAATCAAACCAAGAAATCACAAGTAAGAATGCTAAAAATATTTAAAATATAATTTTTTTAAACCATGTTCTACCCTACAACCTAATCGATGATGGTCACCCAGAATTAGGTTTAGTTAGGTAGAACTGAAGCCAGTTATGCCTAATCGATGTCAGTCTTTGTGTAGATCTGAGTTAGAATAAAATTCAAAAATATGGTAAAAACAAAGACAAAAATCTAATTTTGAAGATATTCAAGCATTAATTTGAAAAGTTAGGAGTTTTATCTTGGTCTCCTTGGTACATGGGGTGCTCATGGTCTCACCAGAATTTCCATTTGTGATCATAGGATTTTTTTTCAAGAGAGGAGGTTGGATCAAGTGTTATTTTTCATATAAAATAATGAAATAAACACACTAACAAGAATAACATCTCTAGGCCTAGATCATATAGGGAGCTTAGTGAACAAACAATAATTACAAACACAACTAAAATGCAAAAGAAACAATATATATTATCTTCCTTGAATTCTCCAAATGATGTATTCATTTGGCTTGCATGTCTTGTGCTTAAGAAGTCTGTGGCAATGGAACTTGGCCATCTC
The DNA here is from genome assembly GCA_037957365.1 of Torreya grandis. Lineage (NCBI taxonomy): Eukaryota > Viridiplantae > Streptophyta > Pinopsida > Cupressales > Taxaceae > Torreya > Torreya grandis. Next base: position 160,141 of record JARHVA010003752.1, on the reverse strand, counting down.
CTTCTCTCCTTGACACCATTATTATCTTGTGGCTTATGCTTATGGCTTGATTGCTTGGATTATGATTTTGGCATTATAACACTATTGCTTACAATCTTGCTAAAAAACTTGCATTATAAATTTCTTCTATCCAAACTCTTCAAATGAAGAGTCAAACGCTTATATTTATAGGTTTAGGATTTAACCCAAACTCAAGGTGAGTTAAGGTGTAGTTAAAGCTTGGAATGGGTAAAAAATTAACCTTAGTGAGTTAATCAACCCTATTAGAGTTAAAATGTGTCAAAACCTCATGATTTTCAATGAATAGACATGGGTGAGATATTTTGATATATTTGTAAAGGCTTGACAACTCAAAAAAGGTAATTATGAAAACCTTGGCTATTATTGATTTTTGAATTTTCTTTTTTAGAATTTAATTAATTGCTCATGGATAATTCAACTAGGTATTTAAGTAGGTTTAACATTTTAATTAATTTTGCTTAGGATTTTTAGCATTTCCAATATTTGATTTTATGTCCATGTGTGCATTTTCCCCATTAATAGGTCTATAGGCCAAATTGCATGTTGTAATTCCGTATGATTATTAGAGATGAATATGTGAGAGTTTTTTGTTTCTTACGATAGGATACCCTAATTAGGGATGTCTCAATGGGATTATGGGCCTTGATAAGTGATGCACAAGTAAATTTGGGATATTTACTGATTTTTAGGCTTAATTTGCAATGGTTAGTAAGAATCAATCTAAAGTTTGGTTGAAGCCATTGGTATTCAATTTTAGGTGTCTACACAAGAGACTTTAAAAAATAATTTCAAAACTAAATATGAATGCAAACAAGGAAAACATACCAAGGAAGTGAATCTATCACTTAGCAAGATCAACTAGTCTAGCATACACATTGAAATAGTCCATGGAGAAGGTAAAATAGGTTGTTTCTCATTGATAAAAAGATGTAAATTAGGAGGGATTCACCATAATTATGTGGAGGATACAAAATCATCCAATTAAGTCTCAATATATAACATAAATGAGAGAGATAAAGAGAAGGGCATATGAGAGAGAGAGAATAGACAAGTGTATCATGAGTTATAAACAAGAGAAGATTTATAAAAATGCCTTAGTAGGTCCTAAATTCCATGTGTATATCCTCTAAATATGATCCCTTTCTCTAAGTGGCATAGGAGTTGAAATGCTTACTTGACACCTTTACTAGCTCTTGAAAACATCTCTTTGCCTTGGCATGTTGAAGGACAAGTGGCCCTCTTGATGGTCATATTAGGTTCTATTACATCATTGCTCTGATCTTGACACCTCTTAGATAACCCATTTAGGTTCTCTTTGACACGTTTTTATCTAAGAATTTGACTCAAGAGAGGATGGTTAGTATGGTTTTAGTTCTAAAATGAAACAAATTGAAAGAAACACATTAACTAGCATAACATCTCTAGGCCTAGACACTAGGGAGAGCTTAGTTAATAAGCATGAATAAAACACACAACTAAAATTCAAAATAAACTCTCTTTTACCTTTCTTGGATGATCCAAAATTCTTTTTGTAGTGGCTTGCTTGGCTTGTGCTCATGAAGTCCTTGGCAATGGAAGCTTGGCTACCTCCATCTCTCCTTAGCACTTTTGGCTTGTGGCTTGGCTTGGAATCAATTTGGCATGGTAAAAATAGTTTCAATGGCTTCTTGAAGATATTTTTGCATTATAACTTTTCACCAAAATATCTTAGAAATGATGTGGTAAGGCTTCCTATTTATATATTTTTAAGAATGTTTAGAATCAACTTGAACCGTCCATCTCAAGATTGAGATGTGTGGCTAAGGATTAATCCAATTATACAATTAAAATTGATAAATAGTCTCATAAATATTTGGGATAGAGGAGTAATTAAGAGGAATGGAGGGTTTTGATGAGGCATGGTAGGCATGAATCCTGATATTTATGGAGTTTATGGCCTACGGATGTCTTCCCAAAAAATGAGGTCACCTGATGATTCAGATATTCAATATTCATTTCCAAATAAAATTATTCAACAATTTTCCATGGATTTATTTATTAGGCTCTAATTTGGTTTAATTATCTCTTATTCATGATTAATCACTTTGTGCACAAATTACCCAAATTGATCAAAATGCCTTGTTATTGGTCCTAAATTCAACTGGATTAGAACTGGAAGTCATTGTTAGATGCATTGGATCCATTCTCCCATTTAGGATGTTACCAAAAGAAAATAAAAAATTCATGTGTCTTGTGCAATAGATTTGATAAGAAATATCAATCTAGATCATCGAGGTGTAAAATTGGCATTTTGACTCAAAATGATCTAATCAAAGTTAGCTGGCCCATAAATTGCATTGCCCCATTTAAGGGTACCCTGGCTAAAATTGGCACTTGAATATGTTAGTTTCACATCATTTAGCATGTTTTAGTGTTTTTATGCCAAATTTTTCATTTTAAGTGTAAATTGGCCAAAATATTGGTTGGAGGTTATCGGTGGCCAATTTTAAGTGTCTACACACATCACTTCTATTTCTTGCTAGGTGTCTAGAAGGTTATTCATCTGCTTAGGCCAATCTTGCATACAAGTGTCAAAAATTGACATATTATTCTTCTTCATATCATATAATATTCATGGATGGTCTATTCAACTCATATTGGACTTGTAATAATCTATTTTGAGGTCTCAAACTTGCCCTAATAATTTTTTCTTTACCAAAAGCCCCAAATAGGCCTCATTCCTTATAACCCTAAAATGATGTAAAACTCCTTGAGTGGAGAAATGTATAGATGTTAATGATAATATGGAGTCATATTATAGGATCCAATATAGCCTTACATCTTCATGTTTAATTTTGGGATCAGAAAGTGAGTGGAGGTATCCTTTTATGTTGTTTCTCTCTCCTCATGAGCTCTCAATTAGGCCTCCATGCCTAAAGACTAAAAAATGTCTCTAAAAGTTTCCCACACATGATAAACCCAAAATAAACATTTAATTTAATTATATGACCTCATTTCCACTCTCCATGCCAATTTTGGAGCTCTGACACCTTGTACAGACCTATCAAGTAGCAAAAAATAGTCTTTTAGGGCATATTCCATACAGTCCTATACTAAAAGTACAAATCAATAGCATGAGGTGAAATTAAAGGGAGTCTTGAATATGTTTTAGGTAGTTTTAATTTTTTTATGATCGCCTGAAAGTGCATCAAGGTGTTAAGGATGATTCATAAAGCTTGGGGCATGAATCAAGAAACAAATTAAAAAAATTGAAAGTACAAAAGGGTATATAAATTTACCTAGGATATCAAGGTCCCATGCAACTCTTATGAATTGTACTGAGTAATGAAAGATAGCCAATTAGGTTGGCAAGTTGCATTTGTGAGGGCTAAGAGAGAAAAGGGCAAGTGAGATCTTTCCTAAATTTGTCTATAATTTACAATGACTTGAAGAGGTAAATGAAATCCATATTTACCTATTAAAATTTTCATATTCACTATTTACTTTCATTAGGTCTCTTACTAATGCATTTGCTTAAGCTTAGCATTCTTAAGCCAAACTATCTAGCATACCTTAACTACCTATGTTCACTTGTTTATCTCTCTATGTTAGGGGTATATGTGCCATGAAATGTTTGTGAATATATCTCACCATATTATTAGGGTATATTCATCCTAATTCCGATTGAATGGCCATCTCTCTAGGTCTACCTTGTAGTCCTGTGTATGTGATTAGGCATGTGTATGACTGTAAGAGAGTTTGATTGTGATCTCCATTATTTTTTAATTATGTCTAAGATATGATGGAAATAATATAATCACCATAAAATCATATTAAATTACCTTAATCCCATTTATTCATCCTATATTATTTTAGACCTTTTAAATAAGAAATCTTCTTGTGAATCTAGGTGAGACTGTATGTGCATTTAGGCCTATTTGAGGTTGAACAGGGTCTACCAGCATTATATAATTTTTTGATTGGGTTTATAGGTTATATAGGATTTTAAATACATTATGAAACCATTTTAAAGTGTCCTTAATCTCTTTATACCTCTTCAAATACCCAATCTTTTCTCAAAATAAGCAAAACCCTCATGAAGAGAAAGCAAACATGGAGGTTGCTATTGGACTGAGTAGGCAGATTTTGAATGTTTGAAATTAGGTATAAGATTCAAATTATATTATATTTACTCAATGAAACATATTTAATTCTTTACCCTCTCCTTCTCTCAAACATTTTCCTTAGTTGATAAAAAATCCTCATAAGGCAAATAGGCCTGACTATGTGTATGTGGGGTTTGAAAACTTTATCTTGACCAAACTCATTGGTCATATTGATCATGTTTCCTTTTGATCTTAAACTTATACAAAAACTTTAATCACCTCCTCACTCAAACCACAACACTATTCAATAAATCTACCTTTCTCTTTAGGCTTGAAATTAGCCCATATCATCAAGTAGGCCTATAGGTCTCACTTAGAGGACTAAGTATATTTTATGGCTTTTAAGATCTCCATTTCCACTCTTAAAACTTATAAATTTCTTTTCATATATATATATTTTTTATCTTGAGACCCTTTCCATGCCTTAAAACTCCAGACTTCATTAACATCTATGTTCAAGGCCAATTTCTCAACTAGTTTTAGGTGACTGTCTGAAAAGTCTGAGTATGTAGTTTGAGTTAGCCTTATAAATTATATCATGACACTTATAGTGATAAAACCTCATAAATATATAATTATCACCATCATATATGTCCATTAACATTCTTAGATAATCTTCAAACTTTTGTATCCACTGTCCACACACAGTCCTATAGGTGTGTCTTGCTAGGCTTGTTGTCTTGTCATCAAATTTAATTAAATTTAGGTGATTTATAAATCTTTATTATTATATGTACCTTTTAAAATTGAAACATCACCATGTTTTCATGTATAATTATACAATCTTAACCCTATCACCATTGGATTTTTATTGAGTTTGCAGGCCTACAAGTTGCAGGCCTACAAGTCTACAACTCTATGCTTTGGAAGTTGAAAAATGCAAACATGAATGTTAGGACTAAAATATCATTGTCCCCATTGAATAAAAACATTATATTAGGAGAAAAAAATTCTTAAACTCTTTTAAATACATATTCAAAACCACTCAAATTACTCTGATATCTAGACATACAAGAACGTAGTCCACAAGGTGAATGAAAGAAGTGATCATTTTAAGAGTAGTATGGAATGTCTAGATGATCAAAAGGAAATTTATGGATTGAGAGGAGATTATAGAAAAATAAAGGAACACATATATTCATTATACCACCTAGAGACTCTAAAACACAAAAAATTAACAGTCACTTATAAACTATGCACAAGAGAATCTTTTCTTTCCAAAAGACCATCCACACATGAAAACATGGTGAATGGATGTGTATGTTACATATAAAAACCTATAAAAACTCATTATAATCTGTTTAATATAGCCAAAGAGTTCATATTTATTCTATAATTACATAAAACTTAGCCCGTGGAGATTTGAACCTTCAAAAAGTAGTCTAGCTCCTTAGTGATTGTTCACAAATCCAAGGATCTCAACCTAATGACCAATGCCACAAATTAGAATCCCATATGGGTCCCAAACTTTGGATAAAATCTTATACCTAAATTCTACCTGTATGGTCTATACCATGCAATTGAAAATGGCCTTCAAGAACTTGTGAATGGAGCGATGGAAGCGAGAGATAGTTTTCTATAAATATTGAATCTAAAACTTATTCCCATGATTTTTATGACCTAAAAAATCTCAAAATCCACCTCTAAAATTTTTTCATCTACAAGTGACTTCCACAAGTCAATACAACTTTCTTAACTCCTCAAGATTGTATTAAAACTTAATATTTTGACCCTTGTCTAACTATCTGATAGATGTGGTAGTTGTGTAATTGATCCAAGGTTCTTTTAAGGTGTATGGTATGGATTTTTCACTTAGGTAACTTTGAAATGCATAAATTTTAGCAAAAAATCACCTTTTCACTCATCTCACATACATTAGAGTCTACAAATAGAATTTAAAGTCTCTAAACATGCATTAAATGTTATTAGAAGATGATTAATACATTAAATGACTTTGATAAACTCTAATAACCTATGCCACCACTTGACCAAGCCTTATCTCTCCATGATATGTCTAGACCACTATATGACAACAATAATACATTACCTTAACTTTTCCAAACTAACTTTAAATAATGCTAATAAGGTTTTATGAAGAACTCTAGGGAATATATAAGGCATGACAAGACCACATAAAAACCCAATGAAAGTTTCAATATAGAGGGTGTGACCAATTTTGACTTCAATTCAAAATTTTGTCAACAATTCTTTTGACCCCTTCTCGTAGTTTTTACATATTTTTCCTACCCCGATTGTTGGCTTTCCTGCTTCCATAATGTCAGTTTTCACACTAATAATGTCTTAATTTGAATTCATAATGATTATGTATACATAATAATTATAATTCATTTATAATCGAGTATCATATGGAGAAATCACATATCATTATGATAATGCCTTGGTCTAGTCATATACACTTTAGTTTTTACTACATCATCATCTATTGGTGTGTTATAGTTGTATACTTGTACCAAAATAAGGATTATTGAAAGAGCATATGGAATTGATTTAAAATTTTTGGGAATATTAGAGTCCTATTCCTGATTTAGTTAAGGGTTTGAGTTAATTAAATCAATAAATAAATATGCAATAATTAAGCTACTGATTTGTATAATGTAACTATATTTTTAACCTTTCTATAAATAGTAATAAATGTGGAAAAAATAAGACTTAGATATAGATTGATTAAGATGGATATTATAGGGTCTAAAATTCACTGTGTAAGACTAAGATAGTGTCACAAATTAGAATCTAACCTTCATTTTATGATTGGATAGGAGCACTGAAATAAAACACCCTGGGGTCTAGTGTTATAGTCCTCTTCTACTGTTATTTTCCAAGAGACCTAAGCTTTCTAGGTTTTATTCATTGTGTCTATGTGAGTTTGCCTATGAAATATTAATCGTTGGATGTAGATAGAACTCCCTATAGAGATGATTTGATATTCAAACTCTAGACTCCTTTATGCTTTAACAAAATTTGGGAAAGAGGGGAAGGTTAGTGTGTGTAAATTGCATTGAACATGTATCCACACCCCTTATGTGGGCATGATACCTACATACCATTACTATGAAGAGGGATCAAGCCATATGTAGTTCTCCCACTTGATGTGCTTTGTGCAATAGTGTGTATAAAGATGCAAAATGTTAAACCAGGTGTGATTGAGGTGGCTAGGGACTTGTGTAAGGATTTGAATGTGATTGTAACTATATTGGATAGTTATATGTAGAGAATATGAAAGTTTTTACTCAATGGTATTACTTGTATTTTTTCTTACTTTATGATATTTTCCAATGCCTTATAAATGAATTTTGAAGGGCTTAAATAGGGATATATTGGTCATGGGTCAAATTTATTTGCACTAGGCTGACAAATAAGAAGGATAGGAACCAAAAGGAAATGACCATTGGAGCTAACAATACACTTGGATAGGAGCACCAAAAATGGACACCCTAGGGTCCAGTGTTATAGTCCAAGTTGGGAGATAATGTTATGAGGGAACAGGACCTAGGGGGATATAATCATCACTAGAAATGCTACCTAGAGGAAATGGAATCACTATCTAGGAGGCTATGGATGATTGGGAATCACTAAAAAGATGCCTATGTGGGTTGTGAGAGAAATTAGGAGGGACCTATGGGTTGGGTGTCATAAACCACACTCAAGTTACCAATTTTCACATTTTATATGACTACATTTGCCCCCACCTTTATTCTAGTGATGTAAGAAAATGAAATACTAAGATAAAGGAAAAATAGAAAGTGTACCTGAACTTACTTATAAGGGTGAAGCTTATGAATCTGTGTGATACTGGTTGTACATAGAGAGAGAGCATGATTTGAAGTATAAATCTACAATAGAAAACAAAGAGTAGATTAGTTCTTACCAGATACACTATATCTAAAATAAAAATGTATAAAGTTGGATAAGAAAGAGAGGAAGAAAAAGGAATTAATACACCTCACTAGGTACATGAACCAATACAAAACTTATTATGATGTTGAGTAATGCTAGGTATGTGTTTTACCAAGAGTAATATCATAAACGGAGCTAAGTGCTCAATTCCTTGAGAGTGGTTCAAGAATGCAAAAGTTGGCCCTTTAGCTCCATCATCACTTACTAAGTGAAGTTATGTGATCATTCATGTGCTAATCGATGTTTGGACTATGTGTCTAATCCCTCTGAGTAGGTGGCTCAAGAATATAAAGGTTAGTTAGTCCTTTGGCTCCATCATTTCCCCATGAAATGAAGCTATGAACTGATACCAATATGAAATGTGTGTCATATGATATGGATCTTGAAGACCATGAATGCTCTATAATCTGACAATGTGGCATGGATAGATGAATGTATGTTAAAAACTATGTCACTCTTGGCCAACTTGTAAAAGGTGAAGATTAGACTTGTATGAAAGCCACTTCAAAACTGGGCAATAGGCTTATGTAGAAGCTACTCTAAAATGTGGAGGTTAGGCTTGTGTGAAAGACACTTAAAAATTATGCCAACCAATTGAAGATGGAATAAGGCACACAACTATTGAGAATGTATGGGTAATGTACTAAACTCCAAGAAAAGAAGACATGTGCCACACACATTACCCCCAATCACTAGTGTCTGAAACATGGATTTTGATCTATAAGTTATACCAACTGACCTATCTAAAATTGGAAGTGAGATCCATCATGCCACACATGATGCCCCCTATATCTATATTCTCTAATAAAAACTATACTCAAACTACTAAATCTGAATGGGTTTGAATGTGTAAAATTGTAGCTGAGCTTACCTTTCTGCCTATGTTTGGAAAATATAATTTTTTTTTGTTTGGATAGGAGCATAAAAAATGGACACACTAATATTTGGCATTGTATTCCAATCTTATCACTATTTTCCTAGGCTAATTATGATGAATGTTCTATAATTTTCAATGTTTGTCTAGTCTATTCTGCCTAGTTTGAAGTCTAGTTGTTATTTTATGTGTTTTAAATGCTGATTTTTTTTTAGTAGGAGCTCTGATATCTGTGACAAACCCCTATTTGTTTCCCCCTCTTTTGAGGGTAGGAATGAAGAACCTATAATGACTTCCCTTAGAATAAAGATCCCTACAATTGTGTTATGTTGCAAAGATACATGATATAACAATGATAATTGACAAGATATCTCAAGATATAACATGGTTTTTAATGAGATATTGTTAGATCAATAGGGTAATTCCTAGATAGATGTAATAATGTAATAACATGTGTAATATATTAAGCTAAAACTATAAGTATGGTTAATTTTGAGTTGTTAGTTGTTAAGGTGGGATGGAGCATGATGTCCATCATGGTATCCAAGAAATCAAAAGAATGCATGATGTGGATCATGGCATTGAAAATAGTGAGAAGAAAATAAGCAAGAAGCACACAAGGCAAGAAGCAAGAAGCACACAAGAGTGGCCAAAGGGCCAAGCATATAAGGGACATGGGCACATGTCACTCAAACTAGAAAGTGAGCATGTAAGGCATGTTCAAATGCCAAATACACATATAATTGGAGACAAGCAAGGTTGACATGAAAGCCACAATCACATAGAAGAGTACAAGCAAAGGACATTGGAAAATGTCCTAAGGCACACATAAGAATAGAAACAATGGACATTGGGAAATGTCCTAAGTCACATACAAGAGACAAAATAGGAACTAATAAATATAATCACATTTAGCTATGCAAAGCAAGAAAGGAAGGCATATAAATACTAGAAATACAATCGCATCTAACTAATTAAATAATAAGTGAAAGTATGCAAGACATGGTAGTACAAGACTAGGTAGAATCTAAAAAATACATAAGTGTTATATACTAGAGAGTGTCGATAGAGTAATATATGTAATCTAGTGAGTAATGTACATCAACATGATAACTAGAGTGTGTGGTGTAGGAATAACATAACCTAGATGGTGTAGTCATGTAAAAGATGCCCTCAGTGGGTATGTATATTGATGTATATCTTGAATGTAGAAGTAGGATTCCCCCTCAATGGGTAAAGTGAATTGATCAAAGATCTAGAAGTCACTGCACATACTTAAATAAGATCAAGTGAAGCATGGCAATATAGATAAATTGATAAATAATAGAATATAATAACAAATGTAAGTCTAGCATGGTAGTAAAAATGTAAAGCATGGATGATGCATATAATTGAAATGTTTTTGAGCTATTTAAATGTTTTTGGATTTTGAAATGTTATATTGTTTTTGGTATTTTGACATATTTTAATTTTTATTAGATTTTTGGAATAAGTTATGTACAATCAATCATAAGGAAATTATGTACAAGAAATTGAAATTAAGTTATATAAAATTAAGATTGGGAAGAAATAATACTAACCAATGAGTCTCATGGGAGACTCCTTATCATGGTATCTTTTATCAAGGAGAGGAATCATGCGTGATCATGAATCATGATGGAAGGGTTGAGACTGTGGCTCAAAAATATATGTATGTTGTAAGTGCTCTAAAATATTTGAAGTAGAAACCAACTATGGGGTCCCACTATAACTTTGAGAAGTGGATGAAACTATAGGGCTCTTAGGGACCCATCTAGTAGTAGGAAAAACTTTTTGAACATGTGTTTTATGTGTGGAGGCATGAGACCTCAATGGTACTAATCTGGGTGTGAACACTATAGCTGGAAGTTGTCTAGAATCCTAAAACTATGGCTGCTCTAAAAAAGACCTCTATGGAAGAGTATGAACTCTTTGTGCTGGTGATGGAAGCCTCAACTGTGTCTAAATCTAAACTAGGGGAAGAACTGAAACAAGTGGTGAAACTAAAACTAGTGGCAAAATTGAAAATGGTGGCTAAAAAATAGTAGATGACTCTGAAGTGGGGAGTGGTAACTCATATGAAGCTCCACTAAATATAACAAACTAATTATCATGAATTAATTTCATGCATCTATGAATTTTTGAAAGGATTTCACAAAGTTTTTGAATCCATGGTCTACCAAGTAACATATCAAAAACTCTTGCACTGGGAATAATAGTAAATGGTGTGGCCACATGTGTTAGACCAAACTATAGAGGAAGTAAAATCGCACCCAATGAAATCTATATGTGCCCATTGAATCCATTGATAACTATGTCCATCAAGGTAATATCCTACTCTAAATATCCCAAATACTACAATAATGCCATAGTGCACATGTTCACACTGGATCCATTATCTATGAGATCACTATGAATAGGATGATTATGAATATTAGCTTGGATAAAGAGTGCATGATAATCTGAATCATCCTCAATGATCTCCTACTCTAAGATGGAAGGTCTATCTAGAACTTTGGAATTGTATACACCAATCACGTTACTCAAAGGGTGTAACTCAACTGAAGGTTCCTTCTATGTATCAAGTAGGGGATGTGAATGATATGCATGGTGAACACCTGATGTATCTCCTATCTCTTATTTAGAATGATATAGAAAAGGATTTGAAAATATTTTCAAAGCCTTATCCTATGTTTGCTTTGCTTGAGGAGGCTCAACTAAAGTGCCAAGATCAATAACATTGCCATATATCAAGTCTTGTATCTTGTGTCTCAAACTAATGCATCTATTTGTTGTATGGCCTAGATCATGGCATTACAAATAGTGAGAATCAAAAAAGAAACAAGCACACAAGTTAAGAAGCAAGAAGCATACAAGAGTGGCCAAGGGGCCAAGCAAACAAGGGACATGGGCACATGTCACTCAAACTAGAAAGCGAGCATACAAGGCATGTTAAAATACCACATAAACATACAATTGGAAAAAACCAAGGTTAGATTTAAATCCACAATCACAAGATTACAATCATATTGGAAAATGTCCTAAGGCACATACAAGAGATAAAATAAGAACTGAGAAATGCAATCACATCTAGCTATGTAAAGAAAGAAAGGAACTAGAATATGTATAAAAAGGATATGAAACTCACAAACATGTAAGGTGATACCTCAAAAGCAAGGGGACCTAGTATATGTAGTTAGGTTTTTGAAAAATTATTTATTTTAAAATTACCATGTAATTTTAAAATTTAATGCTAACTTTTTATTTTAAATAAGCAGGTAAACAATCAAAAAATTATTGGAGAATGCTTGATTTAGAAGGACCTAGTTGTTGAGGTGTGGAGCTAAAAGCTTCACCAGATGAGCAAATGCAAGGTTGCTGTATTTACACAGTTGTCAACGTCGGTCAGGGATTGACTAGAGGCTGCTAATGTCAGTTATAAATTGGTTGACGTCGATCATAGGTAGGCAGACAGGGACCGACGTCGGTCACCTGTGCATTCCAGAAGTCTATTTTTGTGGGATGAACAAATTGTTTGCATGATAAGTTTAACTGTTAGTGTTGAGTCCACATTTCTATTTTTGGTAGGACTGTTTTGAACCTTTGATTAGGAGGTGTATCTAATGGTGGAGAATGCATAGCTCATGATCCCTAATTCTATATAATAGGGATAGATCTTGATAGCTTGTAGACATGTAAGGTGAATCAATTCAAGTAGCTGAATTGCGTTTGTAATTGTGAGAGAGAACTCTTGAGGGAAAGAGATCTGTACATCTGAGAGGTGTGAGAAGAAAGAGAGATTTTTTCAATTGTATTTCCTTCTAGAAGAGTTTAATACAAGTTTTCATTATTTATTATATCTCTTATTCTTTGCTGATTCTGATTTCTAATTGCTTATTATTCTAGTTTAATTCCATGTTTAGTTGCTTACACAAAAGTAATCAAGTGTGTTGTAAGATCCACAACAAGTGGTATTAGAGCTTAGGTTCACCAACAGGCGGTTTCAGATCTGTTTAGTGTGTGTTGATTACAGGTCACTCACAGGGGTTTCTATTTGAGTGGGAGTATAGCAATGGTAGAAGAAAGTAAACTAAGAATGGAGAAGTTTAAGGGCAAGAATTATCAATTATAGAGGATGCAGATAGAAGATTATCTGTATCAGAAAGATCTGTACTTACCGTTGGGTGGGGATTCAAGCAAGCCCATAGATATGCAAGATGAAGAATGGAATGTTCTTGATAGAAAGGCTTTGGGATCCATAAGGTTGGGTCTGGCATCTTCTGTGATTTCCAACTTATCACAGGAAAAGACAACGATAGAGTTAATGGATACTTTGGCAAATTTATATAAAAAGTCCTCAGCTTCAAATAAGGTATATCTTATGAAGCAATTATTTAATTTGCAAATGCAGGAAGGTGGATCTGTATCTAGTCATCTTAATGATTTTCAAGCAATAGTAAATCAGTTAAATTCAATCAAAATAGTTTTTGATGATGAAATTAAGGCTCTATTAATCTTATGCTCTTTACCAAAAAGTTGGCATAGTTTGGTAATGGCAGTTAGTAATATTGCATCTGCTATAAATATCTTGAAAGTAGATGATGTTGTTAGTGTAATCTTGAATGAAGAGACTCACAGGAAAAGCACAGGAGAAACATCAGGTAATGCTTTAAGTATTGAAAGTAGGGGAAGGCAAAGAGAGAAGGGCAAGCAAGGGAGATCAAAGTCAAAGTCAAAGATGAGAAGTAGATCCAAATCCAGAAATGGAAGAAAAATAACCTACTGGAATTGTGGAAAGAGAGGGCATGCAAAGAAAGATTTCTAGTTGAAAGTTAAAAAAGAAAATCAGCATGAAGATAATGAAGAAGCAAAAGTTGCAGGTATTGTTGCACAAGATGCTTTTGCACTTTCTTTGGATAATAAAATAGAATCTTGGGTTGTATATTTTAGTGCCTCTTTCCATGCAACCCCAAATAGAGAATTTTTCAATGATTATGTCCAGGGAGATTTTGGAAAAGTTTATTTAGGGGATGATGAGCCTTGTAAAATTGTTGGCAAAGAAAAAGTGCAGCTGAAATTGCAGAATGGAAACACATGGGTGTTGAGGGATGTCATGCATGTACCCATCCTGAAGAGGAATCTAATTTCTATAGGAAAGTTGGGGGATGAGGGTTGCACAGTAACTCTCACAGCTGAATCTTGGAAGGTTACCAAGGGAACACTTGTATTAGCCAGAGGTAAGAGAGTAGGTACTCTCTATTTATGTAATTGTATTACTAATTATTCTCCTTCTAATTTATCTACTTCAAATGTAGATGCAAATTTGTGACACTGTAGGCTTGGCCACATGAGTGAGAAGGGAATGAAAGTTCTTAAGTCAAAAGGTAAGCTTTCAGATTTGAAAAGCATAGATCTAAATTTTTGTGAGCATTGTGTTTTTGGAAAATAGAAGAGAGTGAGGTTTCTCAAGACTGGGTCAACAAAGAGGAAGCACAATTTGGAGCTTGTTCACACAGACGTGTGGGGACTTTGGAGGATCACAGTATTATGTTACTTTCATTAATGATGCTACAAGAAAGGTATGGGTTTATTGCATAAGGAAGAAATTTGATGTTTTTGACACATTTAAGAAATGGAAAGCTTTGGTTGAGAATGAAACAAGTTTGAGATTGAAGTGCCTTAGATCTGACAATGGTGGTGAGTATTGTAGCTATAAATTCAACAAGTACTATTCTATGAGTGGAATATGCAGGGAAAGGATGGTTCCAAGGACACCTCAGCAAAATGGAGTTGCTGAAAGGATGAATAGAACAATATTAGAGCGTGCACAGAGTATGAGGTTGTATGTTGGTTTGCCCTTACAATTTTGGGTAGAAGCTGTAAATACTGTAGTTTACCTAATTAACAGAGGACCCTCTATTGCTCTGGATGGTGGAATTCTAGAAGAGGCTTGGACAGGTAAAAAAGTAGATATTTCATTTCTCAGAGTTTTTGGTTCTGAAGCTTTTGTGCACGTTGATAAAGAAAATAGAAAGAAGCTGGATGCTAAATCTATGCGGTGCACTTTTATTGGTTATGGCTCTGGAGATTTCAAATTTTGGTTGTGGAATCTAGGAACTAACAAAATTATTAGAAGCTGTGATGTTGTTTTTAATGAAAAGGTGATGTACAGTGATCAGCTCAAGAAGCTGAATAATACTAAGCAGAGCAATGTTGATTTGGATGAGGTGATGATCCAAAATGAGCTCACGGGGAAAAATAATCACAGACAGGAAAACATAGACACCGATGTTAGTCAAGAAGGAACTGACATCGATCATACAGGAACCAATGTCAGTCAAATAGAAACTGATGTCAGTTAGATAAGAACTAACATTGGTTGAGTGGAACCGACGTCGGTCAGGTACAGATTTGGAGATGATCGAGATCGGTCACTGACAGAGAATTTGGGTGGACAGCAAGTAGTGAATGAGTCTCAAATGCCCATAAGGAGGTCAAAAAGGGTAAGTAAACCTCCAATTTGATATTCACCTTCATTATTCTACTTATTACTCACTGATAGTGGAGAACCAGAGATTTTTGATGAGGCAATGCAGGTAGAATCCCAGAAATAGTGGGAGCTTGGCATGAATGAGGAGACTGATTCCTTATAAGAGAACCAAATGTGGGATTTGGTTGAGTTGCCAACGGGAAAGAGAACACTGAAAAACAAATGGGTTTACAAGTTAAAGGAAGGTGAGAATGGACAAATGAGACATAAGGCCAGGTTGGTAGTAAAGGGATTTGCACAGAAACTAGGTATTGATTTTGGTGAAATTTTTTCTCCTGTAGTAAAAATGACTTCTATTTAGACTGTATTGTCTTTAGTTGCTATTGAGGATTTGCATCTTGAGCAGCTTGATGTTAAGATAGAATTTATTCATGGAGATTTGGATGAATAAATATATATGGAATAGCTGGAAGGTTTTGAGGTCAAAGGTAAGGAGAAGCTTGTGTGCAGGTTGAAGAAAAGCTTATATGGTCTTAAGCAAGCTCCTAGACAATGGTATTTGAGATTTGATAGGTTTATGATAGAGCATGGCTTTAGTAAATGTCAATCTGACCATTGTGTTTATTTTAAGAGATTGGATAATGGTAATTATATTATCATGTTGCTGTATGTAGATGATATGCTTGTTGCAGGTTCAAACATGTAGGATATTTTTGAGCTTAAGGTAAAATTAGCTCACACATTTGCCATGAAGGATTTAGGAGCAGCAAAGAAAATCCTTGGCATGACTATTAAGAGAGACAAGAAAAATCACAGGTTGATTTTGTCTCAAGAGGATTATGTGAACAAGGTGTTGGAGAGGTTCAATATGCAGGATGCAAAACCGGTGAGCACACCTATGGCTGGACACTTCAAGTTGAGCAAAGAATAGTGTCATAAATCACATGATGAGGTAGAGTACATGAGTAGAGTTCCATATGCTTCCATAGTTGGGAGCTTGATGTATGTAATGGTATGTACCAGACCTGATATTGCCCAAGCAGTGGGAGTTGTCAGTAAGTTTATTGCCAATCCAGGAAAGGAGCACTGGAAAGCAGTTTATTGGATTCTCAGATATCTGAGAGGGACCAATAGTAGACATTTATGCTATGGAGGGTCAAACACTTCTCTACATGGGTATGTAGATGTAGATATGGCAGGTGACTTGGATGGTAGGAAAAGCACCACAGGATATGTGTTCACTATTGGTGGAACGGTGGTTAGTTGGATTTAAAAGTTGCAGAAGGTTGTTTCCTTGTCTACTACAGAGATAGAATACATTGTAGTCACAGAGGTTATCAAGGAGATGATATGGATGACACGATTCATGGAAGAGTTTGGAAATGAGCAAGAGAGTTGCAGATTGTACAGTGATAATAAAAGTGCAATTCATTTGGCAAAGAATTCAGCCTTTCATTCAAGAACCAAACATATATAGCTTAGGTACCCCTTCATTAGATAGGTATTGGAGGATGGTGAGTTGAAGCTGGAAAAGATCCATACAGATGAGAACCTTGCTAATATGTTAACAAAGGAGAAGTTGAATCTTCATTCAACTTTTGTTGGTCTTCAAGACTGAGCTTGAAGATGGAGAAGCTAGAAGATGTTGCTGTACAAGTACAGGTGTAGTTGTTTATCTCCAAGTGGGAGATTGTTAAGGTGTGGAGCTAAAAGTTTCACTAGGTTAGCAAATGCAAGATTGTATTTACACAGTCACCAACATTGGTCAGGGATTGACTAGAGGCTACCAATATCGGTTATGAATCGGTCGACGTCGGTCATAGGTAGACAAACAAGGACCAACGTCGGTCACCTGTGCATTCCAGAAGTCTATTTTTCGTTGGATGAATAGATTGTTTTCATGATAAGTTTAACTGTTAGTGTTGAGTCCGTATTTTTATTTTTGGCAGGACTGTTTTGAACCTTTGATTAGGAGGTGTATCTAATGGTGGAGAATGCATAGCTCATGATCCCTAATTCTATATAATAGGGATAGATCTTCATAGCTTGTAGACATGTAAGGTGAATCAATTCAAGTAGCTGAATTGTGTTTGTAATTGCGAGAGAGAACTCTTGAGGGAAAGAGATCTGTACATCTGAGAGGTGTGAGAAGAAAGAGAGATTTCTTCAATTGTATTTCTTTCTGGAAGAGTTTAATACAAGTTTTCATTGTTTCTTGTATCTCTTATTCTTTGCTGATTCTAATTTCTAGTTGCTTATTATTCTGGTTTAATTTCGTGTTTAGTTGCTTACACAAAAGTAATCAAGTGTGTTGTAAGATCCGAAACACTAGTGTATGAAACCAGGATTTTGTAGAAAATATGATTTTAAAAATTACTATGGAATTTAAAAAATTAAAGTGAATTTTTTATTTAAGTATGCAAGTAAAAAATCATAAAAATATTTCTAAAATTAGCAAGAAATTATTCCTAGGGTTTATAGGGTTTTTGTGTGCAAATGATGTAAGTTAGGTTCATCAAATGATTTAACAATTTTGGGAATATTGGAGTCCTATTCCTAATTTAGTTAAGGGTATAAGTTAATTAAATCAGTAATAAATAAATATTCAATAATTAAGCTATTGATTTGTATAATTTAACTATATTTTTAACCATTCTATAAATAGTAATAAATGTGGAGAAAATAAGACTTAGCTAGAAAATAACTGAGATGGCTATTGCAAGGTATAAAATTCACTATGTAGGATTTGGATAGTGTCACAAATCAGGATCTATACTTTGTTTTATGATTAGATATGAGTGCTAAAATAAGACACCTTGGGGTCTGATGCTACAGTCCTCTTCTTCCCCTATTATCCAAGAGACCTAAGCTTTTTGGGTTTTGTTCGTTGTGTCTGTGTGAACGTGATTATGAAATTTTGACTATTAGATGTATGTACAACTCCTTGTAGAGATGATTTGATCTTCAAACCCTAGATTTCATTATACTTTTAAAAACTTTGGGAAAGAGGGGGAGGGTTAGTGTGTGTAAGATGCATTGAATGTGTATCCACACCCCTTGTGTGGGCACACTGTCTACATACCAATACTCTGAAGAGGGATCAAGCCATATGTAGTTCCCCCACTTGATGTGCTTTATGTAATAGTGTGTATGAAGATGGAAAATTGTAAACTAGGTGTGCTTGGGGTGGCTAAGGACTGGTGTAAGGATTTAGATGTGCTTATAGTTGTATTGGATGGTTATATGTAGAGAATAGGAAATTTTTTCCTTAATGGTCTTACTTTTATTATTTATTACTTTGTGATATTTTCCAAACCCTTCTAAATGAACTTTTAATGGGCTTATATAAGGATATGTTGGTCATAGGTCAAATGTATTCATGTTAAGCCAACAAGGAAGAAGGATAGAAACTAAAAGGAAATGACCGTTGGAGCTAAAAATGCACTTGGATAGGAGCATTATAAATAGACACCCTAGGGTCTGGTGCTATAGTCCAAGTTGTTCACTATTGTCTTAAGGGAATGGGACCCAGGGCAATAGAATCATCACTAGAAATGTTGCCTGGAGGAAGTGGAATCACTATCTAGAAGGCTACAGATGACTAGGAATTAGTGAAATGATGCCTATGAGGGTCATGAGAGAAAGCAAGAGGGACCTATGGGTTGGGTGTCATAAGCCACACTCAAGTTACCAATTTTCACATTTTATATGACTATAGGAATCAACTATTTAATTGCGTCCCATACATATAGATAAGGGTTGGGATCTTCATACACACAAAATTTCTTACTAGACCACATGTATGTCAATTTCAAAATGTCTAATTAAAATGGTCTAACTTAGGTAGAACCCTTATAACTACATCATTTTTTAATGCTCTTGCAAAGTCTCCTAGAGTGGATTAGGTTTTGGATAAAGGAGAAAGACTTATGTAAGTTTCACACATTAAATTGATAATATAAGAATGCTTTTTGATAAGAGTTGATGAAGACATACTCAAATTTTCAAATTAATCTGACATATCTTCATATTTCGAACCAAACAACTAGTTTGAAAGTGGCTTACTAGTATTGAACTAGTTCTAGATCAATCTTTTCCTATACATCCTTAGATCATTATATTTTTTATAGGGTTTACTTTGTACTTATTCAATACTTTCTTTCATCAATTTTAATCACTACTAGTACACAATTCAAAATTCAATTATTACTCTATGAATACTCTTTTGTCAAGTTTCAAGCATCTTAAACACCTATTTTCAACACATTTATTTTACTATATCTAGGTGATATTTTTCTTGTGCCTTATTTCAGTGGTTTAGTGTTGTGTCTCTTGAGCTGAATCCACATTATATTAAAAAAAATTAGTGAATCCATTCTCTATAGCACCTCCTAGGGTTATATTATTTCTTATAATACATATTACATTTTATTATGCCTAGCATTTCCATAAACCCTTATTTTGCATGTTCCCCCCCCCCCCCCCACCCCTTATAGAGTTATCCCTTGCCTTGTATCATCTAATTAGGGCTACCCCTTGAATGTTCCTAGTATTGTATATAATATTTTGCATGCTCTTTCCTTCTAGGTTTATATATTATTGTGATTATCATAGATATGATTTTTTATGCTTTCATTCATTTATTTCTCCATCAATAACCCTAGTTCCTTGTGCTTATCTTAAGGTATATTCATACATTTATATTGTGGTGTGCCCTCCTATCAATTTTATCCTTATTTATTATTTCCATTAGGGTGAACTGAACCATGTTTTATATATTTTATCTCCTTGTGTTTCATATCCTCATGAGTAGATGTGATTTGTTTATTACATTTTATTATAGAGTAGTATATACATGGGATGTTCCTAGTTTGTGTGTTATTATGCATGATGATATGGTTATTATGCAAATGTTTATAAATCAATTAATTTTTAATTCCAATGAAATATTATAAAATATTACCTTATGGTTTTCAACATGTTAGGGATGTATGTAATAATGATGATTTATGTGATGATACCCTTGCAAATGATAGTTTTACTTTTACAACGTCTAGAGATATGTTTTGTGTGGCTTGTTGTATGATGGTTTAATATGAGGTGGATGTCATAAAAAATCATATGAGTAGGTAAAATAATGTTGTAAACCCTTATATATCTTCTTAACCTCAATGTGGGATTAACCAAAGCAACCCTCCTAACCTTCTTGAAGCTCTAAGGCTTGGATTTCATGATGTTAATGATTATGATATTATATATCAACGAAATAATGTTTATGCTAAGATAAATATATTATGATTCTTAAAATGTCTAATGTTTAATAAATATATACTTTATGAGGCTTTTTGTGACACTAAATTACCAAATGATGTTAAATTTGTGTACTTTGCTACCATTCTTAAAACATTAACGGATAGTGAGAACTTTATCTCCTTCAATCTTGAGGACTTACCTTTTAAGGATATTGTGGATCAAAATTTACCTTTATACATTCAAATAATCACTAATTATAAATGGATTAAAATTTCATTATGTACAATGATTTTGGGTTAAACATTTGTAGTGAGAAATTTCTTAGTGTACCTGGAATTGGAAGACAAACCCTTACAAAATTTGATATGAATATAAAGGCTTTGAAGAGAAACCAATAAAGGATCTTGGAGGAATTAAATTAAACATAATTATTGGGCCAAAAACCATACCTGTTTAATGTCAAGTAACATTTAATAACATGAGTTATAATCTATTGCTTGGGAGACCATAGATTCATGTCATGCATGTGTTACCCTTTACACTAACTAGATACTTAAAATTTATAGTGAGGGGATCATATATACTCTTCATATGGATGATATCCCTTTATATTTAAAAAAAATGTAAAACCCATGAAGATAATCATACTACATATGAATACACCATAATCATCCTTTATGGCACCTAAGCATGTTATTTTAATAGACCAAGTACACACATTCCATTTTGGTAATTGTAGTAATTCTTGAGAAATTAATGAGGAGAATGGTTATGAATTTGATATCATATGTGAACACTTATCTAAGATAACATTGAGACAAATCTATCTTACCCTACAAGACCATGGTATAATTATTCAATCATTTGTACCTATTGATAGGCCATATTATGATGATAAAGGTAAATGGTCTACAATAGATAGCTATTAAAATACTTATATACCAATAAATCCTCATAGTATTAATCAACCATCATTGAAATAATACATATTTTGAATCAAGTGTGTGTTAATAGAGGTTCTTGGAAAACCCATCAGGACATGCTAATATAGGGATAGTTGTGCAAAGTGAGATGGAAGTACAAAACAAACAATAATTTAGATTGAACTTAGCCATTCAAAAGTTAAATTAGGAATATTTATGCATGAAACATAGACTTAATAAGTATAGAACATGCATAATAATCTACATGATTAATAGATTCAAGAAAATAGAGCATTCATTGTGCACTAAACAATAATAAAATACACCTCAAGAGAAACCATTTCATAACTTCATATAAATATTTATGACATAAAAACCAATTTAAAATATAACTGAGCACTATATATAGAGTTTTATAGGTCATTTTTTTTGATATTCCATCCTTTTTCTACATCAAAAGGAAATACTCTTCTCATTTTATAAACAATTGTTATGCTTTCAAGTGAGAATACATACAAAAAGAGATACAAAATAAAAAATAGTGCGAGTCACACATGTTTCCACCAATTAAACTATGATTTTTTAGCCATGTTCTACTCCCAATAATGTGCATAAAAAATGGGATATAAAGGCCATGGTTTAGGTAAACATAAGAAAATAATCACAAATCCTATTATTATAAATAATCATAGCCTAAAACAAGGTATTGGGTACAATGAAGATTTTAAAGTTAAAGATATACCTTTTAAATAGAATCAGGGATATTTAAGAGTTCATAATCATGAGAGTGATATAAGATATAATATTTGTACAAATAGATTTTTAAATTTAATAATAATCTCACATATTAATTAAATAAAGTTATGAATTTATAACTTGTACATTAAAAAATAATTGATAAAACCATTCTTCCAGTGAATATCCCTTTGGATGCATTCTTTAATGACAAAGCCCTTCAAAAATATTTGCAAACTAACATGGATTGATCAAATTAATATCAAACAAAAATATTTCTTTTTACACTAAATAGTTCCATTTTAAAAATTATTTATACTAAGCAATGGGTCAATAACATAGAACTATGAAATAACCATGTGCCTTCTCACAAATAATGTAGGTGATTTACTAAATATTTGATAGTCCACATATAATTTTGAATAGTCTACTAGATTCCAACATGATTACTTTCCCATCTATTAAGACATATGATTTTTATTGTGACTATCATAAAGTTAAGGGCTATTCTACAAATATATGTTTTGTTTGGAAGAAAAAAATAAGATCTTATCAATTATGGTAATATTCAAATTTAAGATACACTAGTTAAAACACCAAATAATAAGTGTTAATATATCAATACCCATAGGACATCTAAAAATTAACCTCGGTATGAAATCAAATGGGTACCTAAGAAAAAAGTGCATCAAGATTAAATATAAATAATAGAGGTAACAAAAAAAACATTACATACCATGACTCCAAAGCAAGTTCAACTCAATAATGAAATCATTGATTACTTAGCATGGATATTGATAATGATGACTTACTAGATTCACTCCTTGCTTACACTAATTTAAAGACATATGATTTTAGATGTATATTCTAAGATGATTCTTCATGGCTTTATGGTATCATTAGTTAACTTGGAGAGCATATTTTGTGCTTAAATGATTCATAATATACTTATGTATAATATAATGATTCACCTAATTTGATATAGTTAGATATGTCACTTACACTATATCATATAATCATGGATTCACAATTGGATCTTGAGGCATTAGGGTGGAATTTTATTTCTATTTACTTAAAAAAATTCTTCTTTACTAGTCATTTTCCTTTATTTTATGGTTTTCGTAGATTTCATCTGCCACTTAGATTTTTTTTTAAATTATTCCTCCCAGGAGTTTATTTCTTGACTTTCCACATAATTTTAACTACATATGTACACACATACTTTTATCTACATATGTTCACTTCATTTTCATGTTATTTTTTACCTTTTTATTTTGGTCTCAACATTTTATCTAATCTATTATTCTCCATGATACATACCATGGAGATATTTTATGTCTTTGCCTACGCTTCCATGATACATATAATGCATATATCTAGTGTAAGGACCCTTGTGTGCTCTCCTATCTTGATAATATATTTCCCATTAAGGTGCATGTTTTATATTAGATGAGCACTTCATTTATTATATATTGCCCACCAAGAGGCATGATACTCTTATGTTAACATTGATAATATTTTGTCCATATTGGGTCATGCCATCATGACACTTAGATTGATATATATTAATCACCAAGGGGGGTATGATGCTTACACACTACTCATGTGATTTATTGATAATACATTTCCTAAATAAGGAAACCCATTAGTGGACCTATATTGATCACCTATATAGAGGCATACTATTTTGTGATACATTGCAAATATATTACTCATTGGGAATAAAATATGCCCATGTGTCATAAATTATACATTACTTATACTGGGGCAGGATATGGTCATATTTAATTTCATGCATCTTATTCACATTGGGGCATACTATTGTTTATGCCTTCACTACTTTATCTTGTTCATATTAGGGCATACTTATACATTAAGGCATATCAATTGCACTTCATTATTTTTTTTTACCTTTGCTTATATTTATTTTGATTTGAAATATATGCATTAGGTAATATCTTATCATTGAGATTTAATGTTTATATCTTTCTAGAGATATTTATTAAAATGTGTTATAAATGGGATTTAATGATGACACCATATTATGATTATATATTAGTATTTATTTTATAGTTTCTTATTATACACATGATATACATAATCCTTTATTTTTAGATGAGTTATATGTAGGTTATCCCAAACCTCAAAATGAGGCATGTGATCCACTTATTCTACCTTCAGATACATGATGCTCTACACACTAAAGAGTTACTAAAATTTTCCCCCCACATAGTTGGAGGAGGCCAACAAGAGACACTACGTATATTTTCCCCTACATAGTTGGAGGTGGCCAACATGAAATAATAAATTTATTTGCTTCTACAACTGAAAGGAACTGACCAATGAGTTATAAGTCACCTTCCACACATTCAAATATTCTATAGAGACGATGGCATAGTTTGTATACCACTAGGTGTATTCATTATTACTCTCTCATTTCAATTAGTGATTTCAGAATATTATTTATCATTTATTTATATATACATTGATATAATTTCAAATTTTCTCTTTTACTTATAGGTACAAAAAAATAAATTAAATTTTAATTCTTATTCGTGGACCCTTAGTGGCAGTTAGGGCATTCATGCAAATAGAGAGAAACAATGCTTTTTTGTTTTTCAAGCTGTAGAACTAGATTATGTGATAAGGTAACCTCTATCTTCCTTTTAAATTTTAGATCATTATTATATACAATATTTTATTTAGTAATAAATTACAGGTATTGGTTGCAACTTCTTCATTAGGCCCTACTAAATGCACTTGATTTTTTACTTTGATGTATATCAAAGTGGTGCATTATTTAGACACCTAATTTTAGTACATGCCTATTATTTGATATATGATGTAGAGGTACATGGAAAAATCCTCAAAATACACCAAACTCTAGATCTGACCTTGACTTGATCTCATTCAAATGATTTGCTTTGTTCTAAAGCTTCAAGCTACACCAATAGTCCTTTAATTGCTCACTAGGTTTGGTAGAATTATCTTCATTTTCATATTAAAAGAGAACCTTTGAAATCATTCAATAGTGTCATTAGACCATATATTCAAATATCTCATTCATCCATTTATCACATCTCATTCATTTCTTCATTTACTTTCACTTATTCACTCACTATCTTCACACTAGTCACCACTCAAGGCACAAAACACCTAATTATGACTTAGGTATAATGAAGATAATATGTTATCATGGATGATATTTCATGGTAATATTACACTTTTATTTATCCATCTTAACCTATAATTCACTCTCCTTTATGCATTGATACCCCTCAAGTTCAATAGTGATCCTAACTCCTGGTAGCCTTTTTCATAATTTCCCTTGGATAGAACACTCTAAAAAATAACCTAAATATATAAACCTATATAATGGCACCCTATATCTCCTTAAAATCCCCCATTAATTTTTAAGGTCCAACTCCCTATCTAAATACAACTTCCTTTGTAGGCTTCTTCCAAATTAGGCCTTTTAACATTCCATACACTAGCCCAATCATCAAAATCATACTAGACCATATGATACCAAACTAAAACCACCTAAATATTTTTATACATTTAAAAACAATAAATATTACAAATTTTAAATATTTTCCATTGGTTATAACTCCATTTTTTGGGTTTTTGGTTGCTAAACCCTAGGTGGTCGACTGTAGAGGCTGAGAGGCTTAAAAATTCAAAATACTTTATTTTAGATCATTTAAAGATGAAATAATATCTTTCACAGGTATGTAATATTTATTTCCACCTTCCCAAACATCTAAATTTCCTTGATCAAACTTATTATGATTAATATAACACCAAACGTAGAATTATGTGTTCTTATCAAAGGATTGTGTAATGTTCAGGGGCCTGTTTTTATCCACAAAGTTCCAAAACTTCTCAATGGTTATTATCAAGACCTTAATATATTTTTCACTCATTCCAATACTCCATCAATCCAATAAATATTCACTTTATTAACACACATTCTTTCCTTGCTTACTAATTGAGCAAAATAGTGTATACCTATGCAAACAAGGTTTCTTGATTGTGTAGACAAAGTTTACTTTTGGGTTGAATGTATATTTGAGGTTTTTAATTATCTTTAATTAAAAAAATATGACCTAACATTACACCAAATTTAATTTACCTACAGACCATTGTCTCAAGCCAATATCATAACCTTTACTTCAAGAAACCTTAATTCACCACCTTACTTGACTGTTATAGTCACAACATGGTTCCTCTTATTATCAAACTTTCCTATTGAGGAATAGATTAAATTAATCTTAAAAATTAAAATTATTTTGGTCTTACTTGTAGGTGATTGATAATTTTTCCTTCTTATACCAAACTTCACCAACTTCTTTAAATCCTTCTTGTCCTTGACTGTAACCTATAGTCTACCACTCAAACTTGCAACTATGTATAATAAAGACTCTTTATATCTCAAGGGATTATATGAAATAATGTATGAATAATAAAAATAAATATACATTTAAAGATATAAATAAAAAAATAATATAACTTTTCTTCATTCATATGAAGCATCATCTGTTACATTTGTAGTCCATTCATGGACTTATCAACTTTTAAGAGGAGTTTTTACATTCTTCTTTTCTCTGGTTTCTTTTATTCATTCTTGGAGCTCTCTCCTCTCTCCATACTCTCTCATAGGCTAAAAATACCTTCAAATTCATACTCATCCAATTTCTACATTGTTTTTTGGTAGTTACATCAAGACTTCCTTACAATAACCAACTCAACATGTGAGAGGTAATTACACTTTTTTAACACAACTCTAGATTTCCAAGACTAAGGATTTAGAAATAAAATTAATTTAAACACTCTTTACATGAATTATTGGACCTTTTTACAAACCTTCTCTCATATAACCACTTCATACCATGCTTATGGTCCTTCTAGGTTTAGTTCAAATTTTTGAATTTTCAAATTGCCACTTTTGGAGGGAAAACTCCAAACACCTAGAAATCACACTCTTGAAGACTCAAGATTACTCTATGACAAAAAATAGATATTAAAGGATCACACACACATACTTTTACTCCAAAATAGACCAACTATGACTCCTAACTAGGAAATATCTCTTCAACAACTACAAATAGTGTTTTGCTTACTAGATGCTCCTACATCATACTCCCTAGGAGGGAGAAAATTGAGTGAAATCTTCTTTCTTATCTTCCAATTAATTATTTTTGGATATTCCATACTCAATTTACTATTGTTTCTCCTTTATTTCTCTTTTTTCCTCATTAGGCTCTTGTATTTTTGTTTCTTTGCCTTGTCTACCTTCCTTGTCAATCTTCCTCTACCTCTACGAGGTGTACCAACTATTGAAAATATTTATTTTCTTCATATTATACCTTTTACAACTTATTTTATCCTTCCTCATACCTATTTTCTAACAAATTATTATGGTCCTTCATGCTTACTCTTACTCTATGGCTTCTTTCTTCACTGTTCTCACTTGATTCTTGCTTCCTTAGGTATCTTGGCTTCTTGGCACTGTTGGTTCCTTCTTATAATGGCCTCATAGGCATCTCAATATTTGTCACTTATTCAAGAAGACTATCTTTTACTACTTCTTCATAATTTTCCATTTCTTAACATGGTTTCACACAACCTTGTTCATCTTGCAAGAACAACCTCTCAACCAATTCATCTTCAACACAATACAATGTGGTTTATCATCTTCATGACATACCATTACCATAAACATAAATAAATAACTTAGCTTAAATTTCACCAATTGAATAAATTACCTTTTTGACTTGATCATGCTCCCATTGCTTCTTGTTAGTGTACTTGCTTGTGGATTTAGTTTCACAACTAATTATGATTCCCTATGTTGCTCCATACCTATTTATTCTTTGAGCTCATTCATGAGATCATCTTATTGTACTTCACCTAATTACAACCTATTGGACCCCAAATTTTGACTAAGTATTTTGGTATTTTAGCATAGAACCAACATGACATGAGAGGAACATAACATAGAAAGACTATGGCACAGAACTAGCTTAGCTTAGAAGGAATGTGGCATAAAAACCAATGAGGTATGAAAGGAAAAGGGTGTGAAAGCACCAATGTGAGAGGACCCAGTTAAAGACTAAGTATAACTATGCGTAATATGAGAGTATAAGACTCGAAACAATAGTGAAAGACTTGGGGAGTGCATGAGAAGAGGGAGATGATTGAGGAATTATTTTAAAGGGCCAGCTAGACTTTAACTATCATGAGTTTTGCACCAACCCACAAAGAGGAAGACACATGGAAACAAAAATCTAGCATATAACAAGAATATAGGGGGCACAAAGGCCTGGTCTTTAGGAGAAAATAATTGATAGATTACCATGACTTTAATTCCACCAAGAGTTCATTGGCCAATCACTTATGTCATTTATTATGTAACTACTTGGTCAAGGAAAAACAAGTATAAATACCCCTGTATGAAATCATTGTAAGGTGATTGATATTGAATATCTTTTAGTGACTTATAATATATAATTAAGTATATTACAATTAGTTATGATGTTAACGTTCTATATAATTTATAGTTATGCATATAATAGTGGGTTTTCAATGAGTAACTTGTAGTTGTAACTAATTAT
Source organism: Torreya grandis (assembly GCA_037957365.1). NCBI lineage: Eukaryota > Viridiplantae > Streptophyta > Pinopsida > Cupressales > Taxaceae > Torreya > Torreya grandis. The sequence goes on along the minus strand of JARHVA010003752.1, from coordinate 131,150 downwards.
GAAATTTATGCAAATTGAACTTTACAAATTTGCATAAAAATATTTGAACTCCATGACATTTATCCTCATAATTATGGTTTTTGAGCTTAATGAGACCAAGGACCAAAGTAGTGTATTTATTTTTCTATGTAACTTCTAATTAGATATAAGTTCAAACTCAAGTATATGACTAGTATGTTACTACGTAACATAACCCATGAGATTCAATTTCTTGCTTCATGATTCAGGTGAGCATGCAAGACCATAGTCTTGCATGAAGGGCCAACACACTAGCTCATTGGGGATACACTTATCACCTAAAAAAACATGATTAAGAGATTAAAAACCCAACATTTTGGTTTCATTTTTAGGACTCATAGCACTTATGCACAATAATGGAAGATGTTTGAATGTATCACCCCTAAAATTAATGAATAATGGATTATTGGGGTCGAGGATAATTTTGTGGTTCCTTATCTTGAATTATCAGATTTTAAACTTTAGTAAGTAGATATATATATTTACAGTGCATTTTATGAAAATTTCTTTAGTTAAGTCCATGTTCATTTGCATGCTTGTCTATCTGCTTATGCTCAAGGTCAATCACAAAATTTTGGGAGAAGAGAGTCTTAGACATTACAATGTCAAAGGGCTTTATCACGACTAGGAAAACTATGGATACGAGCTATTAATATATGGCAGAGAGGAGTGTTGAATAGATATAACCACTTACTCTTGTCTTAATAATCTAAGTTTTAGTTTATCAGAGATCCATGTGGTCGGTATACTAGACATTTCCCACTAGAATTCAAGAATTTATTCATTGACTATTGGCTTGAAACTCTACCAATAGAGAGCTAAATCCATCTTTGCATGAGCCACATAATTAAAAGGGAAATATAATAGTGTTGGTAAAGGAATTTAGGTTTAAAATAGTATCCAGTCAGTGGGCATCGATGAATCTCAGAAGAGGATCATAGGAGGGAACAACATTAAAAGGGACTAAGAGAACTTAGGAAGTGTTCTTAGGATCCACAAGGAAGTGAAAACACACAAATAAAACTCCATTAGTTTTAAACCATGCCCCATGCCACTTTTATCATATGAAGGAGAAACTAGTTAGACAGAATAAACTAAAGAACCAAGTTTGAATCAACCAAGTTTCCCAACCATAGTGCATGTTTATGTTTTTAAATCAGATGAATTATGTATACATAATTGGGATATAGATAGTGTAGAATAAGGAACTAATCCTATAAGGGAAATTGCAATTGAGACAATTGTAACTCATATAAAATTAACACTTTATTTACCTCTTCAAGAGAATTTCATGTCTCAACTTGGAATGCCTGGCAAACCTAACATTCATAATGGATAGATTATAGGCCCAAATCTTATTAATCAACTAGCTATCACAACCCATGACATGGGAATTGCTTCTAGAGGCACTATAGGTGGATTAGGAGGTGTCACAGGAGGAAGTGGTGGGTTTCCCATGTAAGTAATAGGATTGAGGGGTTCCTAACCTCCACCATCACAAGCACCTCAATTGTTAAAAATATATTATGAAATGATGCTTCACTTACTTGAATATTGAGGTGTTAAGAATGTTACAGAATATATCCATAAGTATGAACTCATTTGGAGGGTGTGAGGCATCACTTCTTCTGATCGAAAGGCCACATAATTCATGACCACACTCCTATAGAGAGAACATAAGTGGTATCAAAAGTTTGACCCCCAAAAAGAGGTAATTGACTATGATTAGCTCAAAATAACATTCCTTCAAGAATTTGACATTATTGAATTTGAGGAATAAAGTATTATTGTAATAAAAGATATAAAGTAAAAACTCACTAAAAGTGTATAGAAATATGATGCACATTTCAAAACACTTCTCTCAAATCTTTCATTTAAAATTAATTTTTCTCAGCATATATAGTGGTTTGTGGGAGGTTTATTACTTCTCTTCAGATAAACACTATCATAAAAGACCTTTGCTATCCCACACAAAGCCTTGGAAGCCATTCTACATGATGAAGCTATTGGTAGTATTGATACTGGGATCAGTCCTTTCGTGGAAGCCCAAATAGATTCGATGGAATCACAATTTGAAAAAATAACTACAAATAATGCATATGATACTCATAATGGTCTTTGGTGTATAGATTACAAGTCTAAAGGTCATAACTAAAGTAACTACCCACATAAAAACATTTGCATTATATTGAAGTAGTCATGCGAAATTTTCCATAAAGAACATGATGTACGCTTCTATCCTCTCCTATAATGGGCTACCCATTCTAAGGTGTCTGAATATTGTAAAATATGTGATGCGTACACTCATGACACAAATGATTTTTGGCTAATTAGTGATATCCATAAAGTATGCACATGTGGTATACACCAAGTCTCTATGTTTAAAAATCAAATTAATGGTGGCTATCATGAGTAAGGTAAAGGGAGAGGATGAGGAAGTGGTCATTTCCCACAAAGAACACATTATAATTGTGGATCCCTAGACCACTATCAAAGGGATTATCTATTTTATCCAACATGTGCTTTTTATAAAAAGGAGCATCAATTGGAATAATGCCCTAACCTATATATGGACATCACTAAGGAAATAAATTAAAAAGGTGTAGGTATGATTCACATTAAGAAACCTCACTGGCAACTATGTTCAAGCACCCCAACAACTCAATAGATGAATATCACTACACGTAGTGGTACTCTTCTTGAAAAGGTACAATGTGAAGATCCTCAGGCAAGGAAGTATCCTAATGCCTAGTAATAGAATGATGTACTCTAAGACACTATGACACTGGCACAAGAACTACAAGGAGAAATTTAGTTTCTTAAGGACCAAGAATCAATGCAATGTGCTGATATGTAGAAGGTAATAGAGCCTCAAAATATGGTGCAAGATGATTTCCAAGATATTTGTAAGTGTATTTTAGATGAAGACATTATCCCATAACTGAGTACTTGGCTTAAAAATTAGGTACAAACACCAACTTATGCTCAACCTCAATTGACTCACCAAACTGAGGATCATCAATTAAATCATACTTAGTAAAAAGATACCCCTCTTCCTCCTAGCCCTCAAGAGGATAAAGAAATACTAGTAAATGTTGCCATCAATGGTTGGGTGATTTGAGACATCTTAGTTGACACTAGAATTGAAGTTAACATCTTCATCAAGTGTGTATGGTGCAAAATGGCTAGTCTATAATTACAACCATATTCACATGTATTGTTTATGGTTAATAAAACTTGTGCTTTACCAATTGGCATCTTTAAGAATTCAATGGTGGATATACTTGGAGTTCCTTTCAAGACTGACTTTGAAGTTCTTGAGTTAGTAGAGGTAGATGACTTTCCAACTCTATTGGAGAGACCTTGGTGTTATAAAAATAATGTAGACTTAAGTTTCAAAAAGTGCTACATCAACTTTGAGAATTTTGATCAATACAATATTATTCCATTGGATCAGACACATGGGACCTCATATGTAGAACTTGTTAATATGGATGAAGATATTAACCACATCTACAATGTCATGTCTAGATATGGTAAGCAATATGATCTTACTCCTAATGGCATCCACCAATAGAAGGATACTTAGTCCCTTTATGATACTATAAGTAATGCTTGTAATTTTTGGGCCCATGATGACTATGACCTTACTGGAAGAGTATGTGGTGCCATTGGTAGTTTTGAGAACATCCTATGTCATTATCATAAATGTTATAGGTTTTTTTGCCTTGTCACCAGATAAGTTATGAGAGGACTATTTATGGATACAAATTTAGAAAGACTTGATGAAACCCCTTAGTTTCATAGATAAATGGAAGTCCATAACTTTATCCAGTGCCTTAAAGACTTTTATAACTCTAATAATGATCATATACGATCATGGGTTTACCTTTTTGATAGTATAGCTACAAGGTGGTGGAAAAACCATAATGATCAATTTCTCCATTGGGATTAAGTATGCTCTACTTTGCATCACTAGTTCCATCATGATAACTGAATACATGGAATAATTAGCTATAACATATTACAAGCACCTAAGCCACACATAAAAGCTTGTGAATCCATGTGGAAGATTGAAGAATATTTCTTGCTAGAGTACCTCTAAGTACATGCTTTATATAGAACTTTATGGACTCAAGATAGAGCATGGTATGTTCATGAATAATGACATATGGGTATTAATTTTTGGCATTTTTTGAAATAAATCATGAACTTGGCATTATCTTAATAATCTTCGAGAATGGACTTATACCTCACTCTCCAGGGTATGCATGAAGCAGTTGTTGGTGACCCTAGTCCCATTGAAGATTACCTAAGATATATGTTTGATGTCCCAAAAGAATGTCTATTTCTCTTTAATGATCCATATACACAACCTATTCCTATGATAGAACCAGTCTCTAATCAGAATTGATGTGAAGAGATACACCTAGGGAAACATAAACTAGTATTTTAGGTAGAGGAAGGTGAAGGGTCCAACCCACTTGAACCATTTTAAAATAATTTGGATGTCCCTACAAATTATGGCACATGAATTTTTCATGATACGAGTCTCAATATAGACCATCCTTACATAGGAACAATTCAAACTATCTAACGCAACATCAAGGAAAAACCAAAAATAACTATTGTAGGTAATTATTAGACTGACACATAAATTTCAAAGATATTTGAGTTATTAAAATAATACAAAGATGTATTCCCAAGAAGCTATAGTGAGATGAAATGTGTTCATACATCTCTAGGTAAAATGCATATCAAACTATTTGATGGTGCTCGATCAGTCAAGAAAAGGGCATATAGGATGAATCAAAATCTATGAGCATACGTAAAGGAGGAAATTGATAGTATGTTATGTGCCAGAGTGATCACCATAATTGAATAATATGATTGGATCAATCCCATGGTGATAAGTATAAAAAATATAGATGTATTAGAATTTTCATTGATTATAAATACTTAATACATCTTGTATTATTGATCCCTTCCCAACACCATTCACAAAATAAATACTTGAAGGCATCATTGGGTGTGAAATTTATACTTTTATAGATGGATTCTCTATGTACTATCAAGTCTAGATCACCGAATGGGATCAACCTAAGACTATGTTCACCACTAAATGGGGATCCTTCAAATATACTATCATGCCTTTTGCGCTGAAGAATACGCTTGTTATGTTTTCACATATAGCCATTGAGGCATTTAAATATTTAATTCATAAGTTTCTTCAAGTCTACTTGGATGACTAAACCATCTATGGCTTGGTCAAGGACCATTTTTATAATCTAAAGATCATGCTTGAGAATTGTTGAGTCCTAAAAATATCATTGAATCTAAAGCAATTCTTTTTTCTACACCCTTCGTTGTTCTTCTAGGATATATTATTTACAAGGATGGACTTTTGGTAACTTAACAAAAGTATCTATCATTATTTTCCTCCCAGTGCTAAAGTCTCAATGAAAAGTTCACACATTTCTAGGACATATAGGGTATTATCAAAAATTCATTCATGGATATGTAAAAATTGTCATGCCTTTGGAATAACTATTAAAACATAACAAACACTTTATCTATACATGCTTTTGCCAAGAATCCTTTGAGGCCTTAAAAGATAGATTGGTCACTGCTCCAATCCTATAGTTCCCTAATTAGACAAAACAATTCCATGTCCATGTTGATGCTTCTAGAATGGTATTTGGTGCAATCCTTACACAACCAGGTGAAGGTCACCTTGATCACCCTATCTATTTTTCTAGTAGGAAACTTACTCCAGTTAAGTAGAATTACACCACCACAGAGTGTGAAACACTATCAATGGTTTATGCTCTGTATAAATTTTGGAAATTCTTGTTAGTAACTCATTTTTTATTCTATATATATCATAAATATTTAAAGTATATAGTAAATAAAATTGTGATGTATGGATGCATCTACCACTAGATAGTGTTTTTTCAATAATTTAATTCTCTATCATGGTCAAACTAGGAAAAACTAATTGTGGCCCTGATCATCTTTCTTGTATTAATTCTAGAGGACCACTATGTGATATTGAAGATGACCTACCTGATGTTTGACTATTTTATGTTTCTCATGCTCTTGAGGAGTTGGAAGATATTTTAGCTTTTTTAACTACTAGTTTAATGCTTGATAGTCTAACTCCATAGGCTAAGAAATAACTCACAATCTACATCACACATTTTCAACTCATTAGAGGGGACCTCTACAAGCTTAGATGAGATGAAATCCTTTGACATTGTGTCATGAAACATGATGATGTATGGGCATCTTGTAAATCTCAAGAAAGTGTTTTGGAGTCATGTTGGTGCATGCAAATTTAAATTTGTGTCCATCAAGAGTTTGCCCACCTTTTTTGTAATTTAAATTTTCAAGCATGAAAAGAGGGATTAAGAGTGTGTTTACATGGTTAAGGTGGGTTATAATGTTATGTAATGTTAAATTAATTTATAATATACCTATAGGGTCTTTTAAGAGTCTTAATTTGGTTTGGAATATTTTGTGTTAAGTTGAAAATGTGAGGTGGCAACTAGTGTATTTACCACCCTACGTGAGTTAAGAGTTGATAGATGTTTCTTGATTCAAAAAATAGTTATAGGTTTTTGTTTTGAGAGTCATTTTATATGGTATAATGATTATAGAGTCTTAGAGAGTCTGTAGGAATGATAATGGGTGAAGAAAATAGGGGCAAACATGTTTTTGAGGAAGAGAAAGTCTGCCAAAACATATGCATGACTGTGTAAGTCATTTAAAAATTGGAAAAAAGCTTTAATATAAATATAATTGTGATGTAAAAGGTTGAATCTAATGATTTATATGAAATATTTTTTGAATAAGGGCCAATACATACCTCTATTATTGATAGAAAACACATTGATCACTATTTGGATATAATTAGATTTTCTTACTTACATTCTGTGTTTACAATATCAGTAATCAATAGAAACTGATAATGGTTATGTATGTTCTTGAAAGGTAGTTTTTAATGTGTGTTGAAGGGTAATAATGATCAATAATCTAGTAAACATATTTTTGCATGAACAAACCCTGTGTAAGGGTTTTGAAGAGGAGACCCTTGATTGTAATTTAATGTCTTTATTTTAACTATATTTATTTAAATGATCAACTTTATTCATGGATGATTATATCTCTTGTTCTCAAAGGATATTAGTATTTCTTTGGGTTTTAAGAATAATATAAAGCAAAAGGACTTTAGTGCTCAAGCCCTTTCAAAATAAATAACCTTATTTTCCTAAGATAGTCTATGTAGGAGTGGATTATGGGTACTGTGAGAATGTTCTTGGGAAGGAGTCATATCTAAATCATTGAGAAAGAGCTTTGTTATATTGAGAAGAGGAATTATGGAGTGTTAAAATATTATTTTAATATGTTTTTCATGTTGTTATGTGTATTAGTCAATACAAACCCTGTTAAGTAACCTATAGGTAGCCTGTGTAATCTTTCAAACTGTGAAGTTCATGAAGGGAGTAAGATAAAAAGAAATAAGTGAATTTTGGACTTTATCAAGGTCTTATACACCTAAATAGACATTTAAATGTGTTTGGGAACCATTTTGTAGATAGAAAACATCAATTGCATGAATGAATACCCTAAGTACTATAATTAGGCTTGTTTGATTGAATGGTGATTGTATGTCTTGGAGAGGTATGCTACAAGAATGATGATCTAATGAATGAAGGAGATTGTAGTAAGTGATATTGAGTGTGTTTTAAGGTTACCAAATCTTATTATTGACATTTATTAACTATTTTTTAAAATTGCTTGAGTACAAACTTGTAATAGTCCTTTGTTTATCATGGTCAAGGGAGTTTTTGAAGTTGAAAATAAAGATAGTGGATGTAATAACACTTTATAAGAGTTTGGTGAAGTAGGATAGGGTTATTACAAACTGAAAGGAGTTTTGGGGTCTTGAAACCCAAAGAAACAAAATATATGCCCTTTAGTGTCTTCTCAGGCCCGTAACAAATTAGTAAACCCTAAAACTAGGGTTTTAAATTTTCCATGAGATTTAACTAGTGAAAATATACAATTTTTTTTAATTTGATAAATATAAATGCCCTTGAAGGTATTTTAGAGTTTTTAATTGAGTGCTATACATATGAGTACATTTATATATGGCTGAGCTTAAAACAAGGGATTGTAGACCTAATAGGCCTAATTAGGGGGCTAAATACATGTAGAAAAGGATTAAGACAAAATATTTAGAATCTATAACTTCATGAAAAGAAGTACCTAGATAAAGGGTATCCAATTTAGTTAATGGTTTTCTAAAACACTATGTTACATTTTTTTACAAAGAGGATTTCAACAGAACCAAGGCTACAAGAAGTGGTTTAAAAGTAGAGCAGAGTTGCATAAAGTTGATTTATTGCATTGTGAAAGGTTGTGAGTGAGTTTATTGATCTAGATAGGTAATGAGGAGAACATATAAGGTGAAAAACACCATGATCAATTATGAGGATATATATATATATATATATATATATATATATATATATATATATATATATATATATATATATTTATCCATTATTGCATGTTGTCAATAAGGAATAGTGAAACAAGATATGTGTGGGTGTTTTAATCATTAATAAGTGATGGGATTAAGAAATTTGTGATAAGGAGATTGTATGTTTTGTGTGATTGAAATCTTGGTAATCAAGTTGTTTGTTTTTAGGTCCATTTAAATAAATAGATTTAGTGTTTGCCAAGAAAGATTGACTAGTTTTCAATCAAGAATAAGTACATGCAGTTGAAGGATATAGGCAGAGTTTGGCAAGGATAAGAAAATATCTACATCATTTGGTATTAGATCCATCTTGATTCTCTAGGGAATATTTATACAAGTATAAAAATTTATGAATATATGATTCATAGTGCATGTAGCAGGAGGTTGCAAGAAAGAGGTAAGAAGACAAAATTGAGAAGGAAAATAAAGAGAAGGTATGAATAGATTTGTGGTTGATTTCTTGTTTTGAATATATTGTTGATAAGGAGTGGTAGATAAAATAAATAAAATAGTGAAATAAATTAGTGGTAGAACTAAATAAGGAGAGATATTACCAAGCTCAAGGAAGAGACAAGCTCATAAATAGAGCTTGAGGGAGAGAGATAGTCCTAAAGTGAAGGCAAAGATTTGGAAGGCCCAAGTGAGGTCTGATATAGGAGGTTCCAGGTGTGAACCAAAAAAGGAAAGGGGTCCAAGTGAGGCCAAAAAAATAGAGATGAAGGGAGAAGTAGAGAGAAAGGTGAGAGATAGGGTTCTAATGAACAACCAAAAGAGAAAGAAATCAGCAAAATAAAAAGAAGAGATAAAAATGGAAAAAGAAATGAGGGAGATGAGGAAAGATATGATGAATTTAGAGATTAAGTTGATGGAGTTCCTAAAATATTGTGAACAATGGGTTAAACAACAAGAGGTAGACGGCCCATGGCAAGGATGGGTGATGAAGAAAAGAGTGAAGTGGCCCATAGCGTTGTTGATGAAGAAGAGAAGACAGGAAATGAAGAAGAAAAAGATGAACATTAAAGCCCATGGAGGTTTTGAGAAAATCAAGTTGCAAAGAGAGAAACATGAGGATGAAGAAGTAGAAAAAGAGTTCTCATGGTGGAAAAGGTGAAGAATGAAGAAAAAACAATGACCAAGCAAGAACTTTAAGAATAAGACAAAGGAAAGAGGAGGGTGTCCATTCAAGAGGTACTTAAAGGGACATTAAGGTCTATTTGTTTTATAGCTAACATTGTCTTTGATTTTCTATATATAGGTATGAAGATAATGAGAATCTAAGTCAAGATTCAGGTGTACAATTTGACAAGATATGGGGCAATATTAGTACCCATGCAACAAAAATATTATGAAAATGAGAAGAGATATTTTTCATTTGTTCCAAAAGGAGAAGATGGTGCTAAGGGAGTCATTCAGTCATTCCAAGAAGAACTAGAAGATGAAGAAGAATTTGTTGATGCCTTGGAAAGTATAGAAAAAAAGAGAAGTGATAGTGGATCATATGAGAGAAGTTGTCAAGAAAATAAAAAATAGTGGTTGTAGGTACAAGAAACAACATGAGCTATATCAAGAGAGAGCAAAGGAGCAATTGGAAGAAGAAGCACAAGTATAAGTGTGGCAGAAAATAACATACTCATTTGTATGAGAATATTAGTATAACATTAGAGGCAAGTTATTTTCTCCCCTTGTGAGTATGATGTAGGGTAATCTTGTAAGAGCTCAAGAAAGTGCATTGGAGTCATGTTGGTGCATGAAAATTTGAATTTCTATCCATTAAGAGTTTTCCCACTTTTTTTGTAATTTGAATTTCAAGCATGAAAAAAGGGATTGAGAGTGTGTTTAGATGGTTTTGGTGGTTTATAATGTTATGTCATGTTAAATGAAGTTTTAATAGACATATAAGGTCTTTTAAGATTCCTAAGTTGGTTTGGAATATTTTGTGTCAAGTTGAAAATGTGAGGTGACAGCTAATGTATTTATCACCCTACATGAGTTAAGAGTTGATAGATGTTTCTTGATTCAAAAAATAGCTATAAGGTTTTGTTTTGAGAGTCATTTTATATGGTATAATTATGATAGAGTCTTAGAGAGTCCATAGGAATGATAGTGGGTGAAGAAAATAGGGGCAAACATGATTTTGAAGAAGAGAAAGTCAGTCAAAACATATGCATGGTTGTGTAAGTCATTTGTAAATTAAACTAAATATTCAATATAAATATAATGGTGAAGGAAAATTTTGAATCCAATTATTTATATGAAATATATATTAAATAAGTACCAATATAGATGTCTATTCTTGATAGACATCATATTGATCACTGTTTGGATATAATCAGGTTTTCTTACTTATAGTCTATGTTTGCAATATCAGTAATCAATAGAATCTGATCATGGTTATGTATGTTATTTAAAGGTAATTTTGAATGTGTGTTGAAGGGTAATAGTGATCAAGAATCTAGTAAATAGACTTTTGCATGAACAAACCCTATGTAAGGGTTTTGAGGAGGAGACCCTTGATTGTCATTCTATGTCTTTATTTTGATGATATTTGTTTAAATGATCAAATTTATTCATGGATAATTATATCTCTTTTTCTCAAAGGATATTAAGTATTTTTGGGGTTTTAAAAATCATATAAATCAAAAAGACTTTAGTGCTCAGGCCCTTTCAAAACAAATAACCCTATTTTTCTAAGATAGTCTGTGTAGGAGTGGATTATGGGTATTATGAGAGTGTTATTGGGAAGAAGTCATATCTAAATCATTGATAAAGAGATATGTTATATTGAGAAGAGGAATTAAAGAGTTTTTAAAGCTTATTTGAATCTATTTGTCACTTTGCTATGGGATTGGTTAATACAAACCATACTAAGTAACCTATAGGTAACTTGTGTAATATTTCAAACTATGAAGTTCATGAAGGGAGTAAGATAAAAGGAAATAAGTGAAGTTTGGCCTTTAGGAAGGTTTCATTCACCTAGATAGTAGTTAAAATGTGTTTGGGAACCATTTTTTAGATAGAGAACATCAATTTCATGAATGAATACCTTGAGTACTATAATCAGGCTTGTTTGATTGAATGGCGATTGTATGTATTGGAGAGGTATATTAAAATAATGATGATCTAATGAGTGGAGGAAATTTTGGTAAGTGATATTGAGTGTTCTTGAAGGTTACCATATCTTATTTTTATCATTTGTTAACTATTTATTTAAATTTATTAAGTATAGACCTATAATAGTCCTTTGTTTGTCATAGTTAAGGGAGTTTTTCAAGTTGAAAACAAAGACAATAGATGTAAGAACACTTTATAAGTGTTGGTAAAGTAGGATAGGGTTAGTATAGACCTAAAAAAGGAGGTTTAGGGTCTTGAAACCCAAGGAAATAAACAATATGACCTTTAGTGTCCTCCTGGGCCTGTAACAAACTAGTAAACCCCGTAACTAGGGTTTTGAAGTTTCCATGAGATTTAATTGGTAAAAATATGAAAAAAATTGTAGTTTGATAAATATAAATATCCTTGAAGGTATTTTAGATTTTTTTATTGAGTGTCATATAGATAAGTACAGTTATATATGACTGATCTTAAAATAGGGGAATGTAGACCTAATAAGCCTAATTAGGGGGCTAAATGCATGTAGAAAAGGGTCAAGAAAAAATATTTGGAAGTTATAATGTATTGAAAAGAAGTATCTAGACAAAAGGTATCCAATTTAGTTTATGTATTTCTAAAACATTGCCATACATTTTCTTACAAAGAAGATTTCAACAAAACCAAGGCTACAAGAAGTGGTTTAAAGGTAGAGCAAAGTTGCATAAAGTTGATTTAATGCATTGTGAAAGGTTGTGAGTGATTTGATTGGTCTAGATAGGTAAAGAGGAGAACATACAAGGTGAAAAACACCATGATCCATTATGAAGATATATATATCCATTATTGCATGTTGTCAAAAAGAAATAGTGAAACAAGATATGTGTGGGTGTTGTTGACGTGGCAGATTGCACCCTCGACAGGAGGCCGAGCTCTTGCCTTCCACATGCAACAATGGAAACTCCCCTCTTGCCTGTGGGTCTGGAAAAACTAGGGGGAGAGTCTTTAGATAAGGGCTAGCTCCCTTTGATGTATCTCTGAGGTCCTATATTTCCTACTACTAACAATGGGGGGTGAAAGGGGAGAAAGATGCTAAAAATAGAACCTAAACTAAAAGGTGATACACCAAAAAAATTGATCTACTTAGCCCAAACATACACTTTCCACCAAGGACAAGCTGACATACACTTCATTTGATACAAGAAATCCTTCTGCATTAGTGAGCTAGGGGTCCATGGAGATACAGGGAGGAAGAAATACTAGAGGCGTTATAAGACACACTTTGGCAACATATTCATAGGCACCTATACTCCTCTAGGGACACTTTTGGCTAACCTGCAAAAGGAAAGCTCACAATACACTAGACATGATGGAATCATTTTGTGAAAGCATAAAGGAAGATGACTTAACATAGGACAAATCCATAGATACGAAAGTGCAAACTCAAAATGGAGGTAAAAATGCTATGTCTTGATTCAAGGTAAAAATATGGCAGAGCTCTGCCTTACAAGCTGAGAGATTTTTTGGCAGAGCTTTGCCTTACAGGCTAATAGATTCCTTCTCGAAATGAGAAGTTTGTAATATATAGAAGAAGAAAGAGGCCCTTTGGTGCCCTTTTACAAATGGACCATGTGCGTTCTAAACATTGGGAAGAGGAATCCACTGAAAGAACATGATGTGTTAATTTCCCATCTTGACTTTGGCATTCAAACATTATTGTGAAATCACGGGTAGCACCATCTGTCTGCAAACAAGACTGCTCTTCAAGGCATTCATGTGGTTTATCTGCTCATCAATGCTAAGTGAAGAAAAATGGGTCACACCATTCACTATTTGTGCCCCTTGATGACCACTTGGCAGATACTATGCTAACTATTAGAGTAACTCCTTGAGTTGACACCTTCCTTTGCCACTTAAACTATTTTGTCCATTTTTACACTTGGCTCTTTTGACTCTTCCTAGCTCTATCTTTTCTGGCTCCTTCAGCCCTCGGGGGATATCTTCTTTTTAGCCTTAAGCCTTTGAATTCCTTCAGGCTCATGCCTTTAATTTAAAAATCAATGGCTATTTCATTTTCATAAGGTTAATGTCCGCATACCCATCGTCATTTAGTCAATTCCTTCAGCCTTTTCTTTGTTCGGGTCTCTATTGTTAAACCTTCTAGTTGAACCAACTGATTGAACCAATAATTGTTCAATAGTTCAATAGTTTAATGGTTCAATACTATGTTCTACTCATTCATTTGATTACTTAAACCCACTACTTGAACCCTTTGATTGAATCAATCGCTTGAATTAAGCGATTGAACCAAGTGTTTGAACTAAGCGACAGTTCAAAGTTCAAGTTCAAAGCACTTGAACCAAGCAATCAAACTGAATGATTGAACCAAGTACTTGAGCCAAGTGACGGTTCAATGTTCAAGTTCAAAGCAATTGAACCAAGCTTTAAACCAAGTGATTGAACCGAGTGCTTAAACCAAGTGATTAAACCAAGTGCTTGAACCAAGCGGCAGTTCAAAGCGATTGAACCAAACCTTTGAACCAAGCTGATGAACCAAGCCAATGAACCAACTCTTTGAACCAAGCTGACTAAACTAACTGATTGAACCAAGCCTTTGAACCAAGCTGATGAACCAACTGATTGAACCATTTCAATGGTTCAACGATTCAAAATTGCTTACTCTTGGAAAGATCATGTCATTGAACCCTGACGTTGAACCACTTTTCCAACCTTAATGAAAAGTGTCTTGAATCATTTTAGCTCTCTTTCCTTGTGAATTTATTTGGACAAGAGTCTGAAGAAGATTTGTAAAACCCCTTACATTCTTTGAACTAGTTCATCTCCTTTGCTAAAAGATTTGTGCAACCCAAAATTGTGTTGGCTCAGAATAGCAGGGGAAAAGGGGGACCAATTTTGGCCTGCAAGACCAAAATGGTCGACAAATTGGTGACTCCCAAGGGAAGCATGTCTGCTATGCTTAGAAGCCAGTTGCCTTAAAGTCCATTGGGCACGAAGTCAGAATGTAACTTGAAAAATGTTAGCAACAACCCCGATAGATCCAAGAATCAATCATGAAGCTTTTTACCCCAAACACAAAGGAAAACACACACAAGGCTAAAAATGCTACTGGTGTAAATAGCACTTAGGGAAAATAGGGAAAGAAAACTAAAAGTAAACTACTATGTACAACTAACTAGGTATATTTGCCTCCCTCCTATATCAAAGGGAAAATTTCTTAAGTCTCCTTCATGGCAAGGAAACTTATGGTACCAGACAAGTGGCTGAATGGAATGGAGACTTGGTGACTTACTCCTCTTGCCTACCACCTTGATTGGCTTGCATCCAAATGAATCGGGGGAAAACATGCTTCCAACACATATGTATCCTTCTTGTTCTTAGAAGCTTGCCTCCTGCTAGTTCTTCATGTTGGTGTATCTCATCAAGAAATCTATGGCTGCTAGCTCATCACCATAATCCCTTTGATATGCATCACGGATTGGCTTGTCTCCTTCAAGGTTGTCCTCAAGATGGACATGCCTCTCTTTTTCCTACTCAAGGATCAGAGTCTCTAGTTATTCAAAGACATCCTCCTGATCCTCCTCCAACTCAAGCTCCATGGCATGATCATCCTCCTCATCAAAGCAACAAGGAAGTTCATCAAATAAGGGAGGAGAGAGCTCACCATGCTTACGTTCCTCTTCATATTGCTAAAACATCTGCATGTATGCATGACCTGTGTCTTCCCCATCGCTAATGATGTCTTCAAAAAGAGCATCTGTGATGATTTCTTCCTCATTTTTGCTCATGATAGCCTCCTGGGCAACTACAATTTGGATCCTCTCTTCTTCACTTGCCTCTTTCAAAATAGGTTCTTCTTTGAGAAGGGGTGAAGTGGAAAGCTAAAAATTAAACCCATGTGGAAGAGGAGGCAGTCCCTAAGCTAGAATTGAATGATTCTCATACTTCCATTTGGCCAACACTTCATCTATATCAGATGTGGCCTGATATCTTCCTTGGAGGTGACAAGCATCATCATGGTGAGTATGAGCAGCTTCATTGAAATCATATTTTGGTATGTATAAATCCATTGCTTAGAACCATGGACCTTGTTTTCCTTCATATATTTTGATCAAGCTCAGGTTATATGAAGGAATAAAAGACCCATTATGCTGAGCAATAGGATTATACTTAAAAAAATTGTGATTTCTTGATGGCACCAGGACTGCTTAACCAGTTGATTTAATTCAGAGTCGCCATTGGTGTTGATGAAAAAGCCTCTAAAGGCTGGTTGGTTGAAAAACACACCAAATTTCTTCAACTCTTTGGATAAAAATTAGTTGGTCCCACTGGGCATGCCAAAAATTTTTGACATGGTGGATTTCACCCTCGATAGGAGGCCAAGCTCCTACCTTCCACACACAACAATGGAAACTCCCCTCTTACTTGTGGGTCTGGAAAAATTGGGGGGAGAGTCTCTAGATAAGGGCTAGCTCCCTTTGATGTATCTTTGAGGTCCTTCCTACTGTTAACAATGGGGGGGGTGAAAAGGGAGAAAGATGTTGAAAATAGAACCTAAACTAAAAGGTGATACACCAAAAAAATTGATCTACTTAGCCTGAACATACACTTTCAACCAAGGACAAGCTAACATACACTTTATTTGATATGAGAAATCCTTCTGCATCAGTGAGCTAGGGGTCCATGGAGATATAGGGAGGA
The DNA here is from genome assembly GCA_037957365.1 of Torreya grandis. Lineage (NCBI taxonomy): Eukaryota > Viridiplantae > Streptophyta > Pinopsida > Cupressales > Taxaceae > Torreya > Torreya grandis. Next base: position 114,778 of record JARHVA010003752.1, on the reverse strand, counting down.
ATAACTACTAGAGGCATTCTAAGACACACTTTGGTAGCCTATTTATAGGCACCTATACTCCTCTAGGGACACTTCTGGCTAACCTGCAAAAGGAAAGCTCATAATACACTAAACATGCTAGAATCATTCTGTGAAAGCATAAATGAAGATGACTTAACATAGGACAAATCCATAGATAGATATGAAAGTGCAAACTCAAAATGGAGGTAAAAATGCTATGTCTCGATTCAAGGTAAAAATTTGGTAGAGCTCTACCTTACAAGTCAAGAGATTTTTTGGTAGAGCTTTACCTTACAAGCTAAGAGATTCCTTCTCAAAATGAGAAGTTTACAATATATAGAAGAAGAAAGAGGCCCTTTGGCACCCTTTTAAAAATGGCCCATGTGCATTCTAAGCATTGGGAAGAGGAAGCCACTGAAAGAACATGCTATGTTAATTGCCCATCTTGACTTTGGCATTCAAACATTATTGTGAAAGCACAGGCAGTGCCATCTGTCTAAAAACAAGACTACTCCTTCAAGGCATTTGCATGGTTTGTCTGCTCATCAATGCTAAGTGAAGAAAAATGGGTCACACCATTCACTATTTGCACCCATTGATGACCACTTGGTAGATACTATGCCAATTGCTGGAGTAACTCCTTGAGTCGATACCTTCCTTTGCCACTTGGACTATTTTTTCAGCTTTTGCACTTGGCTCTTTTGCATCTTCTTGGCTCTATCTTTTCTAGCTCCTTTGGCCCTCAGGGGATATCTTCTTTTTGGCCTTAAGCCTTTGAATTCCTTTGGGCTCACACCTTTCATTTAAAAATCAATAGCTATTTCATTATCATAAAGTTGATGTCCGCGTGTCCATCATCATTTGGTCAATTCTTCAGCCTTTTCTTTGTTCGAGTCTCTGTCATTGAACCTTCCAGTTGAACCAACTGATTGAACCAACAATTGGTTTAATGGTTCAATATTTTGCTCTAATCATTCATTTAACACTTTAACCCATCGCTTGAACCTTTTGATTGAACTGACCACTTGAACCAAGTGATTGAACCAAGTGACGGTTCAAAGTTCAAGTTCAAAGTGCTTGAACCAAGTGATTGAACCAAGTGACGGTTCAACATTAAATTTCAAATTGATTGAACCAAGTGATTAAACTGAGAACTTGAACCAAGAGATTGAACCAAGCGACGGTTCAAAGCGATTGAACCAAACCTTTGAACCAAGCCGATGAACCAAGTCTTTGAACCAAGCTGACTAAACCAACTGATTGAACCAAGCCTTTGAACTAATCCAATGAACCAACTGATTGAAGTAGTTCAATAGTTCAAAATTGCTAACTCTTGGAAAGATCATGTCGTTGAACCCTGATGTTGAACCACTTTTCCAACCTTAAGGAAAAGTGTCTTGAATCATTTTAGCTCTCTTTCCTTGTGAATTTATTCACACAAGAGTCTAAAGAAGCTTTGTAAAACCCATTACATTCTTTGAACTAGTTCATTTCCTTTGTTGAAAGATTTTTACAACCTAAAATTGTGTTGGCTCAGAATAGCAGGGGAAAAGGGGGACCGATTTTGGCCTGCAGGACCAAAATGGTCAACAGGTGTTTTAGTCATTAATGCGCAATAAGATTAAGAAATTTATGATAAAGAGATTATATATTTTATGTGATTTAAATCTTCATAATCAAGGTGTTTGTATTTCGGTCCATTTGGATAAATAGATTTAGTGTTTATCAAGAAAGACTAACTAGTTTGCAAGTAAGAATAAGTACATGCAGGTGAAGGATATAGGCAGATTTTGGCAAGGATAAGAAAAGCTATGCATCACATGAGTACTCTAAAATAATCCAAGAAGTTCATGAGGGAATTTTAGGTAGACATTATTCTAGAAAGGCTACTACACACAAGGTTTTAATAGCCATATTATGATGGCCTACCCTTTTTCAAGACACAAAGATATATGTTAGGAAATGTGATATTTGTTAGTGCATAGGTAAACCAAATCATTGAGATATCATGACATTACATCCAATTATATCTCAAGAACCATTTTAAAAGAGGTCCATTTATTTTTTCAACCCCATCAATTTAGTTGGATGATGAATAGTTCCTTTTATATCATTACAATAATTGATTATCTCACACACTGGGTTGAAGCTATACCAACAAGGGATTGTATTGGTGCTACTATTACATGATTCATTTGAGAATATATCATAACCCATTTTGTATGCCCACTAATAGTGATTGTGGCATACATTTCCTCAATTAAACTATTCACATTCTATTTGCTAAGTTCATGATTTCTCATCACAAAACAACACCGTATCATCCCCAAGCCAATGGCATTGCCGAAGCATTCAATAAAATATTAGGAAAAATACTTACCAATATTTTTAATATTATCTAAACTAACTGGGATGATAAATTATATGTCATACTTTGGGCTTACTGTCCTAATTATAAGTGCTTGAACATGAACACACCATTTAATATGGTTTATGGTAAAGAGGCAATTCTACCAATTAAATTCTTGGTTCCTATTGTCAATTAGACTTGCACCCTTGTGAATGTAGTTTCAGGCCTTCATAGTCTACTAAAACATGGAAATAATCATAGGCTATGGGTGACCTAATCAATAGATTGAATCTCTATATTCTAAGGGCTAGATCCTTTTGGTGTATCGTTTACAATCCCTAGTCTATGCCACAAATTGCTGAGGAAAAGGGAAGAGGGAAAAGGTAAGAAAGAAACTTGAAAGGAAATCCTTTCTATGATGGTGATACAACAAAATATGACCTTCATCTACTTGACATGCACTAAGAATATAAACAAGGATGTGAATATAATTACAGTACTCAAATGGTAGCCTCTAAGCATCAGTATTTTTCATAAGGGCTCGGGCTTGTGCATGATCTAAGGCAATTATTCAATAGGTCTGTAAAGACACTAGAGAGAGCTTGCACTTTCCATATAAACAAGATGATAGAGCACACTATGTGACTTGAAAAGATGATATTAACACCTAAAAATAGGTATAATGGAAAGGATAAGATGAGAGGAAGCCTTACCTATCACTTTCATCTCCCAATAAACCATGAAAATACACTAAAACACAAGCTTTTGAGGAGATATCAACTCTATCTTATTCATCAAAAGAGGCAAAATACATATGTTCTCCAAACATGAAAAAAATTATCTTTAAAATGGCTTGAAAGCTTGTACATATAGAATAAAGGACAAGAGAGAAGAGGGACTTGCATGTTAGAGTGGGGAACTAAGAGAAGAAGTTACCAATAACTGTAGATCACTCCTTATTTTTCTCAAGCTCCTCAACATTCAAAGCATGAAATTACTTTGATCCTGAGATCAACCATCCAAAATCATCACATATCTCCTTGAGGCCCTCATGCATTCAAGTCCCTTTTGATAGAATTGAAAAAGCCATGTCGACGGTAGTTGCATGTCTCTATCAAATGTGAATGATTTTATCCTTGCATTTACAACTTAGTGTGCTCCTTACTATAGTCTTAGACTCCCACGATCGTCAATATCTGATCACAAGATATTGACAAGTGTCAAGCTCATGACAATCTTGATGAACCCTTTGAAAACTTCACCTTTGTGAATGCCTACTTAATAGGGCTCAAAATTTGACGTTTGCGGGCCCGTCATTTGTTATTTAAATCCCAACAACTATTTTTTGAGGTTGAAGTTGATGTCCACACAACTGCCATCAATTCCTTCCATTTTTTTCTCTTTAGACATTTCCTATGGACAATTCCTTTAGAATAATTTCCTTGGGCTATTTGTTTTGGCCTTTTTTTTTAAGAATTCATTGAATTTTCTTCAGGACTATTCCTTTAGAGGAATTTTTTGGGCTTTTCTTTCAAAAAAAATTTCTAAAAGAATTTCTTTTGGCATTTTCTTAGGCTTATTCCTTCGAAAGAACTTGCTCGGACTTTTTTTTCTAAAAGAATTTCTTTGAATTTGCCTTGAAAAATTCCTTAAGACAAAATTTTTGAAGGAAATTATGTCTTCAGGCTTTTACAATGGACAATTTTTCGAAGGAATTCATTCAGGCCTTTTGGACTTAAACAATTCCTTCAAACTTTTCTTTGAAAATGGACCTTTAGACTTTTGAAAAGTGTTCCTTTTTCTACTTGAAATGCCCTTTTTGAAAGGAAAGTACCCTTCAACTTTCTTGAAAATGACCCCTTTTTTTGAGAAGTGCCCTTTGGAGTTTTTGCAATGGACCCTTTGGATTTTCTTGAAATGGTCTTTCAAAAACCTTTAAAATATCTTTTCTAAAAGGAAAGTACCCTTCAGACGTTTTGTAAAGAATTCTTCAAAAAATTTGAAATGGACCCTTCAGACTTTCTTGTAATGTCCCTTTTTCAAAAGAATGCCTCAAACTTTTTTTTAAAAGTCCCTTTTTTAAAAGAATTCCTTTTTTAAAGTTTCTTGAAGATGGATCTTTTGTAAAGAAAATAACCCTTTGAACTTCCTAAAAATGACCCTTTTTGGACCCAAAGAAGACTCTATAATTATTTTCTCAAAAAAATCCTTTGAAAACCAAAGTGAATTCCTCAAAAAAGCATGTTAATCATGGATTATTTCAAGGAATTTTCAAGACCAAAGAATAACTCATAAGAGAAACTGGCATAATATCCAAGGTTTCAAATGGTAGGGGTGATAATTTGACCTATTGGGTCAAAATTGTCAACAGTACCATCACTTCATATTGCACATGTTGGACAATTGGATGAGGAATCATAATTAAAAGCATGTTTAGATTCTTTGTTATAGTTATATGAATCCCATTTTATAGCTCATTGGAGTTAAGATGTGGATAAATGCAAACAAAAATCATGGTATGATTGACACATCAAGCATAAAACATTTACCCTTATGATGAAAGTCTTGCTCTATGACTCCAAGTTCACGCACGATTCTATAAAACTTCAAATTTATTGGGATGGTCCTTTTTGTAATTCATAGCATTCAACCTAGTAACACTTGTCAATTACAAAGGTTGAATAGCTAATTGCTTCTTAGGCATTATAATGGAAGCCAATTATGGTCGTATTTCTCCTCTTAATAGTATAAATTTTTTAGCAATAAGGCTTATGCCATTAGTTTTGGACTTACTATTTAAATAAAAACATTGCCTTTATTTTATGCAACATTTTTTTAATTTAGAGTTAGTTTAATTTTGTACTTGTAATTTCATGGAGGACCACAATGCAGTTTTTAGTATGGGGTAAAAGGTATATGTATTCATGTTTAAGGATGCATGCATAACTTAAGGCACGTAGGTTAAATAACCCAAGAATAATATATTCCCACCAAATAGTTTGAAAATTAGTAAAAAAAGAACAGTTGTCTTCCACTCTAAATAAAAGCATGGGACATAGTTATCTTCCACTTCAAATAAAAATGCAAGACATGACGTGTCATTAATGTGAAAGAAATAGTAGTTGCAATAAATGTGCCAACATCATGAAATGAGAATAATGTTAAATTGATCGATAACGAGAAGAGATGGTAAAAAATAAAGGGGGTAGTAAATGCAAGGTACCCCCTCAAACCTATAAAAGGATGAGAAAGCTCATTTTACTTTTTACCTTTGCTTCCATTTGAGTTTATAGAGCCAAAGAATGAATTAATTTAGAGTGATTCCAGAGAAAATAAACAACATCAAAATTTTATAAACAGCTATTGAGTCAAGAATTAAGCTAAGTAATCAAGCACAAAGCTCTGAAACATGACCTATGACATAAATAAATAGTAGTTGCAGGTTGTAGAGATAGACGTCTACCATTAGAGGGTGATGAAGCAAGAAAATTTGAATTCATATACACTACAATCATGCATTTTTTGGGGAATGTTTTACGACCATGCTTTAACCTTCAAGCTCCTTAGAGGGTGTTACAGCCTAATAAGAAGGCTTTAAGAACCAATCTATTGTTGATTATACCACAAAAAGAATTACTTTGGGGGAAAGTAGTATTAATCAAGAAAGAGACACCTAAAGAATAAGCACATCATGAAGAAGGAGAAAAGGTTAGGATATCATGCCAAGTGAATAAGGCAAAATCATCTCCATCCCCACCTTTGATGATAGAGGAAATGTGGTATCTAGAGATGGTGCTAGGTCTCAAAAGTACCCTCTTGTACCATTTTTGACTACAACCATTGTCAGTTTGGGAATGAGGTTGAGTTGAAAAATAACTACCAATTTGAATGCCAAAACAAAAAATCAATTGGTGTATGACCTCAAAATTTTAAATGCTTTGGATGTCGTAGGGCTATTTTAGTTATTTAACCTTTCATACTTTGGAAAACCTGCAATTAAGTTTATATTCTCTCACATCCATAAAGAATACCACTAATTTTTTGGGGACAACATAAAGATTATGCCTAAGAGAATAAGTACTAGGAATGCATTACTGTGACATGGACATAGAGTTTGACTTAGAGGACTCAAAGAAAATATGAAAAATAACTTCAATGCTAATGTACCAAAAGCAGGGCCACTCTATGCACATCAAGAACTTGCAAGATCTTACTCTCTGAGTGGTGGTGTGCATCATCATGAACAAGATCGATGGTACCAATCATTGGAAAGAGGTTGATATGGCTCACCTCAACATTACTCACTAGGTAACTGAGGGATTTAAGTATAATTGGGCCATGCATTTTGCCCATAAAATAATTGGGGATGTTGAAAAGACCCATCAGATACCCAACCATAGGTTTACCTGACTACACCTTGGGAGAACTAAAGTGGGCATATTTACCTAAACATAAGTCCCCTATTGAGTGATTTTTAAGGCATTCATATTCCCCAAACACATCACCCCCACTTACAAAAATAAGATGAAATCATGGTATGATAGAATGAAATAAGCCTCTGGTAATGAATGGCATATTCCTAAATACTTGCCCATCTAGGTTGGTGAGTAATCTCAATTTGTTGTAAAGCAACATTTCTCTTTGGCATGCATCAAGATGGTCTCTTCTAGATAACTCTTTGCATGTTTGAAGCTACCCTATGCCTTTTTAGAATGAAATTTCATTGACTCAGTAAATCACATTTTTGATACAAAACCTTTCACTTTGGAAGTAGACCAGATTGACTTGAAGATTCACACTCTCCAGAAAATGTATGTCCATCCTAGAAAGAAGGCCTATAAGGAGAAGTGAGAAACTAATTATATTGATATCAAATTCAAACAAACCATGGTGGGAGAATAAGTGCATAATCTATTCTACATGCTACAACCCAAGAAGAAGACTTCAAAAGGCATGAAGCATACATGAGAAAAACTTACACTATTACCTCAATTGGTCAAAAAGCAGGTTGGGCATGATGCCTACATAAGTTCATATCAAGATCCTCAAAAATAGGAGAGGACTACTTAGGTTCTACCTCCTATACCTTCTCCACCTAGGGCTTCACTTTCATAGGTTTTTTCACCCCTAGCTTCACCTTCATAGGTTCCTCCACACCTAGCTTCACCTTTATATATTACTCTACCCCCATCTTCACCTCTAAGGACTTCTTCATAGGAATAACCACCAAGTATTTTACCATTAGGGGTTGTTCCACAAAGTACACTAGAGAAATAACCAGTATATGAAGAACCTAAAAGCCACAAGGAAGAAATGAAGGACTCTAACTTTGAAAAGACACCCTCCCTAGTGTGAGAGGAGGAGGCCACCTTTGATGATAGACCATTGGACATTAGGGGTCCATTTGGTGAAGAAGGGGGATGGTTATGATACTTATCAAATGAGTAGGATGTCCATTGGTATCACTTCTTTGGCTACTGACACAGAGATCAAAATTCTAGAGTGTAACCCAAGCAAAGTAAAGGAGCCTATTGGTTATAAGGGAAAACCACCTTTGATTGATGCATCCACCAATAGATGCACTCAATATAAAACAAGAATCACTAATAATATGATCTACTTATGGCTACATTTCCTTCCCTAGGATGCTACTATTGATGCAAGGCAATAAATTTCCTTCCTTTTAGACATGTATAATGAGGAGTGCCATTTTTAGATTCTTATAGATAGCATCCTATTGAACCCTCAAACCCAAACATTTTCAAATCCACTATGGTTTGATCCTCATAATATATCCCCTCTACAAGCTAGTGCTGCATTTTTAAAAATGGATTTTTAAGTCACACACCAAAATATACTTTTAGACTCTGATATGCATGATGCATAAAAAAAACATGGATAGGTAGTGGCAATGTATGAAAAGGAGGTTGTCACCTACAAGGCATTGGAAGAAGAAGTGGTCATGTTAAAAAATAATGAATGATGCCATAAAGGCCAAGTTAAAAACTTTGAGTTTAGGTAAATCAATTTTGGGCCAAGAATTGATATTAGCAGATGGAGTACCTCTAGATGGGAAAGTTGTAGATAAATTAGAGACCCTAGTGAATCTCCTATTGAAGAATTGTAAGGAACAACTTGAACATAGGAATGATGCATTATTGGTGGTAAAGTAGTTTACTAAGGAACTAGAGTTTTGTAAGCATGCTAGTTTACTAAGGAACTAGAGTTTTGTAAGCATGCTCTCTAAATATTTTGGGAAGTAATCCCCTTATTAGATGGGATTTTTGAAAAATTGGTGTAACCTAATAAAATTATAAAATTTTGAAGGCTCTGCTCAACACAAAAGAGTCTCAAAGTTAGCAATTAGAAAATGATTCCCTCTTAATAAAGTATCGTGCTGAGCTCACAAAGGCATTCAAATATGTAGAATCTATGAAAGATAAAATAAATGCACATCAAAATTTTATATCTCTCCAAGGACAAGTTGTCATTGAGGTCTCAATATTAGAAGAAGTTCAAAAGGATGTCACACATCCCTTGACCAGTTGGTCAATAAGGCCAATGAGTGTCATGACCAACCTAAGGAGATGAAGAAGTCAAAGGTGGAAATTAAAAAAATAATGTTAAAACTTCTCAACACATTATCACATTAGGACAGTGTCAAGAAGTAGATTAAACAAACTGGGCCTGATTTTTTGGCTAAGGCCAAAACTGAGACTTAGTCTAGGATGGACTAAGAGCATAGTGTGGGTTGATGTTGGACCCTAAATTTTGACTAAGTACTTTTGTATTTTGGCATGAAAATGACATGGTATGAGATAATCATATAAAAAAAATATTAGGGTACAAAACTAACTTAGTGTAGAAGGATCATGGTACGGAACTAACAAGGCATAGAAGGACAAGGGTAAGGAAGCACCAGTGCAAAAGGACCCAATCAAAGTCATAGTATATTTACAAGGAATATGAGAGCATAAGACTCATAAAAATAATGAAATACTTTGGGAGTGCATGGGAAAGAGGAGATGTTTGAGGAACGATTCTAAAGGGCCAATGAGACTTAAACCATCATGAGTTTTGTATCGGCTCATGAAGAAGAAGACACATGGTAGTAAAGATCTAACATAGAAAAAGAATATAGGGGGGCACAAAGGCTTGGGTCCTTAGAAGAAAATAATTGATACACTACCATGACTCTTAGTCCACCAAGATTTCATTGGCCAATCACTCATGTCATTTATTATGTAACTACTTGGTCAGGGAAAAACAAGTATAAATACCCTTGTATGAAAACATTGTAAGGTGAATGATATTGGATATCATTTTAGTGACTTATAATATAGAATTATGATTATTACAATTATTTCTGATGTTAGTGTTATCGATAATTTATAGTTATGCATCTGGCAATGGGTTTGTAATGAGTTACTTGTAGTTATAACTAATTATGAGATTTATGCTTCTTGAACTTACAAACTTACACAAAAATATCTGAACTCCATGGAATTTATCCTTGTAATTATGGTTGTTGAGCTTAATGAAACAAGGACAAAATTAGTGTATTTTTTTTTTCTGTAGCTTCTGTAGACATCTAGATCTAGCCATCGATAACCTCCAATCAAGCTTTTATCCAATTTCCACTTAAAATGCACAATTTGGCCTAAAAACACTAAAACACACTAAATGATGTGAAACTGACATATTCAAGTGCTGATTTTTGTTAGGGTATCCTTAAATGGGGTAATGTAATTTACGGGCCAGCTAACTTTGATCAGTTCATTCTGAGTCAAAATGCCAAATTTTCACTTGGGTACTCTAGACTATTCTTCCCTATCAAATATTTTGCACAAGACATGTGCCTTTGATATTTGTTGTCAGAAACATCCTAAATGGGAATACACATCCAATGCATCTGATGTGGACTTCTAATTCCAATCCAGTCAAATTTTGGACCAATAACAAGGTATTCTGATCAATTTGAGCAATTTTTGCACAAAGTGTTTAACCATGCTTAAGAGCTAATTAACCCAAATCAAGGCCTAAACAATAATTCCATAAAAACTTGTTGAATACTTATTTTTGAAAATTAATATGGAATATATTCATCATCAAGTGACCTCATTTCTTGGGAAGACATCCCTAGGCCATAAATGGCATAAATATCAGGATTCATGCCCTCATGCCTCATCAAAACCCTCCATGCCTCTTAATTTCCCCTTCTTCCAATGTTATGATGAGGATAATTACAAACTTAATTGAAAAAATTTAATTAATCCTCAACCACACATCACAATTTTGAGACGGACGGTTGAGGTTGATTCTAATCAAATCCAAAAATATATAAATAGGATACCTCACAACACCATTTCTAAGCTTTTTTGATCCAAAGTTATAATGCCAAATTGGTTCCAAAAGCTTCACGAAATTAGTGTTACCATGCCAAATTTATTCCAAGCCAAACCAAGATACAAGCCAAAGGTGCCAAGGAGAGATGGAAGTATCCAAGCTTCCATTTCCAAGGACTTCATGAGTACAAGCTGAGCAAGCCACCACTACAAAGGCATTTCGAGCATCCAAGGAAGGTGAAGGAATTATTGTATTTGATTCCTTAATTTTTAGTTGTGTTTGTCATTTTTTTTGTTAACTACGCTCTCCCTAGTGTCTAAGCCTAGAGATGTTATGTTATTAGTGTGTTTCTTTCATTTTTTTTTCATTTTAGAACTAACACCATACTAACCATCCTCTCTTGAGTCAAATTCTTAGATCACATAATGGCATGCCCGATGGGACTAGATGCATCCTAAACATGAAAGAGTTCCTTTTTTAACTTTAAAATATTTATTTGGGCCCTTAAAACTCTTGCAAATTAATTTTCTAAATTTATTTTTCCATTTTTGCTTGCTATGGTTTTACACAGTAATCGACGTCAATAAGTAAGACTGACATCGGTTACATATATTAACTGACATTGATTAGTAAAACTAACATTGATTAAATTTTGGTTAGCTAGAGTAATTGATGTCAGTGGTAATAACTGACATCAGTCACTATGTTTTTTTAAAAACATAGACCTGAGAGCTACTTTTTCAAAATTCATTGTTCCAATCTAAAAAGAGCTTCAAAGCTAAAGGACACACTAACAATTTTGATATAGGACCAAGCTTGACATTTTCTTAAAACATGTTTAAATCACCTTTACATGATTATAAATAAATTAGGAGTCTTGTTTTGGGTGTTTAACAAAGAATTTAGATGTTTTGGTGAATGTTTTCAAAGTTTACAACTAAGACCAAGGGGTCAAATGAACACCACCAAACTTTTCATTTGGGCTTAAAATTGAACACACTTGTCAATTATTGTTTGCAATAGTTGTTTACTTAGGTTTTGTTTGGAAAAAAGAGGAATGTTTCATGTATGCTTTTCCATTTTTCCCCTATAGGGAACCTTTGGAATCAAAAGCACCATTCCTATTGCAAATAGCCTAGTCCAAGACTTAGAAAGAATGTCATCTAAAGCACTCCCCAAAAAATCATCAAATTTTGGGTGATCTTGAAAATGACCCTAAAGTCTTTCTATTTTATACTTTCTTTATTTTCATGCAAACTTGGTTTGCAAGGGGGATGCCATTACCTCCCACAAGTTCTTTAGGGAAGCTTTGACTTGGGGCTTCACCTCCTGGCATTGACTTCATTTCACTCCTTTGCAGTTGCACATGGGATGTATCTACATTTGGACATCGCACTACACTAAGTGAATAATATGATGTAATGGTTGTAAAAAGGACTATACTTTTTTACAACTAGTTAATGTCATGGTCACCCAATTTTTGTGCTTGTCTTTTGCATTATTTGGCATGAAAGTCATTGTGAAATTGATTTCCCTAGAATGATCGAAATCTTATTAGTCTTAGTCAACCCCATTTTTCCATACCCTTATTAGGATTTAGATGATTATACTTAGTGTATTTTGGTCATTTTTGCTTAGTATGTTTTGAGGCTAAATACTTGTTTGTTTGTTCATAAGCCATGTCAAAATAATGCATTTGACTTGTGAAGGGTAGCGTTATGCTACCCAAGTCATATCAAACCATTTTTATCCTTTTAAGTTTTTGAAACATAACATTGACCAAATTACTCGAGTATGTTTATGTCATTAGGCTGCTCAATTTGTTTCAAGACTAGCTCACCATTATATCAAAACCATTTGTTTCAAACCACTTTGATTATACCATTTGGACCTTTGTCTTGTGTTGTCATGCTGATCAATCTTGTCTAATTTGTTTAGTCAAATCCTAGTTTTCAATTAGCCTTTTTAAGTTTGGATCTAAACATTGATTGATTTCTATTTAGGCCTTAATTACTAGGGTTGATACATAGATCTTTGTCTTTTGGGTTGCATAACTTTGATTAATTGATTACCCAAATTTAAAAATTATTGATGGTTTATTTGTTTAAAGGCAATCTTCATCATTGTTTATGCCTTTATTTGGGAGAACATAGCCTTTCTCAGAGATCCTTTTGTCTTATAACTTATGCCAATTGATCATGTTTATGTTTGATTTCATGTGCTGGGTTTATGTCAAAGTTATTTTCAAACTTGTTAGATTAAATCAAATCACATCAGCATTTGTTTCAAGTCTATATTTTGATGTTGTTTGGCCAAAATTATTAGCACATGCCTATTTGTTTGATCCTATCTTTGACTCCACATTTGGGCAAAAGACCTAGTAACTCAAATTTTCCCTTTCCTAGTTTAGACCTTGTTTGGAATACTTTGACCTAGGCCTTTCACATGTCAATTTTTATTTAGATGCTTGACCTTTTATACGTATGACATTTGAAATTAGACATTGGATGTTAGGCTATTTTATGCCAAGTTTTATCACAAATCATTTTGGAGATATAGTTCCACTTTCAGACCATACTAGAGATACAGCTCCACCCCTTCAACCAAGATAGACAAAGTTTGAACCATTGGTCTTTTGAACATAGTTTTTTAGAGTTTGTAGAACTCTAAGTCTTTTTATTTTTAGAGATTTCATCATTTACATGGATATGTCTCATTACACTTATGGTAGAGTCACTTATAATCTGGTTTATGTTAGAATGGCCTCACAAAATGACTTTTATGGCTTTTGTCAAGACCCCAATGATGCTAATATGGTTTGTGAGATAGATTTATATCTACCTCATATTAATCATTCATGGGAACAAAATCATAAAGCAACTTATGATCTAGCTCAAGACCTTGATTGGTATAAAGAGGCTTGTGAAGAGGACTTTGGAAACCCAACTATAGATAATATTGTTTTGGATACAAATCCATACCCTATTTTCAATAATCAGTACATGAAACATAGGCAAGAACTAGCTTATGAGCCAACTCACAACTGGGATGATATGGTTTATGAGGAAAGACTTGGATGCTTTTCCTTGTGAAATTAATCAAGCTTCACCACATCATACCATTTTTATTCTCAGACCACAATATCTCACCATTCCTATACCAAGACCTCATCCTTTGGTTTATGTGAGTAATCAGGTTCCATAATGCCAAACCATTTCTATACCAAGATCTCATCCTTTGGCTTATGTGAGAAATCAAGATCCATAATGCCCCTTCATCATTCTAGGACCTAGTCCTTTGGCTTGTGCAAGAAATCAATCCCCAAATTTCCCTATTGTTACCATCTAAGGACTTTGTCCTTCAGCTCACATGAGTAATCATGATCCCCAAGGCCCTACCATTATCCAACCATAATTCATTCCTTATCCAACACCAATCCCAACCAAACCTCAACTGATCTAATCATTTTAAGACCAAGCTGTGTTCAAAACTGGTATTTTATAACTCATTGAAAACCAAGGCCAAGAGAACCAACCAATTTGAGATGTTTTTGTTGAATCAACCATTTGTGATAAGTTAGCCTATGATAAATTGCCTATTTATCCTATACCAATTGTCAAGGAGTCTCACTCTGATGAGCCAATCTTTGATGAGTCACTTCTTAATGATTATAATCACCTTTGGCAAAAGCATTACCTTGACCATATTCCTATTTTTAAAGAGCCTCCTATTGACAAGATAGTCTATAAGGAGTTGTCTCTTGACCTTTTTCCCATCTTAGAGGAGTCCCACTCTAAAAAACTAGTCTTTATGAAGCCCATCATGTTATTACAGGTTGTTACTTATCCAATACCAAATATTCAACAAGACGTCATTATAATAGAATACCCATCATATGAAGAATCAGAGTTAGAGTCAAGTTTTACTCTTGGACTGACATCAGATTTAGCATCAAAATTAGAATATGAATCAACATCAGTCTCAACATCAGATTCAAAGTCTGTTGAGTTAGAATTAGATTTAGACAAAAAATATGTTCATGGAAATTAAAACATTGGTTACACATGCCTCATAGATAAATTTTAATACATTTGTGTTCCTTCTACAATTGTTTAGGATGAGTACTTCAACTTCAACACAAGTTATCCTAGTATCTTCTATGAGGATTATGGAACCTCTCCCCATTTCATTACAATTCTATAGGTCATTAACATCAACCAAAATATCTATATCATTGACATTCCATCTCCTAAAAGTGTCGATTGGGATCGACAGAATCACTCTTTGTTAAACTGCATCTATGGTGATATAGCGGTTGAAAAAGAGCAAGGAGACCAATACCACATTCATATAAAATAAGAACACTCTCCTAGTGAAAATTTTCTGGAAGTGCTAGAAGAGAATCAAAGTCAAAAGCTAATGTTCAGTAGTGAAACCTTTTCAAACGTGTTACAGGATAATCAAGAAAACTTCATTAGTGAAAACCTTTTTGAGGCACCAATAGCTGAGCACAAAAGTTCTTCACTACTTGATGAAGACAAAATCAAATATCAAATCAAATAGTTTCCTATCTATAGCATAATTAGATGGTAGCTACTCTCAACATCAAATAACAGAAATTTTTTTGGGTCCTATTGAGAGAACAAGTTTTCGGCCTTGCCACAACCAAAATTATGTTGAATCTGACATTAACAACATTACATGTGACTGAAAGTCTTGATATTCATTTATTTCCCCACCATTATACATTATATTATCATCTATCATTCCATTTCACAATTGAACCCACCATCCATTATTTGTCCCTATTTACCATCCATGGTCACACTTTTCTTTGCAGAGGCTATAAAGATGTTTTGTCTTGATACATGAAATAACTAGAATCAATGACCAAAAAAGATCATAAAATCATTCTCAACAACCAAATTTTTAGGCCATTTTTGATAGATTAGTTATTTTGATGAGGTGTGGGATAGCAATTAACATGATCAAGTATTCTATTTATATCATTTGTTGATTAGGACATGCATCTCCCCATCAGTAGGAATAACAGAAGCAAAAACCACACCCAGGACAAAAACATGTACCATATCATCTCACATTGCCATGCCATTGCCATTGTTACATATCCATTGTCCATTTTCATGTATCTTTCCATTTACCCCATCATTTGGAGACAAACCCTCTTACCATTTTATACATCCTATCATTCTATTCCTATCTAGACCAAAGCCTATTTTTAGTCATCCTACCCAATCCTATTTTTATCTTGGTTCCTTTGGTTCTTCCTATACTTTTTGTGAGGGGATTTCAATCAAGTTTCAAAAATCAATCCAATCTATGTTCATAATGATAGTCTATGAAAGTAGTATGATAGTTAATCTGGAAATATATCTTTCATCCTACATCACATTTGTTTATGTGAGCTTGATTATAACCACCTATGCAAAAATCAGTGTTTTACCAATCTTGCTACTAATTATAACTACCTATGGGAAAATTAGTATCATTGACTTATGCCATTTTATCATAGTTATAATTTCCTATGGGGAAACTAGGGACAACATTTGTTTATCATACATTGCCTCATCACTTTGCCATCATTGTTTTCATTTCACTAGCTATTTGTCAGATTTGAGAACTTGTTGAGACCTAGTTTTTTTTTCCTCACCTTTTGTGTGGATGGAATTACTATGACTTGAGGTCATTTTAGGACTATGTTGGTCATGCTCAATTCATGTTGAGGTCCCCTCAGTCCCCCTTTCCATACGTTCTCATTATTTTGTGAACAATCTAAGCCAAACACTCTCACCATTTTACGAGTATGTATCTTGTCATTCTCTAATGAGTTAAGATACCCTCAAAATTCCAAAAACATTCAAATATTAAAAAAAATACAAAAATATTTGTCCTATCTAAGCCTAGTTAGTTACTCTTGATCCGCCTTACTGGGGCACAATCATTGTTAGGATGCTTTCTTTTGATTTTGTTTTCAAGATTTTTGTTTGTTTGTTTATTTCAAGTTGTTTGTTTGTTTTTTTGTTCGCTTTTCTATTTGTTTGCTTTCAACATTATTGCCTCAACTCAATATATATGTGTTTATTGGGTGATTCCTTGTGCACATTATTATTGAGTCCATCCATATTCATCCATTAACATTTTCATCATGGTTTTTATCATTGATGCATTATTTTTTGAGTGTTTATTGGATTGAGAGTCAATCCTTATGTATATTTTGTCCAAGTCTTCATGGTTTTTTATCATGAAGCCTACCATCACATGCTACAACAAAAATTAGCTTCAAGAAGGTCTATAATCAATGAAGCTACAGAAGTTTCTCCTTGGCACCTTGGCAGATCCTCCCATCCCACCCTTAATCAAATTAACCCATTGGCCATTCTAGTTATGTCATTTTTAATCAGATGAGCATCTCCTCATTGGCAAGTACAATTGAATCATTCACACTGATCAATCTTATTTTTCTATTCATATCTTTCATCACTTTGCGCATGCTTATATTTAATCTATATTCTAGGTTATATCTTTGAGTTATGCTTGTTAATTTTCCCTAACTAGGGTAAAATCATCTTTAGCCAATCTAAGTCCTCTTAATGATTATAACCGCCTATGGGAAAATCATTATTTTGACTTTTATTATTGATTATAACCACTTTTGGGCAAATAAACATCCTTTTTACATTAATGCATGCAAGCATTTTCTCATTTGGATTAATCACAACCATGGGTTAATTCCACCTTTCTTTTTATTTCTTTTCAAGGGACTACCCATCAACAAATGTGACTGCCACTCCCTCAAGGGGGCATCATCATAGGCTTTCCAAAACCATTTGGAGCTTTGTTATTTTTGGCATACAGGCCATTTCTCATTCTTTGAGAAAATGTTACTATGCTTATAGCTTGTAACACCTTCCTAAATAGGGGCAAACTATAGACACCTAAAACTAGCCACTGATAACCTTCAACCATGCTTTTGACCAATTTCCACTTAAAATGTACAATTTGTCCTAAAAACACTAAAACATGATAAATGATGTGAAACTAACATATTCAAGTGCCGATTTTGGCCAGGGTATCCCTAAATGGGGTAATGCAATTTATGGGCCAGCTAACTTTGATCAATTCATTTCGAGTCAAAATGTCAAATTTGCACTTAGGTGCTCTGGATTGATCTTCCCTATCAAATTTTTAGCACAAGACTTGTGCCTTTGTTATTTGTTTTTGGAAACATCCTAAATGGTAATATACATCTAATGCATCTAACATTGCTTTCCAATTCTAATCTAGTCAAATTTTGGACCAATAACAAGGCATTTTGATCAATCTGAGTAATTTGTGCATAAAGTGTTTAATCATGCTTAAGAGTTAATTAACTTAAATCAAGGCCTATCAATAATTACATGGAAACTTGTTGAATAATTATTTTTAGAAATGAATATGGAATATCTGCATCATCAAGTGACCTCATTTCTTGGGAAGACATCCCTAAGCCATAAATGCCACAAATGTTAGGATTCATGGCCTCCATGCCTCATTAATTCCCTCCATGATGCCCTCCATGCCTCTTAGTTGCCAATTTTTCTAATGTCATGGTGAAGATAATTACAAAATTAATTGCAAAAATTTAATTAATCCTCAACCACACCTCTCAATCTTGAGATGGATGGTTGAGGTTGATTCTAATCAAATCTAAAAATCTATAAATAAGAGACCTCACAACATCATTTCTAAGATTTTTTGATGCAAATTTATAATGCCAAATTGGTTCCAAAATCTTCAAACAATTAGTTTACCATACCAAATTGATTCCAAGCCAATCCAAGCTATAATCCAAAGGTGCCAAGGAGAGATGGAGGTAGCCAAGCTTCCATTGCCAAGGACTTCATGAGCACAAGTCAATCAAGCCACCACTACAAAGGAATTTGGAGCATCCAAGGAAGGTGAAGGAACTATATTATTTGATTCCTTATTTTTTAGTTGTGTTTGTCATTTTTTTTTTGTTAACTAATCTCTCCCTAGTGTCTAGGCCTAGAGATGTTATGTTATTAGTGTGTTTCTTTCATTTTGTTTTTATTTTGGAACTAACACCATACTAACCATCCTCTCTTGAGTCAAATTCCTAGATCACAACTTCTAACTATATATAAGTTTAAACTAAAAAATATGACTAGTATGTTACTGCACAACATAACCCACAAGAACTATTTTCTTGATATGTGCTTTGGGTGAGCATGCAAGACCATAGTCTTGCATGAAGGGCCTATGTGCTGGTTTATTGGGGCTATACTTATGGCCTAATAAAATATGATTAAGAGATTAATAACCCAACACAAACCTTTTTATGGATTTAAAATCTTCTCTATCATCTCCATTTGTTCTTTCAATGTGAGAGCATCCATCCCTTCATCAGCTTCATCAAATTTTGGACCATGTTGTTCTTCATTTTCTTGAATATTTTATCCTATATCAATATGTGCAGCCATTATATCTTCATGCTTCATCAATGATTCACCTCTATTTACTTTGGAACTCTCACCTTGCCACAAAATTATGCTTATTGATACTCTTTGTCATGCTTTGTAGTCTTTTTCCATAATCACACTCATTAATTGAAAGAAATCATCTTCATATTCATCATACACTACTTGCTTACCTTTCCATTAGCTTGTGCACTCTACATACCTTTCATCTTGTTTCCTCATGGAGTTACTTAGTTTCACCTTCATTTCTTTATCTTTGATTGCCTCCACCATGTCTTCTTACTTCTTGGGTTTGCATCTTGCCTCTTCCTTTATGCCCTCTTGAAGTGTACTTTCAACACTACCTCTTTGTACCTTTTTCATACTCTTTGCAACCCATTTTCTACCTTGTAAATACATAGACTAAAGTTTGTTACTTATTTCATATTTGTCATGCTTCTTACCTTGATAGACTATCATGTTATCTTGATGAAATCTGCCCTTTACTTCTTTTTTCCATGTGTGCTCTTGTCTTCCACTTGTACTCTTGCCTTGTATGATTTCTTGTTTGAGGTTATTCTTCTGCATCCCATCACCTATTTTATTGAGCCACTTAGGCCAAACATGACCATTCTCTAGTACTATCTTTGAGGGTCGTACCTTGTTTTTCTTTCTTCCAATCTACATATTAGCTAGGTCGATGCACAAAGTTGGGGGACAAAAAACATGAAAGTCCCCCAACTTTGTAAATTTTTTTACAAAGGGCATACACCCTTTTTTTTAAACTGAGGCTCCAAATATTTCCCAAGCCTCAAGGGCATACACTCTTTTCAAAGGGAACACACCCTTTGTAGTTTACAAAAGGTCTACACCCTTTACAATACAAAGGGCATATACCCTTTCTCTTATTTCATTTTTTACATAGATGAAGGAGAAAACCCATGCCCAAGAGAGTTTGAAGAGATTTTTATTTTACTAAATTTGTATATTAACACACTATTTTTGGAGTTTAATCTCACCAACAGGATTTAGCATTAGATTGCTTCAAATTAGGTATATTATTTTTGCATTTTCATTTTTTCATTTCTATTTATTTATTGAACTAGGTTTTGAATTTTAAATTGCATTGGATAAAAAAACCTATATTTTTTTTTAAATTTAGATACACAAGTTTTATGGATCCATTTCCTAAAAAAAATGTTAGACAAAACCCCAAAAAGTTTGATTTTTCACAAGAAGAAGTTGAATTATATAAGCAAAACAATTCCAAATGTCAACAATTACAAATAATCATCAATGATTTGCATCACTCTTTAGCTAGTAGTGCACAAATTTTAATTACCAATACATTAGAGTCTATTTTTAATGAAGTGGGAAATGTGACTTCATAACTAGATGTATTGTTGCATCGAAGAGAGGCTCTAAAAAAAAATTATTCCAATAAATTGTCATATGAAGATGTGAATAAAAAATAACAAAAGAAGATTTGTGTGCTTTGTTTATTAAACTTGGAACCAACCAACCTCCATGAATGAATTAAAAACACATTAGTATTGATTGATGTGTTCATGAGGAGATTAAAAATAACTTTTGGGATAGGTGGTGGATGGTGTTTGATGAACCTCCATACAATAATAATGAGGTTCCATTATTTTTTTTGAGGAAATTGTATTGTGAGTTTGTATTGCAAGCAATTATAAATTATTTTGACATGAAGGCATCCCAAGGTAGGGGAGGTGTGTCTTCATTTGATATACCTAGTGCTAGTTGAGAACAAAGCCATCATAATCAAGCTCTAAGAAATAGAAGAACAATATCACATGCCTCTATTCCTAAAATTTTGCATCGTAACATACAAATGGACACTCTTGAGGTGGTTACTAGTTTGACACAAGTTATGATTGATCCTAGTATGAATACTTTGAATATTTCTACTTGGCCTATAGGTGGTGCTAGTGGTAGTAGTGGTGTTGGTGGTAGTGTTATTGGTGGTAGTGGTTGTGGTGGTGTTGGTGTTGGTATAGGTACTAATTTCCCTCCTTCTACTCATGTTACAGTTCTTGTTCATCATTTCACATCATGTGGAAGTGTATGTGACCTCCTATTCAATTATGACATACACAGAGTATATTTATTGAGAATAGCATGATAAAGTGTATGCCATCTATATATGTTTTAGTAGTGCCAGACACTAGCATTCCAGACACTAGCATGCCAGACATTAGCATGCTAGAGCATATGCCACATGAAGATGCTTCAACAACACATGACACTAGTATTTTAGATATTATGTGAGATGTAGTAGCTTCAAAAATTCCTATTAGGATATGCCAGGATCCTATTATAGAGGATACTTCACCATTTGTATTTTATAGACAGGTTTAATTTTAATTATAGTTTGTTTATTTTTGTAAAATAATATTAAGTTTATTTTTTAGTACCTGTGTTTACTTAATTGACTAATTTATTTGACTAAACTTGTTATTTGTTATTTGTATCGAGTTGATTGATGATATTATGGGTACCTCAACAGACCTTGACTCTATTGTAGAGGATGAAATTGGCATAGGTGTACCTTACACATAGGTTTGTAAATTTTTAAATTAAATATTTATTCTTTTATATGTTTATTGTCCTTTGAACAAAAAACTCTATTTTAATATATATTATAGTCATAGTTTTTTTATCATGTTCATTGGATTCACATATTATTTATTTATGTATTTTATAGATGATGAGGGATGTTATAGGCACCCCTCATGGACAAGAAAAAGGTGCAGGTGATGTTTTTGCTACATCATAGAATCCAATATCTCCATAGTAGGTTATGATTCAGGGATGAAGACTGGTGTTTAATTGTTTTTATCTTTAAGCAATGATATTTTATGTCATATTTACATAATTATATGTAACTCTAAATCTAACGATATATGTATGCTTCATAGGTGTATATGTAGTCTTGTAGCCCTAGAAAACCATTCAGATGGAATATGGTGAGTGTATAATTATTTTACAAAATTTTACATTCTTGAAAAATTTATCAAATTTTTAATATATAATTTTAATGCATTAGTTTTTATATTTTATATGTTGTGCAGAGACAACAATTTTCATTAGTTTTTAATGAAATAATGGATGACTCACATGCTGAGAGGAGAGTATCTCCTTGTATTGAGGCATCTAACACCCTTGGCTCTACATCTATGGTAACAAAGTGCAATTTATTTGGAGGCAATGAGGAGATAGAGAGCTAGTTGTTGTGTTATGGATCTAGTTATAGGCATAATTTATTTTGTATGATGATATGGCCCACATTATATGCTTATATAGTGCATTTTTCCATGTACATAATTATAGGCACAATTTATTTTGTATGCCAATATGGCCCACATTGTATGCCTATATGGCATATTTTGTCTATATATATGTTATGTTCTACATTTTTTCTTGATATATGTTATATTATTTATGTCAAATTATGACATAAAACTTTGCATGTATCACATATATACTATTCAACAATATGATTCCTTTACCTATGTGTATTTTCTATTTTTATCATTTAATGTTTACACATATTATTGTTTTTGGTAAGGTAAGGTGGAAAAATAGGGGCCAAACCCTTTACAAAGCAAAAAAGACAAGAAGGCAATCAAACAAAATATGCCTTCAGAGAGACAACAGCGCTAGCTAAGAAACAACAGACACAAAAACAAAACACAAGGAACAGAATGACCAGAGTCAGAGAGGACTCTCCTTACATAACCATTGATTTGAGAAGATCATTAAGTTTCTCAGTATTCTCCTCATTGTCAACATGCCCAGTATTTTCCACCTCTTTGAGCATAGACATATTTAGGAGGATTGTATTCCGGATTCCCTTGGCAAAATTCTACTCTAGCCTCTAAATACGATCCTTCAAAGCCCCAATTTCAAATTTCTAGTCAGTCTCATTCTCAATATCCTTGCCAACTTCCTCAACATACATTTTCCCCTTATTGTCAATAGTTTCCCTAGTGTCAGCACCATGCTCCTCAGTAACCTCAAAATCCCTAGTCTCTCGCTTCCCTCCAGTGTCCTCTAAAATTTCTTATATTTCCAGCTCCTTAGACTCCTCCTCCTGGGTTGCTTCTTCCAAAGAAGTTTTTGAATAATCAATCAGTCTGGCCTTCAGGGTGGGTTTACCAGCAATCCACCCTAACCTTCTAACTCCAGAGGAGAATCCTTATTAATTTTGTAAGACTTGTAAGATTTACCGCCTTGGCCCCCGTAGCCCTACCCAAATTTTTGTGGGTCCCCTCCTTGGTATCTCTAATATTTTCTTCCTCTTAATCAACCTTTCTCTTCTTACCCTTTTTTCTCACAAAGGAGCTAGGGGTATCAACAGGGATCTCTTCAGGGGTGGAGAAAGAAACATCTTTTGTTTTGGTAGGAGTAGGGGAAAAATAGGACTCATCAATAGCATCACCAGACACCAAGTTGGAAGGAATGTCTCCACTATCAATTTTGATATTCTTGGATGGCTCTATGGCTCGATGAAATTTGTATAAGTAGATGATTAGCCCCTGGTGTAGGGGAATAGGGTTCATATCCAAATTCTTAGCCATTTTAACTCTCACCTTAAGGACAGAGTGTTCCAAAGAGGAGAGCAATTAAAAAGGGAAACTAATAACAACATTGCACCTGAAGTGATTTAACAAAGGGAGGTGGTAATTGTAAAACCTGGTAAATCAACCCTCGAGTGTGAAGTACTTCATGAGAATGAATCACACTCCATCCCATGGATCCAGAAGTTTAGCGCACTTGAATCCTCCTTGATATGGGATGAGTTCTTCTCCCTCACCTAAAAATAGTTTGTGGCTTGCAAGATCCATAATTTTGGTCTTCATTTGAAGTTTTATTCCCTGCATGGACATTCTTGTGGCCAAATAAATCACCTTTTTAGAGATTTCAAAACTAATTCTGCCCACTGTGACCCACCTATTTAACCAGGATCTCACAAATTGCTTGGAGAAGTTTTCATCGAAACCATTAAGCCTTTCTAGATATGGGATGATTCCTCCTTCCTTACAATAATGCCAAACTAGAAGATTATCTTTGAATTCACAATAGGAGATAGGTTCAGTTCAAATATGATCTCTTCCCATTTTTTATTTGCAAACTTGAGTTGTGGAGTTCCTAATTTCAGCCTTCAGTTTTGAAATGGTTGCTAACCTTTGTTTTCGTTTATGCAAAATGTAGATGTGATGACTCATTATTCAAAATACCCTACAGAGATGACGTTGTCTACTCCCATGCTTGGAGATTATTTCCCCTTGATTTTCATGATGAGACCCACGCACCTCAATCTCATGATACAATGAATCATGAATGATTGTCAAACAAGTACCAAGGTTATCAAGTTCTGAAATCCACGATGGCCCTCTCCAAATGGACCACCTCTGAGGGCTACCCTTGTCATAAATGCACCTCATTCTTGACAAGTCATCTCCTTTTGAATAATATCCATAATTTTTAAGGGAATATGAGCACCTTGTCACTACACCCTCCAACATAAAAATTGTTGACCAAGGTTGGCACAAGCATCGGTGACCCTGTTTCCCTCTCTATAAATATGGGAGAACTCTACTCTGGAGAACTTTTGCAAAAGAAATTGAATGTCTATAATGATGTCCTTTAGCTTAATTCCCACATTTGATGTTGTATTCACTGCATCTATGACCATTTTAGAGTCTCCT
The DNA here is from genome assembly GCA_037957365.1 of Torreya grandis. NCBI lineage: Eukaryota > Viridiplantae > Streptophyta > Pinopsida > Cupressales > Taxaceae > Torreya > Torreya grandis. The sequence goes on along the minus strand of JARHVA010003752.1, from coordinate 89,867 downwards.
TGTATAATCAGGTTCCTTATTCCTAGGGATATAGCCAACTTTAACCCCCATAGTAGAGCCATAGCTTCAACATAATTGTTGCTCTGGTATCCTATACCACCAGCATAGATAGCAGACATCCATCCTTTATCATTCCTTATAATTCCTCCTCCACTAGCTTTACCATCTGACTTGGATGCCCCATCAAAGTTGAGTTTCATCTAGTTAGGCTTTGGAGGGATCCATTTAGTATTTAGTCTCTGTAGCATTTTGGAGTTATCATACCCAGGGATCTGGTTTAAAACCTTCCATTTGGCTATAATTTTGTTTTCAATTTGAGATAGTGGTTTTTCCATAGCACAAATATGAGCTGTTGAGACACTTTCCATAATGGTCTTAACAAAGGAGTGGAACACCTGAGATGCATTTCTAGTGGTGTCCCTAAAATTTTTGTGATTGTGCTCTTTCCATAAACTCCAGCTCAAACATGGAAGAGTTTGCTTCCATAATTCCATAATCCAAGGATGTGTGAAGGTTGGACTCCAACTGAGAATTACTTCTTTAAGGTCAAAATTATAGACCCATTCAATACCAAAGTTATTAAGTATTATGCCCCATAATTCCCAGGAAAAATTGCAGTGGATAAAAAGGTGTGAAACTGATTCCTCTTTTGAACCACACAAGAAACATCTGTTAACCAGGGTGAACCCTCTCTTTTGAAGGATATCCAGAATTAGGATTTTATTGTGAGTAGTAGCCCACCAAAACATGTTAATTTTTGGAATAATTTTATGATTCCAGACCTTTTTCCATACATCTTTATTTTGAGCTTCAAGAATGAGCAGATGGTAAGCAGATTTAACAGAGAATGATCCATTCTTATCTGGCCACCAGTATTGTTCATCCTCCCAGGGGAATAGAGGGATTTTGATCTCCTGAATGCACTAATGGATCTCCCACACTCTAGGGAAAAGCTCTGGCTGGTGATCACAGCAGTCTAAAATATTTTTCTAGCTCCTTGTCCCATTGTTATTTTCCATATAATCACTGACTCTATCTCCATAAAATTGAGTAGATATGTTAGCAATCTCTCCATAGTTACCTTGTGTGATGAGTTACTTGTCCTTTAACCAAATATCATCCCAAAATTTAATATGCCAGCCATTTCCAAGTTTTCATCTAATTCCCTGTTTAAGAAGGCTTCTGCTTTTTAGCATTTTATTCCATATCACCGAACCCTGGGGTAATCCCATTTGTTGAAGAAAAAATGAATCATCAATGCTATGCATGTATTTGGTAGACATTATTTCCCCCAAATCATTATTTTTATGGATCAGGTTCCAACTAATTTTTGAGAGAAGGGCTTTGCTCATGTTCCTGATAGACCTAATATTGAGTCCTCCATGAGATTTTGGAAGACACACTTTTTCCCATCTGACTAATGACATTCTCTATTTATCTTCCACCCCCATCCATAAAAATTTCCTTTGGATCTATTCTAGTTTATAACCAAAATATGTAGGAATTTTAAAAAGAGACAGGAAGTATGTAGGAATACTTGCAATGAGGCCCGAAGAAGTTACAGTTTACCAGCACTACTGAGTAGTTTCCCTTTCCAACCAAGAAGTTTCCTCTGCATTCTTTCCACAATTCTATTCCAAAAAATAGGAGATACCTCTTTGACCGTGAGTGGGAGACCTAGGTAGGTGGTTGGTAGAGCCGCTTTAGCACATTCCAATATATCAATGATTATATGTCTAAGGTCATTAGGAGTGTTGAAGAAATACACATTGATTTTTTTGAAGTTTATCCTTTGCCCCGACTCTATGGCATAATTATTTAAGATATTCTTTCATATTCTAGCTTCAATTACTGATGATATGCCAAAGAGGATGGTATCATCCACAAACTGCTACACCACCATAGGATGGAGGGAAGAGGCAGGTTTTATGCCCACAAGTTTTTTTAAGGCTATATCTGCTTGTATGTATTTTCCCATTGCCTCTGCCATAATGATGAATAAGTACGGGGAGAGAGGATCTCCCTAATGGTTTCCTCTTGAATATGAGAAAAACCTTCTAGGTACACCATTTACCAGCATCGAGAATTTTGTAGAAGAGACAATGTTCCATATCAAGCGAGACATTTTATCATTAAACCCAAATTTTTTGATCACTTGGAACAAAAAGGTCCATGAGACTCTATCATAAGCTTTAGAAATATCTAGCTTAAGAGCCATACCAGGGATTTTGCTCTTATCCATGGAGTGAATGGTCTCATGTGTGGTGATGAAAGCATCAAGAATCTACTTGCCTGGGATGAAACCTTTTTGAGTAGGAGAAATAATTTTGTCTAGTAAAGGTTGAATCCTCATAACCAGCACTTTGGTACATAGCTTATAATCCATGTTACATAGACTGATGGGCATAAAATTAGTAAGGTGTGTAGGTTGTGCTTTTTTAGGAACAAGTACTATGAAGGTGTTATTAGCTTGTTTCAATAGTTTCCCTAATCTGAAAAAATCACAAATAGTGGCCATGAGATCTGCTCCTACTATCTCCCAATATTCTTGAAAGAATATAGGAGGAAAGCCATTAGGAATCAGAGCTTTGAGTTCACCCATGGAGAATAAAATAGCATGGACTTCTTCCTTGAATATAGGCTTTAACTTCTCCATATTATCTTCTTTCATTATCAAATAAGGGATTTTATCAATGAATTGGTTCATATGTCTATCATTTTCATTATGTTCTTTAGTGAGTAGATTCTGAAAGAAAGCCCTGGCTTGTTCCCCTATCTCATTATCTTTAGTTATAATTTTCCCATTGTCCATCACAAGCTTAGTTATTGAGTTGTCTTTCCTATTTTTCATGGTTGAGAGATGAAAGAAGGCAATATTCCTATCACCCTCTTTAAGCCACTAGACACAAGATTTCTGTTTCCAGAAAACCTCTTCTCTTTCCATAAGATTCTTCCATTCAGAAGACAGGACATTCTCTTCTTCTAAAGTTTCCTCAGAGTCATCTCCTTGATCTATCAGTTGTTGAATATCTTTGAGTTTCCCCACTATATTTTTCTTCTGTTGAAAGACCTGCCTAAAGCTATATCTATTCCATCCATAAACTTCTTGTTTAATATGCTGAAGTTTCTTGACTATTCTAAACATGGGAGTCCCTTGAATAGGAATTTTCCACCATTGGGCCACCATTTGTCTAAAGTCTTTGTGTTTGATCCACATAGCTTCAAAATGAAATGGGGAAGGTCCAGATTGAGCCTATTCTCTCTAACTAAGGAAGATTGGGCAATGATCTGATATGGTTCTAGGAAAGGCCTGCACATGCATATTATGATAGCTATTCTAGTTACTTGAGATAATAAATTTTTCTAACTTAACTTGAATCATTTGATCTCCTCTTCTTTTGTTTGACCAGGTAAAATTTTGGTTTTACAGTTCTATATCCAATAATCCCCAATCATTGATAAATTCTGCAAAGTCAAACATGTTGTCTGAGTAATCCATAATCCCACCCTATTTTTTAGAAGGGTATAGGGGAGTGTTAAAATATCCAACTAACATCCATCTAGTGTTCTGGGGATTATCCCTGAAACTGCTCAAGTCTCTCCATAAGTTCTACCTCAAAGCTCTGTTATTCGGTCCATAGACATTGATCAATGACCAGCTCAAAGATTTCATAGAGAAATTGATAATCAGGAAGTGCTTGTTATAAGCCATAAGAGACCCCTAGATTTTAACACTATTCCACATAGTTACAATCCCCCCTGAAGCCCCTTCAGCTAGACTAATGCAAAAAAGCCGCCTTAGGCCATATGTAGTCAGCAATTTTCCTAAAACTCTCCTCATTCATCTTGACTTCTTGGAGTAATAAAATATCTAGTTTATTATCTAAAATGTAGTTTTTAACCTCAAACTATTTTGAGGGACTGTTAAAGCCTCTCAGGGTCCAAGATAATATTCTCATTTAGAGGGTTTGAGAGGTTGGGTCTCCAGTGTTTTCTATTTGCCACTGGCAATCTCCCTTTGTCTTGTTTCCCTAAGGGTTGGTCTCCCTTGTTTGAGCTCAGTGCCAACATCTACAATTTTTTTGCCTTTTCAGTTATTTTTCTTCAAGGTAACCCATTCCTCTTGTTCATTACTGCCACTTTATCATGTTTCTCCTATTGCTAAAAAGTTTCCTGCTTGGTCGATGACTTCCAAAGCATGGAACATGTCTGTGTTTAACTGTAAGTCTGTTTCTCCTTTAGTAGGATACATTCCTAGAGTTACTTCTTCCTGTTCATCTCTTGGGACTTTGTTTTCTACATTTTCTTCCTCTATCAGATGATTACCTCTTTTGCCTTCCTCAGACATATTAGTCTTTTTGTCTAGAGGGTTGGTTGTGTTTAATATAGCCTTCTGACTATCATCTACTATATTTTCCTTTGGGACAGCTTTTCCCCCACTACTAGTGATATCCTCCTTACCCTTCTCCTCCTCTCCCTTTTTTGTATTGTCAAGGTTTTCTACATTACTCTCCATTCCCTTCATGTTATTCTTTTTGTGGTTGAGAGACTGATCCTATGGGATAGATTTTCGCCTGCTACTAGTGATATCCTCCTTACCCTTCTCCTCCTCTACCTTTTCTTTATTGTCAAGATTTTCCATATTGCTCTCCATTCCCTGCATGTTATTCTTTCTATGGTTGAGAGACTGATCTTCCCCTTCAACCTAGGAATCATCTTTCCTTCCCATTTGCTTTGCTTTGCATTGTGTCATTAAATGTCCCTTTCTCTTACATATTTGACAGAAAGTGGTAGCATTTTCATAAGTGATCGGCTAAGTCCAAGTCCCATATTTAGAGTTTAGCTCTATGTACGTAGGGAGAGTCCTATTAATTTCAACATTGACACAAAGTCTATCATACACACATATGGACTTTGTTCTAGTTGTGTGATCTACTGTGACATATTGGCCAATAGAATTACCAATAGTAGTGAAGATTTTTTCATCCCAAAATTCCAAAGGGAGCCCTGGTAGTCTAACCCAAGTAGGGCCAAACTTATTAAGGTTTGAGTTAGGATCAAATCCTAGTTTCCATGAGCATAAGGCAAGAGAATGTGGGCCATATAGCCACGGACCTTTAGCTAGAGTAGCTATAATGTCTTCCCTATTCATAAATTGAAAAAAGAATAGGCCTCTCGCCATGGAAGTGATAGAAACACTACCCTTAACTTTCCACCTAGACAAAACCCATTTCCTGACCATTTCAATATTGGGACGGAATGAAAAAAACTTACCTACTAATGTGAGGTCCATAGATGCCACGATTTCCTCCACAAAATCATCTGGGATATTTAGTGTCGTGCCCTCAGAGGTAATAGGTAGGCTTGACATGATTTTTGATGGACATGTCCTTTCACCTATTAGTGCTTCCTTCCATCCGTTGGATGGAATATTCTTTATCATATTTTTGATCAAGTCCTTAGAGGCACTGCCATTGGTAGTAGCCTCCATTGGATCTGTGATCCCTCCAGTCACACCCAGAGGCCCTCCTAGGTAGGAAAAATTAGTTTCAAATGTTTTCCGCACCGAGATCCAATTTTGCCGCTTCTCTGGATTAGAGATATGTTGACACATATTATTGTTAATGATTGAATTATTACTTCATATGGGGTTAAAAAAATTCACATTATTCTCTAAGTTAGGTGCTTTAAATCATTATGTATATTTTAGACTTATATGTGATATTTTATATTTACTTGTTTCATTTACATTTAATTACATATCAATTTGCAATTATGATGTTTAAGTGGACTTGGGATCAATCTCATGGACATGTAAATATTATAAATTATACTTGATCATAATGTTAGGAGGTTTAGTGATGCACTTGTGTATGTATTCAACTCCTAATTGTCCATACAATAAAAAAAGACAATTACATGTGTTAATATGGTCACTCTGGCCTAATCATATATGGGTTAATATCAATATTGATAGCCCTCTCTAGACTATCCATAAAATTACAATCTTGGCAAGGCAAGAATATAGACACAAATGAAGACTTAAGAAACTTAAATATTTATTCACTAGTATATAAAACTTGAGGTTATATTATTATGGTCCTTTAAGACATATTCAATCTTTATCTCAATATGGAAAACCAATCCATCTAATGGTTTTGTCTATTTGAACTCAAAAGACTCAAATCTCTCTACAAGCTAATTAAGCCTAAATGCCTCAAAATGATCAAAACAATAAATATTTGAAAACAAGGGTATATACCAATATAAAATACGTTATCACAATCTTTTTTAGGTGACTCAACTTTTAAAACACCTCAGAAGGTCTGCTACGAATAATTTTATCAAAAACCTCTCATAGACTTAATAGTCTTAATGTTGCTCTAATATGCCAAAATCCATTCTGTATTGAATTAGCACTTCAATACACCTTAAAGATATGTATTTAAGTGTTTTATGAATTATAAATTCTCAAATAAAGTATTTGAATTTCCACTTTTAATATTTTACCCAAAAATTCATAAAATCATGTTTTGTCTATTAGGCCTAATTACCCTCTAGTAGGTCAAAACTCAAGATATAGTTTTCTTACAATAAATTATCCTTTTATGAGGTCTGTATAAAATAATTAGAGGTGTTTCAAATTTCATTTAGATTTTCTAGACTTAATTTTAAAGTTTCTAAAATAATCTATCTCCTCATTGTCAAAGAAACACAAAACATAGGGTATCTCTTACACATACTCAATTGGTTAGAGGAGCTTAATCAACGAACCATCTATGAAAACACATTTAGATAGGAATTTTAGGCTATAACAACATTTTTTTGATCTCAATCAAGCCCTGGGAGTGAAAGTTTTAGTTGGTCAGAGGCATCTCTGAAGAAAATTCACCTATCTTTGAGTGTGCAAAATGAGCAAACTTTAGTCATATGTTTCACAAGAACCGTAAGGGCTAGAGATGAACCATCAGCTATTACACATGTAGGTATGAGCCCTCTAATAAATCTTAGGAGGATTTTATCTAACTCATGATAAATGAGATGCAAAAATAAGGTTTCTCTCACGGCCAAATCTCTTAGAATGGGGTAAAAGTTAGTAAGTGGGGGTGGTAGAATCTAACTCGTCAGCCCAATTAATGAATCATCTATGTGGACACATATAAATGGGAATTTTTAGGCTAGAAAAGCCTATATATGGTCTTAGTCAGGCCCCAAGAGTGAAATTTTCAATTGGTTAGAGGCATCCTTGAAGAGAATTCACCTGTCTTTGAGAGTGAAAAATGTGTAAACTTTAGTTATACATTGCACAAGAACTGTGAGGGATAGAGATGAACCATCAGCTCTTACACATGTAAGGACAAGTTATATAATAAATTCCAAGAGGATTTTATCTAACTCATGATGAATGAGATGTGAAAATTATGTTTATCTAATGGCTAAATCTCTCAAAATGGGGTAAAAATTATTCAGTGGGGGATATAAAATCTAATTTGTCAACCCAATCATGGAACTATCTATGCAAACACATATAGATGTGAATTTTTAGGCTATAAATACATTTTTCCAATCTTGATCAGGCATGGAGAGTGAAATTTGTAGTTGGTCAGAGGAATCCTTTAGGAGAATTCACTCATCCCTGAGTGTGCAAAATGAGCAAACTTTAGTCATGCATTGCACAAGAACCGTGAAGGATAGAGATAAATCATCAGCTCTTACACATGTAAAGATGAGTCTTTCAAAAAATCATAAGAGTATTTTATCTAACTCATGATGTATGAGATACATTAATGAGGTTTCTCTTGAGGATAAATATCTCAAAACAGGGTAAAGGTTGGTCAACAGGGGCTATAGAATCTGACTCATCATCCCAATCGATGAACCATCTATGCAAACATGTCTAGATGGGAATTTTTAGGTTATAACAACCATTTTCAAATATTTTTTAGGCCCTAGGAGTGAAATTTTTAGTTGGTCAGAGGCATCCCTGAAGATAATTCACTTATCCTTGAGTGTGTAAAATGAGTGAACTTCGGTCATGCATTGCACAAGAACCATGAGGGATAAAGATGAACCATAAGTCCTACACATGTAGGGATGAGTCCTATAAGAAAATTTTGGAGTATTTTATCTAACTCATAATGGATAAGATGCAACAATGAGGTTGCTCTCATGCTAAATCTCTTAGAATGAGCTAAAATTTGGTCAATAGTGGTTGTAGAATTTGACTCATCAACCCAATCGATGAACCATTTATGTGGACATGCTTGGATGAGTGTTTTTAGGTTAGAATGACTTTTTTACAATCTTATTTGGGCCCCAAGAGTGAAATTTGTAGCTGGTCAAAGGAATCCTTTAAGAGAATTTACCCATCCCTAAGTGTGCAAAATGAGTGAAATTTGGTTGCATATTGCATGAGAATTGTGAGGGATAGAGATGAACCATTAGCTCCTACACATGTAGGGATTAGTCTTATAAGAATCTAGGAGGATTTTATCTAATCATGATGGATGAGATGAATTAATAAGGTTTATATCATAGCCAAATCTCTTAGAATGGGATAAAAGTTGGTCAATGAGGGTCATAGAATCTAACTCATTAGCCCAATTGATGAACTATTTGTGATTAATCATTTGGATGGGTGGTTTTAGGCTAGAACAAACTTTTTGTAGTCTTGATCAGGCCCCAAAATTGAAAGTTTTAGTTAGTCAGAGGCATCCCTGAAGATAATTCACCCATCTCTGAGTGTGAAAAATGAGCAAACTTCAATCATGTGTTGCATGAGAACCATGAGGGATAGAGATGAACCATAAGCTCCTACACATGTAGGGATGATTCCTCTATGAAATCCTAAAAAAAATTATCTAACTCATAATGGATGAGATGAAATAATGAGGTTTCTATCATGGCTAAATCTCTTAGAATGGGGTAAAAGTTGGTCAGTGGAGGTCATAAAATATGACTCTTCAGCCCAATCAATGAACTATGTATACAAACACATCTAGATGGGCATTTTTAGGCTATAATAAACTTTGTTCAGTCTCAATCAAGCCCTAGGAGTGAAAGTTGTAGTTTGTCATAAGCATCCTTTAAGAGAATTCACTTGTCCCTAAGTGTGCAAAATGATCAAAATTTGGTCACATGTTGTATGAAAACCATGAGGGATAGATATGAACCATCAGATCATACACATGCAAAGATGAGTCCTCTAATAAATATTGGGAGGATTTTATCTAACTCATGATGGATGAGACATAGCAATGAGATTTCTCTCATGGCCAAATCTCTTAGAATAGGGTAAGAATTGGTCAATGAGGATCATAGAATCTGACTTCTTAGCCCAATCGATGAACCATCTATGCAAACACATCTAGATGGGCATTTTTAGGCTAGAATGACCTTTATCTAGTCTTGATCAGGTCTCAAGAGTGAAAGTTATAGTTGGTCATAGGCATTATTTAAGAGAATTCACCTATCTCTAAGTGTGCAAAATGAGAAAACTTTAGTCATGTATGGCATGAGAACCGTGAGGGATAGAGGTGAACCATAATATCTTAAACATATAGAAATGAGTGATCTAATAAATCCCAAGAGTATTTTATCTAACTCAGGATGGATGAGATGTAGTACTGAGGTTTCTCTCATGACTAAATCTCTTAGAATAGGGTAAAAGTTGATCAATGAGGGCCGTAGAATCTGACTCGTCAGCCCAATTGATGAACCATCTACATAAACACATCCATATGGATGTTTTTATGCTATAATGACCTTTTTTGATCTTGGTTAAGCCCTGGGAGTGAAATTTTTAATTATTCAAAGGCATCATTGAAGAGAATTCACTCATCCTGAAGTGTGCAACATAAATGAACTTACATCATGCGTTGCATGAGAACCGTGAGGGCTAGAGATGAACCGTTAACTCCTACGCATGAAGGGACAAGTATTATAATGAATACTAAGAGGATTTTATGTAAATAATGATGGATGAGATGTGGAAATGAGGTTTCTCTCATAGCCAAATCTCTCATATTAGGCTAAAAGTTGGAAAGTGAGAGCCATAGAATCTGGCTCATCAACCTAATTAATGAATCATCTACTTGAACACATCTAGATATGAGTTTTCAGGCTATAATAACCTTTATCTAGTCTTGATTGGGCCTTAGGAATGAAATTTTTAGTTGATTGGAGGCATCCCTTAATAAAATCCACTCATCCTCAAATGTGAAAAATGAGCAAACTTTCATTGTACATTACAGGAGAACTGTGAGGGCTAGAGATGAACCATTAGCTCTTAAACATGTAAGGATGAGTCCTCTAAGAAAATATGGGAGTATTTTATCTAACTCATGATGGATGAGATTCGGTAATGAAGTTTCTCTCATAGCCAAATCTCTTAGAACATGCCAAAAGTTAGTCATCGAGGACCATATATTTTGACTTGTCAGCCTAATCAATGAACCATCTGCATGGAAATGTTGGGATAGGAATTTTTAAGCTACAATGACTATTTTAAAATATTTATTATCCCCTAGAAATGAAATTTGTAGTTTTTCAAAGGTATCCCTTAAGAGAATCCACTCATCCCCAAATGTACAAAAAGAGCAAACTTTTGTCATACATTGTAGGAGAACTATGAGGGATAGAGATAAACCATTAGTTCTTACACATTCAATAATGAGTCCTTTAAGAAATATCAATATGATTTTATCTAAATCATGATGGATAAAATGCATTAATGATTTTTATCTCATAGATAAATGTCTCAAAACAAGGTAAAATTTGGTTAGTGGGGGCCATATAATCTAATTGGTCAACCCAATCGATGAACCATCTATACAGACACACTAGGATAGGAAATTTTAGGCTACAATGACCATTGTGCAGTCTCAATTATGTTGGGATTATTTTTAGTGATCCAAAATTATTAGTTAGTTTGATTTGTTATTTAATAATAGTTGGTTCATGGGAATGTTGGTTGAGTCTTGTAACCACCTCGTGAAAAGATTATAAATATTTTCACCTCCTTTGTAAATCCATCTAAAAATAATAGAATTTTATATTTTGTCAAATATTTACTTCATAATGTAAATCTTGAATCTTTCTCAATTTTCACAGGCCTTCAGTGGTATCAGAGCCTAGATAAATAAAAGAAGAGATTGGTGCTTAGGGATTTTGGTACTTTTCAATTTAGCTAAAGTAAATTTGTAAGAGACCTATATAGTGGTGACGAAAAACATAGCAGACTCAAAGTAGATTTAATAACTTATTTCTGGCAAAACATAAGGTGTTGGTGATTTTTGAGTTTATAATTATTTGAATACATTTGATAGATATATTTCTTTTTGGAAAAAAAAAATCACTTTATTTAGTGATCTTAATTTATTCTTAGATAGTGATTATGAGATTTTTGAATTAAAATGTTGCCATAAAATAAGTATTTTTTTAGGGTTGGGTGAGTTTGAAAATGTAGACAAGTTTTGGTAGAGTAAAAAAAATCGATGCAAAGTCTGGAAGTTTAGTGGGCAAAGTAGAAGTTAGTGTGATACTTGAAGAGGTAGGAATAAAATATGGAAAAATATTGGAAGGGTTTGAGGGTTATTGTAAAACTCACACTAAAAAATCATCAAGTAAAAGTTGCAGTCGTTCCTAGTACAATAGTACTTGTGATCAAATCCTTGAAGGAACCTAAACATGACAAAATTAAAAAAAGGGGGGTGATGAAAATTGATTTTTCTAACAAAAAATGAAAGGTAAAATATCTGATGTCAATATAAAAAATTAATTATGTGCCTAAGCCTACCTATATTCTACTATTATAAACATGGCCAATTAGAAGAGCATTCAAATCTCCACAATGCAGACCTAGTATGGCCACAAAAATAAATAGCACAACAAGTTTATTTAGGTTTTATTTATTTATATTGATTTTTTTGCGTGGGTCCCTCCATAAAAGCGTCAAATTCATGCAAGTGGTTAAAGCATTTACATGCATATTTTTTTTTATTTTTAGAAAAATTTGGAAAATACAGTTCAAATAAGTTATTTTGAAAAGAAACTTTCAAATTGATTATAGTGAAGTTGGTGCACAAGATTTTGACAAGTTATTTCCATAACAAGAGGTTAGGAGTTCAATTCCTTCCAAAGCACTTATTTGGTCAAAATTATTTTTTGATTTTTTTTTTAAAAAGCTTTGTAAATAAAAAATTGGTGATATAAGGGTGTAATTACCAAATTTTTGTGACTGTTGTAGTCGAAAGGTGGTCATGTGACCAGGCGATCTTTATGGTTTTTGAAATTTTAGACACATTAAAAAGGTAAAATTTCTATTTTGAAGCCTTGTTATGTGATTTTTATACATAATGTTTTACAGGTGCATTATCAATGGGATCTGACACCTTATCTTTACAAAATTTCTCCAAATACATTATATACACCAAACTAAGATTGTAACGATGTGTCCCACCGCTTGTGTTGTCAGTGATGATGGTGTCACATTTTGGCATTTATAGGTCCTTAAAGATCTAACAGGATAAACAGATTCAACTTGAGGTTGGAGGATCTACAAAGGTTGGAGGATATTTTCCCTTCTCTAGTTTGCTATTCACTCAGAGTATGGGTTCACTATTGGGATAGAATTTTTTGGCTTGTGTTTTTAATTTGAGTTCCATTTTTGGCTTTATATATCTAATATTCGTGACATATAGTAGAAAAATTAATTTGAGTTTATTTTTATACTGCACAAATTCTCACCTCTCTCCTAATAAGGGGAGGATATTGCATAGTGGCCTTCGATCAATTGTCAGTGGTTATATGAGTTAGCATTATATTTGATAGCATTTTGAGTGTTGAGAAAAGGCATGCGTGTAATGTTGGCATTTGTTGGGCATTTGAGATATGTGCCATATGGAGTACTTGGGGATCACTAGGATAATTTCCTATGTGGGACCTTATGTGGGTCAATGTAGTTGGATAGGATTTGATCAGATTCTACTACAATATGGTATGATGGTAAAAAGGGATGAGAAGGCCATGATCATGTTCATCAACCATAATTTGATCAATATCATGATGTATAATGTGATATCTTGTAGATGTAGAAGATATTCATTGATGAATTCCTAGTCAGAGCTCCAGATCTTCATCATCTATACCCCTTTGGATCAAGGTGGGTTTGTTGGGAATATTTTTAGTGATCCAAAATTATTAGTTAGTTTGCTTTGTTATTTAATAATAGTTGTTTCAAGGGAATTTTGGTTGATTCATGTAACCACCTCATGAAAATATTATAAATATTTTCACCTCCTTTTTAAATATGTCCAAAAATAATATAATTTTATATTTTATAAAATATTTACTTCGTAATGTAAATCTTGAATCTTTTTTAATTTTCTTGGGCCTTCAGGTTGGCCCTCACAATGAAAGTTGTAGTTGATCGGAGGCATCCCTTAATATAATCCACTCATCCCCAAGTGTGTAAAAGAGTGAACTTTTGTCACGCATTGTAGGAAAACCATGAGGGATAGAGATAAACTATCAGCTCCTACACATGCAAAGATGAGTACTCTAAGAGAACATAGATAAGACCATTTCATGTTTTCTTGAAAGGATAAATAGAGAGAAGGTGAAAAATGATTTTCTTGATGTATATGAAATTAATATAAATTGCTTTGGCTTCTCTTCATTTCAATAATATAATCTTCTCTACTCATGACACCAACCACGCGAAGGTGGAAGCTCATCTGGTGCCACTAAGCTACATTTAAATTGTTAATAAAAAACTTAAATAGAAATAAACATATAATCATAAAATAGTTGAAAATTAAAATACATTAAATCAAATGAATTTACTATATTAATTTGAAACACTAGATAAACTTACTAATTCAATCTAACATACATTTAAGATTAACTATGTTTGTAAGTGTTTCAAGAATCACTTTGTGGTTAGATTCACATACTTTCCACAAAGTTCTATTATAAGTATTTCCATGATATTTGATCATTTGAATATTTTTATCAATAATAAGGTTTGAATAATGAAGCACCATCATGTGTGTTTCAAAGTCCTCAAATAATAATTGTTTTATTTTTTTTATGATAGTACCTATGAAGCTAGGTTCCACTAACCACTATGGATCTAGTGGGATAAATAATCTCTTCTCCATCCATAACATTTGTGGTTAATTTTTTTTTCTTCTACAGAATGACACAAGTACTAGTCAATTCCCTCATCATTGTTCTCAAGTGTAATGACTGCAAAAACATGCCCTGTATTTAAAGTATAATCAAATGTTAAGCACATCTAAGAAAACATAAAAATATCACTAATATATAAGGTTTTATATTCAATTAAATAATACATTGTACCTAGTTGCACAAGATATGAAATGTGGTCAAAAGTCAACTAATGATGTCATTTCATGATTTGTAATTTTTTGGAGATTTTTCCTACTCTTTATAGGTGATATGGATCTATAATACCATTTATCAACCCATTATTTTAACTCATAGTCATTCTAATTAAATTTTATACATGAGAAACAAAAACATGTCATATCCCTAGTATAAATAGTCCATGAACTTGAATTTGAGATTTGAATGGAGTGGAAAACACTCGATCCAAGTACTATAATGCAATCTTCATACATTACCTTATGTTGTTCCTCTATTAACCAAAAGAATCTTTGTACATGAGAATGTTTATCTAATCTATGACAATTATTTTCATTACACTAAGTCATAATACTTACAACATCAATCAAATTAACACCATCTTTATGCTTTTCCTGATCTCTTTTAAGCGCTCTTTTTACACATGCACCAACACAATCATGTTCCCCTTTTCCATGCCCAGCCTCAAAGAAGCTCCAAAAATGTTGAATGGCATTCTTCTTATGCATTCTACTTAACCAATAAAACATTCAAGAATTCTTAAACTTACCTGCATAATTATCTGACCAAATACAGTGTATATCAAACATTATTTCTCTTACATTCATATTCATATAAAATATCTCAAAACAACCTTGGACCAAACTCTAGAGAATGTGATCTATCATCGCTCATATAAAAATGGTACTCCCTCAAAATATTTTTTTATCATTTGTGCTATCAGGTGCTTGTCTAAATGTAATGTGAACAAAAATTTCAACTTGAATTGAATTATAATATTGGGATTGAACCTTATTATGTGGTTGTAGTCTATAGTTCTTAGCAAAATCCACAACCAAAATAATGGTGCCAACTAGGAAGTTGTCCTTGCATGCTTTGAATAAATCATCTAACCATTTTGATTTGTGTGTATGTCTTGCATATTTGTAGATAATATTCTTTTTAAATTCAAACATGAAATTACATACAAAAACTTTGGTCGTAACCAATTCACATCTTGATGACTCTTTTCCATATTTTAACACATATTTAACAAATTTGTACTTCTTATAATCAACTAGTTACTTTCTAAATTTATGTGAAATATCTTCATGTAAACAACTTATAAAAATTGATAAACCACCACAGCTTTTACATGTTCCATCTAAACATTATTTATCAAAAACAACTATCCCTTAGGTCTTTGATAAAAAAGACCTTGGATTAATTCTCTTGATGTTTTAGGTGGGGAAGACACCATAATCTCCTACAAAATCTCATCAGTATGTAAAGTACAATGTATATGATGAAAAACATCAAAATGCATAACAAATTCAACATGTACCCTACAATAATAAGTGGTGCATGCTTGGTTGATTTTAACATAGAAAGGCTTGCACATCTCAAATGACCTTTGGCTAATTATCAATTGGCCATTATATTTTTCAATAAGCTTTTTATAAAATTCTATTTGCATCATGTCTAAAAAATATTTTGCATGTGGCTCAAAAAAATTTGAGTTTTTTCTTCTTTTAACATCTTTTACATTAGATGAGACCCTTGTGTTATCATGGAAAAAAATTTCAATCAATTGTTTAGTTCCTTTAACTAATACCTTATCTTTTCATGGGAGTCTACCACTAAACTCCCAACAATCTGTGAGTGAAGGGTCATCAAGCCTTGTTCTTATTTTTAGGGAATTTATTAGAGTTTTTCTATTTAAATTCAAGGATTTACTTTTTTTAGTAATAATTTGATCTTTAGATGTTAACTTACTCACTATAGATTCCACTATTACTCATCTTGCCACATTACTATCTTTATTCTAATTTTTATTGCCTATTGCCTTAAATGCATTAAATAGATTATTTTCTATTGTACTATTTCTTCCCTCCATGTTTAATGTTCTTAACCCCAAATTATGCATCATAGGATGCATTTTTTGTGTTTTCATTAATTGAACAAATAGTTGACATCGTTATGTATGGCTTTTATTCTTAAATGCATAGTTCCTTACATGTTGAGCATGGCGTTGAACTGATATTTTTGACATTTTACCTTCTATAATTTCTATTATTTTTCATCTATATCAACAAAATAATTTGATGTTCATCTTATTATCCTTAGAGGTGTGGGTGCAAGATATATATTTTGTATTAAATTGTGTGGAGTTAACACTTCAACCATAGTAGGGACATTAGAGGGTTGACTATCTATATTAGACCTTATAGGCTAATTAAATTCCTCTTCATTAGGAGACACATGATTCAAGGTCATTATTTGATGTTCATTATCATCATACTCAAAAATTTCATTACGAATGGATGTTTTATTATATTGTGTTTGTCCATATGTTTCATCATTCATCACAAATTCATTACTTACATGCTCTACATTTTGAATTGCATCTTGCAACAAAGATTGACTCAGTTCTCTTATCTCATTTGAAGACATATGTAAACTAAATTCTATAGAATTGGGCATGTTATTTTCATTAGAAGTATTAGCTAGTGTAGAAGAAGAACCTTCACCTTGCTTAGAGTCCCTTATTGATGCTCTCCTATCTACTTTTCATTTTTCTTTTTTTCCTCTTTTCTTTTCAATTTCCTTATTTTTTAGCTTTTTGATTGGCCTCTTGTGATGACTTCCTAACCCCATTATTTATCTTTTCCAAAATAAGATAATATTATATTTAAAATTGAATAATTCGTAGTGATTCAAATAAAATAATTACAGCATAAAAACTAATTTTTAATTTAGAAAGAACAAATCAAATGACTCATTTTCATGGGAAAGGAAAAATGAATTCATGAATCACAAAGAGTGTGCATGCTTTCAAAATCACTCACACCCTTTGGGATCCATTGAATAATAGGCAAAAACATCTAATATCCTAATAGTAGTTGTCCAAAGGGTGTACGCCCTTTGCAAAGGCATTTGCCCTTTTCATATTTAGAAAAAAAATCCCCCATTTCCTCCAATTTTGCCTCAGTTTTAGGCTTGGGGGTCTCAAATCTAGCCAAACTCTATCATGGACCAGCCAAGGAAATTTATAAGAAATTTAGGGTTTTTTTCCTTTTTATTGACATGTCTGATTAGGAAAATTTTATTATTTAAAAAAAATTATATGGGTTTGTAGAGGGGAAAGCATAGTTTAAAAAAAAATTAATGTTAGAATATTATTTATAATTATTACTTAATTTCTAAATAACATACCTCTTTATAATATATGTACATATCATCACAAATTACATTATACCTTTTTGAATATTAATTGAACACTTATAAAACTTATCTCTCAATAATCTACACATTGTTAACTATGCTTTAAAAAATTGATTTTCATGAAGTTAAGGTCAAAAAATTATGTTTGTACACTTGCAATTTTAATTTTATAGCTATCTTGACTTGTAATTTTTTTTTAAATTATATATAATAAAAAAAATTCTCAACAATCTTTGACATTTCACCTATCTATATATAGAATTTCATATAAAAATTTAATTGTTTACTCAGAAAAAGTGTGTTTGTACACATGCACTCTCCTTATATTTTTATAAATTTTGTACACTTTTATCATCTAGGCATTGGAAAAAATTATATATTTAGAAACTAGATTCGAAATTCCATAATGCATGTTTTTATGTCATTGTCAAATTCATTTTTTAAGTGTCTCTACCATTCTCTCAAAGTTTAACTATTGTTATTTTCAAAAAAAAAAAGTGTTGCTTTATACCCCCCTTTTGTCCCCCATTATCCTACATCTACCAGCTTATTTATTTTCAAATGTGAAATCAAAATCAATTATTAAGCATTCATTTACCTCTATATAGGATTGATTCAAGCTCATCTTCTCTATTATTTCTTCGTGTTTAGCTTTCATGTCTTCATGGCTAGCTTTATCCCTTACTTCAGTTGCAACTTGTCAAAGCATCATGAAATTCCTCTTCCACTTCATCTTTAGCATGTTGAGTGCCTTCACTATTAACCATTTTGAATTCTATAACTGGTTCTCTTTCCTTATCTTCTTCTTGATGGGTGATGTTTTAGGCCCATCCTTCCCAAGCTTTAAGTCCTTATGCTTGGCCTAAATCAAACTTGTCTTCATACCTACATACACACAATCAAAAGAAACATTAGAATATAAAAAAAGAGACCACATAGTCTACATGAATTCCTCTTACATATACATTCTCCTCTTCTTCTTGTATTCTCCTTCAAGTTCTTCTCTTGGCTCTTCTCTCTCCTTGTTCTCCTCAATGATAACTCTTTTATCAAATTCTTTGTCATGTTTATCTCTTGGAAACTCTTCAACCTTAATGCCTCTATGGGTTGTACTCTCTCTTTTATTTTTTTTCCTCAAGGCATTCATCTTATGCCTTCTTTGTCTCTTAAGTAGATCTAGTGGCTAATTCACCATCTTATTTATATTGCATCCAATCCATTGGATTTCTTTATCTTTCATGAGATTCACCATGAGCTCTATCTTCTTCAAACTCTACCCCAATTCTCCTCTCATATCTTTTACTTCCTCTTCTATATCCTTATTCTCTCTTTCTCTTCACTTTATCGGCCTTGTTTAGACCACTCTCTTAGCAAGCTACTTACTTGTCTCTTATATATCTCTTGGATATTTTATTTTTCTTAAGTCCTTATCTAGGAATTTTTTTTATCTCCCTTGACTCTCTCTCAAAGTCTTTCTCTTCTCTTTCTCACTTAAGCTTCAATGTTTTTTTCACTCTACCTGATTTAGTCCTATCTTAACTAATTTCAAGTCTTTCTCACTGGACTTTAGGGCTTTATCTTATCTTCCCCTATCTTTAATTTTTCTATACTAACCTCAATAGATCACACCTACACCACCTTATTTTCCCAGAGTATCCTACAATGTCACTTCATGCATTCCTCATAATAGTCTTTGTTAATTTCAACTTAACAAGCTTTTAAGAATTCAAAACAAAAGTGAACCAAGATATTACCTTTATTTGATACCAAATGATGTATAGGTACATGGTAAAATCCTATAAATACACCAAACTCTAGCTCTAAACTTGACTTGATCTCATTCAAATGCTTTTCTTTGTTCTAAAGCTTCAAGCTACACCAATAGTCCTTCAATTGCTCATTAGGTTTGGTAGAATTATCATTATGTTCCTATTCAAATATAACCTTTTAAATAATTCACTAGTTTCATTATACCCTACATTCAAATATATCATTCATCTATTTATCACATCTCATTCATTTGTTCATTTACTTTCACTTATTCACTCACTATCTTCACACTAGTGACCACTCAAGGAACAAAACATCTAATTATGACTTACGTCTCATAAATATAATATGTTATCATGGATGATATTTCATTGACATATTACACTTGTCTTGATCCCTCTTAACCTCTCATGCACTCTCCTTCATGCATTGATACCCCTAAAGTTCAATAGTGACCCTAACTCCTAGTATCCTTTTTTCAAAATTTCTATTAGATATAACACTATACAAACTTCCCTAAATATTTAATCCCATATTAGGGCACCCTATATCTCCTTATAGTCCCCCATGAAGTTTTAAGGTCTAACTCACTACATAAATACAACTTCCTTTGTAAACTTCTTCCAAATTAAGCCTTTTAGGCCTCCATACACTAGCCTAATCATCAAAACCATAATAGACCATATGGTACCCAAAAAAAACCACCTAAATCCTTGTATATATGTCAAAAAATGAAATATTACAAATTTTCAAGATTTTACACTAGTTATAACTCCATTTATTGGTTTTTTGGTTTCTAAACCTTAGGTGGTTGACTGTAGAGGTTGAGAGGCTTCAAAATTCAAAATATTTTGTTTTAGATCATTTCAAGAGGAAATAAAACCTTCCATAGGTCTATAATATCTTTGTCCACCTTCCCAATAATTTAAATTTCCTTGATCAACCTTATTATGCTTAAAAGAACACCAAATACAAAATTTGTGTTCTTCTCAAAGGACTGTGTAATGTTCAGGGGTCTATTTTCATCCACAAAGTTCTGAAACTTCTCAATGGTTATTATCATGACCTTAGTCTCCTCTTCACTCATGCCAATATTCCATCAATCCAATAACTATTCACTTTATTAAAACACATTCTTTCCTATTAACTGAGCAAAATAGGGTATAACTGTGCAAACAGGGTTTCCTGACTGTGTAGATAGAGTTTACTTTTAGGTTGACTATATATTTGAGGTTTGTTACTTATCTTACATTCAAACCATATGACCTAACATTCCATCCAAAGGTACTTTACCTATATACCATTGTCTCAAGCCAATACCATAACCATTACTTCAAGAAACATTAATTCACCACCTTACTTGATTGTTACAGTCATAACAGGGTTCCTCTTCTTCTAAAACTTTCCTTAAGGTTCTTTCCTATTTGGGGAATACATTAACTTAGTCTTAAAACTTAACATGCTTTTGGTCTTAACTGTAGTTTATTGATCATTGTTCCTTCTTATGCCAAACATCACCAACTTCTTTAAATCCTTCTTGTCCTTGACTATAACCTATAGTCTACCACTCAAACCTACAACTATGTAAAATAAAGACTCTTTATAACCTCAAAGAATTCTCTAAAATCATGTATTAATAAGAAAAATCAATATACATTTAAAGAGATAATGAACCCAAAAAAAAAAAAAATCTTCATTCATATGAAGCATCATTTGTTACATTTATAGTCCATTCATGGACTTGTCAACTTTTAAGAGGAGTTTTTACATTCTTATTTTCTCTTGCCTTAGTAACTTTAATTTTAATTCATCGAGGTTCAATACCAATGTCACCATTCAACCTGTAATACTTTAAAACATTTAGATCAAATATTTTTTTACCCTAATTTTCTCCCATATGCTTTTTCAATCATTATGTTTGTGTGTGTGTGTGTGTGTGTGTGTGTGTGTGTGTGTGTGTGTGTTTCTAGGGTTTTTGGTTACCCTAATTGGTATCAAACTAGTTTGATATCAATCTATCCACTATCTATCTATTTATATTAGTGGTCATATCAATTGTGGGCCCACTGACCCTTTTCCCTATACTTTTTTACATGTTTGGTTTTGCCTTGATTATTTCCTATCCTACTTCCAATTTTTTGGCTTATGCACTATTAATATCTTACTTAGAATTCAAGAAGTCTTTATATATATAAGCATGATAATGCATTTACAATCAAGTATCACATTTAGAAATCACAAATCATCATGAAAGTTATTTGATATATTCACATACACTTTAATTTTTACTACATAACCATCTATTGAAGTGTTATAGTTGCATATAAAATTGAATACTTGTTTTCATATCATACATAGGGATAAGGGTTGAGATTTTCATACACACTATATTATTTGTTGGACTATATTTGTACTGATTCCTATACATTTTTAGAATAAGGGTTTGATTAATGTAGACCCCTCATAAATGCATGAATTATTATACTCTTACAAGGTCTTTTAGAGTGGATTAGGGTTTGGAGCAAGGGAAAGGGATTATGGAAGTTTCAGGTATAAAATAAATAATCTAAGAGAATTTTTTGATAAGAAGGAGATGACGAAGATATATATAAATTTATAGCTTGTTTTTACGTCATCTATTAGTTTCAAACAAGATATTTAGTATTGAACTAATTCAAAGGTGGTTTTTTAGAATTGAACCAGTTTGAAAGTGGTCATTTCTTGCACATCATCATAGCACTATACTTTTTTTGGGTTAACTTATACACTACCCCAAGACCTATTTTTCATCACTACCAATACAAGAAAAATTTATAATTTTATTTATTTGAATATAAACCTTATTTTTCAAGTTTTAAACATCTTAAATACATATTTTTAGCACATTTCATATCTATATTTACTGTTATTTTATTATATTTAGGTTAGGTTTGTCTTGTAATTTGTTTCAATGGTTTAGTGTAATTCCTCTTGACATAAATTCAAATTAAATTAAAATATTATTATTAATATAAGACACTTTTCAATAAAAAATACAAGTTATTTTATATTAAAGGTCCCAAAGTTACCACTTATAAACTTTCAAATATTCACCTAGATAGTACATATATTGATTGAACTATTATTAATAATTTACACATTTCATCAACCAATTCTTTACCAAAATAATTTTTTGAGGCCAAATTATCCCATAATCTAACATAACTAGTAAAATTACAAAATAAAAGAGATGGCGAGAAGGAAAAAGCTTTGAGAAAACAAGGTCACATAGCGACTAGTTCCTGTGGAACAAGTGAATTAAGAGTATGAAGAAGTGAAATAGGATTGTAAATGTATGATTTTTTTTCAAATATTGTGTGTTTAGACAAATAATACTAAATAATGGTCCTTTGATAACTAAATATGTTAGAAAAAATAGAAAACTATAGTCTTCTTTTAATTAGAGGACAAAAGGACAGTGAGATTAAAATCTTAAGTGGATTTTAGGGCCTTGTGATGGTTGTCAAATATTTGAAAACAAATTAATTTCAACATTTTCAAGAAAATTATTTGTTCTGGGAGAATTTTTAATAATAGAAAATCCAAAAGAGGTGAAAATTCATGTGTAACATTTCAAATCTACTTATTAAAAATTATATACATATACATATTTATGCATGGGATTACGTGTAATACCTTATTATAAATATGAATTGAATGTTTCACTATATTGAAAATGTGGTGCAAATTTCATAAAGTTATTAACAAAAATAATGGTCAGTATAATTAAGCATGTATGTATTTGAAAATTAAAATAATTTTACTTCAAGAATGATGGATTCTAGGATTTTTTTGTAGAAATATTATCATTTAGTAAAAACAACATAGAACTTCAATTGAAAACTTAAAGATTTAATTAAGGTATTCAAGCTGATCTCGTTAATTAGAGTTTATTCATGCTTCATATTATAAAGAAGAAGCTAAGAATATATTTTGACTTAATTATTTTCTCTTTACTTCAAGCTCTAGGAATCAACTTATTAAATCTCAAGACATTCAATCTAAGTGAGATCAATGGCTTGCACTAATTTAAACTCCATGTGGATCTTGGGTCATTGGATATTATCATATCCAATAGTGTGAGTTATCTTGCGAAGATATAATGATGTAATCAATGATATTCCCCTTGTGTATTCGGATCAATATTTTTTTGTGAGGATTTTGAATCATTGATCTATAGTTTTATCTTTAAAATATCAAAGGTTACATAGAGTGGGACCTACATATGTATTAAATATTTAAAGGGACACATAATTATTAGGGGCTTAGTGAGATTTCCACTATTAATCTTTTAGTAATAGATTATATCACTAGTACTAATCTTTGGTTATTGATCTCCTAATGCTAATAAAGGCATAAAACCTTGAAATAGGGTAATGGGCCCATGGTTATATAAATAAAAGATAGTAAGTCACAAGCTTTGTACCACTCATGCCATTTTATGTGATAAAAATAATATCATGAGATGTCTTGAATCGATGAGAATCCCCTTTAACCATCAATCTATTGAAGATCTAATGGTGTGAGATATTTTGTATAAAAGTGATCAACATCAACTCAGATAAGTACCTCACACTATCAAATCCATATTTTTATGAGTATCTCTAATTATTCTATGAATAAAATGAAAATACAACAAAAGTATACAAAGTAATATGGAACTATTCATAAATTTAGATCTCTTAATGAATTAGAGACCCTTTTTAAAAACTAGTGTATTATAAAGCTCTCAATAAGATCTTCTAAGTGCAAGTTGATCAAAATAGATGGAATTAGGGTTTACCTCATTATAAAATGTCAAAGTAACCAAGAATATTCACTAAAATTGGTCAAGTGTGTGAAGGTGAAAGTAATCCTACAAGTTTAGATAATTTAGTTAAGGAAAAAATACTTTAAAACTACTCTTTTTAAAAAAAATGAGATTGAGACATGGAGTGGCATTTATAAAGATTGTATGGGTCACACTTATTATTTGAGTGGGTAAAGATACCCTAGTTACATTATAAAATCCATCATGTCTATAAAAAATATTTGAGTGAGTGAAAAAGGAAGGCGTGCTTGTACTCATACACCAAAGATTTTAATTCTTTATATTTGTATTTCCTCTTCTCCTTCTATATTATGTAAATTTATCATTTGAGCAAAGTATGTTGATTTTATGGACTTGTTAAGTTTACTAAAGTCTCTAAATTTAGATCTAAGTCTCTACTATTAGACTATGTAATAAAATCCTAAGAACTCATTAGAATACAATGTGATTGGGCATACTTATTGCAAGTAACATAAGTTATTGTAGCTCTTGTTTGCCTACCCCTTGGCTCTACTCTTGTTGTTTCAACTCCATAAGTGGGTTGTTTCTTATCCTTTAAAATTTATTTTATTTGTTGTGTTCATTTACATTCTTATATAATAATAGCATTGTGTCTATTTAGATAGGAGATGCTCCCACTTCCTTCTAGTGCATCAACATTTAATTTTATGCCTCTTTCTAATTTTTTTCCCTCCAAGTTTTCTATTTATGCACTTTAGCTTAGGTAGATTATCACTAGTTTAGGAAACACAACCATCTAGATCTATAGGTTCTCTACAAGGATTTATCCCACACTACATAGATATCCCATGTTTTGACTAATATGCAATTAAATTTTTGGCATACATTTCAGCCCATTAATATTAAACACATAATAATATCTATTAATTAAAAAATACAGAGACAAAGTAAATAAATGGTCTAAAAAAAGGGTGGTTGGTTGGTATTCATGAACTAAAAGTGATAGGTGGATAATACTCATGACATAAAAACACACAAAAAAACAATAGAATAAAAATGTTGGTTGGGAAAGCTCAACAAGAAAAACATCTAGAAACATCCCTCATAACACAAATTTTTGGTCAGGAAAGCCCAAAAGCTAAAATAAACATAAAAACATTAAATTTTAAGAAACCCAAACCTGAAAGGTAATGAAATACCATAAGCAAAGCCATAAATACTTAAACCTAAAAAAAAAAAGTGGTGATACCATAGGCACACCTACCATCACAACATATAATAGAGTCACCAAGGGAAAATAACCAATTCCACCACCAATAAAATCAACCATGGTTTGATTTGAAAAGGAGTATTGTCACCACACAACATAAAACAAATATAATACAAGAACATAAGAATGAACTAAAAATAGGAATAAGTGAGCATAAAAACCAACTCTAGCACAACAATAGAGCCACAATGATTCTAAACTCAAGCAACCATTAAAGCCTAAAGCCTAAAAAAAGAAATAAAACAACCTAAATATATGTGATATAGGTACCATAAGATGCCAACATTATTCCCTTGGTTTACAAACCCCCTTGAGATATGTTTCTTTGTGGAAACCCTAACCCTAGGATTTAAGGTAGAGGAAAGATGGATTTGTTGGGTTTTCTTTGGTAAATATAGTTCTGATGCTAAAGTCTAGCCCAATGAACTAGCATATTGGCCCTTTCACACAAGATTTAATTCTTGCATGTTCACCCAAAGCACACAGCTTGATACCAATTCTCATAGTTTTTTGTTTCATAGCAATACTTAGCCATATTTTTTATGTTAAACATGATTTTAATTAGTTACCCTGTATAAGTAGATATGGACTATTTTGATCCTTTAAGTTCTAAGATTGATTACTATAATTATGCATATTAGTTCCATTTGTAGTTCAAAGCTAATTCTTAGAAAAGCAAATATCGACATAACCCATATTAAGTCTAATCACTCAACTCACATGATACCATTGATTATGAACACAATAAGTTTGATAAAACCAACTACTTTATATATTATTCTTAAACATCAAAGAGGTAAAAAATACATCATCACAGTGATTAAAATAGGGGTATTTATACTTGTTTATCCATGACCAAGTATTTAAAACATTAATGACTAGAGTAAATCATCAATGAACTCCAAAAAAACTAAGATTTGTGGCACTTAATCAACTAGTTATTCTTAAATACCAAAGCCTCTTTACCCCCTATATCCTCACTCTATACTAGATCTCTATTTCCAAGTGTTCCTCTCCTTGCAAGATGATGTAACACTTCATATGAATAAGGTCTAGGTGACCCATATGAATCATTCTATAACTATTCCCACATGTTCCCCTAGTCTTTTGCTTCCATTTTGAGTCTTATGTTCTTAGGTTCCTCATGACTCATTCTCCTTTGATTGAGTCTTCTCATGCTAGTCCTTTCCCACCATTGTCCTTTCACACCTTGTTGGTTCCACACCATAGTGCTTCTATGCCTATAAATTTATGTGTTATGGTTCTTTCACACTATGTCAATTCTACACCAAAATGGACAATAATCAAAATTTTGGGCCAACATCACCCCACACTATGCACTTAGTCCATCCTAGACTAAGCTACACTAGTGGCCTCTACCAAAAACTCAGGTCCTATCTACTCGATCTCCTTTAAATTATCCCAATGTGATAATGCTTTGAGAACCTTATAAATTATTTATTTGATGGTCCCCTTTGATTTCTTCATCTCCTTGGGTTGGTTGGAGGTATCATTAGCCTTATTGACTAGTTCATCTAGGGATGTGGTAGCATCCTTCTAGACATCTTCAAGTGTTGAAACCTCTTTGTCAACCTATCCTCAGAGGGATGAAAAAATTGAATTCATATTTTGATGATGTATATTTATTATATCTTCCATCATCTTCACATCCCTGAATGCCTTGGCATGCTCTGCAGGATCCTTTATTAGGATTACAACATTAGCCAATTGCTGCCTCTAGGCTTCTTCAACATAGATTCAGGCCTCCATAATTTTATTTGAGCATGTAAGATGTACAAAAATTACATCTAAAATGGGGATAACTTCCATAATCCTCTGTAAGGTGTGCTTATAGACTTCAACTACCATGGTGAACTACTCTACTAGCTCCAATCCTTCATCTTTTAGCATAAGATGCTCATTGTATTGCTTTAACAGAAGGTTCACCAAGGTCTCTAGCTTGCCTATGACATCCTCATCAAGAGGTACATTATCTACTAACACCATTTTTTGTTGAAATTTTTTTTTATAAAGGTTCAAGGCTCTCACTCTTGCCTTTGTGGCTTCCTGGATCTATTGTTTTAAAGTAGCCACTTCCTTGGTGAGCACTTATTTAATGGTAACCACTTTATTGTACATACCCATAATTTTGGCATGTTTTCTCTCAGCAATGTGCATATCAAAATTTGACAAAATATTATGGTGTGTGACCTCCAATGCCATCTTTAAAAAAATTATTCTCACTTGAAGGGGGGATGTTTTTAGGATCCACCCATAATGGCCTAGGTAGCACAAGATTATCTGATCCCAAAGAGAGGCTACCATGGGGAAGATCAAACTCCTATTCCTCATTATACATGTCTATAAAGAAGGACACCTACTTCCTTGTTTCTAAGGTTTCCTCCTCAAAAACAAAGTGTATCCATAGATATAGCATTAAATTAGGGATACCAAATTTATAACACTCATATAGATTGATAAATGCATCATCACCAGGCTCGTCTATAGACCTAACCGGTTCCTTCCACTTACTAAGGTCATACTCTAAGGTGGCCTCTCTATTGATATATATAGAGATAATAACATTAGTCCTTTCACTCTCTTCTTCCTCACCATCCTCTTCTTTTCCATAGAGTGGTTATTCATTAAGTAATGATTCGATAGAGGTGGTTTCTTCCCACACTAGGGATGAAGTCTTCTCAAAATTAGAATCCAAGTTGTGAACCCATACCTTAGGAATATCCTGTTGGGGTATTGGGCTCATTGCTTGTTAATTTTTAGTCCCTGAAGTAGAATCCCTTAGGGGAGATGGTGATGGATTTAATTTAGGGTGAGATGTTAGAGGTGGTGGAGAAAGTTTAGGTAGAGGTGGAGTAGGTGGAGGTGAAAGTGGAGGAAAAGGCTAGGGAGAAGAAGGGCATGGTGGAGAAGAGCATGGCTAGGAAGGGTGCAAGGGAGAAGATGGGTGAGATGATGGATAAGGATGAGGTGGGGATGAATAAGGTCAATGTGATGGATAAGGGCATGGTGGAGGTGGACAAGGGAATAGTGGAGATTAGTGTAGTATAGGTGTCTAAGCCATCTTTTACCTCTTTTATGGAGCTTGTTGTCCACTTTTTCTAGTACTAGGCTCTAGCTACTTCTTCTTCTTCATTGATGGCATTGATGGAATATTATTTTTAGGGTCCCCATCCTTTGGTTCCTTTCATGGGTGTAGCATGTATAAAAATTTATTAACTTGTTCTCCCACCATTATCTGTCTGACCTTGATGTTAGTCAAGTTTGTCTCCCTTTTTTTGTATAGACCTTCTTGCCTAGATAAACAAACATTTTTTGGAGAGTATGAATCTCCAAGTCTATTTCATCAACCTCTAGGATAATGGGTTGTGCATCATAAATATATTTCATAGTCTATGAAGTACCATGGTGAGAAGGTGTATGGTAACTTGAGCCATGCAGAGATCTCTCTAGAAGGATTCATTCTGATGTGCAATATGGAGAAGTGTTGCTTTAAAACAAACTACACTTACTCTATATCCAAAGAGGGAAATTCCTTCAATATACACCACTCATTCCCAAATGCCACCTTCATCCTATCGAAAAAGTACCTCATCTTAATCTTGTATGAAGGGGTAATGTGTTGGGGGCATGTGAATGCCTTATAGCATTCAGTAGGAGACTTGTGTGTGAGAGGGTATACCCACTTCAGCACTCTTGAGCTATAGTCTGGTACACTAATCTCATAAAAAATCATTAATAAAATAAACACCCCCATGAGAACCTATGCTTAGGAACTTAATGGGTCCTCTTTATATCTTCAATAATCTTTTGGGTGAAGTACATATCCCATTTGTACTTCAAACCTTGTGTGACTTGGTGGGAAATATGAATGTGTTCCATATCAACCTCTTTCCATCAATTTTTCCCACCAATTTTGGTCATAATGATCAATATTTCTACCCACAAGGTAGGATCCTATAG
Organism: Torreya grandis; assembly: GCA_037957365.1. Taxonomy (NCBI): domain Eukaryota; kingdom Viridiplantae; phylum Streptophyta; class Pinopsida; order Cupressales; family Taxaceae; genus Torreya; species Torreya grandis. The sequence goes on along the minus strand of JARHVA010003752.1, from coordinate 60,444 downwards.
GTTCTTGATATGCATGGCATAGCCCTGCTTCTAATACATGAGCATCATGGAAATCTTTAGACCTCCTTGATGTCTATTAAATTATTAATCATGCTCAACACTGAGCACTATATTCCCATGACTTTTTTTATCCTCTCGAGCATGATCTTCATACTATGCTTGGAAAAGTAGATGTAGTCCTCATGGATGCATAAGAGAAGGAACTAGATTGCCTCTATGGGTTTTCCAAAGTATGGTAAATTGAAGAGCTAGAATAACCTTATAGCATCCAACTGGTTAAAGATCTTAAGATCAAACACCACTTCATTCTTGGTGTTCTAGTGCTTGACATGGTAGCCATTTTGAATCTCAACCTCATTTCTAGGTTATTGATGGTTGTAGTTAAATATGGTGCAAGTGGAAACCTTGGAGACCCATTTCTCCTTGTGTAACATTGATTCTATATATTGCATCTCTTTTATCAACAATGATGGGGGTGAGGATGATTTGGTATTCTATGTCGAGGATGATTGAGACTTTAATTTTTGCACCATACTTTCTTCTTCTTCCTCCATGCATTGAACTTGTTCTTTTAGTGTTTCTTCCCTAATAGAAACTCAGTATCCTTCACTCACCTCCTCTTCCTTTGGTATTATTGGCAAGGGTTCAATATTTTTGGCCTTTTTCTTAGGTTGCATCACCCTTTGAGGAGCCCAAAGATTGATGTGCAGTCATCCAACATTTCTAAAAGATTACATGGTTTTGATGACTATTTCAGATTTTTGAGCTTAATCACCCTCTAATGGAGGACCTAAAACCTACAAATTTTGGTACTACCTTATGTTTCTCTCATGAAACTATACTTGTAATACCTATCCTCAACTTTTCAATGCCCTACATAGGTTACTATGGAAATGAATTTTCTTTACTCAGCTCTAGATTCGCTTGACTCAAATATAGTAATTATTTGTCCTTCAGCTCTATTAATCTCAAAGTAATCACAAAGGTGAATTTTCATGGTGTAAAAATAGGCCACTAGGGATCAATTCTTGATGTTATCAAAACCTAACACATGAAAAGGGATGAGGCCAGGATCGTACCCCAAGTGACTTTGGTAAAATCAATACCCCTTAGTCTTTGGCTCTTAGCTTAATATCACTGCATAAAGCATGAAAAGATTTTAACTTACCTATTTATAAGCTCATAGAGGGGGGTTCTTTTTTGTTTAACACTTTCCCATCACCCATCACTTTATGTCATTAATGTAGATCCTTAATGACCACCATGTTTGGATCCTCACTTTTGTCAATTAATGTATTTAATGGTATTTATCACATCACACCATTGGCTCATTCATTTCCATAACTATTCTCTCTACTTTAATGGCACATCCCATCTCACACCTTTCTCCATTGTAGATGATAACTATGTCCCACACTCAAACATGCACCATTGGATCTGATTCTACCAGATCAAACATATACATTTGATCTACTCCACATAGATTGAATGCATATTATTTATTTATTTGACACTCTCGTATTCATGACACTTGGCATCCTCTCAATTATTTTTTAGGATTTTTTGACCTTTTGACCTTGGGCTCTCCATTGGATCTATTTTTTATGAGTGAACATGATCCATAGATCTTACTAGAGCCATTGACTCAACCTCATCCGTGTACTATTAGATCTAGATTTTATTCCTAAGATCATGCCACTTATCACTGATGTGTTCACTTTTAGGATCCTTTAACTTCTAACTTGATCCTCACCATTGATCTTTAATGAATGATTAAATACCTCTATTATATCTTTAGGACCCACTAACACTATCCTTGCCCTCTTAATATTGGATCTTCATGGTATAATTGAGGGCTAACCATTGATCTTGGAGCATTTGAATTCAACCAACTATTTTATGAGGCCTAAACTTGATGTTTTCACACCCTAAGAGCCTTATGCACCCATGTACCTTCTACACCTATCTGAACCTACACACCTAGGTAACTTTCATAGTTTACTTACTAAACATGACTTCTTACTCCACATTAAAATGATTCATGGTCCTCCATGAAAATAAAACCAAAACTTTAAAAGGAAATTACATAAAGAGAAGTTGTGTGCAATAAAGGAAACATTTTTATTGATAATAGGAAATACTAAACTAATGGCATAAGCCTTATTGAGTACAATACATTAGCTATTTATAAGTGAAATAAGGTTGGAGCTAGTTTCCATTACAATGCCAGGAAGGAACTAGCCATCCATCCTTTGTAACTGACATACTCTGGTAGTTTGAATGCTATGAATTATAAAAGGACCATCCCTATGGATTCAAATATTTCCAAGGTGGCATGAAAACTTGGAATCATATAAAAATACCCTCATTCCTAGATAAAATGTTTTGTTCTTTATATGGTGATCGTGTCATGCCTTTTGCTTACACTTTTACACATCCTAGATCTAATGAGTAAGGAAATGAGATTCACCCAATTATAGTAAATTTTCTATGCATGATTTTAAGGATTACTCTTCATCTAATTATCCTACTTGTGTTATACACAAAGATGGTACCAAAAACTCCATAGGTAGGACTGCCTCTTTGCTATACACCAAGTTAAATGGTGTGATTTTGTTTAGGTGCTTCTAAGTTGTGAGGTAAGCCCATAATAATGCATACACCATATCATCCCAATCATTTTAGCTAATGTTAAATATCTTTGTCAGTGTGGTACCTAGGATCTTTTTGAAAGCCTTAGCAGTTCCATTGGCTTGCAGATGATATGGTGTTATTTTATGGTGCCTGATCATGAACTCAGCTAGTAAGATGTGAATTGTTTCAATCAAAAAGTGGCTTCCACAATCACTGGTGAAACTCAAGGGACATCAAAATTGAGTTATGATATTATCCTAGATGAACCACACATTATTATTAGTGGTATAATCCTTTATCGATGTAGCTTTATCCTAGTGTGTAAGGTAGTCAGTTGTTGTAATGATGTACTGAGAACTTGTTCATCATCCTACTAGAGTGATGGCGCCAATAAAATCAATATCCCACTTCTCATAGGAATCTTGAGAAAGAATGTGTTGTAGAGGCATGGCATCCATTTTGTTAGGTTTTCCTACGTACTGGCATATGTCACATTATCTAACATATGCTTTAGCATCTTGGAAAAGAGTTGGCCACCATAATCCATCTAGCAAAACCTTTTATGCGATAGCCTCTCTAGCATAGTTTCCTCCTAAAATACCCTCATGAACTTTATGGAGTACCTTTGGTTGCTTATGTTGCATTACATAATGTTTAAGAACTTCATCATGGCCCATTTTGTAAAGATCGCCTCTTATAGGTTGAAAGGGTACAGTGTGAACTATGAGTGGATTTTTTCCTACAAGGTGATATAATCAGGCACAAATTCAGTGGTCAAGAATGTTATAATGTCTTCTAACTCTTCAAGTACCTACACAATTCAAAATATTTGTACATCAAGTAGATAATCCGCTATGACACACAATGGTTCTTTGTTCTTGATATAGGATAGGTAGTCAGGTCTAGAATTGGCTTTCTTAGGTTTTGCCATAACAAAAAATTAGAATTCTTAGAATAACATAATCTAGTGATAGATCCATCTATGTAGTATGGGTTTATTTAAAATTTACTTCAAATCCTCATGATCTATATATAAAACAAAATTAGTGGCTAATAGATATTATCTAAATTTATGCAAAGCATAAACCATCAATAATGCTTCGCACTCTATAGTGGTATAGTTTCTTTCAGCTGGTGTGAGCTTTCTACTAGTAAATTAAATTGGATGATCTAGGTAACCTTCACCTAGTTCCACAAATATTATACTAATGGCCATGCCAAACACATCAACATAGACATGGAATGGTTATGTCCAATCAGGGAACTGGAGGATAGGTGAAGTGTCCAGATTTTCCTTTAGTGTTTCAAAATCATCTTTACATGTCAAGTCTATATGAAATGTTCATTATGATTTAGAAGTTCATCTAGGCATGTGATAATCTTTGTATATCCATAGATTAAATTTTTATAGTAACCTATATGGCCCAGAAAGGCACAGACCTCACATTGAGTCTTGGGTACTGGGAGGCAAAGAATTAAAAAATACCTTTACCAGGTTTACCAAAAGTCCTTCCTTACAAATAATATGTCCTAAGAGCACATTAAAAGGTGTATCAAACATGAAATTATTTAAATTCAATGAGATTTGTAATACCCGACAATGCTCAAACATAAGCCTCAGGTTAGAATAATGGTCTTTGACCAAACCATAAACTATCCAATCATCCAAATAGACTTGAAGGAACTTGTGGATAAATTCCTTAAACTCTTCAACTCCTATTCATGAAAACATTGTTGGGGAATTTTTCAACCCAAAGGGCATGATAATATACACAAAGGATCCCCATTCAATGGTGAATGTTATCTTGGGTTGGTCTTCTTCAACTATTTAAACCTAATGGTACCCCGAGAATCTATCTATGAAGGTATATACCTCACATATAACAACACCCTCAAGGATATCCTCTATGAATGGTGTTTGGAAGGGATCAATTACACAAGATGCATTAAGCACTTGGTAGTCCATGTAAATATAGATGCATCTATTCTTCTTGATACTAATCACCATGGGACTGACCCATTTAGATTCATTGATAGGGGTGATTACTTTAGTGCACAACATGATATCAATTTCCTCTTTAATGCACACCTATAGATTAGGATTGACTCTATATGGTCATTTTCTAATTGGTTGCATTCCATTAACTAATTTTATATGCATCTTCCCCAAGGATGGGTGTGTAGACATCAAAAATCTACACACTATGATTCTAAATCTTGAAACACCTTTGGACCATCTTAGGACCCCTTTGGGACCAATTTGACCCTTCAACCCCTAGACGAGCCTAACCAAGGTTAGTTTAACCAACTAACTCAACCCACCCTTTTACCCACTTTCTACTTTGGCCCTCAATTGTCGATAGTCAAGCTGACCATCGATGGTCACTTTGACTATCGATAGTCAGGGTCCAATATCCCAAATACTAACATGTAAATATCCACCTTGATTTTCTAAAAATAGCTCATATAAATCCATGTGTGAGAAATTGCATGCACAAGATATAATTGGAAAACCTAGTTGACATCTCGTTATACCTCTCCTTCCTTGCCTATAAGAAGAGAGGATTAGGAGGGGAAAAAAGGGACACATCCACAACTATCAAGAGATTTTGCATCCAGAGCTTTCTTTTGTAGGTATTCTTTTAGTAATCTAGCCATCCATCCATCATGATAGAGAGCCAACTTATCACCACCCCTCAATTGATAGCCAAGTATCGTTACTCTATTAGAATCATGCCAGACTCTATCGATTAGCCAACCACCCCAAACATTCATCCAACCAATCTTCTATAAGCTAAGTACTTGTTTTCTAATATTCATTTACTTTATCTACATTTTGCAATCAGCCCGGCACCAACTCATCTCTTAGAATCAAACTCTATGATCCTATCAACCTGACATTTATTACCTATAGCCAACACATAGTAATTATTGATAGTTATCTCAATAGTTGATGGTTTATCCAACCACTGATGGTCACCTTGACTACCAACGATCACCTTAACCACTGATGGTCATCTCAATCAATGATGGTCACTATGGTAGAAAATAATAACAATTTATTTTCACCCTCTTACCCTCCACCAAACCTAATTTTTTGTTCTTGCCTATTCACAGACCCTTGCCTAATTTTTTGAAGCACACTTGACCTATTTAACACTAGTGTTGACTTACTCATTGTCATATTATTCATTTCTATTCTATTTCTTTAGCAAGCATTTTTTGTGTTTAATTTTACTACCTTTTTTATTATTGATGCAAGTATTTCATCATTCTATTTATAAACTTAATTTATTAAAATGTGTGGATTGATATCTCCTGAGGAAGCTCTTGCTTTTGAGATCTACCTTGTGCTAGGCAATCCACTCATCTACCTATCTAAAAAAAAATCTTCTTTAGTGTTGTCTTATTTATAGGTCATCCTCCCAAGCCAAATAGGAGTTCTTCACAATCATCTGATTTAACATGCACATAATCAAATAGGTTTTTCAGCCATACTCATATTTAGTTTCTTCTTCTTCCTTTCTTGAAATATAATCTAAAATTATTTGAAACATTCTAGCATGCCCGATGGGACATTAAGTCTTTTTTTGAGTCTCTTTTATTGCATTTATGTGCTCTTCTCCCTATTATATGCTCATAAATGAAACCAAAATTTATTTTAAGCTTAAAATTGGCTACATACATTTATTTCTTGCAAACTTGGCTCACATAGTATAAATTAAAGCAAAGTAATTCAATCATAGGATCACTTTTGTTGCACACACTAAACCAAACCACCTTCATCAATTAAACATCAAACAAACTTGAGATAAGGCTCAAATAGGATTTCATCACCTAGCGGTCACCTAACCCTTTCTTGATGATCCTACTTGGAGGTCAATACCAAGGGGATAACTAATTCAGCTCTCTAGTTGAGTATAAACTATGGAAATTGGTATATATTGGCTAAGCACACAACACCCTTATCATTGTAGTGTGTGAAGTGAGGGGGTAATCCCCAATGCCAAGTGACATAATTATTTCCAATACATATTCCTTTTGAATGCCTAAAAAACATGAAACCATACATAGATTTCCTCTCTAGTACTTGTTCTAAAAGCCAAACTTCTATCACGTAATTTCTTGAAAGCTTAAGGCATAATCCAAAAGAGAGACTAAAAATAACCTTTAGGACTTAACATAATTTTTAGAGTGTGATTAATTTTATTGATCATTTATTATCTTCTCTTTTTTTGAGTGGTGAGATTTTTTATACATTCTCTCTCCCTTACCTTGGATGGTTCTAACTTGCCAGCAGTGAAAGGACCTAGCATAACAAAACCCATCACTAAACCAATCAGCCTCTTCTACCTCCTCATCCATGGACTATGTCTCAAAACCAAAAAACTCTCCTTGCCCTTTAGGAATTCCTCCTTTCCCTCAATAATTTCCCCAAGGAGACATGGATTTTACCACCTTCTTAGATAACAATCCTATGGCCCTTCAACGTTACCTTAACACCATGCCTCACTATACCCCTATTTTGGTTCCACATATGGGCCCACCTTATGGAATGCCTTCCCACCTTATGGGAAACACTTCTATTTCCAAAATCACCACCCAATCATTGGCTACCCAAGCCTCTTCATCTACCAACAATTCATTCGATAATACTATAGAAAACCAACCTACATAACCTACAAATACCCTTATACCATCCACCCCACCAATAACTCCTCTACATTAGGAGTAACCCAAACACTAACCACCTATACTCCCCTCACCATAGGGGTACATACCACTAGCATTATCAACTTTACTTTGACAAATAATCTACTTCAAAATCTTGTGGTGCCTAAACCTTCCACCTTACCACCCATTAGCACAAAGGTCACTACCCTTCTTTTCATTAACAACCTGACCATCACTCCTACGCAATAGGTGTTCATTACACCAAACCCAAGTTATATCCCTAACCCACAAGTGAATGTACCTATACCTACTACCCAACCACATATGTCCACCTACACCTACATATGTTCAACCAAACCACTATTATCCACATACCAATATGTCATAGTTTTTCAACCTCTAACCAATTATTAGTATGTTACCCAACCACCACAATAGTATGCACCTTATAACATTTTAGGTGCACAACCCCAATCAAAACTCATGAAGATGCTCATGGATAAGATGACTACCCTAGAGTCACCTCTTTCTAGAGCTCACAACATCTTATCATATGATCAAATCTGTAATGAACCCATTCACCCATCTATCCCTATGAAACCATATCCTCCTTAGTGGGATCTTCCCAAATTATCTAAGTTTCAAAGTAAGTAGGATCCCCAATAGCACCTCAGGGCATTTAGGAATGCATGTTACTTGATTTCCTATGATGATGCCCTCCTCTGTACCTTCCCTATGTCCCTATCCAGTCTAGCCTTAGACTGGTATAGTGCCATAATTGAACACTCTTTGTTCTCTTTCACCCAATTAGCTCAAATTTTCTTGGATCACTTCTTGATAAATATCTCCAAGAAGGTTTCCATCATTGACCTCTACTCTATTCAACAATTCAATGATGAATCTATTGCTAATTTTGTAGCTTATTGGAGGAGCTTAATTAATTAGCTTTCCTTCTCCTTACCTCAACCCAAATTTATCAAACTCTTTACTCAAGCATGTGCCAAGCACATCTCTTCTATATTTCATGCTAAGAGCTTCTAAACCTTTGATGAGGCTTTTACCATGGCACTTAAATTAGATAATAGAGCCATCGATGAAGGAAAGCTAAAACTAAAAAATAAGAACTCTACCTATAAAACTAATAAGGTCTCTTCCTCTAAGCTGAGTAACCAAACCAACACTAGGATGAAAATTAAGGGAACTAAGAATGTGATTGTCCTTAAATCTGATTCTCCAGCATCTATCAACCAACTAAATTCCTCTACATCCTCACAGAAAAACATGAAAAACCAAAACCAAAACACCCAGAAGAAATTTACTCCACTTAGAGAATCTTATGATTCAATCATGGAGAAGTTATTAAAGGCTAATATCATACAAATTCCTCCTATCAATCCTCTCCAATAATTTTATTCTTCTTGTCCCATACCTAGTTGGTACAATGAGAATGATCTATGTGCTTTCCATTGAGTAGTTGGGCATGACATCAATAGGTGTAATACCTTTAAAAGCATTGTCCAATCCCTCATTGACTAGGGGGAGCTTGTGTTGGATAACCCCAATGCACCTCAAAACCAAGCCCTTGACATTTTCAGGTAACTTTTCCTCAACCATGTGCCTACCAAAAATGAGAGAAACAAGGTTGAGTGTTCTCATGATTCCCATACTATTAACATGGTACTTGACATGCCTATTATGAAGAACCTACCACCCAATCCATCTATTCTTCACCCTCTCCACTTATTAAGGTAGTGGAGTTATATTCTCCTCTTTTGGAGGCCCAAGTATAGTAATCACCCCTTTCTTCTCCTCCACTTATTGAGGCAATGGAACCATCAACCCCTCCTGCCACTGACATATTGGAACAAACACCCATTTTACCTTCTCTCTTAACCACTGAGTAATTTACTACCCCTTTGGAGATCATTCCCAAAGAGTAATCCCCCATGTCTACACCTCACATAGAGAATTCACCCAATAAAACCTTGCCTCCTTTCATTGAGGAAAAGGATGGGGTCATAATTCCCCTTTCTCAACTTATGAGTTTATCTTTCAAGGCCACTATCTAGGGAAAAAAACTAGTCTACAAACCATTCTCTAGGTTAGTACAGAAATTGGAATTTGTCTCCAACCCTGACATAGATTGAGTCACATTTTGGTAACAACTAAGGCTCCCTTACATTACCAAGTAAGAACCTCCAACCACACCTTTGGTAGACGAACCCACCACTCCTATTATCCAAACCCCAATCTTACCAACCAAATTGATAAAAACCTCCACCAATCTAATAATTCCTCAACCATCCAAGGCACCTAAACCCCACACAACCAAATCACCTTCTTTGACCAAAGTGACCAAACCAACTAAAAACCTTGGCACCTTCCCTACATAGAGCTTTAATCACCCATCTGTGAAAGTGGAGCTTACCTCACCAAAACCAAAAACCAAATGTTGACCCAAATCAACCAAGGGAGTAGGACTAGAAAAAGGCCAAAGGTCCAACCTCCTACCTCCCTCAACCTTACCTTCTATCTTGGGGCCTCATCCTTCCACTTTGATTGGGAAGCTAGTTGCCTTAATCAAGACCCAATTGCCACTGTTGGTTACACTGGCACACTTGATTTCAGACACGCCTATCTTCCCTGAGTTGTCAATAACGAAACTATCTACCCTAAACCCTCTTCCCTCCAACTTATCAACCTCCACCTTACCAATACCAAAAATATCAACTAAGAACACCACCTTACCCAAACCTCCTACCACAAAACCCATTTCCAAAAAGACTTCTACCTCACCAACCAAGACCAAAACCTCTAAACCTCTAAACCCTCTCCACCTTTAGTTTAATCTTAATTGACTATTTTCTAAAGGTTATTACAAGTTTAATGCTTAATCTTAACCCATATTAGGCCATTCAACCCTCTTGGTCTAAAACCCATCTAGTATAATGATCACCAAGTGTGATCCTATCATAGGATACTAGGGCATGACATGAAGAACCATAAATCTCTCCACACCATTATCCATTAGCTCTATGATGAGGATGATCTATTACTCAAAGAACCTCCCACGGGCCCATTACCAATCCAACAACCAACAACCACTAGCCAAAACCTACCTCTTCCCCCACTCTCACCTCAGAGTGATAAGGAACCAAACAACTCACCTACCCCAACTCCTCCCTCTATCCATACCATCCATGTGGTTATAAAAGCATAATAGAAGGATAATGGGAAGGCCAAAGTATCCATCCCATGGACATACCCATCTTCTACCTCCCAACCAAACCCTACCTAAACATCTTCACCTTCATCCAAAACTAAGGTATCTATCTCAAGTGCCTCCCAATCCAACCCCTTTGAATCCATTAGGAGATTGGTGCTCAAACAGCTTCACTAGACCCTGGTGAAGATGAGCTTATATGAGTTCATTACTACTTCACCTCATCATCACCAAGCAATGATCGAAGCACTCTAGTCAATATAGGTCCAACCTAAATACCCTCAACCTCTGACAACCTTTTTTAGTATTCTCTCAATTTAGAATCATGTCACCTTCAAGGATTTAGAAATACCTTTCATCTATCTTGATGACCCAGATACCCCTCCCTTTATTACTGTTTACATCAACCAAACCTACATCAAATGGGTCATGATTGATGGGGGAGATATTATTAAGATCATCTCCTCTCATGCATATAACCAACTTAACCTTTTTGTTAATTTCATGTCTAAAACCTTAGAAATCCTTCGATCCTTTAATGACACCATGAACACTACCCTAGGAATTATTGTCCTTCATATCCATGTAGGACCTCACATGCTACCCAAACTCTTCTATGTAGTGGAAGGCAAATTTCAATATAATGTTTTGTCAGGATGACCTTGGATCCACTCCATGGGTTATGTTCCCTCTACCCTTCATCATTACATTAAATTTGAGAACAAGGGTTAGGTTATCACAATCCAAGATGACCCAAGTCCTTTCTCAACATGCAACATGACTTATCAACCCAATGTCGTCCTCTTACCTCCATCTAGTACACCCTCATTGACTAAATATAAGCCTTTAACTAAGAAATAGGAACCCACATCTTCTTCTACTAATGAAGCATCAACTAGCTCATCCATACACTTTAATCAAATCCCTACCTTATACCTCTTAGAATCCACATTCCAATGTATTTCATTAGGGAAATATCACCTCCTTAACCTTAATGCTTTCCCTACTCCCAAAGAGTATGGGAAACATGAACACCAACCTGGATATGACCCTAATGTTGAATCCATTATTCCCTTTGGACCTTCACACTATCAAACTCATTTCATCTATGGGGGACTTGACAAACCACTTAATGCTCCTACTGCCTCCTCTTCACCTTGACCATTTACCTCTAGATTCTCCTATCTAGACAAACCAAGTTTTGCCAAGACATACCTTCATAGGTGTGCTTGGAAAGGATTTGGTCTTGGATGATATGAGCATGACCCACATGAGTTGATTTACATTGAGACTAGAAAGCCTCATGAGAAACATGGCCTTGATTTCATTTTACCCATAAATAAGTAAACCAAACCACCTACCATCACCATTATTTAGGAAGACACCCCTTCCTCATTGACCTATCCTCTACCTATGTGTGAGGATGATGACATCATCCCACCTAAATTTTTTTGTCAACATGATCAGCCTCAAACCCTTGAATTATCAAAAGGAGGGGGTAAATGTAACCATCCCTTTGACCCATCTTAAGATGATAAGAGATGACTCTCCTACCATTAACACTGTTTAATGTCAGGATGATGGTTCCATTCTCACCTACCTTAGTGCCTCAAATGCTTCCATCCACAAATCCCTTCCTCTTGATACTTCAACCATGTTGAACAAATCCACTATGGATATCAACTTGGGCACTCTAGACAACCCTTGCATTATCAAAATTGGCCAATCATTGAATGATGAGGAACTTCATGATTTCCCCTTCTTCCTCCAATATCACAACATAGCATTTGTTTGGTGTTATAGTGACATACCTGGAATTGACCCTACCATTGCCACCCATAACATAGTCACCAACCATGATGTTAAGCCTGTCAAGTAGAAACTTTAGTGCATACACCCTCGCATAGCCCTTCTCATTAAATGAGAGATTTAACACCTCATATCTATCAATTTCACTCAACCTATTGACTATCTCCAATGGGTTTTGAATATCATACCTATCACCAAATCCATAAGGGTCCTACACATTTGTGTGGAATTTTATGACCTCAACCTTGCTTGCCCCAAAGATGATTTTCTTCTACCTAGCATTGACTAGCTTGTTCATCTTACAGTTGGCCATGAGATGTTATCTCTCATGAATGGATTCTTGGGTTAAAATCAAATCCTAATTTCCCCCAAATATTAGCACAAGACCACCTTTACCACCCCATGGGGAACCTTATGCTATAAATTAATGCCCTTTGGGATAAAGGATGCTTGTGAAACCTACCAATGTACCATGACTTACATATTCCATGACCTTATCCACAAGATTATAGAGGACTATGTGGATGACCTTCTCAAAAAATCCAAACTCCAAAAGGACCATTTGGCCATTTTTAAGATCATCTTTGAATGCCTCATCCATTACCATGTCAACTTAAACCCAAAAAAATGTATCTTTGGGGTCCTATCAGGAAATCTTTTTGGTTTTATTATCTCTCTTCGAGGAATAGAGATTAATTTGGCTAAAATCAAAGCCATCCTTGACAAGCTTCCTCTAATCAACCTCAAGCAACTCTGTAGTTTGTAAGGGAAGCTCCAATCCATCCATCATTTTATCTCCCAAATTTTGGACCGATACCAACCCTTCCACCACCTTCTAAATAATTATGTATCTTTTAAGTGGAAAAATAATTTTCAAAAGGCCTTTGATTCACTCAAAAATTACCTTTTGTCTCCACCGGTACTCACCCCTCCCAAGTATGACGAACCTTTCTACCTTTATATCTCTACCATTGACAACTCCCTAGGAGCAATGCTTGCTCATTGGTATGAACAACACAGAGAGAAATCCATCTACTATATTAATCACATTTTTGTAGAGTACAAGACTTAGTATACCCATATCGAGAATCTCTGCTTAGCTTTAGTCTTTTTGCTAGACTTTACCACTACCTTATTAACCACAAAACCTATGTCATAACCAATACTGACCCACTCGAGTATATGTACTCTAAGCCATACCAAAACCAATGTATATCTAAGTGGATCATGCTCTTAGTAGAGTTTAATCTTGAGTTCCTTTAGTAAAATTCAATTAAGTGGCAAGTCATTATTGACTTATTGGTTGAAGCACCATTAGCAAACAACCAACCTCCTCCTCTTGAGTTCCCTGATGAGTCCATCATGACCCTCTCTTAAGTGGACTTTACCTATCAAGTCACCATGTTCTTTGATGGATCAAAATATTAATGTGGTGGGGGAGTTGGTATCATCCTTATCCCCTTTGATGGTGAGCTCATTCCTTTATCCTTGAAACTTGACTTTGAATGTACTAACAATATGGTTGAGTATGAAGCCTTAGCGGTAATCCTTCAAACTAATTTAACCTTGAGGGTCAAAATGATCAACGTATTTGGTGACTCCCAACTTATGGTCAATCAAATTAATGGCTCTTCCCAGAGTAAGAATGATGTTTTGCAATAGTACAAATAACTAGTTGATGAATTCTTAGCATCATTTAAACACTAACACATCCAATCAACCCCATAATCTACCAATAAGTTCACCGATACCATGGCTTACCTCACCTCTCAGATTTTGTATGTACCCTTTAACTCCAAGCTATATATCATTATCCATAGACTTACCCAGCCTTCTTATGTCAAGCCAAAATTTCCCACCATTTTCAATACAGAAGAATCCCAACCTAACCTTTGGTATTAGTAGACCTTTGACTATCTCAACATTGACATCATTCCTTCTAGCCTTTCTATAATGCTCAAAGAGTGTTTTATCTAGATTACCTCACATTATACCATTATGGAGGGAATTCCTTACAAACATAGTTTTAATGGTCTCCTCTTTCGTTGCCTACACAACCACAAAGCCTCTCATGCCATAAAGGAAATACACAATGGTATTTTATAAGGTCACTTTAGTGCCCTCATCATAGCTAAGCACATCCTTCACCTTGAATATTAATAGCCTACCCTTAACCAATATTGTTTTGATTATGTGAAAAAGTGTGTTAAGTGTCAATAGCATGCCAATCTGCATCATGTACCTAGCTATAGTCTTCATGTTTCCACTAATTTTTGGCCTTTATCATAATAGGGTTTAGACCTCATTGGTTAAATTAACCCCCATTCTTCATAGAAACACCATTATATCATGACTGCAACCAAGTATTTGACCAAATGGGTAGAAGTTATTCCTCTAGTCTTGACCAAAGTGGAGAAGATTGTCAACTTTATCAACCACCGCATCATCTACCACTTTGGTGTTCCTCACAAGATCATCACTGATAATGGTAAATATTTTAAAAATAATCAAGTCCAAGGTCTTTGTGACACATTAAATATTAATTTAAGATTCTCCTCACCCTATTTCCCTTAAACGAATAGATAGGTCGAGGCCTTTAACAAAACTCTTAATAATATGCTCACTAAAATGGTAACTGCATCTGGTTGGGATTGGCATTTACACATCC
Organism: Torreya grandis; assembly: GCA_037957365.1. Classification (NCBI taxonomy): domain Eukaryota; kingdom Viridiplantae; phylum Streptophyta; class Pinopsida; order Cupressales; family Taxaceae; genus Torreya; species Torreya grandis. The sequence continues at coordinate 45,436 of JARHVA010003752.1, read as the reverse complement.
CTTTCACCTTATGGGCATACCATACTAGAATTATAACCCCTATAGGTGCTACCCCTTTATCCCTTGTGTTTGGAGAAAAGGTTATCTTACCTATTGTGGTCTAAATACCTTCTCTTTACATATCTTTGTAAGACCTTATTTCTGAAGATGATTATCATCAACACTATTTAGCCCAACTTGAGCTACTTGATAAGTGTCATTTAGCTATCCTCACCCATCTTCATGTTTATCAAGATCACGTCAAACATGCCTATAAAAAACACCTTAAAGTGCAAGAATTTAACATCAGAGACCTCATCCTAAAGGAAAATCATCATGTCACCAATATGGAGAAAATCAAGTGGGGCAAGTTTACTTTCAATTAGCTTAAACCCTATATCACAACCCAAAATTATGGATCAAGAGATTATCATTTATCCTCTCTTGAGGAACACCTAGGACCTGAGCCCCTCAATGCTTCATATGTGCATCCATTGTTTTGTTAAGAAGGATCAAGATTCACCTTCTATCTAACTTAAGTTCATCCCTTGATTTCACACCACATTCATCTCCCTATTTTAGGGGAAACTAATTAAAGATGAATCATGTGATTATCCATCACAATCATAGCCTAATCTTGAACAATAGTTATCATGGCTTTACCCATGGCATGTTCTCATGGTACTTTCCACCCCTTTTTAGGATGGATTTCCATGATCATTGTCACCTAAACCCTTTACACCCAATCAACCTTCTTGTGCTTTTAGTTTTTCCTTCACAAAGGTGAACCCTTAAGCTAGTATAAACAAGTCTATGTTAAGACAAAATCAAATAAATCAAAAAGTAAAATCCCTACCAATAGCAATCATGGGTCATTCCTAACATTCGTAGACTACTCCCTTGAAGGATAGTTGTTGAAAACATGTTTGAAATTACTCAAGTGTAAAGTAGACTAATACCTTGAAGGATAACTATAAAAAGGTATTAAACAAAGCACATAAACTTAGACCACTCCCTTCAGGGATCGATAAGTAAAGCATTTGTCAAAAGCATAGCAATTTCTTGGAAGCTTCCTACATTGATCAGCTTCCTATATATAGAAAAAAATCACAAGACCCATTTTCAAAATCACAAAAAAAGCAAACTAATCTTGAAAGTCAAAATTAGCTCTCACACAGCAAAATAAGGTGGAAGTCATAATTGGCTCTCACAAGTAGACTTCTCACATCGATCAGTATACACTTTACATGACATAAACTTATTTATAATGAATCTTTAGAAATCTATAGAAGAAGCATGGTAGTCTCATAATAATATTCCATTTTAATCCATCTCCCCTTTATATATTATAAACAAGGGATTTTGAGCTTACTAAACATTATGTGATCTAGACACCTTTTTTTAACCAACTAACAAATGCTAATACGAAGCATTTGAAGGGCTTATGTTTTAGTCCTTGTCAAAGAGAAGCATCATGCCCTCTTCCTATCCTGTTTTGACTAATTGATATTTTCATTACGATGTTTGTCTCTTGATTATATTATTAATTATCCCATCTAGTGTTGTTAATTAACTTACCTCATGTGTTTTACATTAAAAACAAATTAACAAGAAACATATACACATGTGTCAAAAGCAAATGCATAATCATAATCATAACCATAATAAAAAAATAACATCATAACATCCATGAGCAATAAAGCAATCAACCATTTTTACTACATGTCTAAATATAAATAATCAAGTATATACTCATTAAAAAATTTCATGTCATAATCATACATGTCATAAAGCATAACCATACATAAAATCCATCTCATGCCTAGCTAGGTAATTCTACATCAGTGTCTATCATCCATAACATACGCATAATCCATAATCAATATAAGCATCACATCATAAGAATTAACATCAAAGAAAATCATAGACCATGAGCATGAGCAATAAAAAAATATCATATATATATATATATATATATATATATATATATATATATGTATGTATGTATATATATATATATATATATATATATATATATATATACATACATACATATATATATATATATATATATATGTATGTATGTATGTATGTATATATATATATATACATATGTATATATATGTATGTATATATATATATATATATATGTATGTATATATATGTATATATATATATGTGTGTGTGTGTGTGTATATATATATATGTATATATATATATATATATATTATATATATATATATGTATATATATATATATGTATATATATATATATGTATATATATATATATGTATATATATATATATATATATATATATATATATATATATATTCATGAGTAAAATAGCATAATAATGAATGCAATAAATATACATGTCTCTCTCTTTATAAATGTACATCTCACTGCATCAGCTCATAGGACAAAATCAAAATGATATACAATAGTATATAACTATATCTAAACTATGCCATGGCTATGCCCCTAGGGAACCGCTATCTCCTAGATCACTGTTACCTTCTAACACCTATCCTGAGATACCTATCTATCTGGCTACAGATGCAGCCCACTAACTAGGTGTCACTACACCTATGCCTCATGTTAGCCTAGATTTATACTCACCCCATTGGGGCTCTATTGGATAGTGAGTGAAAACTATAGCCTCATAGTATTGTAACTCCTAGATGGTGGATATGTACTTCTACATATTAATGGTCCCTATAGGACCTATTGGTGTTACTGCTACTCCACTGACCTATCTCAGAGAATCTCACTCCTAGGTGACCTAGACTAGTGTAGCTTTATCTTGGTCCCTCTCACCTATCATGGTGGCTAACTGACCCTATAATATAGCCACCTACCCCTGTAATGTTTCCACCTATGACTATGTCATATCTAGCATCACGCATGTCTATATATCAGGATTAGCCCCTTGTACATGTGCCCTTTGACCCCCTCTCTTGACTGTGTCCACATCCATCAGCCTCCTACCACTATCACCATAACCAAAATCTATAGCCACATATAAATCCTAATACCATGCCATGTACCCATCTGCAAAGCCAACATCATCTATTTGTGGCCTAGCTAGTAACTCCTCATGATCTACCAATGTCCTCACAAGATGTGGCTCTATAAATAGAATCATTGAGTCCTTACACCTATATCTAGGGAACATTCATGGAAAACCTTAAACTAGGTTGAACTACCTATGAACCCTATCAAAAATAATAAGCTCTACCTCCCCATCCCTCCTACCAAGGATACACCTAAAACTCTACAAGGAGAATGTCTACCTCATGTAGCTAGGCTATACTAGAAAATAAACATATGATCTCAAGGTGATATCTCTAATCACTAGTGCATCCAGTGCACCCCTAAACTAATCTACATCATGTGTGCCTCCTCGTGCACCTAAAGTAGCAAAGTTATCTCTCCACCTCATATAATCAAGTGGGAACTCAATCTATGTATATCCCATCCATGAAAATCACATCAACCTCAACACTCAGATGGGTTCATAGGCCTAGCAATGTATAACATGATTGCCACTAATGTTGTACCTCTTGTGTGCCCTAAATCCCCACAACTCCCTATATATCTACACCAAGAGTATCAGTACCCATCCAAATATGGTCTTCCCTAGTATAAACTCAACTAGTAGCTCAAATATCAAGTATGGGAACCTCTCATTATTCAACTCAAGAAGGGAAAATCACAAAATATAAATCATCAAAATAGTCATGAGTCTCCTCTCACTTAACATCCTCTCATAAATTGTCTTATAGTTGAATCCCTCAGCATTCCATCTGACCTGATCACAGTCATCACCATACAATAGCTCAAGGTGATCCTCACATTTTTCTTACTTTATGTGGTAGATCAGATCACCCTATAGGGGTAACCATGTAATCTTATGTACATCCTCTAGTAGGATCATGATCTCACCAATCAGTAATAAGAAGGTGTTCATAGCTAGATCCCATCTCTCAATGAGTGTTATAATCATCGATATATCATGTGTCATGTGCTGGTAGTGCCACATCACTCCTAGCCCAACCTCCTCTATATGGGCCCAATCATCTAGGGTTATAACCTAGTATATCTCCATGAAGATGCATGACACTCTATCATGCATCTATATCTACTCTTGGGCCTACAAGTATTTGTTCAAAAACATAACTTAGTTCCCAAAAAACTAAACTCTATTACCTCACACTCATTATTGGTTGTCATATACAAACAATACCCCAACACTTTAATCAAATGTTTCAAATAGATTGAGCATCCTATATACCCAATATAACTTCCAAAATTTAAATAACATTCATTAACAACTATTATACACAAACCTTTGTTCAACATTTTTATTGAACCTAGTTACCATCTAGTCGACTGTTGATAGTCACTATAACCATCGATGGTCGGGTGGCACTCAGTCAATGGTTTTTTACCATCGATAGTTGATGTGACCATTGATGGTCATTGTGTGTGACCATTGGTGGAAAACCCCCAACCTCTACCCTACCCTGAAACCCACCCAAACACCCCAAATCTACCAAATCCTTACCCTCACCTTCATCTCTACCCCACCCCCAACTTACCTACCCTCCTAATTTCATTTTTACCCATCAAATTCATCAAAAAAATACAAAAAAACCCTAACTAGGGCATACCCATTCAAACCCAACCAATCAAGCAACCACCCTCAAAACCCAGAGCAATTGTAAAATCAAGATAAGTTATCAATTTAAGGGCACCACCTACCTCATTCCTCAACTGTCATTGAGAAGTAAGGTATAGACTTGCCCATCTTCATCCATATCCACATATGCCCTACATCCTCACTTGGTCAAAATATGTCAATATTGGTCCCCTTGGTCCACTCCCCAATCAATTTTCTACGTAGTAGTCACTATCAACACTGTCACCACAAGTGCCACAACTCAAAGCTCATAAGTGAGAAAGTTAAAATGAAAAAAATGACTTTCAAAATTACTTTTAACTACCAAAATTTTAGGTTTTTATCTTGACCATTGATAGTCACACTTTGACCCTTGATCATCAATGATCAGGGTCTTCACTTTTTAACAAGTTTCCTTTTTAATCAACCTCTTTCAGTGTAGTTTACCCAAGCACCCACCCCTAGAGGATACCTCCTCTACCCACCTCTATAACCACCTCATCATTGGTCCATTTTAGACCAACCTAACATGTATTTTGCAACAAATTTTGCATGGTCCTTTAATTTCAATGATAATATTGCCATGTTGACCTCTTTTTTACTTTGCACCACCTCATGCATACCAGACCCACTTGTGTCTTCTTAAGATTACTTCCTACCTTAGATACCCATGACACTTGACCCGTTTGTGTTTTCACTGAGAGCACTTCTTGCCTTAGATACCCACTGATACACAAACATTACCTAAGAGACTTACATTTACAAGTGTTCTTATCCACCATACCTAAATGTGGTCATGTGATCCACTTGCCACTTGTCCTTCTACACATTTACCTTTATTTTTACCAACTATGGTAACCTATTCAATGTGTGATCTTGGATATTTTACCTTTTATCACACTTTTTGCACCTATTTACGCTTTAATTCCCAACCTCTCACCCACCTTCATGACATCCACCTTTGTCATCACCTTCATCCACCTTATCAAACCTACACCTAATTTTTTTTACCTCATCAACTCTCAGTTTGAGGGAGGAATACCTCTTCCCATATTTAGGATAACTAGACCTTCGACCCACAATCTATTTATGTTTTATATCTTATTAATTCGAAGTTTTATAACAAAAAGGGGCAAAATGTAGACACCAAAAATCTACACACCATGATTTCGAATGTTGAAATGCCCTTGCACCATCTTAAGACCCCCTTGGGACCAATTTGACCCTTTGACCCCTCACCAAGCCTAGCCAAGGTCAATTTAACCAACTGACTCAACCCACCTTTTTACCTATTTTCTACCTTGGTCATCAACCATCAATAGTTAGGCTAACCATTGACAGTCAAGTTCCACCATCCCAAACACTAACATGCAAATATTTTCCTTACTTTTGTGAAAATAACTCATCTAAATCTACATGTGATATATTACATGCATGAGTTATAATTGGAAATCCCAATTAACATCTTATTGTACCTCTCCATCCTTACCTATAAGAAGAGAGGATTAGGAGGGGAAAAAAGGGTTGCATCCACAACTATCAAGAGCTTTTGCATCTAAAGCTTTCTTTTTTAGGTGTTCTTTCAGTAATCTAGTGATCCAGCCATCATGATAGAGAGCCAACTTGTCACCACCCCTCGATCGATATCCAAGCATCATTACTCTACTAGAATCATGCTAAACTCTATCAATAATCTAATCACCCCAACCATTCATCCAACCAACCTTTTGCAAACTATGTACTTATTTTATAATATTCATTTACTTTATCTACATTTCATAATCAGTATAGCACCAACCCGTCTCTTGAAATCCAACTCTATGATCTCATCAATTTGACATTTATTACCTATAACCAACACATATTAACCATCGATGGTTATCTCAACCACCGATGGTCTGTCCAACCATCGATGATCATCTCAACCACCAATGGTAACTATGGAAAAAAATAATAGTAAGTTATTTTCACCCTCTTACCCTCCACCAAACCTAATTTTTTGTGTTCCTACCTATTCACAGATCCTTGCCTAATTTTTTAAAGCACACATGACCCATGTAGCACTAGTGTTGACTTCTTCATTGCTATATTAGTCATTTCTAATCTATTTCTTTATGTGTTCAATTTCACTACCTTTTTTATTATTGATGCAATTATTTCATCATTATGTTTATAAACTTAATTTTTCAAAAAAAATGGATTGGCATCCCTCAAAGAAGCTCTTGCTTCTAGGATCTAGCTAGCACTAGGAAATCCACTCAACTATTTATCTAAAAAACAAATCTTCTTTAGGGTTATCTTATTTGTAGGGCATCCTCCCAAGCACAAGAGGAGTTCTTCGCAATCATCTAATTCAATGCATGCATAATCAAATAGGTTTTTTAACCATACCCACATTTAGTTTCTTATTCTTCCTTTTCTCAAAATATAAGTTGAAATTCTTTGAATTATGGTGGACCCCCTTCATTTCACTGTAGTTTCTTAGGAAGGCATCCTGATATTATTTTCTAAATTCAAATATTTTTAAAATCTCTATGTCAATCCAATAGTTTCCTACCATCACCGTCTTTGGTTCTTATTTTGTGTCGATGTTGCATTGAATAGTCTAAATAGGTCCATTATAGGGGTTATCCATATTGGCACTTGTGTCCTAAATAGTTCTTGTGCCAACATCTATAGGAACATCTAAATGGTTAGACAATGGGTCAATTATAATGGATCCTTCACCTTCTTCCACTTGTAACATGAGCTTTTATTTCACCAGATGAATTTCTTCATGTTGGTCCTACTCAATGACTAGTGTGGGCATAGAAACTAGGGATGCTGATGGTTTTTTGAATAGGTATAGGTGTTCCTCATGGTCTTGATGGATACTTAGGCATTCTTATATGGGACTTGGGTCACCTAAAACCACTTCATGCATAGATTGGAGAGTAAGGCATAAATATATCCTTGGTGAAGAATAAGATAATGTTGAGTTCATGTTCTCTTTCAGTAAATGTTAGGACCTAGTACCGATGTGTCGATCTTCATGAATGTACCATATTCATGCCCAAGTTTTTATAGTCTCATATATTACATGCACCCATAAATATTTTAGTAAGTATGATTCCTCATTTCTCCACATTATTTCACAAACTTCTATGTGGGGCTTAAGTGTTTGTACTCCACTGTAACTAATTATTCCTTTTACTTTGTTATCATAATAGAATCAATGGTATAAGGATGAGTGTACATGATCCCACTAGAGGAATCATTCATAATGGGTTCGACACCATCATGAAATTATGCCATCAAAGATATGGACCAAAGATCATATATAATCTACATCAGTGTGGTAAAACTCTTCAAGGCATTGAATGAAGTCTCAGACTTTCATCTACCTATGGAACCTTGGATCTTCATCAATTCTTTTGAGTAGTGTCTCTATAATAGGTCCCATCATGACTTGGTCAGTGATAAGGTGAAAAAAACTATCATTTATTGAACTAGTGTGGCATATTCTCCTAGCTATTGATGGTATTACATACTCTGCTAATGAGGTCATAGTCACCATAAGCCCAACAATTAAAAGTATTGCTTGTAATGTTAGAAAGCGATGGGATATATTTATTCATCATTCCTTATAGTTACATTATATATATGTTTTATGTCTTCATAAACATTAATAGGCTCTATGTAAGGATATCCTTGTGCTTAATCTAGTGGTATCACAACATGAAGATCAGTTTTCTAAAAACTAATGTAGTGCTTCTTGAAGCTCAAGTATGCATTGTTATCATAACACCAAGGTCATCCCAATAGAGTTGGGTAATCATCAACTTCAACTAGTTTCAAAACCTCAAAACCTACCTTAAATGACAGGCCAAGTATGTTAACTATTACATTCTTGAGGACCTCGATAGGTAATGCACGAGTTTTATTTGCCATAAACAATACATGTGGTGAAGGTTGTAGTGATAGACTAGATATCTTATGCCATGCATCCTTGGTGAGGACATTTACTTTTTCACTTTTGTCTATTAGTATGTCTTGGATTACCCATCCATTCATGGCAACATTAACCAATATTTCTCAATCTTCTACAAGAGCAAAGAAATTAGGAGTGTCATATCATCAAATATGATTTAGGTGACGATCCTTACTCTATCTAATGACTTGAGAGTGAACCTCATTAGGTACTCAAGATTGATTCCTAGTCCAAATGATTAGTTTTGGGATAATGTCCTCATCTAGCATGCATTTACATAATTCTTGAAAGTCATCATGTGCCACATTTGGAGGCTTAGCCTCCCTTTGCATAGCAGCACACTATGTTACTTATTTGTCTCTTAGGAATTGAATCTCTCCCTAAATTTCTCATACTAATGCCATCATAACTTAGAGGACATCCTTTTACTATTGGGCAGTGGGATACTTTCTTGATGTGGTTCTTCACATTGGACTTTATGGGATTAGAGGTAGATTGAGTTTGTCCCCCACTGTGAGTGGTAATATTTGCCTATTCAACTATAGGGATGCTTGAGTAGGTGCACCAATGTGGTTTATCATTTTGAATCACACCATCACCCTTTTCATTATGCTCTTTGGTGATATATATGTATAAGTTAGGGCACTCTTCTATCCAGTGGTCTTTTTTATAGAAAGTACATGTAGGGTATTCTAGACAATCTCATTTGTAGTGGTCTAGAGATCTACATTTATATTATGCCCTGGGTGGGAAACAACCACCTTTTCATCCTCATCTATGGTAGCCATCATTGTCTTGATTGTTGGCTACAAATATTTGGCACATGTCATGTACTCATACTTCATAGATGCCACTAATCAAATGGTAATTATTAGTTTCATAAGTATAGGCATCATAGATATTGTAATAATCAGACACCTTTGTTTACATAGCTCACTATAGAAGAGGATAAGAGTGTACATCATGTTATTCATGATATATTTTACATATTTATTTAAGTACCATATGAATGTTCTTGTGTAGTTAATTTCTTTGTGTATGCCCTTCATATTCATAGTCTATGCACAAAACACCACTACGTGTATCATGTGCATTATTATATATCAACTTATCCAGATACGATGCCATTGAACCTATTTGGGCTTTCATGAAAGGAATGATCCTAGTATTAATTCTTTCAACTACCTCAGTGTATAGAGCAGCTTCTAAAGCCTCGTGTAGGCTAGAAAAATTCCATTGAGACAATGTTTATTAGAAGGGTAGTAACAATCCTCCCATGAACCATTATGCATGTTGAGAAGCATTAATCTCAAATGATAGTTTAGACAATAAATTCTCAAACCATGCGTCATACTCTCACACACTTTTATTAAGTCCTTGATTTATTTATTTTAGCACGACTATGCTCTATTGCTCAAATTTTAGAATGTCAAACTCTTGAAGCAAGGTTGTTTTAAGTTGATCATAATAGACCACCACTTATTGAGGGTGAAACTTTTGATACCATTTTTTTGTGCATTCCAAAATCATTATTATAAACTAGGTGGCCTTACACTCAAAATCAATTCATATATGTAGATGTGCTTAGCTATATTCTTCATGCACCTATAGTTTGGAAATTGAAGTGTCATTTTTTAATATATTATAGTTATATTACATGCTTGAATGGGTGGTTTTTGGGAACCTCCAACCCTGGTCCCTTGAGGAGGAAGTCCACTACCCCTATGCCACCACCTAGTCTGCCTCTAGTAGTAGTGCTCATGGTATGGGGTACAGTAGCTAGTTGATTAGTTAAATTAGGGCCTATATTGTATCCTTGTATACCTAGTCCACTAATAATTCCATATTACACCATAAGATTCCCTTGAATAGGGAAAGGAAGTGTTAATTCTAAATGAGTGTCAAAAGGCTTAGCTCTAGTATCTCTTATTGGTTTAATCTCTGATTCCACGCTATCTATATCTTGGTTGTGTATGTATACTTCATCTAACTCAAGAGCATAATAACACATTATGGTGGGGATCCAGTTTGGTTGAGATGTGGTTCTTTAGTTACCTTCATCTAGCTAGTTTCTCCTTCATATGATAATAGTGGCATGGGATATGACTCAAAAGTGATGGGTTCCTCATGCATTTGTGCTTACCTACAGCTCCTAATAGCACTCTTTGATTTCTCTTGGTCTCTTCCCATGCCACTAAATCCTATAATCCTTTATCGAGATTCATCATAATTTCATTTCCATAATGCACATTGACTATCTACCATTTTAAACCCATAATATTCTACCAACTCTTCTTCTCCCCTTACAAATGTGTGGCTCATGCACAAGAGGATTTATCTCTCCAGTGATATAGTCTCAAGTCCAAGATCAACAAATAGCTTCTTGATTTTGAATGCAAAAATCTTAATATAATAGACATGTGGTTCTTGAAAGAACTAGAACTTGGATTCTTTAGGACATGAATATGTAGTTATAGAATACTCTAGAATGTAGCTATTTAGAAATCCTCTCCACCAAATGTTAACATCTCTCATCCACGGAGTTCCAATTCATGCTAAATATCTTTGACACTATAGCATCCAAGACTATTGTTTCTATAAGTTTTTCTCTTTTCTACATTCAAAAGGAATAAAAAACTAAAGTAATGGTTAGGGGTTAGATGATACCTGGATGAAGTTTGCGCACCGTTATCCAGACGTTGTAGGGACTCCTCTTTGGTTTTGGAGGATGACACCTGTAGAGAGAAAGACTTAAACAAAGAGATTGTTAGATAGATATAAGGTGGACTGCCAAGCAAAAGCTCAGTCCCAGAAGTGTAAAGACTTCCTTGTGGGATGACAGTCCACTAGTTGATAAAAAGAATGTTTCTAGCTAGAGAAATGATGAAATACTGAACAAAAGAAATAGAGATAATGCATACCTATATTCTACTATCAGTCTATCACAGTCACTGATGTTGGTTAGTCTACCGACATCAATTTTTTAAGGCTACCAATGCTGGTTAGTCTGCTGATGTCTGTAGGGGAAATGGTCGATGTCAGTCAGGGCAATGGCTTTGGATGGGTCTCTGGTTGATGGAATGGTCTGTGGTAGTCTGAGAGTCTGTGTAGGGTGGTAAGACAGTAGATAAGGTCTTAGGAGGGGCAAAAGTATAGGATAAGTTGTCAAAAGAAGGAAAGATATGGGAAAGGCCTCTCAGCCTTTCTGGGAAGAGAGTCAGGTGTGGTCTGGTTGATAGCTGGGTCTGGTTGATGATACTTAGGAGTAAGAAGAAACTAATTACAAATACATTCTAAGCCATTGAAATGAAATAAAAGAGGAATACTTAGCTCTCGCTTGCTAGAGGAAGAGTGCAGAAGACTTGTTACTGATGCTGCTGATGTAGAAGACTTCCTGCAATGTTTCAATCAGGGATGGAGTGACTGATGTAGAGTTCTTGTACCCTGTGATGCTTGGTGTGCATCTAGGGGAGAGAGAAAGGGAGAGAGGTTGAATACCTGCAGCCAAAGAATTAGAATTCGGGTCTGTGATCCTATGATCGATTGATTGATTGATTGATCGATTGATTGATTGATTGATTGATTGATTGATTGATTGATTAGCATTCCCAAGTACAGGAATTTGGTTTTAAAGAAATCGATGTCAGTGATACCACTGGTGCCGGTCGATGGTTGACTGACGTCGGCGGCTAGAGAATGGGAAAAGGGGCTAAAATTAGCCTTTTGCCCGTTCTTCCAATTGCCAGGTCTAATTGTCATTGAAAAATGATCAAAGGTGGATTAAATAAGCGCGAGAGGGTTGAAATAGGTCATAAATTGGTCATAGGGTGATGGGAGGCATCCAAGGAGAGGTATCCAAGGTGGGGTGAGGTGTCATGGGTGGATTTATTAATTTAAAATAAGCAATTATTTTAAATTAATAAGTGTGTGGGTTAGGAATGATGAGGTTAGAAAGGGACCAAGGGGACCAAGGGGGGAGTCGACCAAGGAGTAGACACAATTTTGGTGTCTACATTTGCCCCTTTTTGTCTTGTTGGTTGTTCTAATGAACTGCAAGACAAAAACAAGAATAAGTTGCCCCAGGTATGGGATGAGGTGTAGGTTGCCCCAATTATGATGATTAGGTATCCCCCCTCAAAGTGGGAGTCGAGGGAAGGGAACCTGAAATCGGGTGCCGATTTGATAGAGAGTGGATGAGTATGGTGAAGTTTGAGTGTGAATGTTGCAATAGTTGGGATTGTGCGCATACCACTTCACGAGATGGTCAGGTCAAATTATCATAGTCAAAGGTCAAGGAGTGCCAAAATCAAAATAACCGGGCCCTAGCATTTAGTCATAGCTGATTGGGTTATTTGATCCAAGCTATAGCTCCAATGGTTGTCGTGTTCCAAGTATCCCAGGCTCAGGAAGTGCTCTTGGAAAACATGAAAATGTCACAAGTATTGGGGATCAACTTGCTCGCGATCTAACAATAAGTGTGAGGGTCATAATATGGGTTGCAAACAATTTTGCTAACCATTTGTGAGGTAGCATACATGAAATCAAAACAACTAAGGCAAAGTTGTCTCGAAAGTGGTCATGGTTGGAGGAGATAGTCACGATCTCGATGGTCATTGGTCGAGTCGGGTCGAGATATAAGTGATCTAAAGTGGTTGTTTGATGTGGTCAAAGAGATTTATGTGATCTCTAATGTGCCCCATGAGAATTCAAAGGTGACTTCTGCAATGTCAGGGCTGGTTGTTTAGTCATGATTGTGGACTAGGTTAAGTCATGGTCAAAGGTAAAATGGTTTGTCCATCAGATAGACGAACAAACGGATGTGGCTGAGCTAACCCCAGAAGACGTCATGTCATCTGAGTGCTACCTACATAGCCCCTGTTTGAAGGGCCTCATGCCAATGTAGTTCTCCCTAAAAGGGAGGAAGAGGGTCGATTATGGATGGGTTGGATGAGGTTAAGCCATGGTTAAAGATAAAATGGTTTGTCCATCAGGTAGACGAACAAACGGATGTGGCCGAGCTAACCCCAGAAGACGTCATGTCATCTGAGTGCTACCTACATAGCCCCTTGTTTGAAGGGCCTCAAACCAATGTAGTTCAGGATGGTTGAGTCAAAATGGTTGATGATTGGTTTTGGTCATGTTATAAATGATGAGGGTATGATGATGTTACAGCCTTTTCCATGTGATGGTGTATTCTGTAACATTGGTTGAGTGGTCTTTCATCCCTTAGCAATTTTCCATATTAGTGATGGTGTATGCTAAAGAATGAATTGAGATTATTTATGCTTCAGCAAGTAATGGTTTATGCTTGACATAAATTATGTCTGGTTGATAGTTTCTATGTGTATTGTTTTCCATAGAAACTATGTGAAATGGACTATGTCATGTTGGTCTGAAAATGCTTGGTTTGATTTGGTTGGGTTTGGGTTTTGGTTTTGGATTTGGTTTGGTTGTATGTGACCAAGATGTGAAAGAAGTGAAAGGCACATTGCTCTTTCATTGACAAGGACCATAATGATGGTATGGATAAGGGTTCTTGGAAACAAAAGCCCCGTTCATGCATTATGTCGTTGACCATTGGTTGTGTTAGAGAAGTATTCGAATCACTTGATGTTAAGTGAGCTCAAAATCCCTTGAGTATGTTGGGTTGATAGGTTTGATTATGTGAGATCTGGGGATAGGGTAACCCTTTGCAGCAGGGAGAACTTTGCCCCTTTTATAGGTGACCCTGAGAATGACTATAGACAAGTCCATGACTTAATAGTTTTGTCAGTCATTTTTTTTTTTTTGGTAGACTGATCAATGCAGGAAGTCTACATGGGTATGTTGTTTTGTTTTGTGGTCATATGTGAAGCTGAATGTCTTTGAATAGTTGTCCTTCAAGGGAGTAGTCTATTAATTACAGCAATTATGTAGCTGTCCTTCGAGGGAGCAGTCTACATTTATAATTTTATGACCTTGGAATAAGCATCCCAGTTTTATATGTTTTTGTTGACTGAATTTTTGGTCATGGACTTGACTATAGAGGTTTAGAGGGTTTCCCTTTTATTAGGACAAAGCATTCATACTTTATAAAAGGGTTACATAGTGTTTGCTTAGGGGAAAGAAATGAGGATTAAGATGACAGGGGTTGCTCAAGGGATGAGCTCAAGTTAAACGTCAAGTGAATAATTAATTGACTAATAGTAGACTGGTCGAAGATGTAAGGCATTAAGGGGCTTAGGTTCTAGTTGGCCTTCGAGAGAGGATAGATGATAAGTCCCTGATCTATGCTTGTGCGTCATGATGTACGGTCCAAATAAATTAGGAGCAAACTTGCCCCGTTTGCTTCATTCCAAATTGGTCACATGTTGGTTGATGATTAAGAAGTTGGTTGATGCTTGGTCGATGCTTGGTTGGTTGATGTTTGGTCGATGCTTGGTTGGTTGATGTCTGGTCAATGCTTGGTTGGTTGATGTTTGGTCGATGCTTGGTTGGTTGATGTTTGGTTGATGTCAGTTTGTTGGCATTTGGGACAACACTGAACATAGTTGTTGCAGTTCTAGTGAAGAGTGGGCCAATAATAGCCTAGGCAAAAGATGTGCTTGGCAAGCGAGTTACCACTAAAATGTCCCCCACAAATCCTGTCATGGACTTGTTTGATGACGTGGGATGTTTCAGTGGTTGTTAGGCATTGGATAAGGAGGCCGTCGAGACCTCGCTTGTAAAGAAGTCCCCCTAGCATGGTGTAGCAAGTAGTGTTCTTGATAAAAGCTCATCGTCTATTGCTAGAGAGTTTGGGAGGGATGATAGAATATTTCAAGTAGTCCACGAGTCGCTTATACCAAGCATCATGTGGACTAGTGAGGTTAGGAGGAATTTCCCCCAGTGATGATGGTCGAGACATGTCCAAGATAGGAATCTTGGGTTGTGTTGGTTGAGAGGTCTTGATGAATAATGGGTATGTCAAAGGTGTAGAAGCCTGGTCTGTTCATTTATTCTTCACAATTTGGGGCCTGGTGACCACATTAATTATATTGATTTCGAATAAAGCTGGAGGAGGTGGTTGAGGGACCATAGTCTTGTATGGGGATCCTGGTTTAGGTGAGGATGTTTGTGAGGCATGAGATGGTGTCGGTAGTTGGTCAAAAATGTGGTCAGAAGAAGCCTCAATGTGAGGGGTGTCCTTTGCCAGATGTTGACGGATGACAGCCTTAAGGGTGCAACAACGCTCAGTGTCATGCCCCGATGTGCGATGATACCAGCATATTTTAGTGTCATCGAACCAAGGTGGTTTTGGTCTGAGAGGTTGGTAAGGCTTGATAGGCAGGAGGATGATGCTAGATGACTGCAACAATCAACATAACATCAAAGCATAAGAACCCTTTAATGGGTCTGCGCTCTTCGTTGCAGTAGAGGTTGACAATTTCTGTTTAGGAGTTGTTTGGAGGGTTTGCCGTGTCACCTTTTTAGTTGGTGGTATGGCCACATGTGGAGATGTCACGTTCTTTTTGAGAGGTTTTGGATGTGGGAGCAATCCTGCTAAAGTAGATGGATGTGGACCCAAGATGGATGGTAATGGTGAAGGTGGGGGAGGAGTTCTCTGACGGGGTTTATTAGTCTTCTTTGGTTTAGTGTGAGGACTACTATTGTGTGGGGCAAGGTTTAAGTCTACCGTCACTTGTGGGTGAGTGAGGTTGGATGTAGGGTGCACACCAAGGGATTTAACCTATTTTGGCATGGTAGATGATTGCAAGGGTTTGGATGAGGTTGCATGAGGTTTTATAGTCGGTCGTTTAAAAGATTGAGGTGATTGTGAGAGAATCATCATCGAATCTTCTTTGGTCGAAGTTGGTGAAGTGATAAGTTCCTCTCTTGGTGGAGAAGGAATTGGATAATGTGGCTCTTTAGTTGGATAGAGCGTAGGAATAATCATGGCTTCTTCGTGTGGTCTAAGAGTAGGAAAAGTATGATCTCCCATTGGTAGTAGGAAGGATGAAGGTGGGGCTAGTGGTGTTGGTGTCGTCAAGGCATCCTCTAATATGTGAGAGGTCAAGGTAGATTCTCCCACATGTGAAAGAGGTGTGGATGGAGGATTATCTTCCATTGGTGGAGGAAAAATAGGAGAGGAAGGCTCCTCTACCCATGGTGGACAAGTAGGTTGACTAACCTCTTCAGAATGTGGGAGAGGTTGGTTAGGAATGGAAGGAAAAACCGTGTTGACTGTGCGTATATTATGCTCTTGGGGGTCATCGGCCATGGTCTGGACATTATTTTGACTGGGGGGATGGTTAGGGAAAGGTTGTCTAAAGATGTCTATGTTCTGGTTAGGTGGTGCATTTGGGTTATCCAAGACAAGATCACCTTTATCTATCATGTCTTGGACAATGTTTTTGAAGGTTTTGCAGTTGTTTATGTCATGGCCTTTGACACGGTGATAATGATAGAAGTTGTTTTCCTTATACCATGTAGGGATAGATTTTGAGGGGTCAAATTGGGGTGGTCAAATTTGAGGGAGATTGAGGACCCCCTGCATGACGAGTTTGTCCAACATGAAAGCGTATGATTCTCCTATTGGAATGTATTGACGTTGTATATACCGTTGTTGGAATTGTTTGGTGATGCTTTGTGATGTGGAAGGTTGAGATTGGTTAGTTGTTGTTGAAGATGGTGATCTAAAGACCATAGTGTTTGCCACTCCCTTGGGTTTGGAGTGGGAAGAAGAAGGTTTGGAAGAAGAAGGGTCATTGGATTTTGCGTTACTACGCAATTTGACTCTATCTTCTTCGATCACGCAGAGTTCAAGCTTTCGGGCCATCGTGAAAGCTTCATCAAATGTGTGGAAGGTTTGAACCCACAAGGTAGATGAGATGTGTTTGGCACATGCTCTAGAGAAGAGCTCGATAAGATCAGGTTGAGGCAAAGAAAAGGAGAGTTGGTTGATTAAGCCTCTCCAACAAGCAACGAAATTAGCTATGGATTCATCATCGAATTGTCTGATAGAGTATAGGTCTGTGATGGAGACTTTTTTGGTGATATTGATCGAAAAGTAGTCAAGAAAAAGTTGAGCTAACTGGGTGAATGTGAAAAGAGAGTGACTGGTAATAGAACTATACCAGTCGAGGGCAGCACCAAAAAGTGACATGGGAAATGTGCGTAGTAATAATGCATCATCATGTGCTATAAGGTAACAAGCATGTCTAAATGCTCGTAGATGTTGCTGTGGGTCCTCTTTACTCTGAAAATGAGTAAACTTGGGGAGTTCCCACTGATTTGGATATGGTCAGATTGGGACTGAAGGATGAATGGGTTCATTATAGATTTTTTCATATGAGAGAACATTTCTTGAACCAGAAATGGATGTCTCAAGATTAGACATCTTATCCATCAACATGTTGATTAGATCGGTTGGTGGATTTGCAGGTGGGGTGCCCCCTAGGTTGTAGGGCACTTGGAAGGTGTGAGGAGGGGCATATGATGTAGTTGGTTGTGCTTGTATAGGCACAACATATTGGTAACTAGTCATAGGGACTAATGTTGAATTCAAGGGTGGTTGTGTCATAAAGCTAGAAGGCACAACCTGGCTTGATGTCACCACAAGTGGTTGAATGGTAGCACTGGTAAAAGGATAGGTAGTCATTCCCACATTTATAGGCGCAAGAGTGTGTGGAGTTGAGACAATCAAGTTCTGATAAGGTGTTGAACTTGGTTGCATTGAAGAGTCTCACGTTTGGCCCTTAGCGAGATAGTGTTGGAGAGCCTTGACGTTATGGTCAAGGAATATCTCAAAATTTTGATCCCCTTTGGGAACAATTGGAGATTGATCAGGGGTTGACTGGATAGGAGAATATTCAGTGTCTGAAGTACACTCCATTAGGGGACTTGATATGAAAGGAAAAGGTGGAAGTGGTTGTTGCCTAGCGTGGTCAACAAGAGTTTCGGCTTAACTACGTGTCAAAACCATCCAAGGTAAAAAGGGTTAGGTTTCAGAAACTGTGTTTTTCAGTTTAAAAAACTCAGAATTTGTTTTTGACAGCAAAAGGGTCGGGTTTTAAGGATGTTGTTTGAGAAGACAGATTTTTGACAGTGACCAACGTCGATAGAAGAACCGACGCTGGTGAAAAAAGTTGCCGATGTCGGTTAGATAACCGATGTTGATGAAAATAGTTGTCAACGTCAGTGGAAAAACCAATGTCGGTTACTGTGTTGTTTTTGGAAGAAGGAAAAAAGTTTTGAGTTGTTTTGAAGCTCAGAATAATGCATCCTCACCAGCTCAAAAAACCAAATAAAAATAGAAAAGTAGATGAAGACAAGCAGACCCTAAATGTTAAATCCCTAAGAATAAGTTTTAGAGTCGTGTTGGCTTATGCCTTAGAAGAGTGTGTTTAGGAAGTTGGCTTTCAAAACAGGTCCTAGAAGAAGCAGTCTAACTTTGGTTTCGAGTTAGTTTTGGTGCTTAAGATCTGTATTAGGTTTCGTACGTGTCCTAGTGCTAAGGAGCAAGCTCCCATCACTTCACGATCCCAGAGATAAGCTAGGTTGCTTAGCCAGTATATACTTCCCCTAGAGTTTATACTCTGCCAGAGAACAGAGTGGGTTCTCCCCTTGGTAGTGAAGTCCAAGTGGGATTACCAGGAAGGGTAAGGTATCCGCTAGGTGATAAAATCCTAGTCGGACCTTGTCTCAGATATGTTTAGATGTTTGATTTGTGAAAGTGGTCTGGTTGTGTAACATAAGTGCACTACGCTTTATTCATAATGCATTTTTAATTAGTAGATGTGAGAGCTAAGTATGCATTCAGGCAGAAATGAAATGCAATAGATTTTAAGCCCAAATCAAAATGTTTTGTTCAGATGCAAACAAGTTGATAAAATGTTAAGAGCATGAATTTCACTACTCTAAGATGCAAGAAGGAAGGGTGACAAGAAGAAAAAGAAAGATTCTTTTTAACTTTGCTTATGATGTCTTTTCAAAAGAGAAAGAAAGAAGAAGGATACAAGGAGAGAAAATTCCCTAATGCACCTATATGAAAGTTTGTTTTAAAAGAAAAAGGATGACCCCAAGGAAAACTCTACGGGTCCCACCGGGTGTGCCAGAATGTTTCTATAAGTTTTTCTCTTTTCTACATTCAAAAGGAATAAGAAACTAAAGTAATGGCCAGGGGTTAGATGATACTCAGATGAAGTTTGTGCACCATTATCTAGACATTGTAAGGACTCCTCTTTGGCTATTGAGGATGACACCTGTAGAGAGAAAGACTTAAACAAAGAGATTGTTAGATGGATATAAGGTGGACTGCCAAGCAAAAGCTCAGTCCCAGAAGTGCAAAGACTTCCTTGTGGGATGACAGTCCACTAGTTGATAAAAATAATGTTGCTAGCTAGAGAAATGATGAAAGACTGAATAAAAGAAATAGAGATAATGCATACCTGTATTCTGCTATCGGTCTATCACAGTCACCGACGTTGGTTAGTGTATCGACGTTGGTATGGGAAATGGTCAATGTCGGTCAGGGCAATGGCCTTAGATGGGTTTTAGATGGGTCTCTAGTCGATGGAATGGTCTGTGTTAGTCTGAGAGTCTGTGTAGGGTGGTAAGACAGTAGATAAGGTCTTAAGAGGGGCAAAAGCAGAGGATAAGTTGTCAAAAGAGGGAAAGATATGGGAAAGGCCTCTCAACCTTTTTGGGAAGAGAGTCAGGTGTGGTCTGGTTGATAGCTGGGTATGGTTGATGATACTTAGAAGGAGTAAGAAGAAACTAATTACAAATACATTCTAAGCCACTGAAATAAAATAAAAGAGGAATACTTAGCTCTCACTTGCTGGAGGAGGAGTGCACAAGACTTGTTGTTGATGCTGCTGATGTAGAAGACTTCCTACAATGTTTCAATCAGGGATGGAGTGATTGATGCAGAGTTCCTGTACCCTGTGATGCTTGGTGTGTGTCTGGGAGATAGAGAGGGAGAGAGGTTGAATACCTATATCCAAAGAATTAGCATTCAGGTCTGTGATCCTGTGATCGATTGATTGATTGATTGATCAATTGATTGATTGATTGATTGATTAGCCTTCCCAGGTGCAGGAATTTGGTTTTAAAGAAATTGACGTCGGCGATACCTCTGGTGCTGATTGACGGTTAACTGAGGCTGGCAGCTAGAGAATGGGAAAAGGGGCTAAAATTAGCCTTTTTCCCATTCTTCCAACTACCAGGTCTAATTGTCATTGAAAAATGGTCGAAGGTGGATTAAATAAGTGTGAGAGGGTTGAAATAGGTCATAAATTGGTCATAGGGTGATGGGAGGCATCCAAGGAGAGGTATCCAAGGTGGGGTGAGGTGTCATGGGTGGATTTATTAATTTAAAATAAGCAATTATTTTAAATTAATAAGTGTGTGGGTTAGGAATGATGAGGTTAGAAAGGGACCAAGGGGACCAAGGGGGGAGTCGACCAAGGAGTAGACACAATTTTGGTGTCTACAACTATCTCCTTCCAATATTCCTTGATCATCCTTGAGCATACATCGAAGCCAAGTATGTAAATGAACTAGGATCTCAACAAAGAAGGTTTCATACAATGCATTGTAGAGGTTCTGCTCTACCCACTACCATGTAGAGATTCTTGGTTCAAGGTAGGGAACTGCAAAGTTATCTTCAACACTAGTAATCCATTCTTCTATACTATCAAGAGTAATATGCTTTAAAATTTTCCATAGATAAACAAGTGCTACATGTCCCAGCAACAAAACCAAAATTTTGGGTTTTCTTTGGTAAATACAACTTCAGCACTAAAATCTAGCCCGATGAGCTAGAGTGCTAGCCCTTTCACACAAGATTTAAGTCTTGCATTCTCACCCGAAGCACACAACTTGGTATTGGTTCCTATAGGTTTTTTTTGCACAATAATTCTTATCCATATTCTTGATGTTAATCATGATTTTAATTATTTACCCTATATAAGTAGAGATAGACTATTTCAATCTTTTAATCTCTAAGATTTATAACTATAATTATGTAGATTAGTTCCATTTGTATTTCAAAGATAATTCTTAGAAAATCAATTATAGATAAAACCCATATTAAGTCTAATCACTTAGCTCACATGACACCATTCATTATGAACACAAGAAGTTGATAAAATCATCTACTTCATATATTACACTTAAACATCAAAGAGGTAAAAAATTCATTATCACAATCATTACAATATGGGTATTTATACTGGTTTATCCTTGACCAAGTATTTACAACATTAATGACTAGAGTAAATCATCAACAGACTCTCAAAAAACTAATATTTATGGTTCTCAATCAACTAGTTCTTCTTAAAAACTCAGGCCTCTATGCCCCTATATCCTCACTCTATGCTAGATCTCTACTACCAAGTGTTCCTCTCTTTATGGCATAGTGCAAAACTTCCTATAAATAAGATCTGGGTGACCCGTATGAATCATTCCATAACTTCTCATACTTCACTTAATCACCCCTAGACTTCTTCTATTTTGAGTCATATGTTCTTGGATTCCTCATGACCCATTCTCCTCTGACTGGGTCCTCTCATGCTGGTCCTTTCCCACTATTGTCCTTTTGCACCATATTGGTTATTCACCATGGTGCTTCTATGCCTATCAAGTTTCACATCATGGTTCTTCCATGTTGAGTCAGTGTCATGCCAAAATGGATAATACTTAGCCAAAATTTGGGGCCAACAAGATTTAAGGAGTGCCTCTCCTATCATCTACTCCATGGTTAATATTTTTCATATATTTATAAATTATAACATGCATGTTTATAAAATAGTATATAGTAGTCAAAATAACTAGAAAATGGAGGCAAAACCTCCCCTCTCTTCAAAATAATCTACTTTAAAATATGCACTTTAACCATTCAATGTATTTTTTTCAATTTAATTAGTTAAGTAGTTGACATAAATGAGACATGTTTTGTATATGTAAACATGATTTGATATTTACTATTATGTTATGGTTATTTTGTATATATAGACAAGATTAGTTCATTATAATATAATAGGATGTCGATGTTTCACCCAAAATTCCCCTTCTTATTTGACACAATCTTAAAAACTAATTATATTTTAATAATTAAAACAAACGTAAAGGTGTTCACTAAAGGGATATTGGCATGGTGAGGGTATGTTGATGTGGTTTCTATATAGCCAAACATGTTTGGAATTTTAGAGCTTGTTATTTGAGGTGATTATAAAGAGTCAAAAATGACACTCTCTAAAGTGTTATATTTGAGCCCCATTTAGGGTATTATTCATAAAATTTGACTGCATAATTAAACTATGATTCTATAATAGTCTAGCTCATTATATAACAAAACTTCATAGATGTAAAAACCCCATTAGGTTTGACCTAGAAAATGTGATAATTTTTTTAAATTTGATCAATGTATTCTTCATTAGAATTCACCACAAGAACCTAGTTAGTGATCCAGATATAACACTCTTAAGTATGTCAACTATAAATAAGCATGTGACATATAACAACCACTAATTACTATCAATATATAAAACACATCCTAACCATAAATGGAAAGTAATTACAAATGACTAGAAAGGATGGTACAACCATACAACCACCAATGTTAATGTACAATAAGTAATAATTACATTTATCAGAATAATGTCTCAATAATAATAAATACAATATAATGTATAAGATACAATATACAAAGCTCCATGAAGCATAAGATCCCAAACTCTAGTATCTCTAGCAATCTCAAGTGTTTTCTCCATGTAAGTATTGTTGTGGGGAGAGAGAGCATCATCCAAATGCTTTTACACACCAACCATAGACCATCAATCCCCTACACAATCTCTCATCAGGGAATGGCCCTCCCTTCATGAATGAGTAGATAGTGACAGTGCAAGAATCCATAAAAATAAGCTAGTACCCATGTGTTGTATGATTTTTAAGAACATGCAGTGTACCATAAAGCAACCCATTCTAACATGATATTGCACAAACATGTAAATCATGTACATGAAATGATAATGTCTAACTAACATTACTTTTTCCAAAGTTTTCAAATAGTTATTGATATATACATTAAATCAATTTTATACACACCACTTAATTAGATTACCTTCATCTAGAATTGTGATGCTAGTAAGCTAGTGAAGTCCATATCACTACTTATTGAGTATCAATAATTTGAGATTTATTTAACATATTTATAACCAATAGATTCAAACAAATTCTTCTTATTAGCAATCATAAAACATGTCAAACATGAGAATAATAAAGTACATACATTTAGTCCATCAAACGTATGAATGAATATCCAAAATATCATTTATTACATAATTAATAAGCAAACAAGTGTATATTATACCAACTGGGTATAATATACATATTAGGATGCATTTTCTAATTTCTACATGCAGACACAAAATAGTACTTCTCACTAGCTATCATATAGCACGTTATTCATAGAAATAACCAACATGCATACATTTAATATGTTAAACATATGAATGAATCTAGACATAACAATTATAGTTTGTATCACTTGGGTATAACATACATTTAGATTGTAGTTTTCAAATAAAATGCACTCTATGACATCCCATAATATCATAGTTCCTTGAACATAAGCACACTACTCAATCATGAACAACCAGTCTTATAATTTCAAGAATAAAAAAGCTCATGATATTAAGCAAGAAATATTTATACCAATAGTGTATAATGATGTAGATCAACTTACCAAAAAGTCTCAACCTTGCAAAGTGTACACACTTATCTCAACCTTAAGGCCTTCCTTATAACATTTTTTTGAGGTTTTATTGATTATACAGATGATCAAGAGTGTGTTACCAAAAATAGATGATATTTTATACCACCCTCTATTTATTTTTATTTTTTCACAAGTTTTATTGGCCTAAAATAGCGTTTAGACCACTTTTCTAGTCTTTGACCTCTTCAAATTAGGTGTCCTCAAGGCCTAATTAGACATAGTCCACTATAATCATACACAGGCTATTCGTATATTCCTAAAACCACTTAAATATATTATATCACATTGAATACTAACTAATTAAAAAATAATAATTTTTTATATGGTTATAACTCCTAAAAATGGTCTTTTAGTCTTAAAACCCTAATTTAGGGTTTCTCTATTTTATGCAAACTCGACAAGGGATATTTTGATATTTTGACTTATATAATACCTTTAAATGCACTATGAAGGGTGATAAATCTCTATTATATCCTTCCTCACCTTCTCAAATATTCAAAAACTCTTCTTGACACCTTTGTTAAACATTTATATTGACTTATGTGTTTGATTGTGCAGGTTTGTGTGGTTTCAACAAGTCTATGTTATGTCTTTCATAAATAAGCATGAATATATCAAAAGGAAACATGAAAATCACCTTAAGGAATCATGAAAAAATATTAACAAATCAATAAAGTCTTCAAAAACTTGTCTTTATGATGTATTCCTTCATTAGTCAATACACACAGTCCACTTCAAACACACATACACATGAAAATAGGGCATATAATTGTTTTTTCTTTAAAAATTGGAGATTTATTGATATATTATTGAAAATTGAGCCTCTAAAAACTTCCATTAATCATCCCACATGAAAATTTAACCTTTTTTATGTTCAATAACCACTCTAAGTACCCTTTGGGACCTTCCAACGGTCACTAAAGAGCTAGTTAGGAAATATGAACACAAACAAAGTTGGTATTCCATACATTCATGAATTTGGACCTATGATATAGATTCATAGGGTCTTTAATATACCATTAAAACATTATTATACCTTGAAAAATTTTCTCACACACTTTTGCAATGTTTATACTAAGCAAAATGTTTAAATTTTCAAAATCTGAGTTTTGGTAGGAAAGTGGAAATTTGAAAGTTTATTAAGCTTGAACTAAAAATAACTCATATATTTGAAAAATAAGGATGGTATAAGCATAATAAGACCTCCTATACCATCATAACTCCAAAATTAGAACAATAAAACCAAAATTGAAATGAAAACTATCTTAGAAGTGATGTTCCTGCATCATACTCCCAAAGAAAGACAAAAAGAACTCAGGGACTATCGTCCATGAGTGTTTCTAGATTACTCCCATGAATTTTTATGTCATGTTTAGTCATCTATGTATCATAGTCAATTTTTTGGTGTCTCCATTTGAATAGATACCATAAATTTTACTTGTCTCTAGTCTGTTTGATCACTTGTTTGTCTAGAATGCATTCCAATTCCTTTGACTTGGCTTGAAGCAACTATGTTTCCTAATCTGGACCTAATATAGCTATTCCTTCTACTAAATTTTCATATTTTACTCCTTTTAAGGGTACAATTATGTAACATTAAATATTGGTGATATGCCTACACCACTAGGCAATTCCAACTCATAGGCATTGTTAGTAAACTTCCTAAGTACCTTATAAGGACTAATTTTCTTCATCTTCAGCTTATTGTACTCACCTCTTGCAAATCTCTCCTTCATGAGATGATCCAAAACCAAATATCTAATCTAAAAACTCACCTCTTCTACTTAAATTTTTTTACTTATTGTATTTTTCCATTCTAGCCTCTATTTGCTTCCCTACCTATTGATGTACCTCCTTCATAGCGACTACAAATTCTTCACCTTTATCACTCCTCTTATCTATATGACTGATATTTCTAAGTTCAAACACTCCTCTAGGATACATACCATATAGTACTTGGAAATTACTCATGCCAATGCTTCTATTAGTGGATTCATTATAGGTAAACCCTTATTGAGGCAACACAAGATCCCACTACTTGGGGTTTTCATTAGATAGACACCTCAATATATTACCTAGGCTTCTATTAACCATTTTAGTTTGACCATATGTCTGATGGTGGTGAGCTGAACTAAAGATCAATTTTGTGCCTAACTTTCTCCACAGTGTCCTCCAAAAATGGCCAAGGAACTTAGTGTCTCTATCAGATATAATGTTTAATGGAAATCTATGAAGCCTTACTACTTCTTTGAAAAAAAAAATCCACATAGGTGGCATCATTAGTATTCCTACATGGAATGAAGTGTGCCATTGTAGAAAATATCTCCATAACTATGTATATTGAGTCAAAACCTCTTTATGTCCTAGGTAGTCCTATAACAAAGTCCATGTTTATAGATTCCCAAGGCTTATTTGGGACTGGTAGAGGTTGATATAAACCTACATTAGTAATCTTACCTTTATCCAATTGATAAATTTTACATCTTTCAACATACCTCCTCACTTATGCTTGCATCTTAAGCCAATAGTAGTGTCTAGTGAGCTGCTCCAAAGTATTATCAAGCCCAAAGTGGCCTACCATAACCCAACTATGCTTTTTTTGGATTATATTCTCTCTTATTAAACTTCTTGGTACACATAACTACACCCCTTTGAATAGTAATCCATATTGTAAGATGTAGTCCAACTATGGCTCCTTATTAAGTGTAGTTGGGTACTTCATTGTATGCTTCCTTCAATCCTTCATCATCTTCATATACTTCATTGAGTGAATGAATACCAACACTCTCAAGTTGTATCTCATGCACCAACAAGACTCTCCTACTCAATGCATCTTCAACCTTGTTACTTTGTCCTTTCTTATGCTTGATGGTGAAGGTGAAATTTTACATGTACTCCATCCACTTCATGTGTCTTTGGTTCAGTTTGGAATGATTTGTGATGAATTAAAGTGCATTATTTTATGTATATATAATTAACTCTTTTGTCATTAGATAATGCCTCTACTTCTTCAAAGCTTGCACCATTGCATAGAATTCCATTTCATAAGATGAGTACTTCTTCTTAGCATCATTAAAATTTTCACTAAAATGGGCTATAGGTCTACCCTCTTATATTATTACAACCCCTATTACCACCCCACTTGCATCACATTCTATTTTAAACACTTTTTTGAATTCTAAAAATGCTAATACAGGTTGTTTTGTTATTTTTTGCTTCAAGTATTAGAAACTTCTCTCATCTTTCTCACTCCAAACAAACCTTTTCTTGTCTCCCTTAATGGGTCTATGATAGGAGCACATATCCCACTAAAATTTTATAATAAACTTATTATATAAACTTGCAAGACCATGAAAGTTTCTTACCTCTCCATCTGCCCTAGGTGTTGGCTACTCCATGATTGCCTTCACCGTGTTCTTATCCATCTTTAGCATGCCTTGAGAGATGACAAATCCAATGTAAAGTAGTTATAAATTCATAAATTCACACTTTTTGAGTTTTATTAACAACCTTTCTTCTTTCAACCTCCTCATGAATAGATACAAATGGTGAAGATGCTCCTCTTTTCTATGGTTCTTGATAAGTATGTCATCTAATTGTACTACTACATACTTTCCTATAAAACATTTGAGGACTTCATTTATTAGCCTCATGAAATTTAATGGTGTATTGGTCAAAATAAATGTCATAACCAACCATTCATACAACCCTTCATTGGTTTTTAAAGTAGTTTTCCACTCATTCCTTTGTTTGATCCTAATCTGATAGTCCCCGCTCTTGAGATCAATTTTGGAAAAATAACTTGCTCCACTCAAGTAATCCATAAAATATTCCATACTATGAAGTGGAAACCTATATCTAATAGTGATATTTTAGATATCCCCAGAGTCAGTACACATTTTCCACTCACCTTCCTTCTTAGGCACCAAAATTGAAGGCATTGCACAAGGACTAAGAATTTTTTTGATCAGTCCTTTGTCCAGTAGCTCTTACAATTGTCTCTTGATCTCTACATTTTATTTATGGGTCATCTTGTAGGATTCCTTGTTAGGAACAAATTCTATATGATGAGTGATGTTCCTCATAGGTGGCAATGTACTTGGAAGCTCATCAACCATAATTTCCACATACTCTTCCAACATATTTTAGATTTCTTGAAGTAATTCATTGATCTTAGTGGTTGTCATAACATTCCTAGGCTTGACTACCAATGCAAAGCCCAACTCCTCTTAATTTATGGCACTTAAAAACTATTTACCACTTACCAACATCACATTTGACCCAACTTTTTTGGTCATTATCTTCACCCTTCATGGGCAGAAAGGTATGACTAACTCCATCTTTGACCAAGGTGTACACATTCCTCCTACCATCATGAGTATTTTTCCTATCATATTTCCAAGGCCTCCTAATAATCACATGACAAATGTCCATGGGAATCACATCATAAAGGACCTTGTCCTTGTACCTTCCAACTTGAAATTCCACCCAACTTTTCTCACTTACCATAAATTTTTGACCCTTGTTCAACCATGAGACCTTGTATGGTGTGGGGTGAGGCAACTTCTTCAATTAAATTTTACTAACCATTTCAACAGAAACTAGATTATCCATACTTCCTAAATCTATGACCATTTTATAAAATTTACCTTGGAATTTTCAAAAAGTCCTAAAAATATTTTTCCTTTGTGGTGGCTCCTTCTCCTTGGGTGTCTTGATCAGCACCCTCATCATTAGTGTTGACCATTTTTTGACCAACAGGCCAAAAATTGGTCCCCTTCTGTCCCTACTGTTCTAGGCCATTTCATTTTTTTGATTTTGCATGAATCTATCTAAAACTACAGACTCTACAGGTCTAAAACTATAGACTCTACAAGTCTAAATCTACAGACTCTACAGGTCTAAATCTACAGACTCTATAGGTTTTGGATTTATATAGACTCAGTAGGTTAGTCCTTTGGTGCATGAAGGATCAGTTCAGAGAGTAGTGGGTTTTACAAGGCTTCTGCAGGCTCTCATCTAAAGAAAATCATGAGGAAGGTTGGCATCATTGAACCATTGAACCAGTTTGATGCCTTGGTTCAACACCTGTTTTAATTGCTTGGTTCAATCGGCCTTGATTCAATTTAGTTGGTTCGATGCCTGGTTCAATCAGCCTTGGTTCAATCAACGGGTTCATCATCTAGTTCAAACAAAAGGTTCAACACAAGGTTCATCGGTAGGTTCAAACAAGTGGTTCATCACTTGGTTCAACCACTTGGTCCAATCACTCAGTTTAAGGGGATCGATGCGTAGCGTTGAACCGTTGAACTGGTTTAATGGATTGGTTCAACAGTTGGTTCAAGCGAAAGGTTCAAAGGGCTCGGTGCGCAGTGTTGAACCGATTGAACCATTGAACCATTTTTGGTTCAATGGGTCAGTTCAACGGCTTGGTTCAAAGGAGCGTCCCATAGCTGAAGGTCCAAAAGCCCTTGTGGAGGGTAGTTCTAGGTCCAAAAGCCCTTGTGGAGGGCAGAGAGAGTTTCAAAGGCAGCCAAAGGGATTTAAAAGATGTGAAAAGACTTAAGGCTCTGAATTCTTTCAAACTTTTTGTCTGAAGGAATTCCTTCAAACAAAAACTTGGAAGGAATTAGGAGGAAGGCCGCCACCTGAGAGAAAATCCAAAGGACCTGAAGACAAAAGGAACCAAGGAGTAATAAAGACCGGGACACTTCTTGCAGACTTTTTGTTTGCAAGAAAAATCTTGAAGCAAAAAACCCACAAAAAAGACCCGATGAAATTTGCCAAGGACGGTGACGTCCCAAAAACCATCAATTTCAAGGAGATGAATTAGCCATTATTTTTAAAGCAATGATGGGTGCACGTATGTCAATTTTAATGTAGTGAAATAATCATTTGCTTTTGAATTGCCTGAGCACCAACCATGGAAAGAGCCCAAGGAATGCAGTGACCCACCAGAAGATTGCCCCTGAGGGCTGAAAGAGCAGAAAGAGACACTATAGGAAGGAGACAAGGTGTAGAAAGAGACAAAGTAGGAGGTGAGTTATTGCCAGATGAACGGCATGACCTATTTTCTCCAGCTGGCATTTATAAGGGGACAAAGAGCAATCTAGTTGTAGAAAAGAGGCATGGCCATGTTTTTTACATTAAGATGGAATGCCAAAGTTAAAGTAGGAGCCGATAATCAGACGGCTTCCTCTTCCCAAGGTTTAAAATGCACATGGCCAGATTGCAAAAAAGAGCACCAAAATCTTTCCCAAGAAGCACCAAGTTCTCTTCCTCTTTCTATATATTGTAAAAATTCTCATTTGAGAAGGATCCACTCTCTTAGCCTTATGGCAAAACTCGACCCAAAAATCTCTCAGGATTGTAAGGCAGAGCTTGCCAGTTTTTACCTTAAATTAGAATTGAGATTTTTTACCTCTATCTGGACTTGCATTTTAGAGTATGTCTATTTTCCTCTTTGTGTTAAGTCATTGTCTTGCATGCTTTCACAGATCGATCACAGCATGTCTAGTGCATTGTGAAGTCTCCTTTCTGCAAGTCTACCAGAAGTGTCTACAGGGGAATGCAGGTGCCTGTGAATGGGCTGTTATAAGTGTGTTTGAGGATGCCTCTGCTAGTTTCTTCCTCCCTGTACTTCCATGGACCCCCATTTGACTATTGCAAAAGAGCTTCCCACTTTAGATGAAGTGTATGGGCACTTCCTTTTTGGTGAAAAGTGTATGTTTTAGGCTGGGTAGGTCACATTTTCTAGTGTATCACCTTTTCTTTTTAGGCTTAGGTTCTATTTTCAGCATCTCTCTCCCTTTTCATCCCCTCCTTTTTTTATTTTATTTATTAGCAGTAGGAGAAACCAGGGCCTAAAAGATACATCAGAGGGAGCTAGCCCTCATCTAGAGACTCCCCCCTCCAGCTTCACTGGTCCCACAGGCGAGAGGGGAGTTTCCATTGTTGTGTGTGGAAAGGCAAGAGCTCAACCTCCTACCCCCAGGTGTAATCCACTATGTCAACATTTTTTGGCATGCCCAATGGGATCAACTAGGACAAGTTGTGTCCAAAGAGTTAAAGAATTTTTGGTGTGTTCTTCAACCAACCAACCTTTAGAGGCTTTTGCATCAACACCAATGTTGACTCTGAGTTGAATCATCTGGTTAAGCAGCCAGGTGCCATCAAAAATCACTTTTTTGCATGTATAATTTCTTTGCACAAAATCATGGACCTTGTATTCCTTCATATGACTATGATCAAGCTCAAGATATTTAGAGAATCACCTCAAGCAGCTCTCTTAGTTTCCCTTCAATGATAAGGGAGGTGGCACTGGAGTTTGAGAAGCAGGTAATGGAGATCGATAAACTGGATGAGCAGTATGGTTATCAGCAGGAGTTGATATACAAAGAGGTGTGTTTGTTCAGGAAAGCTCAAGCCTTGCAATCCATGGAGGAAGAGGTAGAAAAATGGAGGAATCCATTCATTCAAGGCAGTCAGCCTTGTGCACCCACTCCTATCCTAAAGAAATCCCCCTCTTGTACACCAAATCCTTTCTATCAAATGGCACTTGCTCATTCCAGCTCATCTGATGCATCAATCACCCTACTCTTGACCCCGTATGCCTAGCCTTCAAGCATCAAAGGGAACTAGAACAACCTCCCATGGAGATGAACCTTCTAAACTCCTTAGATCATGAATCTTCTTTTGGGGGAAACTTTACAAACCAGCACATCTCTCTCAAAACTGCTCCTACTCAACATGATGATGCTGGGGACCTCCAAGAAAGACTCTTTCAGGATAATCTAGCCAAGAAAATTGAAGATTTAGAGGCTAAGATGAGGCTGCTTCATGAAAGAGAGATAGAACTTCCAGACCTTGTGGAGGAGCTCTAGGACCTTGGAGAAAACAAAGTTATTTCCTATTCATAGGAGCAAAATTCCAATTTTGAGACCCTAAATTGGGGAAAAATAGTACAATCATGGGGCAGGAAGGAGGAGAAGAAAGGTTTTTCTCAAAACCTTGAAGAAGATGAGGCTGCCCCTACTCATGATGATGTTGATGACCTCCAGGAAAGGTTTTTCCAAGAGGATATGGCTAGGAGAATTATAGAGTTAGAATCTAGAGAGAGATTCCTCAGCCAACATGTGATGGATGGTTCAGACCCAATGGCACATTCTATGTCTGAACACACCCCATCTACACACTTCTAAGAGAGCTATCAAGCCACACCTTATATAGATGAAGTGATGACCAAGTGGAAGGAGGAGAATCATTTGATTCTAGCTCAAGGACTGCCTCCTCTTCCACATGTTTTTTCCACTTCACCCCTCCTCAAGGAGGAACCTATTCTGTAGGAGATGAGTGAGGAGAAAAAGACCTAATCTACAGTTTCTAAAGAGGTTATCATGAGTGACAATGAGGAATAAATCATCATTGATGCTCCTTGTGAATGCATCATTAGCAATGGAGAAGACTCAGGTCACGCATACATGCAAATGTTCCAGTAATACGAGGAGGAACATAAGCATGGTGAGCTCTCTCCCCCTTTGTTTGATGAACTTCCTTGTTACTTCTATGAGGAGGATGACTACATCGAGGAGCCTGAGTTGGAGGAAGATCATGAGAATATCTTTGAACATCTAGAGATCCTAATCTTTGAGGAGGAAAAGGAGAGGTCTATCTTCCTTGAGGGAGGCCTTGAAGAAGAAAGCTTTGAACAAAGAGGCGATGTTCTGTGAGATGAGCAATCCATTTGCGGTTCCATTTCAGACATCACCACAGTCACCCTTCTTCAAAAAGGTTAGGAGGAAGCAGAGGATGAGTCTGACAGAGTCTTCAATGAAGTAGAAGGAAATGGGTCGGACCATGATGCACTGCAAGAGAGCTATACATATCAAAGGGCTTATGGTGATGAGCTAGCAGCCATTGATTTCTTGGTGATATGCACCAGCATGAAGGACCAACATTCAACAAGCTTATAGGAACAAGTAGAGTACACATATGTTGGGAGCATGTTTGAATCTGATCCACTCGGATGCAAGCCAATCCAGGTGATAGGCAAGAGGAGCAGGTCACCAACTCTCCTTTTCATTCAGCCACTTGTTTGGCACCATAAGTCTTCTTGCTAGGAAGGGGACTTAAGAAGTTTTTCTTTTGATCCAAGAGGGAAGTAGATGTACCTAGTTAGTTGTATATAGTAGTTTGCTTTCATTTTCTTTCCTGCTTTCCCTAAGTGCAGTTTACACAAGTAGTATTTTTAGCCTTGTGTTTTTTCCTTTGTGTGTGGGATAAAAAGCTTCATGTTTGAATTCTTGGATCTTTCAGGCTGTTGCTAACCTTTTTTCAAAGCTTCATTCTGACTCCATGCCCAATGGACTACAAAGCAACTGGTCTCTAAGCATAGCAAGCATGCTTCCCCTAGGAGTCACCAATTTGTTGACCATTTTTTGCCGAACAGGCCAAAAATTGGTCCCCTTCTATTCCTATTGTTCTGGGCCATTTCATTTTTTTTATTTTGCATGAATCTATCTAAAACTACAAAATCTATAGGTCTAAAACTACAGACTCTGTAGGTCTAAATCTAAGGACTCTACAGGTCTAAGTCTATGAACTCTACAGGTTTTGGATTTCTATAGACTCATCAAGTTAGTCCTTTGGTGCATGAAGGATTAGTTCAGAGAGTGTTGGGTTTTACAAGGCTTCTTTGGGCTCTCATCTGAAGAAAATCATGAGGAAAGTTGGCATCATTAAACCATTAAACTAGTTCAACACCTGGTTCAATCACTTGGTTCAATCAGCCTTGGTTCAATTC
The DNA here is from genome assembly GCA_037957365.1 of Torreya grandis. Taxonomy (NCBI): domain Eukaryota; kingdom Viridiplantae; phylum Streptophyta; class Pinopsida; order Cupressales; family Taxaceae; genus Torreya; species Torreya grandis. The sequence continues at coordinate 11,263 of JARHVA010003752.1, read as the reverse complement.
AGTTGGTCCGATGCCTGGTTCAATCGGCCTTGGTTCAATTGGCGGGTTCATCACCTAGTTCAAACAAAAGGTTCAACACAAGGTTCATCAGACTTGGTTCAACCACTTGGTCTAATCACTCAGTTTAAGGGGCTCAACATGCAACATTAAACTGTTGAACTGGTTTAACAGATTAGTTCAATGGTTGGTTCAAGCAAAAGGTTCAAAGGGCTCAATGCACAGTGTTGAACCGATTGAACCGTTGAACCATTTTTGGTTCAATGGGTCAGTTCAACAGCTTGGTTCAAAGGAGCGTCCCACAGCCAAAGTTCCAAAAGCCATTGCAGAGGGCATTTCTAGGTCCAAAAGCCCTTATGGAGGGTAGAGAAAGTTTCAAAGGCAGCCGAAGGGATTTAAAAGATGCGAAAAGACTTAAGGCTCTAAATTCTTTTGGACTTTTTATCCAAATGAATTCCTTTGAACAAAAACTCTGAAGGAATTAGGAGGAATGCCGCCACCTGAGAGAAAATCCAAAGGACCCAAAGACAAAAGGAGCCAAGGAGTAACAAAGACTGGGACAATTTTTGTAGACTTTTTTTCTGCGGGGAAAAGCCTGAAGCAAAAAACTTGCAAAAAAGACCCAATGAAATTTGCCAAAGATGGTGACATCTTGAAAACCATCAATTTCAAGGAGATGAATTAGCCATTATTTTTAAAGTGATGACAGGTGTGCAGATGTCAATTTTAAGGCAATGAAATAACTATTTGTTTTTTAATTCCCTGAGTTCCAACCATGGAAAGAGCCCAAGGAATGCAGCAACCCACCAGAAGATCACCCCCGAGGGCTGAAAGAGTAGAAAGAGATAAATCAAGAAGGAGACAAGGTGCAGAAAGAGATAAAGCAGGAGGTAAGTTATTGCCAAAAGAGTGGTGTGACTTGTTTTCTATAACTAGCATTTATGAGGGGACAAAGAGTAGTCTAGTTTCAAAAAAAGAGGCGTGGCCATGTTTTTTACATTAAGTTGGAATGCCAAAGTCAAAGTAGGAGCTGACAATCAGATGGCTTCCTCTTCCCAAGGTTCAGAATGCACATGGCCAGATTGCAAAAAAGAGCACCAAAATCTTTCCCAGAAGCGCCAAGTTCTCTTCCTCTTTATATATATTATAAAAATTCTCATTTGAGAAGGATCCACTCTCTTAGCCTTAAGGCAAAACTCTGCCCAAAAATCTCTCAGGCTTGTAAGGCAGAGCTCTACCAATTTTTACCTTGAATCAGAACTGAGCTTTTTTTACCTCTATCTGGACTTGAATTTTAGAGTATATGTCTATTTTCCCCTTTGTGTTAAGTCATTGTCTTTCATGCTTTCATAGATCGATCACAGCATGTCTAGTGCATTGTGAAGTCTCCTTTCTACAAGTCTACCAGAAGTGTATACAGGGGAATGCAGGGTGCCTGTGAATAGGCTGCTATAAGTGTGTCTAAGGATGCCTCTAGTAGTTTATTCCTCCTTGTACTTCTATGGGCCCCTAGCTAACTATTGCAGAAGAGCTTCCCACTTTAAATGAAGTGTATGGGTGCTTCCTTTTTGGTGAAAAGTGTATGTTTCAGGCTGGGTGGGTCACATTTTCTAGTGTATCACCTTTTATTTTTAGGCTTAGGTTCTATTTTTAGCATCTCTCTCTCCCTTTTCATCCCCCCCCTTTTTTTTTTATTTGTTAGTAGTAGGAGAAACCAGGGCCTAAAAGATACATCAGAGGGAGCTAGCCCTCATCTAGAGACTCTCCCCTCTAGCTTCACTGATCCAACAATTGAGAGGGGAGTTTCCACTGTTGTGTTTGGAAAGGTAGGAGCTCGGCCTCCTGCCCCTAGGTGTAATCCATTGTGTCAACAATTAGCAATGATTATCTTACCTTAGGTTCCTCCACAAGTGATGGAAAACAAACACTCTCCTCCTCAACGCCTTGTGTAATATGATTTCTACCATTAATTCTTGGAATTTATATAGGTTGATCCTTTGGGCACTCCCATGATCTATGTCCAATAAAATTATTGCATTTGAATCATCTTCTGACAAATCCACCTGATCATCTACCCCTTAATGTATATACACCCCTGAAATAAGGCCTACTACCTCTAAATCCTCATCTTGAACTAGATGGATGTTCATGTGAGGTACTAGACTCTCCTTGGTTTCTTTGTGAATATATTTTGCCTCCTTGCTATCCCCTACCTATAAAACTTATGTCTCTACCTTTGTTCTATTGGTTTTATTTCCTATTGAGTTTGTCTTTAGTTTTCAATGCCAACTGGTAGCATTCTTCTAGTGTATTTGGACTAGCAAGACTAAACTCATCCTTCAAGTTGTATCTTAAACCATCGAGATACCTAGACAAATTGTCATTGTCTTCTTCCATATAACCTAATATAATGCTTATTTTTTTATAACTCTTTAGTATACTCTCTTACCCCCATCTTTTTTTTTTTCAATTTTTGAATTTTCTTGTACAATTTGGTGATATAGTCACTAGGCAAGAATTTTCTCTTCAATTTTGTAACCATCCTATCCCAAGACCTAATCTTTGATTTTCCTTCCTTCCTTATATCATCCTGTATATAATCTCAACATATGGATGCATGACCCTTTAGGTTGGTCCTAGAAAACTTCACTTGTTCCTCTTCTGGTACATCTTCAAAATCAAAGTTCTTATGCAACTCTCTTATCCAATCAAGGAGTTCTCCATTGAGGCTAACTACAGATATTGAAAGATATAGTTTTAGCTTAAATCCCTTCCCTTTCACCACCTTCAACACTCTCTCTCTCTCTCTCTCTCTCTCTCTCTCTCTCTCTCTCTCTCTCTCTCTCTCTCTCTCTCTCTCTCTCTCTCTCTCTCTCTCTCTCTCTCTCTCTCTCTCTCTCTCTCTCTCTCTCTCTCTCTCTCTCTCTCTCTCTCTCTCTCTCTCTCGTCACCTGTGACTACTCCCCTTCTTTGATTAACCTCAACTATTTTTATTCTTGCATCAAATTTGACTCTAAGGTTCCTCAACTCTTGTAATATGGCATCTCCCATCTATATGATTTTACCCTCTCACCTACTGCATTCCTCCTTGGTGGCATCTTGTCTTCTCTTAGGAAATTTGTCAAACAAATTTTGGCTTCTCTTCCTCTCAAGGAATCTGTCCTTATCCACTTAATTATAGGTGTCTTTTTTTTTGAATTGATACTAAAGTTATGTAGATTAACTTACCAAAAGTTCTCAACCCTGTAAAGTGTACACACTTGTCTCAACCTTAAGGCCTTCCTTATTGCCTTTTTTTGAGGTTTTCCTGACTGTACAGATGATAAATAGTGATTTAATATAAAAATAGGATTTTTTATACAACCCTCTATTTATTTTTATTTGTTCACAAGTTTACTTGGCCTAAAACACCATTTAGACCACTTTTCTAGTCCTTGACCTCTTAAAATTAGGTCTCCTCAAGGCCTAATTGGACACAGTCCACTATAACCATACACAACCTATCCTTACAACCCTAAAACCACTAAAATATGTTATATCACATTTAATAATAAATTATTATAAAATTTTGAATTTTTTGTACAGTTACAAACTCCTAAAAATGGTCTTTTAGTTTCAAAACCCTAATTCAGGGTTTCTCTATTCTATGCAGACCCAATAGGGGTTATTTTGATATTTTGACTTATATAAAACCTTTAAATGCATTTTGTATTATGATAAAGATTTTTTATATCCTTACTCACCTTCTCCAAACTTCATAAACTATCCCTAACACCTCTGCTAAACATTTCTATTGACTTTTATGTTTGATTATGCAGGTTTATGTGGTTTCTACAGGTTTGTGTTATATATTTCATAAAGAAGCATGAATATATCAAAAATGAAACATGTAAATCACCTTAAGGAATCATGAAACACTCTTACCAAATTAATAAATTATACATAACTTGTATTTATGATATATTCCTTCATTGATCAATACACAGTCCACTTCAAACACACATACAAAGGAAAACCAGGGCATATAATGGATTTTTTATTCAAAACCTAGAGATTTATTGATATATTATTGAAACTTGAGCCTCTTAAAACTTCCATAAATAATCATACATGAAAATCCAGCATTTTTTACTTTCAATAAACATTCTAACTACCCTTTGGGACTTTCCAACGATCACTAAAGAGCTAGTTAGGAAATATGAAAACATACAAAGTTGGTATTACATGCATTCATGACTTTGGACCCATGATATGGGTTTATGGGTTATTTAAGATAATATTAAAACATTATTATACCTTGAAAATTTTTCTCACACACTTTAAGCAACACACTAATTCTAAGTAAAACATTCAAATTTTCAAAATCTAAGTTTTGGTAGGAAAGTGGAAATTTGAAAGCCTATTAAGCTATGACTAAAATTAAATCTTAAATTTGAAAACTAAGGATGGTCTAAGAATCCTAATACCTCCTATACCATCATCAATCAAAAGTAGAACAATAAAACCAAAATTTAAATGAAAACTATCCTAGAAGTGATGTTCCTACATCATATAACTTATGTTTAAAATGCATAATCTAATCTCCGTAAGTAGATTCAAGTATATAGTAATAATAAAGTCCATAATTTTAATGTATACACTATTTAATTTCAAAAAATTGGTCATAAAAAATTTTAGAGGCAAAAATAACTCATAATCCATGTTATACCTCTTATGAACATAGTCTTTCATTCAGGTGACTTATTACACTTTTTGGAGTCTATGTACATATAAGTATAGTACCCTATCCTTTAGGACTCTATGAATTATTTAACTATCCAAAGTCTATGATTATACACATGCATTCCAATGTGTGTATATATACTATGTATGTACAAGGGCACCTATATTCTCATATAGGCATATGTTGTATATTTGCACACCTTGTATAATATATACTAAGCAATACATGAGATAACCATTTATTTCAATAGTGATGAATAATAAAGATAACGTTTATTACTCATATATTATGGTTATTCAATATTAACTTGTATAGTGCATCTCACGTTATATGTTAATTCCAAACATACTCGTAGCACTATACATTTGTTATTTACCAAAACTATTGTAGACTATATACATCATTTGGCAATATATATGTTGGAGATAGTTATAAAGGAGGTATAATTAACATAAGAGTATTTATAATAGACATGTGGATTTCTACTATGTTATATCAAAAGATTAATAACTATCGATTAAGTGCATGTGCCTGAGAGCTATGGTGTATCCTTGTGTACTTAATCCCATGTTGTGTGTGTGTGTGTGTGTGTGTGTGTGTGTGTGTGTTGTGTGTGTGTGTGTGTGTGTGTGTGTGTGTGTGGTGTGTGTGTGTGTGTGTGTGTGTGTGTGTGTGTGTGTGTGTGTGTGTGTGTGTGTGTGTGTGTGTGTATGTATATAACATGGGATTAAGTACACAAGGATATTCTATCCATTTCATAGGATACACCCTTGTTGCAAATTTATAGTGGGATATAGTGTATCCTTGTGTACTTAATCCCATGTTATATATATATATATATATATATATATATATATATATATATATATAATATAATATATATATATATATATAATATTCTATCCATTTCATAGGATACTCCCTTGTGAAAATTTATAGTGGGATATATATATAAATTAAATTTGCACAAGGGAGTATCCTATCAATGTGCCTAAAATCTAACCTTCCAAATAAAAATGTTTGAATCCATATTCTTGGGATTGATTTTAACTCATGTTGATTTCATTCAAAATAAACTAAAGCACAACTCAATGATTATGTTGCCCAATTGGTTGTAGTTTCATAGACTTGGCGACAATGCATCCACACCATGATGTAAGATTCTAGGAAAATTACAAAAGACTTCCACATTCATAATATTTTTGTTAGCTTAAAATGGGACCTTTGAACATGGAAAAATAAGTGATGATACTATCATGCTACTGTCCTAAACTAACTTGAACCTAGGGATCAGAAAGGGTCCATTTAAGGTAACCATAATAACAATAAAAATCAAATAAATTATCTTATGCTGAATAAAATTAATATAAACCCTCATGGCCTAGTTTCAAATCCACCAGAGTAAGAACGTCATAGCAGATATCTATATCAAAAGTCTCAATATAAAAGATGAATCAATTTAACCCACATGTAACATGTTTAGACATCTAATTCATAAATTATAAAGTTATGTTGGATATCTAATTCACTACTATTCATCACTAGATATAATCATTTGAAAATACATATTTTAATTGCTAGATAAAATCATTTGCAAATACTTATTTTAATTGCTACATATATATATATATATATCTAGATATATAGGTTTTGAATAGAGATTTTAATGGATTACATATCTATAGTAGGATATATACTTAATATAATTACTATATACATCATAGTGTCGATATCATTACAGTATTGTTACATATACTATATAGGTTATTAATTTCCTTTTTAGAGATAATGATAATTTCATTAATTTATATTACAGTATCACTGCATATAAATCACTTTACCCAATATAAATAGTTTGTTACATTATTTATATCACTATTTTTGGACTTTAAAAACCTGCAATGTATACTTAAAACCATGTTAAGTATTTTTTATATATTTATATGTCTATCACAACTCATGGTTGAATACATATTGCCATATATATATGGATCATTATAGTTAGAGATTAAGTCATTGCTAAACTAAGGATATCATTTGTTGAATACATATCTTGTTATATGGGTTCGCTATATAACTATGGAGTAATTCTCTACACATGGATCATATAAATATGAATTATTGAAACTATCCAAATTGCTAAACATGAATATGTGGATTTAAATTATATCACTATAATATAAATCTATAGACCACCGTATGGGATGCTACATCACATTAGTTCATTGTGTAAATATTGAATTTCACTACAAGACTATATATTGATAATCAGGAAGAACACAGAATGCAAATTATCATAATCCACATAAATCATTATCCTCAACTATTGATTTTACTTATCACTACATAAACAAAATACAGATCACAGTATACAAAGAGAAATTCTAAAAAGAAGAACACATAAATAATGCATTTCCATATTGTGATCCTATCCTTCATAAATCCCATAGTGATAATATAGATCACAGTATACTATAAGGTTTTCAAATTATATAAACCATTTTATGATTATACTAGGATTTAAAATTAGTGATATAAAATATTATATCATAATAATTGATTCATATTCAATTATAGTCTATGACTATATGCTTGGTTAACATAATAATAATAACATATAAATAGTCTTAGTATAATATAAACAATTTGAGGCAAAATTAAAGTTTGAGCCAACAGACCCGATCATTAGCCTACCACTCTTGGAAGAGTGATAAGGGATCTCAATCAATAAACTGAAATACACAAATATAATAGGTTTAAATTGTATTATATAGATCACAAACATTAAAATCACCTAATATTTTGATACATCACCAACCTCCTTAATGGCATCGGGGTGGATCCAACTGAGCTATGTCTTTCCTTCCTACTACTTTGTTCCCATCCCTTCTTCTTTGCTCAGCTCCTCCTTTTCACTCTCTTCTTTCCTCTCTATTTTTATCCCTTCTTTTATTACCCAATGCGCCCTCCTTTTATCTTTTTCCAGTATGATTTTCTTTTTGTTTTATTCTATTTTTTTATTTCATGATTTTTCTTCAATTTGTTTTACTATTCTTTGTTTCTCCTCTTTCCACGAATGTGGTGCTTTCTTTATAGCTGCCCTCTTTTGTGTTTTTTTTATTTTTCTAATAATATGTTTTCCTAAATATATAATTATTATTTTTATTCATTTTTCAAATAACTTAATAATAAATAATTAATTAGTACAAATAATTAATCATAATGACTTAGTATTAATACCACTAATGTAAGTCATTAACATTTTAACCAAGCAATAAATCGCATGAGGTTAATTCCACACAAGCAATAAATTAATCTAACACATAACTAACCATGCATAAAAATTTATCCAAATGCAAACAACATTAAAAACACACTATGTTAATTATTCAAACCATGCATCTAACATGTATTTGTTAGGGTTGTGGAGCTAAAAGCTTCACTGATGCAGACATGGAGGAGGTTGCAGGATGAGTTGCTGAGTGTCAGAAGTCTTTGGCGTTGGTTTGGCCAACCGACATCGGCAGGTAGGTGACAGGAAGCAACCGACGTCGGTCATGTATCGCCGGCGTCGGCGACCCCAGGCAGACAGGGACCGACGTCGGGTCACCTGTGTGGTTCGGACTGCGCTTATTACGGGCAGTTAGCTAACGAACCAAGTGTTTTCATGAAGAGAGCTATTTTTAGACTAAGAGCTGCAGATCTAATTATTGTAATTAGATGTATAATTATTGTTTGGATGAGATCTATATAATAGACTCATGGTTGTATTGGAAAATTTTTCTAGTTTGAGTTGAGCAAAGTTTGCTCCTTCTGTGTGTGAAGTGAGTAAGGGTGTTCCTCCTAGTTCCCTATCAGTGCCAAGCTTGGTACTGGTTGGAGAATCATAAGGACTTGGTGAGGCAAGGACAAGGGTTCTTCAGGGTGTAGAGTGATCTACATGGTAAGTAAGATCGTTGATCTGCAGGTGTATGTGTGTGCAAGGTCAAGGTTCACAGGTGAGCAGAACCAGGTTTGATTTGCAGGTGTGCAGGATCATATAGACAGCAACACAACAGGGACCAATATCAGGCAGGATCTACTTGGAGTACAGGTGTGTATTCGGATAGAGCAAAGAGGAAGGCAAGGGAGTTCCTTCCATAAGTATGGTCTGTTGAATTGCAGGTTGTTACAGGTTCATGGGAGATCTACTTGAAGTACGTGGAGTACTTGTTTGAGTGTGTGGAGCACTTGTGGTGTGCGTGGAGCACGGGAGGTGAACACCAACTCTGTATTTTGAGTTGGGTGTTGGGACCTGAGAGGGAGAGCTTTGGGGAGGAGAATTACTGTTCACTTGAGGTGTGGGAAGCCTCTGTAAGGTGGTGGAGAAGAAGTGGCATCTTCTTTATTGTATTCTTTTCTGTATAAAGTGTTAATACAATTTGTGTATTGTCTCTCATATCATGTGTTATTTTGAATTCTAGTTACTTGGTGAATCTGGTTAATTTCCGCATATTAAGTTGCTTGGTTTGGTAATCAATTGTGTGCTTCCGCTTTATTTCTCCCAACAAGTGGTATCAGAGCTAAGGTTGCAGGAAGCAGGTTTTGTGTTTGGTTACAGGGCACTCTTAGGGGTTTCTGATTGAGTGGGAGTAGAGCAATGACAGATGAAAGTAAGCTAAGAATGGAGGAGTTGAAAAGCACAGATGGTTACTCACGGTCCTATGGAAAGAAAGAGCAGGTAAAAGATTATTGTTGGTTGGTAGCAGATCAGCATGAAGGAACTGAAGAAGTAGATGTTACAGGTGTTATTGCACAGGATGTTCTTGGAGGTTTCTTGGATAAAGTTGAATCTTGGATAAAAGATTTGGTTGCCTCTTTCCATGCAGCCCTAGGTAGAGGAGCTGGTAAGCCTTGCCAAAGAATTGGCAAAGGGGAAGTGAAGCTGAAATTGCAGGCGGCCAACACACAGGTGTTGATGAAGGTCATGCAGGTCCCAGGTTTAGAGATATGGCTAATTTTTTCAGAAAGATTGGGTGATGAGAGATGCACAAGAACTCTCACAGCGGATGCACTTGAATTAGCTGGTGGTAAGAAAATAGGTACTCTTTATCTACTTGTTTATATTACTGATTCTTCTTTTGTTGCGGGGGACGTGGCTTCGTAGGCTTGGTCACATGAGCAGGAAGGAGATGCATGTTCTTAAGCGGAAGACAGATATATTTAACAGGCTTAAGAACTGGAAAGCCTTGGTGTTCTTGGAGGAGATGGCGGACAGAACCCAGTGGATGTGGCTGGATACTTCTGAGCAGGGCAGTTTGGACATGGGTATTGATTCAAAGGAGCTCGCGGGTAAAAAGTCATCACTCACAGGTGAACACAGATACCGATGTCGGTCAGGAAGAACCGGCATCGAATAGACAGGTGCCGATGTCGGTCATGTGCAGACCAAAGCTGGCGATGTCGGGCAGGGTAAGACCGATGTCGATCAGGGGGACCGACGTCGGTAGTAGGTAAGACCGATGTCGATCAGAGGACCGACGTCGACAGCAGGGACACCGCAGGGTCGGTAGTCAGGGACAGACGCATGGGAACCGACGTCGGTCAGATGCAGACTGTGGAGTGATCGAGGTCGGTCACTGTAACGGATTTAGGGTGGACAGCACGCTGTCAAGGAGTCTCAAACACCCATATGGAGGATTGAAGACGTAAGTAGGCCCTCAAATTTGTTGTTCCTCTTCTTTATACATGTTTGCTGATTGTAGAGCAGGAAGGATCCAGGAAACAGGTATGAGCTTGGCATGGATGAGGATGTGATTCCTTGGAGGAGAACCAAACAAGTGTTTTTTGGTAGGGTTGCCAGCTGGTATGAAAGCACAAAGACGAATGGATACCTTATTAGAAGAATAGAGAGAACGGATACGTGAGACAGAAGATCAGGTATATGGTCTTGAGGAGGTGCAGGACAGTGGTACAGGTTTTGACAAGTGGAGGACGAAGCCATGGCTTCAGTCAGTGTCAGGTAACTACTGTGGTTTGACTTACCAGGGGGATGGTGATTGCAACATCATTCCGTTGCTGTATGTGGATGGTACGCTAGCTAGCTGGTTTTGTACATACAGGGTTTTGTTGAGCTAAGGGTAAGATTAGTTCAGTGGCATGTCAGGAAGAGTTTTGGAGCAGCGGAATTCTTTGACATGGGAGACATGGAGATCACAGGTTGATTTTGTCTCGAGTGGGAGCTGATGTGAATCAGGTGTTGGCGAGGTTCAGGATGCAGAGCCAGAGCACACTAAGGGCTGGACAGGTACAGTGTCTGAAATCACATGAGGTCTGGTATAGACCTGAGTATTCCCATGCAGTGGGAGCTGTCAGAGAGTGGAGCCAATTTGGGGAAGTGGGTTCTCAGGTACTTGAGAAGGACCGACAGCAGGGATTCATGCTATGCAGGGTCAGGACTTCACTACATGTGTTTGTAGGTTCGGATGTGGCAGGGTACTCGGATGACAGGTGGTACATCATAGTGTGTGTGGTGGGTTGTCTTCAGGATTGATCTTGAAGAGG